>CM063603.1:27425708-27831217 GCA_032356905.1 Salix exigua
CAAACTAAAACTTAAATAATAATAATAATAATTATCTAGTAGCTAGTCCAGTATTAAGAATTGAGATTAAGGAGTTTGTTTTTCCTGTAATTTCAGGTTCGATCCCTGTGGTTGCTAATACAATGGACACTGAAAGCTTACATGGTTATTAACTTCAAAACTCATGAAATTAGTTAAGATACGCACAAGCTAGCCCGGACATCTACGTTAATAAGAAAAACTACAATGATAATATTCTTTTTAATAAAAAAAAAACTCAACGAAAAATATCCAATAAAACAAAGAAAATTATCAACACTAAATCAAGTACTACTATTAGGATAACTTGATCTCTTGACCTTATGCATCCAAAGCATGGAAGAGATTTCATAATACATGGTGCGCATAGTAAATTCTGGTCATACAACATTATTTTATCCTAAAAAAACTAACTTGAATTTAAAGTTTATATTGGCTTTCCGTGTGTGAATATTTATATAAAGAAATAAAATGCATTTTTCCATTTCAGAATTTTTTTAATATATTAAAAAACACAAAATAATACATAAATTGAACGATTTCTCCCTCTTCTCTTGATGAAAATATTAATACATAAAGATTTATATTAGGCTATTCTTGCTTGTGATTAGTTGTTTTTAAAAGTATTTTTTGTTTAGAAATGCATTAAAATGAAGTTTTTTTTTAAAAAAAATCATTTTTGATATCAGCACATCAAAATTATCTATAAACATCAATTTTTTTAATTTAAAATAAAAAATAAAAATACAATTTTTATTTTAAAAAAATGTTTTCCAAACGTCCAAACCAGTGGACAACTTGTTTTATAAAGCTTAAAGACAGAATGGCTTCGGAAATTTTAATATTGGATGGATATAAAATGTTTTTAATTTATAAATTATAAAAATAACGAGAGAGAGAACTAATACTATAAAAGAGTTGTGTAAAATTAAAGGCAGACGATATTCCTCCTACCTACCTTGCTATAAATTCCTTGAGTAACGAACCCACTCATCCAGTAATGAGTTCAAATCTCGAAATACGGGTTGGTTTGATTTAAAAATGAAACTCAAGTTCTTAAAATCTGTTTAATATCGAGATAGTAGTTGTGTTTTTTACTTTAAATAAAATTTTAATTTTTTTTAACATCAATATATAAAAACACCAAAACCCTTTGATTTAAAATAAACAAAATTGCATTTTTTTTTAAATATTTTTAAAACACACAAACAATATATACTCCCTCTATACACAGCAAAAGGATCCAACAAGAACAGCAAGTCAAGCATCTATTCTCCGACTCCTTTATCTGCATATACTGTTTATGTTTATATATTTTAATTCAATAAAAATTATAGTTAAAATATAAAAATAAAATTATTTAGAATTATATGATCTAAATTTCAAATATAAAAATTTAACTGATATAACTCAATAAACTTGATAAGTTTAAAGATAACATGAAAAATTAATTAAAAAAATATAATTTAACTACAAAAATTAAATTAATATATTTAAAAAATAGTGATTAAGTTATCACAATCCGCGTGATAAAACAACGCAACCCATCAATATGCTATATATTTTAATCGTTGAAATCTATTATTTTTAAAAAATAAAAAAGAAACTCGAAATTGAGGTTTTGCATGCCGCTCTTGGTGGGTTTACTTTCCCTGCTTCCAATAAAAGGCTTCAATCAAAATAACATCAATGTCAAAAGCTATTCCTTGCGGCAGCCACTGTCCCGTACATGTACTTTCCTCGTGCACTTGGAAAAGTTGAAAACAGAATTCTCAAAGCTATAAGAAGATCCCACCAAAGATGGCGGCATTTTCTCCAAAGCCACAGCAACTCGCCGGAGCAACCCCACAGGGTATCACCCACCCTTTTATTCCACTACAAAAGCCTTTTTCCACAAGAAGTGCTCCGGCCACCTTTCAGCTCCACTATCCAGACTTCTTAGGTCCGCCGCATCATAACCTGCTGGACTTTGCAGCTCAACTTCCGATGCCACTTCTACTTTCACGTTCATAAGAATTTCTATTATAGGCTGATGTTAAATGCATCATAATCTTAAAACACACGCTCTATAAATAGGATTGGAAAATTCCCACGACCTCACTACAGAACTTTCTCATCAAAAGAGTACTAGTTAACCTTTAATGGGCAGGCAAAGCTGTGATCCCTCCATCATTCATTCCTCAATTGCTCTATTGCAGGAGAGATTCAGACAGTTAGAGAGAGCAAAGGAAATGAGGCAGCAGAGGGAACGCTTAAAGTTGTTCTCCGAAGCAGACCATGTCCAGTCAGCCATGGCCTGTGAGTCATCGAAGTTGTTACACTCTGAGTTAACCCTTCCACCTAGACAGCCAATCCAAGCCTCTCTTTCCTTCCAACCAATCCTGCATACCGAGCATAATGATCTCAAGGCTCCAATTGTGGCTAATTTATGCTCCACAGACAGTGTCATGAATCTAAGATATAACTTTGATGAATCAGATGTAGATACCTCACTTCATCTGTGAAAAATTTTACAATGTTAGTCTCTCTTGTTCCCTTGTTCTGTTTCTCGAATCATTTCAGGGAGCTGTAAGAATCATAGAAAAAAAAGATGTAAACTACTGTCAACTGGCACTCTCATTGTCCTCTTCATCATGTTCAGCAATTACATTCGAATCAGAAAGACTATGCTCCGGTCTCTTTTGGAATGAATCTTCATCATAATCACTACCATCAGACTCTTCATCACTGCTCTCTTTTCTCTTCATTATCCTGGGAACCAAGCGTGCTACCTCTTTGGCCTCCAATAGTGCCTCACCATTGTTTATCCGTTCAAACCGAACAGCACTGACCTTTCTGGCATTTCCAGCTAATATCTGCAACAAGGACACATCAAGGGTATTTTATAGCTAATCAAAGTATAGCTGCAACTGTGGAAATGTTGTATATCTCTAGTCTAACTATAATAAGAACCGTACCTCATCAACCAATAGATATACCAAACACTGAAGTGAAATTCAAGAAAGTACTTTAACCAACAGTAGGGAAACCATGAATTTCTCATCCAAGAAAAGTTAACGGTACAATGATCAGCAGACACTTGAATTGCTAGCTAAATAAGTTGGATTTTCTTTAATAATTATGAACTCCCATCCAGCATTGTTTAGTAGTTTTCATATATCAAGCAACTCGAATTGCAGCAGTAAGAGTAAAATGCCATCTCTACAGATTGTTAGGTTTTCTTATTTAAATTCTGGTCATCAATTGTTAGATTCGCTGTTACACTTGCAAAACCAGAAAATGATATTCAGTGACAGCAAGGGATAAGCCAGTTGTAAGAGATATTATGTCAGGCTTTTATGCTAAGCTAGAGTGGGTTTTCACAATGCAAGATACCTAACATACTTGATCAGGTGGAACAAGCTTAATTTGAAAAGCTACAAAAAAAGAAGTTGCTGCATACAACTTTTTACACATCAAACTAGGAAACTGGATCATTATTTGATGCATATAACAAACAAATCTATAAACAGTGTTTATGCCCTGTAGCTTTCACAGAAAAGACAAGTTGCATGGAATCCAAATCTGACCTCAAGTTTGTATAGTTGATGCTTTTCCTTTAGTTCTTGTCTGTCAGACTTGCCTTCAGTATGCTCTTCCTCATCCTCATCCTCTTGAGGTTCCTTTTCAAGCACCACTTTAATGGTCTCACCTGTCCTTGGGATATATCCAAATGCCTCGCATACAAAACCCGAAACTGTCTCGTACTGATGGCCCTGCAGAAAATAAAAGGAAGATGAATGAAAATGCACATTTATGAATTAATGAATACTTATTTAGAACATACAATCCACTACTATTATCATTTCAACAGCAGAGCAAAGAGATCTCCTAAAATATATCAAGCTCTCATGAAGAAACCACGGGCAACATGCTGAAGAGAAATTGTAACCAGCAGAGAAACTTGATAATGTATAGATTCCTCAACTAATGGTATGCTGATGAACACGATACATAATTAAGTATGAGACAACCCATCCTCAAAAAGTGAGTCCAAGTATTTGTCTGATAAATGGTCAAGACCATCATACAATACACTCCATTTCTAAACATATATAAAGGAGGTATTCGTAGGTAACAAACCAAGAAAACAGCAATAGCTATAGATTTCCACCCTGTAAAAGTTGCAGGTTAGGGCTCCTTTACCTGAGTTAAACAGAAACTATTTATTTTCTATTTGAAAGATCATTCAAGCAATGACACATTTTTTACAGCTCTAGCTTTTTAATGACATGAACCTGTAGTCAATGTAACAGCGGTTAATCCTAGAAATTGTAAACGAGATTAATTCTACAATATAAATATATAATACAGTGAGATTACATCCTTCAGATAACTATTTCATTTTCTATTTGGGAGATCATTCAAGCAATGCCACTTTCATACTGTACCAGTTTTTCTCATGACATGAGCTCTTATGCAATCTACTTACCAGTTATGATTATGGAAATTTTAAATATGGGTTCATACAAAGGGAATACATTCTTGTTCAAAACAATTATGCCTACACTAGCATAATTAATTTGACAACTAAATAACAAATCATGCATAGATGAAGATTATTAACAGGTAAAATATATTATACAAATAAGATAAGGAAATATACTATATTGCAAGAAGTTAGTGTGGAATGTGAATATCACTTATCTTTCTGGAAGTTCTATCATGGAAAATTCAAGTTGGTAATAGAAAACTAAAACATCGTGTTACCAATATGATAGGTGCAAAAAATCAATGCTAGGTACCATGCATTCAAATAATATGCATCTCCAACAAAGAAATTATAGATATCAACAAAAATAATAGTTAACAAATGCCAGACCTTTCCAGCTGTTGGCTGATAAAAAAATTTCAAATTACATGCAACACAAAATGTTTGAAATATATCAGGCATATCCTGAGTATTTCTCCAAGCATTCACACCAAGTATACATGAATATCCAGAAACCAATGGAATATATATAATATCATGTATCAAGACATCAGACACATCAAGTTTTAGCAGGAAAGTTAAGGCATAAGGACAGGCCTCATATGAGCAAGGAGAGATTATGACGTATTTCTGGTTCCATAGCATACCGGACAACATTTCTTTAGGTACTTAAACATTACCATAATAATGTATTGCTCAATCTCATACCAACAAATAAATTATACCTCTGGCATTTTGACATTTAGATCTTCAGAGAGTTGATCAATAGATGTGTTCGCATCAACATCGTATATTCCCTCTGCTCGCATCACAATATAGCCGGTTTTCTTCTCTATCTCTTCCTGCCAAACAAGAGGCAGTACATCACTAAAATAAGGTGCCATATATCTGCCTTCACACCGACACCAATCATAGATGCATGCAGAAAGGCTACAGGTATCTTCAGTTCCCAAAATTATCTACCATTTCTTGCTGTGCTGGATCATGAGAATTATATTAACCTCATCGTTAAGTAGATTGACAGTAACTGCAACTACATTATAATGACATGTATTCAGATCAGACCTGCATTGAATTTTATTTACTTATCATCATAATGTCTCATGCTTAATTTAACATACAAGAAATCGACTTTTGACTTGATTATCAAAATTATGTTTCAATAACTGGTAACAGTAAATCTGATGTTCAGATTACCAGTAGATACACCCTGGGATGTAGAATAAATCAGTCCATGGCAGGGCAATGCTCAAACAAGTACCGGTACATTGCAGGGGATGTCAGCACCCTAAACCTATGAATTACTGTGACACTTCGTGTGTGTGTGTGTGTGAACTAAATCATCACAGCAAAAGCCAGTTTTAATACGCATCACAATCTCCACAAGACATCTTTGGTTTACAGACAGATCCATAGAAAGTCCCACTACAACTGTTGCTTTGGGGCTCATATCAAAAATTCATAAGTTTTTCATCATGACATAATTGTTTTGGTAACTTTTCCTCAATTCTAAGCAGTCAAATTTTGAATATGCATAGAATCTGATGAAGAGACCCAGAAGGCACTCATTTACAAGGAATACAGGTTGCCATGTATCATCAACAAATCAAGACGAGAAAAATTTCTTCCAGGATCATTATGATTTTCATAAAATAAAAGAAAGTTGGTTTCATTTTATCTGCTCACTGCTAGCTTGCATTTTTTTATTTACTTCCTTTCTTGTTTATTTATATCCCTGTGCAATTCATTGATCAGCATACCAGGAAAAGAACCATTTTGGGCATAATTCAACCATTAAAGGCTGAAAAGGGGAATGTTACTCTTGCTGATGTTGCAAACAACAAAGTTAGACAGGAAACATCCAATAGATGTTAATTTTAGGCCTTATTAGAAGCTCTCAGTGAGAGGAGATCCAGGACTTAGAATAGATAGCACAGAAAACAGCCAACAAAGACAGAAGATATATCAACAGAACCAATCATTGTCTATTTCATCCATCAAAGTAAAATTACACTACACAGAATTATGAAAAACTTCATAATTATACAAAATTTCAGTGGCCATTCCAATATTATGTTACAATAAATTTCTGATCTCATACATATATATATATATATATATAACATATATATATATATATATGTATGTATGAAAACACAAACACAGAAAAAGAAATGAACATTTTATAGGAAGTTATTAAAGATGCATATTTTTTTTTTTATCTTCAGCTTACTTTTGAATCATTTTCGTCGAAGATTTCACCTACAATCTCTTCAACAACATCTTCCAGGGTTACTATCTGCTTTGTTCACACAAAAAGAGTAAACTAGTATTATACTGACATCAAATTGAATACATTATTAGCATGTTGAACATTGCATATATTTGAAACTTCAACAACAAGAAATAAACAAAAGATTTGAGAGTTCAGCTAGGTGTTCAACTAAAGAAAAGCTAATGTGTATAGTTCGCCATGTTTTAACAGACATTAAAAACCATGTCTCATAATATTGTCAGGTTGAACATACAACCAGATCAGTGACTTTCAATGCTTCTCATGGATAAAAGATTTGTTTGACTATGATATATATTTCAATGTTCAAAAGGGTCAGCAAATGCCAGTCATAAGTTCAGATATACCTCAACCCCCTAAAAGATGAGAGCAAAAGAGAGCATGTGCTATTTGAATAAACTTGCTAGTTCCAAGTTGTTTCTTGTTCAGTTATTTGGGGCCATAAGCATGAAACCATATTTGTCCTAACATATATATCCCTCAAAAAATCAAATTCCTGAAAGAATTGTGACCAAAATCGCAGCTTCTTGTAATTCATAGGGACTCCCTAAGAAATAAAACTTTCAAATTACCATATACAATCTAGTATCTATTCAATCTTAAATATTTTTGGACATACAGTCCTGTATTCTACCAAAAGAAAAATTACCACAGAACAAACCTAAAAATTACTCCCAGTCCCAAAAAAGTGGCCATTACATGTTACAGACACAATATTAAATTTAAAAAATATTTTTTAGGGGACGTTTCTTTTGCATAATTTTTTTTACAAGAAAATGTTTTTCTAATTTTGTTATGTTTGTTTTGCGTAAAATATTTTACAAAAAAACTGGTCAATATAAAATATTTTAAGGTCAACTTCGAACTACATTCATTTGCTGAAAAATACATTTGAAGTTTTGAAAAATATTGTTTAGATAGTAATCTAACTCATGATATCATCTACCATCACCACCCTCCATCCATCATTGTTGATGCCGCTACCACCAAAACCTTCACCACCATCAACCTGCCTTCACCACCACCATTGTAGTTTTCACATTATTGCTTACTACATGAAAAAAATAATTACATGCCGAACATTTTATGAATAGAAAATATTTTATGAAAAACAAAAAAAATGAAAATTTATATCATATACAAGTTGAAAAAATATATATTTATATAATTTAAATTTCAATCATAAATTGTGAATATTTTAAAATGTGTTTTCTAACATGTTGAGGCCATTTAATATACAAAGGAGTGCTATGAAAAGCTAGCCTGGATGAGCACATTGTGTTTTCTAAAATATTTAGTGGCCATGCAATCCTTTTAAGCACCCAAAGGCAAGAGACGTGAAATCAAACAGAATAGAGACTTGAGGTTTTGTACATACTCCTACTGTGCCACCATATTCATTAAGAACAACAGCCATGTGGACCTTTCTGATGCGGAACTCTCTAAGAAGATTCCAGACTGACATTGAATCTGCAAAATGGATAACATAATTAGAAATACAATAACTTATAGGTCAACATAATTGTATTCGGTAAAGCCTACAATTCAAACCTACAAAACAGATGAAAACAACAGGTCAAAAAAGACATCAAAGTGACCTTTCAGTGGTATTTTATAATTATTTGATAATCCTTCAGATCACAAAAATACACCAGAAAAAAGAGACATTTTTCAAAGTAAAACAAGGATTTAGAAGCTAAACAGTCATATGCAAACACTTATAATAAAGGGAGACAAAATCAGTTGACCTCTTAACTATAGAGGTTGTGAATTGAAAATAGACCTACTAAGCAATCTTAGAGCAATTTGATGGTAATCTATAAAAAATATTGACATATTCAATAAAAACTAGAGATGCATAATAAAGTTGATTAGAATCAGATTAAAAGATGCACTGGGGAAATACTTTCAACACTTGTTAGATTATCAGCTTCTGAATCTTTTAATGCAAGTCCAAATACTGTCTTTGCCTTTGTCAACATCTTGGCAAAAACAAAATTCCATCTTTGACTGTTTTCTAACACATTTTTCTTTATTGTTTTTGGGTCCCTATCCAGCATAAAGGAACCAAATAGCCATACAAAACAAACCGGAGTGCACCAGAGTTAGGAAGAACTTAAATATTCCAATGCCATATCATCTCATAACTAGTTGAACCGATTGACAGCAGAGATTAAGGATAAAATTAGCCAATTTGTGACCAACTTAAGTTAAATTGGCCATTCTTCTCTTGGCCATTCAATATCAAGGTCACTTCCAGACCTCTAGGGTTGCTTTTAATAAGGCATATCAAGTTGCAAATCCACGCCAATATCAAAGAATAATATGTAGAAATAAAGAGCCTATGGGAGGAGCCAGCATATCTAAGCAATAAGATACCAAATATTCCATCATGGACACATCACAACAAATTGCAATATCAAGGCAGTCTTTCTGTAGCAAAAAAACTGTCAAATAGCATATTTACCAAAAACATGGAACATTTGGATCATGGTACAGGGTTTGGGGATGGATGAGCACTTGAATTAATTTAAATTACTTTAGAGGGTATGTTTATATACCACATTAGTTCGGATCATTGTACACTTGGAACATCTTTTCAGTTCCTTGATGGCACACTTTATTATGAAATAGGATTAAGAAAGAAAACTTCAAGCACAAATGTGGTTTTTCATCTCTATTAAATAAGAGGATAAAAGGAACGTTGATATTTCAAATAATTTAGAATAATAATCGAAAGATAAATTAGGTTAAAAAATCAAAAGAATTGTTGGAACATTTTAATAATTAAAAACCAGACCTGAGTGAGAAAAAACAAAAAACATTGAGCAAAAGTAAAATTGAATGCCTAGACTTTTCCTTTTTTTTGGAGGCCCAAACATCTCTCGTTATTAGGCTTATTAATCAGCAAGTTAACACCTCAGTTGTCTTAAAAATTTTCTTTATTTCTTGCCGCAGGTCAATTTGTTTTTCCCTATTTTTTGTTCCTTCTTTAAGGCTTCTCTCTCTTAAAGCTTCAATTAAAATCTGAGTTTTTCTTCTCAAATTCTTCCATTCATATAGATTTTTGTTAGGAAAAACAGGTCACCAATTTTCACATTCTAGATCTGCCATGATCCAATAGGTAAAAGTACTGCAATCCATAACATGCTATCTATATCACCAATTGTGGGGAGTTTCCACGTTTCTGGTAACCATGGCTAGTTCAGAGTATGCCCATATAAGTTCTTAAATCATGTTCCAATTGAGAGGATGATAGTCTATGGCCCAATGACATGGTGAACTTTCTTCCATATTCTAAGCCTAATAATGTTAATTGCACTATTTAAAAAACATTTTTTAAGTAAGGGATTTGTCAAGAGCTGGTATAAATATAATTGTCTAGTTTATTTTTTATAACATTAAGATTATTCAAACTTTTAATAAAACATTAGAGATTTTCTCTATTCCTAAGTGTTTAGGGTTGTAACTTTAAGGCTTGATAACCCTAGCTTTTATCCATGTTATTTGTCGCATCAATTAGTATCATAATAGATTGATCTCTTTGATGGACGGAGACAATAACAACTTAGTCCGTGATGCAGGAGTGAAGGCCCTCTAAGGTGGTGTGCAGGTCTGTAAGCAGAAACTAGATTGTTGGGAGGAGAGATTTGATCACTTGGATCAAGCTACAATAGATCTAATTTGTCTAATAGGAGACGCAAACAAGAATCGCAAAGAGGAGAATAGCATACCTGGAGATATACCTTGGGGCCAATCTTAGCTTGTATTTATTCCTATAATTCCACCTAGACAACCACTTATCTGTGTGGAGAAGTTTGGTGAAAGCAAAATTTCATAGTTATCTAATCATGTTAAAGATAACATGACCAAAATGGGTGCTGACAATTTCAGTCTTTTGTCCTTAAAATGGAGAAGACAAGGGCAAACAATGATGTTTAGTCGTGAATGAAGATCTTATAAACAAGAACATGGAATACATGGTAATTTCTGATAATTTCCATAATGTTGTAATTGACCTTAAATTGGAGAAGGTGCTGATAATTTCAGTCCTTTGAACTTAAATTGGAGAAGACAATGGCAAACAACGATCTTCAATCATGATTGAAGATCTTATAAACAAGGACATGGAAGAAATGGTAATTTCTGGCAATTCTCCTAAAAATATTATGAAAGATTATCTTTAAGTTTCTTTATATTCAAAGGTTAAAGTATTGGAAATCAAGGATGAAAATGAAATCAAGTTTGAAGAAAAAGAATGTGTGAATGAATTACAGGTAGACTTTATATGAACAAAAAGGATAACATTATATATGAATTTTTCTTTAGCAAATACACACCATAAATTAAATTTTGAAGTTCACAAGTCACACACTTCGTGAATATGTTGGCTATAATTCTATATTGAAAACATTTGTTTCTTTGGAGTGGAATAGTTTAATTATTGATTAATAACTTAAGGACAATTCGGAAGTATATGGACTGGCATGAGAAATTTTCTTCAAAGTAGGGATGCAATTTAATCTGAACCCAATGGATACCAACCCTACTGAGTAGGTATTTGTTGGAATCAATTAATAATGGATAGAGTATAGATACACCAAGCCCACCCAAACATAACCCGAAATATATAATTATATTATATTATATTATATATATATATATATATATATATATATATATATATATATATTTGTTGGACGCGATAAATAATGGGTAGAGTATAGATACCCTGAACCCACCTGAACCTAACCTGAAATATATGTTTATATTATATAAATATATTAGTTGAATATTTAGAATTTTTTTAACAATATAATATATACATACCTTAATATTGACATAAAAACACATATATATGAGTAATATTTATTATTTTATCATTTAATATACATATACATACTTCAAATATAGATATTAATTATTTTATGTTTTTAATTAATAAATAAATAATAGTAAATAATAAATACTCATTGGATACCTGGAACCCAATTGTAGTCCATGGATATCTAAATTTCTTACTCATATGATAATGGGTAAGGTATAGACATCAAGAAATCTGATCTGTGGATACCCATTGTCATCCCTAATTGTAGGCCTAATAATGTTTATTGCATTATTTTATTAATGGTTAAGAGATCAAGATGCAGTTTGGTAAAACATATGTAACTTTTAATCTAACTGTTAGATTAAGCTGAATTTTGACAATAAAAAGGTCTTATTTTCTATTGAGTTAAAATTTCACGATGATTGGAAACAAGAAGGTTTCTGAATAAAGCTTGAAAGTTATTGTGCGAGATTGTCTTTATTTACCTTGTTGTATTTGGATTCTTTTTTTTTCTATTTAGATTAGGACTTCTAATTTAATTAGTATTTTACTAGTTAGATAATTTCTAATCAGGAATTCTTTTCTATAAGAGAATTTTAGGTCTAGAACCAGTATAAATAGGGATGTCTTATTTATTTTATTGAACATTTAGACATTCAAACTTTTAAAATATCAAATATTTTCTCTATTTCCTCTAAGTGTTTAAGGCTATAACCTTAAAACCTTTTTTTTTATCCATGTTATTCTTAATATAGCGCATATAATTAAGAATTCACCGATGAGCCTTAAATAGACATACAACTTAGAAATTACCAGGCACAAAGTATGCAGGTTTGTGAGCCATGTCTCCCACAGTTGTACTTTCTAGCAGCTCACCCTTCAAAAACAAACAGATTATGTTCCGAAGACCATGAGATTTTATGATACGATCAATAAACAAAGTGACAACACTTTTAAAGTGGGAGGTATGGGAGCAGATTGCATCACCTTCTGAACATAATCCAGCAGATCCATTGCATAGGCAATACCCACAATATTATCCACACGCTGCTCAAAAACTGGCACCCTACAAAGTACAAAATATGTCCATGAAACTTTTAGCAAGCTGAAAAAACAAATAACTTATTGCAAGTATTCAGATTTTTACCTTGAATATTGATGAGTCACCCAAAATTCATGAAAATCCACAAGAGTCCCACTGACATCAATTGCAACTACATCAACAAGAGGTGTCATGACCTCTCTAACATGTGTATCCTTAATCTCTAGCACATTCTCAATCATATCCTGTGTTAAAACAAAACTATGAGCTTGTTAGCTGCAGAATCCAACCATGTTAATGCGTTATCCAACAATTTTAATGCATTACTGGGGAGACTTGCTGAAATGATAGTCAAAACACACTCTTATTTAAGTCAGTTTTCAGCAAAATGGAAAATGCCAGGCAGAAGTGGAAATATGTCCATTGAAAAGCTTAATACAATAGAGAAATCTTTCTGTTCAGGTCTGATTGCATCTTTCATGCAAAGAAAGTGTCCTATACCTAGAATTTAATTCAAAAATAATCAGTGCTGTTTTATTAACGAAAATGTACCATCTAAGAGCCTGTAACTGTTAATGTCATACATGATTCACTATTTCTCACTAAATCTCAAAAGTTTATTAATGTACAACTCCATCACAGCAAAATAGTAATCGCTCCCTCATTTTCTCCCTCAAATCACCCATAGAAATAAAACCACAGTTAACCACTGCATTACCTGTTCCTCCTCCTCAATTGCCCCACTCAATTCTGCCCCTCGCAACATCAGCTTCAGCTCATCTTCTGTAACATATGGTTCGCTGATTAAAAAAGAAAAGAAAATGAAAAAGGTGAGAAAAAATAGGGAAATGCTAATTAAAAACCCAAAAAAAAAATCTGAAGGAAAAACCACTACATTATATGAGGAAAATAGAAAGAAAAGATAAACACATGATGGTATAGGATTTATAAACTGGCCATTGAGCTGAAAATAAAGAGAAGGTGGCAGATTCTAAAAAGGGTACATGAATTGAACAATTAGATTCTTAGAATTATTTGTTTCATGGTAAAATGAGGAAAAGTATTGTTATGTGACATTTTGAATCACAAGAGGGGTAAAATATCGCAATTATAAACATTCTAAGGAATCAAATGAAAAAACAGAATATGTTGACTTTCTACACAATAATGAAATGTCAATTGTAAATGTAGAAGAATGTCCAACAATGAGAATTATCAATGCTGTTCACTTTAAAATGGAAGTTAACATCCTTTAGGTCATTAAATTAAAAAGTCCAGATCTGAAAAGAAAAATATGAAACTTGTCAAAAATCGCATAATATAAGGTAAATGAAACAGAGCAATGAAAAATACAATGATGGCAACATACAAGAATTGGAAGTTACGAAAAAGAAAAAACAAGGTTATTATATTTTTCACCTTCTTCCTTTTAAACCAAGCATCTTCAGCATTCCCATTGAAAGATATGTGACAACTCTTCCAACAGGATATAATACTACAGAAAGCCACGCCACTGGCCTAACCTAGAGGCATTACAAACAACATTAGCCAGAGACACTTGAAAAATAGCAGTAAGATCAGCTGAAGAAAATAACAGCTGCATAGCTCCACAGATCAAGGAATTGAAAAGAGAGGAGGAATGTTTCTAGCAAAATAGTACAAGCTCACTCACCACAAACCTAGCAACCTCGGTGGCATTGTGTACAGCTATACTTTTTGGAGTGATCTCAGTAAGAAGCAATATGGCAACCTAGACACATTAAGAGAAGAATAAGGGGGGGAACATATTAATGGAAATTTTTGGAATGCATAACTGTATATGCTTTTGGGTATTGGTGAACTCCAAGAACGAGCTAAATACCAATCACTTCATTAAACCTTTGATATCTTATTAGCATTCCACTAAATTGGCCAAAGCTTGTAATTTCCTTTCAACGAGCCATTCACTCTTTTAAACTATAGTTTTAATAATAAAGATTAAATAACAATATATGCTCAGAGCATAAACAAACATAGAACATTGTAAAAGCACCCTTAGACATAGCAAAGTCCCTTATTCACTACTTGACCTTCAAATTCCATCTCAACCACTTTACATTGAAGGAAGAGAAACTTCACACACAAGCAAGTGCAGGTAGATTTGATTTATGCCCCTTCACTCCACTTACCAAGTAAAATTCCTTAGACAAGAATTTGATGACTCATTATGTTAGACCAATTGATACTCTAATTGACATGAATTTGTGTGTCTGTGTGTGTGTGTGTGTGGAGGGGGGGCATTGGAGGGACTTATACATACAGTCATTACTCCAGTGGCTGCACTAACTCCAGCCTCACCAAATATAGCTGTGGCTGCTTCCGTTACCAATGCAGTTGCTCCAATATTAACGACACTAATAGCATAAATAGATTTGAATAAGAATTTTTTTGTTCAAGATGAAGAGAACAGCTGGAACTAGTCATGATAATAATGGTTAGAATGGTAGTACGTTGTGCCGATAAGAATAGTTGTCAGAAACCGAGTAACATCACTGCGGAGCATTTTGAAGACCCCGTCATCAGACTCTTTTTCAGCCAGCTCACGCACCTGATAGATTTATGTCAGAGGACAAATCAGATTAAAAAATTATTGTTCACGCCTGTAGCAGTGAGGGAGAGGTGGTGTACTTGGTCACAAGAAGCCAACAGAATTTCTTAATGTAAGAAACTACAAAAGATATTAGTATTTATGACTTCTAGTAATTTGAAAATAGTAGCGCATGATTTGAATTAGAAGTGCAGATTAGAATTACAATTTGAATATAAAGTGCATGTCCAGTTGCTACTGATAAATTTGATTCATGTAAACTCTATCTTAGGTGTTGCAATCTATTGAAAATCATCATCTTCATCAAGCATATTGTTCAATAAACAATGCAAAGTGACATGACTTTCAATAGAGTCAGGATAGTCATGGACAGAATATTACATTTGCCACTATATCTAGGAAAACCTTGATTCTCTCTTCACTTCAACTGGTTGTCAAACATCCCTAAGTCCTACCAGATGATGCCAGATGGTAAGGATGGTAAGTTAATCATAAAAGTGGCTCTATATGCCAACTACATCACTTTCTAAGACTTTTTAGTGACATCCCTTCTTAATTTGGGCACAAAATAGAGGCAACACAAAAACTGTCCTGCATAAACCAATATAAATGAGCTGTCATAAGAATCTGCCTGGTCATTTCTTATTTTTTTAGCTTTTCAGCAAAACCATACATATTTTTCAAGCAAGGCTACTCACAAAAAAAAAATCTGAGAAAATGATGTGGCAGCTACTCTTCTTATGCCAAACAAATCACTCGATGCTTATTTAAACCATTTGTTACATTTATCATGCAAGAAGTTTATGTCAAAATCATTCTGAAGACCATCATTTCATTTCCCGTGTCTTTACATAGGACTTGTTCTCATAACAACACACAAACGCACAGTTTAAACATAGAAATCATCCAATTAACATCAATAACAGTTCACTAAACATCAAAAAATCAATCGAGTTATTGATCTAGAAATGCATACCTTCCATGGCCATAACGTGGTTATTGAAGTCTCAGCCATGGAAAAAAATGCAGACAGTCCCAAAAGCGCAGCCAATATCAAACCTTGCTCTTTAAAAACTCTAAGGAGCTGCAAAACTTTGGGCCAAGCAGTCTTCAACAACAATATACTCTGCCCAAAAACTCCGTACCCTGCATTAACCACACCCTCAGATGCAAACACCCTCTTGCACTCAAAAACCAAAACTCCACAAACCAATGCACCAAAAACAACA
The DNA here is from genome assembly GCA_032356905.1 of Salix exigua. Lineage (NCBI taxonomy): Eukaryota > Viridiplantae > Streptophyta > Magnoliopsida > Malpighiales > Salicaceae > Salix > Salix exigua. The sequence goes on from CM063603.1 coordinate 27,442,177, forward strand.
CCCCCTTTCAACAGCACTTTTATCAACTCCAAGTTTACATTTTGATCATTACCCAGTTCAGTACTAACTTCGCGTGATGATTTTGAATGATTTCTTGGCAAAATCGAACTGCAGTAAGGTCTAAAATCGGTAAGTTTTGATGAATTACGAGGTGGGTAATGGTAACTCTTTTGAGAAACCTTAAAGGGTATCTTCGAAACCCGATTGTAATGCAAGAAAGAAGAGGTTTTGGTGCCAGAAATGAATACAGGTCGACCCAGAATTGATGACTCAATTGCAATCTCCATTACCATAAGTAAGAAACAACCTCACTCAAATCCCCAAAATTTCGAAGTTAACTTCAGTTGGCACCAAAACTAAGAATTAGGTGGTTTCATTTTTTTGGAAGGGAGAATTTCATATGTTCAGGAAAATAAAAAATGTTTGGTGCAGCCGTGGAGGTTGCGTTGGCTTTTGGTTTGCGTCAAATTTTTGTAGGTGTCGAAGAAGAGATTTTGCTTGAGCGAGCGGCGTGGAAGATGAAATGACTGGATTTACCCCTTGTTATTTGCTTTAATGTCGATTTTGCCCCTTCACTACTGATGATGTGGCCCATCTAGGATAGTACTTTCGATTTGGTCAATTATCTCAAAGAAAACTAATTTATTTGTCCCTTATATCGTAGGGAATTATATGGTCAACGGGTTTGATAATGTTTTACTAAAATTATTTTTTTAATCATATTATAACAAAAATAAATCTCGTAAAATTAAGCACATACCAGTTATTTAAATATTCTTTTCAGAATGTAATAACTTTATAAAAAGAAATTTAAATATCAATTCAAAACTAACCATTTATGAAATGGTAAATTAAAAAAACAATAGAAAATAAATAAAAAATCAATAAAATATAAAGTAAAAGCAAAGTGAATAAAAACAAATGAGAGGGGGCATGAAGAGGTTAAGTCATCCCCATTTCTTTTAGTATATAACTAATTAGATTGCCCGCACTACGTTGCCAGTTGATTAAATAATTTTTATAATTGTTGAGATTAAAGTAATTAATAAGATATGGTAGTTCAAATATAAAATATAATATTTATATATGCAAGGTTTAATATAATAAAACACATCAACACACCCTATTATAACAACAGCAACATCGAAGTCTTAAATCTAAATTTATTATTACTATTATATTGTCAAAACAATAAAAATTATGAAATTACCCTAAGAAAAAAACTCAAAAACATTAACAAAAGAGGAAGAAAGAAAGAAACTAAAATTATTATTATAATTATTGCGTTAATGATGGAAAAATAAATTTAAATCAAAGAGTAAAAAAATCCTAAAAACTTTAACGAAGAGCAAACAAAAAATAAAATAAATGATTAAAAAAATATAACATCTATACATGCAAGGTTTGATATAATGAAACACATTAAAATACCATATTATAACAACACAAATATCAAAGCCTTAACATCTAAAATTATCATAACTATTACTGCTAAAACAATAAAAGTTATTAAATTAACTCTAGAAAAAAACTTAAAAACATTAACAAAAGTGAAAGAAAAAACAACTAAAAGTATTATTATTGTTATTAGTAGTAGTAGTAGTAGTGGTACTAGTAGTAGTAGTAGTACTAGTAGTAGTATTATGTTAGTACTCAAAAAAATTAAATAAAAAAATAAAAAAGCCTAAAAATTTTAACAAAAAAGCAAACAAAAAAATAATATATATATATATACACAAAAAATCATAAACTGAAAAAAAAAATTGATTTGAAAAAAATCTAATAAAAAAATAACATTTTTCAAATGATCATAAATACAAACTAAAATTTAATAACTACTTTTTTCAAAAACAAATATCACCTCAACAAATAAAAAAATAATAAAAAATAAAAACCAAAGCTAAGAGCATATATATATATATATATATATATATATAAAAACATGAATAAACAATAGGGATTATTACAGAAATATAAAAAGAATAAAGGAATTAAAATCAAAAATTAAAAGTATAAGTACCAAAATAAAAACTATATATATCATTAATTTTAATCAAAGGACAAAATCAAAAAAAATCAAAACTTTTGTACCAAAAATATAAAATGATTGAATATTAATCCCAAAATTAAAAAATATAAGGACTGAAATGAAATGAAAACCTTGGTATGTTCTCTCTCTCTCTTTTCCAGCTAATACTTATTTAGTTTTCTCCTCCATTTTCGGCCACACATTCTCTTCCTCTGTCTGTGCTTTTTTAGTCCAAACAATTGAATCTTTGTTTGAACTCAAATTTGGCAGCTTTGGCTGCAATACTTTAAAAGTTTGTTTCTTCACTGACCTCTTTTTGTTATTTGTTGATCTTGCCTAAATAATGTATATTTTATGTTTTTTAGGTTGTTTGATCTTCTAAAACTCCTTTGTTTTTTTTTTTGTGATACCAAGTTTTAGGTTTGGTTTAAGGTTATTCGATCGGTTTTGGCTTCTTCAGGCTTGTGATTTTCGTGTTATGCTGAGGTTGGAATTGATTGGTCTTCTTTTTGGTGGGATTGGAGTTGGAGCTCTTCCTCTCCTTTGTTGATTTATCGATTTGAACAATGTTGATGCTTTACTGCTAATAAGATAAAATGCAATTTGTTCAACGCAAAAAAGTAAAGAATCCATCCACCAAAACACAGAAAAAAAGAAAAAGAAAAGGCAAAACAACAAACTGAAGGAACTATTGAAATCCACAGTGAAATCTTTCACAGTATACAGTAATAATCTGATCTCTTTTAGTATATGTTATAATTATAATATAACAGTTTCATTACTTATGTTATCTATAAAAAAAAATCCAAACTATAAGGAATTATTTAATATTGTTAGTAAACTCTGGTTGGAGATTAACTTTTTAAAACTTTCTAATAAATTTCTTGCCTAACATAGGTTTCAAATAAAATTATGTGAGAATTGTCTTAGTATGAATTAATCAATTTGACAAGCCCAAAACAACTTAGATGAACTATAAATAACATTGTTTGACTTTAAAAGAAATTTAAGATGATATTTTTTTAACATTAGGATTACGACATATTAGATCAACTCAAATTTCATGACTTAACTTGTCAAGCCCATAATCTAGATCATGAATTCCAAACTAATTTAACTTGAGTTAAATTGTCAAATCTGCATATTTCATCATGAGATTGAGATAAAATCATAGAGAGTAAATAAATAAAAATTATGAAGCTCAAATTTCAATTTCCTTTGTTAAATTTAATGTTAAACAATAAAATTTGTAAAAAGTTTAACTACACAATAATACAAAAAATAAACTAAGTCAACTCAGATTAACTTGTTATACATCATTATACCTTGCTAAAATGTCAAAACTTAGTGACCTTAATCACGAGACCAAAATATACTTATAGAAAGTAAATCAAAACATATTAAAAAGCGTAATTCTCAACGGACCCAATATTGAATGATGAAATTTGAGAAAAAGTTCACTTAAAACAATAACACAAAAAACAACTCGGATTAGTTTATTAAGCATTATTCCTAGATCATGAGGGGAAAAGAATATGATAGAAAGTAAAAATAAATAAATCATGAAGTCTAATTCTCAATCAATTTAATATTAAAGAATGAAATTAAGAAAAAAATATGTAGTCAATTGGGTTAACCCGCCAAACTCATAATCTAAGTTATAAGAGTGTGATAACTCATTAAAAACAAATATAATATTAAAGGATGAATTAAAAGAAAACCATTGATTAAAAAAAGAAAATCACTATTCAAATAAATTAGTGTTGTGTAAGAAAAAAAATACAATAAAATCCCTTTATCTTTTAGTTTATAGTTAATGTTATTTGTAAGAATAGATCTTTTACTTGAACAATATTGATTGTCAAATGCCTTTAGTTTTTTTATGCTAAAAAATAGCCTTCAATGTTTTGGTGTTAAAATATAAACACATAATGAGATTATTAGTTTCATTGTATTATTGAATGAAATTCATTCTTGGGATCGTAAAATTCTTATTGTTGTTATTTAAGCTAAGAACTTGATGATATAATACTATAGCACTTGGTTAAGTTAGGGACAAAACTTTTGAATCCCTTTATTTGCATAATGAAAGAGTTTAAATATATACAAGTGAATACTTTATTTTTACAAGAAAATAACTTCCTTGATAAAAACAACAATAAGTCAAAATAGTTTTGTGAATATTTTTTTTGAATGAGTTAATTTTATTGTTTGTTATGGGGTTAAATTGGAAGTAATACAAGTCAGACATTTGATATGCAAGTAATTTGGGAAATAAGCATAAAATTTGAAATTTTAAGATTTCTAAATTGTTTTAGCACATCCAAGTTGATACTTGATTGTTCCAAATCTAAAAAAAAATTACATCAAATAAATAGAAGATTCATTAAATTGTGAAACGTTAACTTGTCATAATGTTATGCGCTTCCAATGCCAATAAAAAGTAACCCATCCAATGATATTTAACTTCCAGAAAATCGCAAAATAAAATTTTCCTAAGATGGAATATCACAAGTATCGCCTCGTCTCAGACCATCACAAGGAAAACTATAACCAAAATCCTTTTTTCTGGCATTAACTTAGAACCACACACGTCTAAAGCACCTTTTACTAAGATCAATGTAGTTGAATGTAAACCTAGAACAATAGCATATAAACCAAGAAGTCTCTAGGCCTTATTGTTAAGAATAATATATTACTATTTTAATTAATAGCATTTAACCAGTTAGGCAACCATATGTTTCAACTTGCATTAAAGGTTGGAATATTCATTGAAGATAAAGTAAATCGAACCCATATGAAGTTTTACCATGAACGTATTGTATCCATTGAGAAAATATGGGTTCGATCAAGATTTGTTTCTCTAGAGTACCAGAAGCAAGCATTGCATCGTTATGAACATAAAGTCCCAAAGTATGGAAACCTAAAGAGAGGCTGGCCCGACTTATTTTATTTATCTTAGTGGTCAATTATAGTCCCTAAATACATATGTGTTTTTTTATATATAAATACAATTTTTCAAATATAATTTATCTAACTAAAATTCAAGGGAAAAACAAATAAAATATAAATTACAATAATATCCTTGAAGTATTGTTAAACTATAGAAAAAACAAGATAATAATCACTAAAATTAACCTATCTAAGACATGTTACATTACTTGCAAGTTAAAATATATATTTGTTTTTGTGTGTGTCAAATTATCTAAACCTTGTTGACATATAATGTCATACTTTGTATGCTTTATATATTTTGATGATAACAATAAAAAAAAATAGACTAATAATATGTTTGGATGAGATTAAGTTATAAACAGGTATTATACAAAGAATACATCAACAAGCATAATGGAGTACACGAAGAAATCACTCCAGGAAGTCCAAGATGCAAGCAAGTGAAGACTTAGAATAAGTGTTCATTTTAGTGCTTTATGTAAATCTCAATTTCTAACTTGATAGCACAAATTAAAATGAACTCACACACTTCACAATGCATGCATTAAGGATTTGATGATTATAGATTTAAGTCATAATCAATCGGTTCAAGAAATTCAGAAAAGATAATTTGTCAAAATAGAGTTTCTGCATGAACCGGTTGACCGCTTGAAGACAAATTGTCTTTCGAACTGAACCGATCTACCGCTTGGTTTATCCGTTGTGAACCGGTCGACCGCTTGATATGACAGTTGCACTAAAACGGCCAGAAACGGCTAGTTTCTTTTTGAAACTTATAAATAAGCCTCTTAATTGAAAAATTAAGTAGACACAACTTCTATATCATATAGTGAGGCTATTAGTAGTGCAAAAACACCTTCATATCATCAATCCTCATTAATACTCATATTTGTGTTTAAATCTTCATATCCTAACACAAAGAGTATTACATCTCATTCTCACTACACTTAAACACCTTCAAATATTCTAAGTGCTATTAAGTGAGATAAAGAGATCATATATCTTCATTTGTAATATCTACACTATTGAGAGTCTATTGTTTTTTTACAAAAACAATCATTGTAATACTCTTGAGAGTTGAGTATAAAACTCTTGATATTGGTGAGGGAACATCACCAAGAAAAAATCTTGAAGAGGGTACATCTTCAACTGGGAAAAAGGAAAATCTTGAAGAGGGCATATCTTCAAGTGGTGTAAAAGTCTTGGTGTGGATTCATCAAGCGAGAATTGTAATCTTGTTACTTGGACTAGTAAGAGAGTACAATACTCAAGTACGGGTTGGTACTTGAGTTGTGGATGTAGGCTTGCCAAACCACGTTAAAAACCGAGTTAGCAATCTCTCTCTCTTATCTCTTTACTTTAAAGTAATTAATTTTAAAATTGCATTAGTTATTGTATTTACACCTAATCCCCTCCTTAGGTGCATAGTTGCCTTAATCCGTGAACAACAATTGGTATAAGAGCTTAACTCTCAATTATTAAGTTTGCTTAGACTTTGAGTAGAATGGCAACTGCTAGCTATAATCTCCGAAATGAAGGTGCTTCAACATGTAGACCACCATTTTTTGATGGTAATGATTATGCCTATTGGAAAGCTAGAATGACAATATATCTTCAATCTATAGATTTTAATTTATGGCTTTCTATTGAAAATGGACCTCATAGACCACTTAAAACCGTAAATGGTATTGAGATTCCAAAAAGCATGATAGAATATACTGACCTAGATAAAATATTACTTTCTATGGATGCTAAAGCCATAAACACTTTATACTGTGCATTAAATAGAAGTGAATTTAATAGAATATCTTCTTGAATACTAGGGATATATGACATACTTTAGAAGTAACTCACGAAGGAACTAATCAAGTAAAAGAATCAAAAATTGATATGTTAGTTCATCAGTATGAGTTATTCAAAATGTTGCAAAATGAATCCATAACAAGTATGTTTACTCGTATGACTAACATTACGAATAGTTTACATGCTCTTGGTAGAACTTACACAAATGCAGATATTGTAAGTAAGATTCTCAGATCTCTACCGAAAGCTTGGGAAGCTAAAGTGACAGCAATACGAGAAGCCAAAGATCTCACAAAATTACCATTAGAGTAGCTCATCGGTTCTCTAATGACTCACGAGATATCTATGGATAATCAAGATCAAGAAGAAAAGCCAAAAAAAAACTTTGGCATTTAAAATTATTCATCAAATTGAAAGCGAGGATAATGATGATGATGAAGATAGTCATGACGATCTTGAAGAAAATGTAGCATCTATCACAAGACAGTTTCGAAACTTTCTTAGAAAGAAAAATGACAAGAGAAAGTTCTCGAACTACAAAAAGGAGGGAGAATCAAGTAAAGAAACTCCAAGGTGCTACAAATGCAATAAGTTGGGACATATCAAAACTGATTGTCCCTTTCTTCAAAAGAAGAATAAAAATCGCTTTCAAAAGAAAGCTTTGAAAGCAACATGGAGCGATGACTCGGACTCAAGCTCCAATGATAAAAAAGAACATGTGGCAAACATGTGCTTCATGACAATCGAAAGTGAAAATGAGGAACCACCCCTAACCAAGAAGGATCAACCAAGCTCATGCAATCAACAAGAGTTGGTAAGTAAATCATTTAAGCCACTAAAGGGGCTAAGGTATGTAAGTTCTCATCCTCTTTAGAGATTTTGTATCATGCATCTCATTGTATTAAGTTTATGCTTTTCATTTTGGATATATGTTATTAAATATTATTTTTTTTCTAAAATGTAAATTTTCTTTTTTTTGATGCCAAAGGGGGAGAGAATATGATGAAAATGTCAAATGCATCAATAATGGGGGAGAAAAATATGAGAATATGAAAAATTTTATATGCATGTATTTAGGGGGAGAAAAATGATTTTTTCTTGAAATTGCATATGATATTTGTACTTAGATTAAATTGCTAAAAATATTCAATGCCTCTTATATATTGCATTACAAAATATAGGGGGAGACTCAATTTTTTATCTAAGTTTTTTTGTTTATTGTCATCATCAAAAAGGGGGAGATTGTTGACATATAATGTCATACTTTGTATGCTTTATATATTTTGATGATAACAATAAAAAGAAAATGGACTAATAATATGCTTGGATGAGATTAAGATATAAACAGGTATTATGCAAAGAATACATCAACAAGCATAATGGAGTACACAAAGAAATCACTCCAGGAAGTCCAAGATTCAAGCAAGTGAAGACTTAGAATAAGTGTTCATTTTAGTGCTTTATGTAAATCTCAATTTCTAACTTGATAACACAAATTAAAATGAACTCACACATTTCACATTGCATGCATTAAAAGGATTTGATGATTATAGGTTTAATTCATAATCAATCGGTTCAAGAAATTCAGAAAAGATAATTTGTCAAAATAGAGTTTCTGCATGAACCGGTTGACCGCTTGGTTTATCCATTGTGAACCGGTCGACCGCTTGATATGACAGTTGCACTAAAACGACCAGAAACGGCTAGTTTCTTTTTGAAACTTATAAATAGGCCTCTTAATTGCAAAATTAAGTAGACACAACTTCTATATCATATAGTGAGGCTATTAGTAGTGCAAAAACACCTTCATATCATCAATCCTCATTAATACTCATATTTGTGTTTAAATCTTCATATCCTAACACAAAGAGTATTACATCTCATTCTCACTACACTTAAACACCTTCAAATATTCTAAGTGCTATTAAGTGAGATAAAGAGATCATAGATCTTCATTTGTAATATCTACACTATTGAGAGTCTATTGTTTTCTTACAAAAACAATCATTGTAATACTCTTGAGAGTTGAGTATAAAACTCTTGATATTGGCGAGGGAACATCACCAAGTAAAAATCTTGAAGAGGGTACATCTTCAACTGGGAAAAAGGAAAATCTTGAAGAGGGCATATCTTCAAGTGGTGTAAAAGTCTTGGTGTGGATTCATCAAGCGAGAATTGTAATCTTGTTACTTGGACTAGTAAGAGAGTACAATACTCAAGTACGGGTTGGTACTTGAGTTGTGGATGTAGGCTTGCCAAACCACGTTAAAAACCGAGTTAGCAATCTCTCTCTCTTATCTCTTTACTTTAAAGTAATTAATTTTAAAATTGCATTAGTTATTGTATTTACACCTAATCCCCTCCTTAGGTGCATAGTTGCCTTAATTCGTGAACAACAAACCTAATGTATGCTTAAGAATAAAAAAGTAGTATGGAGAATAAGAAGAGCTAAACGAGATAGGCCCCACAATGTCTTCGGGGTACTTGTTATACATAGAGTCTATGTGTGTGTACATATATGTATATGCAAATAGTAATTGTACATAATTTAGAAAATGATAACTAGGCAAGCATACCATGTCAAAGATAAAAAGAAGAAAGTTACAAGAAATAATCAAATATATAAAGGTATTTTCTCTTCATTTATTCATGATATGACTTCTAAATAACCACAACATTTGAACAAACAAATATATAATGTATATATAAAAAATCCTTGAAAAACCAAATATATAAATAAAGCAAACACAAATTCAAATAAATATCCAATTTTTTATGCTCCTAATAATTAACCAGATACAAATAGAATATCTGCACACCTACTATAATATTTGCCAACCATACTCACACGCAACACAGAAAGAACTAAAAATAAAAAAATAAACTCGTCAATTAGTCCTCCCAAATCCATCTCACATTATTATGTACTGATCTTATTTCACTTCAAAATGTTTATGGCAACATCATACCCCCTATGATAACACGCAATGACATGAATTAACACTTCAAATATCTATAATAATCATGAAGAAAAGTCCAAAAAATGTTTTAAATTAGTAAAAAGATTAATACGAAAATAAAAGTATCCATGAAAAATTAAGAAATATTGAGAATACCCCTTGAATCAATGACTCGTTTAACTAGTTGGAGATGGAGATTGTAGCTCTCCAAGCTTAGTGTCCATCTTCATATATGGATAAAATTATTGTAGTTAATGATTTTTCATGGATTGTGCTGTGCAGGGGAAAAGGATGAGAATGAGGTTGAGGCTAAGGTTTTGTGGGAGTAGAAAAAGAGGAGTTCATTTTGGTTTTGTCTCTTCATCATTAGAGAATGAGAAATCAAGGAAACTAAAGGTATCACAATCTTGGCTTAGAGAAAAGAATATAAGAAAGAAAAAGCAAAAGAAGAAAGGGAAATGGTAATCAAAGCTAGAGTTCACTATTAATAAGGAGAATAGAGACAAAAAGAGAAACTTATTTAACTAAATAATTAGATTAATACTTAGTAAAATTAAATTATCCATAAAGTTTGGATGAGAAATATAAAATTGGGAGAACATATCTAGCTTACACAATAAAATTTCTTTTTCTATTTTTTTTTAAAAATTTTACACCTAGTTTTTTCTCATATATATATATTTTTTTCTCATTTTCTTTCTTTTATTATTTTATACTATCTATCTAAGAGGTAAAAATCATAAAATAAAATCCTAAAATGACTAAAATTTAAATTGGAAGTTAGTGAAGGGCATTGGACAAAAAATGTCAATTATATTCTTTTGTCATGTAAAAAGACTAATATTATAACCTCATATAACATGATACAAGTTAATTATCCATATAAATGGTGTGGGGAAAGCATTATAGCCCTTCACACATAGCATTGTAGATTGCTACAATTCTTTCCGCTGCAATGCTTGTTTTTCCTTCTACTTATATCTTTAATTGTTTTGTTTTATAATTAGGATGTCCAGACCAACTTAATAGCACCATGACTAATTTTTTTTTTTTGATAATCAAGGTGTCCAGACCAGTTTACATGCACCATGATCAATCCTCAGACCCACTTTTATTTTTTTATAATCGAGGTGTTCAGACCAACTTTCATCAAATATATTTAGGTTTCATTTCGATCCTCAATCTTTTCATTTCCGGATTATTTTTAAATACTCTAATATTTTCGGTATCAAAGTTTGGATTTGTTTCAATTTCATCCTTGGAATGAAATTGATTATATATTTATTTTTCATTTCGTCACTTATACTTTTAATCTTTGAATATATTTTAATTCCTTAATATTTTTTAAATATATTTATGAAATGATTCTTATTTTTATCCATGTTTGTATGTATATGCTCTTAGTTTGCAATATAACCTATCTTTTATGATTCTACAATATAATTTCAGGGTATAATATGTAGTTTATAAGTATACCAGCTATTTGATTATTGTTGTGGAAAGGGTTGGAAAAAAAATCTATAAAGAATTTATTTTTTAAAAAAATCATGACCAAATTTGAAAACAAATAAACTATACAATTCAGATTGAAGAATAAAATTAAAAAAAAATATTCAAAACATACTTATAAAAATTGTTGTCTGTAAAGTTAAATTTTGACACTCATTCCATGTTATTTTAACTTTGGTCCCTATCTTTTTAATTTTCTAATTTCCTAAAAATTAATCTAAATTAGCGTATAATATGGTCTACGAAGGTTATTTTTTTTTTTTTTTTGTGAAGAATACATCCATGATATTATAAGAACCTTTTAAATTTCCTTATAATAATGCCTCAGTTTCTGTCATCATCGGCAAACTTGGAACACCACACCTGTTCTCTGGGTGCAGTGTTTCTATTTATATTGACGCATGCAAACACTGGGGTTTGTCAATTCTGATTTGGATGATTTTTTTTTTAATTAGAGCAAAATATTTTAGTTTTAGAGTATTTCAACATGTTATTTTAGAGTTGTAATATTTATGTATCGATATATAATTAAATATATTAATTCAAATATTTTTTTAGTTCAAGTGCAAAAATAAAATTACTTAGAATTGTGCAATTTGATCTAAAAAAAGATTAAAATAATTTTTTAAGATATATGATTGATATTGTGAAATTATTTATTATTTAAAAAAAAATACTATTTGGCCGAAACAGAACTGGCGAAACGAAACTGAAACGTTTCGGCCAATATTTGGCCGAAAAATCTGAAATAGACCAAAATTTAAACCAAAATAAAAACATTGTCGTTTTGTATTATTTTTTTATAGTACAAAATGTTTCGGTTATTTAGATAAAAAACAGAACGAAATCGACAACCCCGGTACAAGGTGATAAGATATGAAAACTAATTACAAGTAAAGATAGTTACACTATATTTAAAGATAGTTAAACTGTATCACCTAAAATCAAGGTTCCGTAAATCAACAGCTGATTTTCTGGAATCCTTGACACTGTCCACTTTCAAATGCAGGTTAACTCGTAGAAGTGGCATGTGACCTGACCCTGTACTCTGCAACAAGTTGTGCAAACGAGGCGGCTTTGTTTTCTAACAATCTTGCTGGAGAATCATATTCCTCAATGAGCCCTGCAACATTCAAGGCGCAAATAATTTAGAAAGTTTACCATCACCGGAATTTCTACGAGCTGTTACATTATGTTTCCTCACTCACCGTGACTCAGGAGCAAAACCATGTCACTGTCAAGAACAGAAGTTATCCGATGGGCGATGGTTATAACAGTACAGTCGGAGAAGTGCTGCCGCAAAGTTTGCTGAATTAGATTATCGGTAGATGTGTCGACTGAGGCAGTAGCTTCATCGAGGACCAACACTTTACTTTTCTTCAGTAGCACACGCCCAAGACATACCAGCTGCCTCTGACCCATACTCCAGTTCTCTCCATTCTCGATCACTGTAGCACCCCACATGACCATTAATTTCAACGTAAATAAATGTCACTGACAACTCTGAGAAGATATACACGAAGATTGAGCAGCAGAGACTTGTGAGAAAGACAAACCTGTGGAGTCTAGCTTCCTCTCCTTCTTTCTAACTTCATCTCCAAGCTGGCACTTATCCAGAGCCTGAACTATTAAAAACTCGAGTGAGCATGTGTGATATCCTTCAATTACACCATTTCTAGAAGCACAGTGTGTCAAATTCTAAGAACACACACAGATATTCATACATGCGTAAGTAATTGTTTTACCTCCCATATCTGTTCATCCGTGTACTCTTCGAGGGGGTCCAGATTGCTTCGTACAGTCCCTTCAAACATGGTTGGATCTTGAGGAATAATGCTTAGTCGCGACCTCAAGTCATGCAGTCCAATCGATGAGATATCAATATCATCAATCATAATGCGACCAGCAGCGGGTTCGACGATACGGAAAAGAGTCTGTATGAGAGTTGATTTGCCACTTCCTGTCCTCCCTACAATACCAGTTTTCTTCCCCCCTGGGAAGGTGCATGTAAGACCGCGGAGCACTAGTGGCAGTTGTGGAGCATAACGGACCTGTATCATAAAGTATCTATTAAGAACACAAGTAGCAAGGAATTGGAGCAGTCAATGGAAGAAACTTGAGTTACCTGAAGATTGTTGATAACAACTTCACCATGGGATGGCCAAGAACGGCCTGGCCTGTTTGCTTCTACTACAAGAGGAGGCTCACTGGGAATAGACATGTATTGAATAATTCTCTCAACAGATATGATTTTGTTCTCACAATCACATAAATTCCATATCACTGAAGCTTGTAACATGTTTAGGTTGAGTCCATAGGTCACAGCTAAGCCTGCAATGGCTTTAAAATGGGAAAACAAAAGGAAAAGGGTGTCTTCGATTTAGGTCCTATATGCTAATGTCCAAGAAAATAAAGAGTAGATATCAGCCATGAACTACATACCTGGATCAATACTGCTTCGGAAGGAGACCAAGAAAGCCAAAGAGAAAGCAAAAGTAACAGAAGAGAACATATCCAGGCGGAAGCAAAGCCACTCCATTGCACCAGCAATATGGAATTTGGTCCGAGAATATGCATCTGTGACATTCATATTTGTTTCTTGGAATCTTGATTGCTGATCAAAGCTCCTTATAGTTGTTGCTCCCGCAATTGTTTCAGCAAAATGTTGTATAATTGGAGCTTTGCATACTCCAACCAAACGTGAAAGTTCTCTTGCTGAAGATATGTAAAATCTCTGCGAGCATTATGGAAATACATTATTTCCTATCTTCTGACTTCACTTATTTTTATCATAAGTTATCTATGGAAAAACAGCCTTTTGAACTATAACTCAAAATCAAATTTCATTTTTCAAGTCATTCCAAACCAACTCTGATGATCACAAGGATTACCTGATACCAGATGCAGGCAGCAATCACAGGGATGAAAACGATAAAAACCTGCCATGCTACCTGTGACATCACTGCAATGATTCCTAGAAGCTGGATAACTGAGAAGGCAAGTGACCCAATTAGATATGGAATTCGAGTTTCAACTGCAGTTTGATCCGTAGAAACCTATAGGAGAGGAAATACACCATTAAAGTGAAACTAATGAAATCAGTATCTTATTTTTTAAGAGATTGGATTTTCGAGCATCCGACCTACAGAAATTGCTTACTCTATTTATTATTCGTCCACTCGGGGTAGCATCGAAAAAGGACATGGGAGCACGAAAAATGCACAGATGCATTTTATTGAAGAGTAGAGTTGCAGTCTTGTACCCTGCTGTTGCATGAAGCGTGGCTCTAGCTAAAATACAAACCAAACTTCCGATAGCGAGCAAGACATAGACTAGTACTAATGTAGATGCACTGACAAAAGGTTTAACATCCTTTGACACAGGAGCTGCCCACGCCATCCAGTAGTTGCTACCAATTTGAAGGACCTGAAAGAGAATCTGTGCCAATAATATAAAGGGCACTAGACCTCCTCCATATGCTGTTGTGATGTAATTCCAGTAAATAGGAAATCCAACACTACCTGTCTCTCTTTCTTCTTCTTGAATGATCTGTGCTTTTGGCTCAGCAAACTTATCTGATTTACCATTTTCATAATCTAATTTTCCTTTTTTCTGCATAATCCCATCAGTGCCTGATGCCGGTCCTTCCTGCTTGGAATCAAGCACTGCTAAAGCTGCCTCGTGGGCACCTACAAGATCCATAAAGTCAGATCCTAAACAGAGAATGTCAGCATATTTACCCGCTTGTGCAATCCTTCCATCTTTCATTACCTAACAAGAAGGCACAGCTTGAATCAGATAATTCACTAGATGAAATGATTAACCGACATGCAATGAAGGAAACAAACGTGTATTACTCACCAAGATAAGATCAGCCGCAGGTAAGTATTCAACCTGATGAGTAACATAGATAACTGTTTTTGAACTCAGAAGACCAAGTATAACTTCCTGTCATCCAAATTAAACAAAAATAGTTTATGATAAAGGCATTTGTTAAAACTAGTCATGAAGAAAACTGCAAAATTAAATAAAGGGTGGTGTGAATAGTGATCTTCTCTACAGGAGTTGAAAGTGAAGGTCATCATTATAAATGGTATCAATAAAGATGAGAGATTTCACCTTAAATAAATGAGATCCTGTATGAGCATCCACAGCACTGAAAGGATCATCGAATAGATAGATATCAGCGTCATGGTACAGAGCCCGTGCTATCTGAATTCTCTGCTTCTGTCCACCGCTTAAGTTGATTCCCCTCTCACCAATAACTGTTTGATCACCAAATGGCATAATTTCAAGGTCCTTGTTCAGGGAACATGCCTCCAGTACCCTTTCATATCTTTCTCTGTCCATCTCCTTGCCAAACAATATGTTCTCTTCAATCTTGCCACTCTGTATCCAGGCTGACTGTGCAACATAGGCCATTGTCCCGCATAGCTTGAGAGTCCCTGAGATCTTGTGCAGTTCCCCCAGAATGCAGGAAAGCAAGCTTGACTTGCCTGAACCAACTGTTCCGCAAACAGCAACTCTCATGCCATGGAGCACTCTTAAGTTAATGTCCTTTAATGTTGCACTAGGTGAAGACAAATCCCAGGAGAAATTTCCATCAGCAATCTCAATTGCTGCATCAGAGCCTCCAATTGGATGCTTCTCCAAAACATCAGACTGCAAGTCATCAAGACAAATATAAGAGGCAATTCGGTCAAGAGAAACCTTGGTCTGAACTGTCATAGAAAGTGTGTCGGGAAGATTATAGATTGGTATTTGAAGGACCCTGAATGTTGCAAGTGCAGATAAGATTTTCCCTGATTCAAGTGGGATGCCTATAAGCATACAAGCACCAAAAGTGGCCACAGCCACAAGAGTAGGAGCCAGCCAGAAGACAGACATGACCATTGCCGAATTATAAACGTATTTCTTCAACCATCCTGTCTCCACGTCTCTGAGTTCAAGAATCTTAGACAAAAATTTCATTTCCCACCCCTGAAGCTTAAGAATTCTCATATTCCTTAAAATCTCTGTGGTTGCCCTCATTCTTTTATCTTTCGATTCCATTAACTTGTCTTGAAACGTTTCCTGTAATCTACCCAGAGGATAGTTTATTAACATGACAACTATTGTTGCAACAAAAGCAGCAACTGATGAAAGCCCCAAATTTTGGTATAGTATCAACAAGGCCAAACCAACTTGAAATAAGATCAGCCACGGATCGTGCATGTACCAACTAAAGTCGCCAATTCTGTCTGCATCAACAGTCATGATATTGATGATTTCACCACTAGTCTGGCCCTGCTTTGACTGATTGGAGAGGGTCAAACCTTTGTTGTAAATCATTGTGGTTATCGCTGCACGGTGCCTAAATCCTACTTGTTGCAACCTAAAGAACCAGTGCCTCTGTGAGATGCACTCTACAAGCTTTGCAACGAAAAAGGTTGAAGCTAAAATATATCCCTGATTTCTGTATTTTCCTCGTCCATCAAGGCATCGAACAAAGGCGTCGATAAGGTATGGGCCAGCATAAGAAGCTGATGTGTGTATTATTGCCAACAAAGCTGTCCACAGAATTTCCGTCCAGGCTGACAAGAACAATGCCTTGACGAGCTTGAAAGGGGTAACTCTACTAGCAGCACCATTATGTGACTCAAGCTTATTTCTAAAAGCTGGGAACCCTCTAAACACACTATCAAGACTATCTAGTTGAGGAACATCCTCAAGGCTCAAAGTCTTCTGATTGCCAGAAGCAATTAGAGAATTCATCCAGTAGAAGGTGAGAATACTGAAAGGACCAGCATTTGCAAACGTCGTCACTTCATCACCTCCCCTTGATTTATTTGACCCCGAAGTGGGAGCATTACTTGTGTTACTAGAAATATCAACATTCAAAAAGGGTTGCTCGAGAAGGCTATCTCGAGTCTCATGTCTCAAGAACCCAACATAACAAAGAAACAAAGCAGTGAACACAGAAACTATATCAGATATTAAATATCGTACCTCGGAGGACTCGAGTTTGTGATAAAAAAGAAGATCTACAGCAAGACTATAACAAGAAATTGAGAAATAAAAAACCCACCAAAGTCTCAATAAAATTGAGAACTTTTTCTCACCTGAATTAAGGGTATACAAATAAACAGAAATTGCACCCCAAGAGAGTGTTCTAAGCAGCACATCAAAAAGGTTCACTAGCTCAACATCAGACCAAACGTTTTCATAACAATAAAAGTAGCTGATCAAACACAAGAAAAGATTAAACACTGAAACACCTGAAGAACATAAAAGAGTCTGCTTATAGAACAAAAACCTCTTGTTGTTCCTAAACCTCTCTGTAGAACCCTCGCCCCTCATGGGTTTCTTCCACACAAATGAGACGCATAAAGCAAGTAACAGAACCAAGTGAAATGAACCAGAAAGCCCATGTACGAAAATGGGATTAAGGAGAAAACTAGCTCCTGAATACATCAAAGAGGATGAGTTTGAAAGACTGGATAAGAGGCCAAGCTTTGTTGAATCAAAGATTTGCATGTTTTGTTCGTTGATTGAAAGATGAAGGACTTCCATTTCCTAATTCATGCGTGGCTGATATCCAAACAGATGACCAATAATAGTAAATTAAAAACCAAGACTGATCTGAATACGTAGAAAGCATGCTGAGAGTAGACCATGCCTGTTGCTACCCCTACGAGATTATCTCTGTCAGCTTTCCGATAGTTGCTAACACTATGATTATGATAAGGTAATAATGCTACTTAGTCAATTTCGTATTAATTTTGTCCTTGAGAAAAAAAAATTAGGTCCTGAAATTCTCTTACGAGCACATAAAAAAATAAAACAAACAACACTATTAAAATTGATGCTTTTTTATATTTATTGTAAAAAATAAAATAGTAAAGTGATAAAACATTTAGATTAGATGACATTAGTTAAATGGTACACAAATAAAAATTAAATAAGTCCATCGACACCTAAATATCTCACTACATGTATATATTATAAAGCTAAGGGAAAAACACGTATGGTTAATTATTTAATTCAAATTTAAAATTATACGACTACAAAATTTATATATAATTAAATAATTGTATTCAAATAAATAGTTTATTAAATTCACTTACACATATTAAAAAAACTTCCCAAGTACATAATTTTATATCTATAAGGTGCGTTAAAAAAAATCATACAAGTTTTTTTTATGCAGCCATGATAATAAGATGATAAATGATCTGTGCTAGCAAGTATCTATCCCAACAATAAATAATCTCCTTTCCTGATATCATGGTTCGATTTTTGCCAGGTATACTTGTTATTTTCATGGTGTTTTATATATTTATTAAATTTACAGGATATTCAATGAGTTCAGAGAATAATCGAAACAGATACAAGATGATCCAGATACATAATTATAAAAAAAGAGAAATGGGGGCTGAGAATTACAGTGCGGGAGAGTGTTTATCCGAATTCAAATTGTCCATTTCAGGCAGGTCCTTGTTTCTGGGCAGCCTCGACAAACATAGGATTTTCCAAGCTCCTGCTTGACTTTTGGTGTGCTGGGCCCAAAGGCATGATTTCCTATTTGGATTCATTCTAAAAGCTGAGGTGACTGAAAGTAGGATAATGGTAGATATTTTCGATCCGGCTATATAAAAAATACTTTTTTTATTTTTTATTTTCACTATCAATATATAAAAATAATTTTAAAATATATATAATAAAACATTTTTACGGCAAAACAAACACACTCTAAGTATAATTATCAAATCCAATGAATTGGTTGGATATTAAAACCAAACTAAGTTGAAATTGATCCACTAATTTAGTTAAGAATTACATTAAAAAAAAAGAATTTTTTTAATTTCAAAAGAAAAAACATAAATTGCAGCTAGAATATTTCAAACTTGTTTTCATCCAAAATATATACTTTAGTCCTTACTAGCTGGATTGCCCGCATTACATTGCGGGCATAGTGCGGGCAGAACAAATAATCTTCATAACTGTTGAGATTACAATATAATATTCTAATATATAAAATTTTATATTATGCAAAAGATTAAAATCCTTTATTATAATAATAGTAAATCAAAGTCTTAACTTATTAAATTATCATCACCATCACTGTCAAAAAAATAAATATTATTTAATAAATCTCAGAGAAAAACCAAACAAAATTAATAAAAAAACACGTAAGAACAAAAACCTAAAATTACTATTATTATTCTTAATATTTATATTATTATTGTTTTAATAACATGAAGAAAACAAAATTAAATCAAAGGCTTACAAAACCCTAAAAACATTAACAAAAGAGCAAATGAAAAAAATAAAATAAATGAAAAAAACAATAAAAATTATTGACCTGAAAATCTATAAAAAAAATATTACACTACTTTGCGGGCTGAGTAAAAAGTTTGTATAACTATTAAGAGAATAAAAATTATCAAATTATCCCGAGAGAAAAAAAACCTAAAAAACATTAACAAAAGAGTAAGTAAGAGAAAAACATTAAATTATTATTATTATTATTATTATAATGAAAAAAATAAAAGACTAAAAAAAACATAAAAACTTTAACAAAAGATCAAACAAAAAAATAAAGTAAAATTTATCAGGTAAAAAAAGTCATATGACGTAAAAATAAAAAAGGAAAAATGAAAAAAAACTAAAAGAAATAACAAAAAAAAATACAAATATCAATTTCCAAATGATCATAGATATAAATAAAATTTAAGAACTATTGTTTTTTTTTAAAAAAGATATACCAGATCAACAAATAAGAAAAAAAAATAAAAATCAAAACTAACCACAGTATATATATATATATATAAAAATAAAATCAAACTAACTATATATATATATATATATATATATGGACAAAAGTAAGGATTATTCTTGAAATTAAAAAGTAAAGATTAAATGAAAATTAAAAGCAATAGGCTAAATGAACATTAAATATAAAGGGATTAAAATCCAAAATTAAAAGTATAAGGGCCGAAATGAAAACATCGAAGTCTTAAAATCTAAGAATATTATTGCTATTACAACTAAAACAATAAAAATTATTAAATTATTATGATGAAAAAAAACATAAAAAAAGAAGCAAAAAAAAAACTAATATTATTATTCTTATTGAGTTAATAATTGAAAAAAAATCAATAATTTTTTATTTATAAAAAAACATAAGTGAAAAAAACAAAAACGAAATAAATAAAAAAAATCAAAATCAATAAAAGAAATAAAAAAACAATCAAAATTAAAAAAAAAACATAAGTGAAAAAAAAACGTTAAAATCAATAAAATAAATAAAATAAATAAAAATGAAAAAAAAATCAAAGTATAAAAAAAAAAGTAAAAACAAAAGGCGCTACACAGGGTCGAACCCCTGCCCAGCACCTCCCTCCTTCCCTCCTTCCCTTCTCTTTGCCAATAAGCCACATGTATTTCATTGTCTTTTTTTTGTGAAATAATGTATAAATAATATATATACTGTTCAAAAACGAAAAAAAAAAAATCACTATTGAAATCCACAGTATTTTCACTCACATGCTACAGTGTTTTCCTGAGCTCTTTTAGTTTATTTTATAATATAATATGAAATTACAAGACTTTTATTATTATAAAATAAATTCTACATATAAATAAATAAGGAGTAATTAAAGGTGAAGACAAAGCCCAATTATATATTTTACATTAAATTATTATTAAGTAAAAAGGTAAAGAGTGTGGGCTATACATTGTTGGACTGATATTGTTCATATATTTACAAAACATAGTGGACATACTATGTATTTCATAATAATTAATTTTGTCGTCAAATTTTTATTTTAAATGATTTAATCCTAATTAAAGGACAGTTGCTTTTAATTTCTTAGACAAGGATGAAAATGAAAGGAGAGAGACTGATATAAAGAAGGCATCAAGCATGATTACAGTGTTAGAAATGTTTTTAAAAATACATTTGATTCAGATAATTTAGGTCTTTTTATTATTTTTTAAAAATCAATTTTATTATAAAAAAATTTTTATAATATTTTCCAGTCTTTGGCTAGACAAAAGAGAGAGAAGGGAGATGCCGAATTCCAGCCACCACGTGTTACCTTTGTTTTGTTATGTTCTTTTTTTTTTAAAAAAAAAAACATATGGCATACGACAAGTCATCCCTTATTTATATATTAGCCAATACCCCCGCGCCTTGTCATGGGTGACACTATCTTTTTTTCAATGTAAGAAAATATTAATTATATGATTTTTTTTATTCTAGTATAAATTTAATCAAAATAATAAATTTATACAGAATTCATGTGAAGTGCAAGTTTTATATAAAATATATGAATTTTAAATCGATATAAATTTATCTGTTTAGTAGGTTTGAACGAAATGACCAGCATAAAATTTTCATCATCATTGAAAAAACAAGAAGATTCAGATATCTGAATTATTAAATTCATGGTATAAAGATAAAAAAATCATAAAATTGCACAAAAAATAAAATCATAAAATCATCTCATCCGAAAATAGATAAAATAACAGCAAGCATAAAAAAAAGAACAAAGGGAAAAAAGAGAGAATTAATAATTTAAAATTATCACCAACTTAAATTAAAATTTCAGAACGAAAACTAGTAATAATAAAACCCTAACAAAAAATAAAACAAAAATAATCATCTAAAAGCAAAAATAAATAAATACTGACAAAAAACAAACACTGTAAAAAAAGGATAGAAAAAAAATAAAGGAATGAACACTAAATAAAAATTTAAATGAATAAGTGCCAAATGGAAAACAAAATATATAATTAATTCCAATTGAATGACAAAACTACAAGAAATCAAAACCATGACAACGAAAAACAATAAAGAGATTTTTAAAAATAAAATATAGTGTAACCAATATAAATTAAAATTTAATAACAGAACCGAATTAAAATAAAACCTCAACAAAAAATAAAACAAAAAAAATTAAAAACAAAAAGTAAAAGCATAAATATGGACAAAAATAAATAGTCCAAGAAGAATAAAGACCGATATGAAACTAAGCATATACGAACAATTTCAATTGGAGAACAAAATTAGAACAAATTAAAACATGCAATTGAAATGAAAAACAAACCACAAATCAAAAGATTAAGGATTGAAATGAAACTTACTATATATAATCAATTTTAATTGAATGACAGAATTGCAAATAAGTGAAATTTCCAATTGAAAAATCACTTAGCAAAACAAAATCAAAAAGATCAAGGACTGAAATGAAACAACAAATATGAAGGGCCATAACGTACTTGCTGACAATAGGAAAGAGAGAACAGGGGACGAAAGAAAAATCGTCCACCGATGATTACTACATTACAACTACACACGCTACCTTGGGATGTAGAGGATGTGGCGGCTCACCAGACGACACGGTGAATGACCTGTTTAAACGTCTGTAATACACCACATGCCTGCTGAAAGACGAGTGCAAGCGGAACACTGCGGTGCGTCCGAACGACGCGCCTGCACTGTCCTGGGAAAAGAAATATTAAAAATTAGTCAATTACTCATATACCTCTCGACCCAATGATATCTACAAAAAAAACCAAGGGTGCAGGTACTGAAACACCTCCAGTTCCAAGGACGTTGTTTTGTCGTTTAGGGGGGCTAATTTCATAGTTTTACTGTGCAACAATTTTTGATGTCATCAGTGTCCCCTGGGAAATTTTGAATTGCCCTGGGGTCTAGGGACGCTGTTTTGTTGTTTAAGGGGCTAGTTTCGTAATTTTACTGTGCAACAAATTCAGAAATATCATTTGTGTCCCCTGAAAAATTTAAAAATACCCCCGATCCCGAGAGTTAAATGTTTTTGGCCCCATGGTAAAATTGTACCTTTAATATGAATTCACATAATAATACCGGGACATGTTTTGTGTGTGTATTCATATCAAGCTCAGTTCTGTGTGTCTTGGCTCCCAGACTTTTCCTTGGAATGGCTTGGCATATTGCCCCATTGCCTTGAGAGCTTGGGTTATTTTTTGCCCTTTTTAATTTTTTTTTAATTTAAATTGATTTTTTTTTAAAAAAAATATTAAGTTTAATAGAGTTTATTGCCCAAATCCCAAGTTTAACAGGTGAAGCCACAACATCAAAGCTATTTCCCCCCTAAAATTTCTTAATTATATTGTTTTGGGCAGGTAATTTTCAAAAAAAGATTATTTTGATTTATATATATATATATATATATATATATATATTTACTCTTTTATACAAATGAACTTTATTTTAGAAAATAAAAAAAATATTTATTTTCAGATAATATTATAATATGTATAGTCTTGCATAATATGTTTATTATTATTTTATTCAATTAATTTAATGTATGTTTATTTCTATTATAATTTGATGAATAAAAAATAATTTTGATAAATAATTGTGTAAACATCTCATCTTGTGAGATTAAAAATAATTTAATGTACGCACAACTCTTTTTTTATTTATTTATATAATTTATTAATGTAAATAGAAATTGTCAGTACATGGACAATTTTTTTATTTTTTATTTTGGTGAATGAACTTTATATTAAGGGGAGCAAGTCTGAATGTCTACTTGCTTCCTCCAAATTATTGTGATAAAAGTGTGTATTAATAATGATTTTTAATCCATTTAAAAGTGACATTTCAACTTATTTTAGGATGAGTTTAAGTTTAAATAATATATATTATCACTTTTTTATTATTTAAAAAAATTATTTTTAACATCAGTATATTAAAATAATATAAAAATATAAAAATAATTAATTTTTAGGTCCTGAAATTTTCTTATGAGCACGCAAAAAAATAAAATAAACAACACTATTAAAATTGACATTAGTTATTGTTAAATATTTTACTTTATATTTATTGTTAAAAACAGTAAAACATTTAGATTAGATGGCATGACATTAGTTAAATGGTAAACAAATAAAAATTAAATCAGTCCATCGACACCTAAATATCTCACTACATGTATATATAAATCTAAGGGAAAAACTGTTGACATATAATGTCATACTTGTATGCTTTATATATTTTGATGATAACAATAAAAAGAAAATGGAATAATAATATGCTTGGATGAGATTAAGTTATAAACAAGTATTATACAAAGAATACATCAACAAGCATAATGGATTACACGAAGAAATCACTCTAGGAAGTCCAAGATGCAAGCAAGTGAAGACTTAGAATAAGTTTTCATTTTAGTGCTTTATGTAAATCTCAATTTCTAACTTGATAGCACAAATTAAAATGAACTCACACACTTCACATTACATGCATTAAAAGGGTTTGATGATTATAGGTTTAAGTCATAATCAATCGGTTCAAGAAATTCAGAAAAGATAATTTGTCAAGATAGGGTTTCTGCATGAACCGGTCGACCGCTTGGGTTACCAAGTGAACCGGTCGACTGCTTGGAAGACAAATTGCCTTTCGAACTGAACCGGTCGACCGCTTGGGGTACCAAGTGGACCGGTCGACCGCTTGGAAGACAAATTGTCTTTCAAACTGAACCGGTCGACCGCTTGATTTATCCGTTGTGAACCGGTCGACCGTTTGAGATGACAGTTGCACTAAAACGGCTAGAAACGGCTAGTTTCTCTTTGAAACTTATAAATAGGCCTCTTAATTGCAAAATTAAGGAAGAAACATTTTTTTCATATCTGATATTTAGGCAATTAGTAATGCATAAACACCTTCATATCATCAATCCTCATTATTACTCAAATTTGTGTTTAAATCTTCATATCCTAACACAAAGAGTATTAAATCTCATTCTCACTACACTTAAACACCTTCAAATATTATAAGTGCTATTAAGTGAGATAAAGAGATCATAGATCTTAATTTGTAATATTCACACTATTGAGAGTGTATTGTTGTATTACAAAAACAATCCTTGTAAAACTCTTGAGAGTTGAGTATAAAACTCTTGATATTGGTGAGGGAACATCACCAAGGAAAAATCTTGAAGAGGGTACATCTTCAAGTGGGAAAAAGGAAAATCTTGAAGATGACATATCTTCAAGTGGTGTAAAAGTCTTGATGTGGAGTCATCAAGCGGGAATTGTAATCTTGTTACTTGGACTAGTAAGAGAATACAATACTCAAGTACGGGTTGGTACTTGAGCTGTGGATGTAGGCTTGCCGAACCACGTTAAAAACCGAGTTAGCAATCTCTCTCTCTTATCTCTTTACTTTAAAGTAATTAATTTTAAAATTGTATTAATTGTTGTATTTACACCTAATCCCCCTTAGGTGCATA
The DNA here is from genome assembly GCA_032356905.1 of Salix exigua. Lineage (NCBI taxonomy): Eukaryota > Viridiplantae > Streptophyta > Magnoliopsida > Malpighiales > Salicaceae > Salix > Salix exigua. Next base: position 27,467,694 of record CM063603.1, read on the forward strand.
GTTGCCTTAATCCTTAAATAACAAAAACACGTATGGTTAATTATTTAATTCAAATTTAAAATTACACGACTACAAAATTCATATATAATTAAATTAAATAATTGTACTCAAATAAATAGTTTATTAAGGCCATGTTTTTCCCTCATTTTCCAATATTTGTCAAACATTGAAAAAGTTGATCAAAAAAGTTAATTCCTTAACTTTCCGGTCAAACTTTGAAATTAATTCAAACCGTCCATTTCAAGCAGATCCTTGTTCCTGGGCAGCCTCGACAAATATAGGATTTTCCAGGCTCGTGTTTGACTTTTGGTGTCTTGGCCCCAGAGGCATGTTTTCTATTTTGGATTCATTCTAAAAGCTGAGGTGACTGAAATCAGGATGATGGAAGATATTTTCGATCCGCCTATATTTTATTATTTTTAATTTATTGTTTTTTTTTAAATACTGTTTTTATTTTTTTTAAATACTTTTTTTTATTATAATCTTAAAAGTCAACGGAAGCATGACCATGAAAAGAAACATGGGAGTTTAAAAGGATTTCAATAATCTAAGGTGAATAAAATACAGGGAGAATTTTAGATAAACAACATAGATTTTAATACCATGACTAACTATTTATCTTCTGCCAGAATGCATGCAAGCTTTTGCTGCAAGCAGAATAAAGTACACAGTTCAGAAAACTACAGCTCCTGACACGACACTAATCAGACGGACGCGATGGTGCCTCAGTTGTCGAGAAAACATGAACACATGATCATTCATTGAAGCAGCCATATCATTTAGTTCAGTTAGATTTCTCAAAACTGGTATTCGACCTGACCCTGTACTCTGCAACAAGTTGCGCAAAGGAGGAGGCTTTGTTTTCTAACAATCTTGCTGGAGAATCATATTCCTCAATGAGCCCTGCAACATTCATGGCGCAAATAATTTAGAAACTTTACCATCACCGGAATTTCTACGAGCTGTTACATTATGTTTCCTCACTCACCGTGACTCAGGAGCAAAACCATGTCACTGTCAAGAACAGAAGTTATCCGATGGGCGATGGTTATAACAGTACAGTCGGAGAAGTGCTGCCTTAGAGTTTGCTGGATTAGATTATCGGTAGATGTGTCGACTGAGGCAGTAGCTTCATCGAGGACCAACACTTTACTTTTCTTCAGTAGCACACGCCCAAGACATACCAGCTGCCTCTGACCCATACTCCAGTTCTCTCCATTCTCGATCACTGCAGCACCCCACATGACCATTTTCAACGTAAATTAATGTCACTGAAAACTTTAAGAAGATATACAGAGCCTGGTGAGACAGACAAACCTGTGGAGTCTAACTTCCTCTCCTTCTTTCTAACCTCATCTCCAAGCTGGCACTTATCCAGAGCCTGAACCATTAGAAACTCAAGTGAGCAAGTGTGGCACCCTTCAATTACACCATTTCTAGAGGCACTGTGTGTCAAATTCTAAGAACACACACAGATATTCATACATGCGTAAGTAATTGTTTTACCTCCCATATCTGTTCATCTGTGTACTCTTCGATGGGGTCCAGATTGCTCCGAACAGTCCCTTCAAACATGGTTGGATCCTGAGGAATAATGCTTAGTCTTGACCTCAAGTCATGCAGTCCAATCAATGAGATATCAATATCATCAATCATAATGCGACCAGCGGCGGGTTCGACGATACGGAAAAGAGTCTGTATGAGAGTTGATTTGCCACTTCCTGTCCTCCCTACAATACCAGTTTTCATCCCTCCTCGGAAAGTGCACGTGAGACCACGCAGAACAAGTGGCATATGTGGGGCATACCGGACCTGAATAACACCACAATCATGAATAACAAATAACAATCGGAGAAATAATCGGAGAAAGGAAGCAAAAAGTACCTGCAGATTGTTAATTTCAACTTCGCCATGTAATGGCCAAGAACAGTTTGGCCTGCTTGCTTCTATTATGAGAGGAGGCTCACTAGGAATGGACATGTACTGAAGTATTCTCTCTACTGATATGATTTTGTTCTCACAATTGCATAAATTCCATATTACCCCGGCTTGTAACGTGTTCAGGTTGAGGCCATATGTCACTGCTAAGCCCGCAATGGCTTCAGAAAAAGAGAGGAAAAGGGAGAAGGTTCATTTCAGGTTTAGCAATTAATTGTCAAACGTCGGAAGATAAAAAACGATATACAAGAAATGAAATACATACCTGGATCAATTCTCTTCTGGAAAGAGACTAAGAAAACCAAAGAGAAAGCAAACGTAATAGAAGAGAACATATCGAGGTGGAAGCAAAGCCATTCCATTGCAGCAGCAACATGAAATTTCGGCCGAGAATAAGCATCTGTTACTTCCATATTTGTTTCTTGGAACCTTGATTGTTGATCAAAGCTCCTGATAGTTGCTGCTCCTGAAATTGTTTCAGCAAAATGTTGGATAACTGGAGCCTTGCATACCCCAACCAACCTTGAAAGTTCTCTGGCTGAAGGTATATAATATCGCTGCATGAATGACGAAACATGTTAGAAACCCTCTGTTCCTCAATGTCAAACAATAAAGACGTGAAGCAGTGGTTGTATCTACTTGCATGCCGTTGAACTTCATCTTATAAAAGTTCATTTCAGTTCAACATCTTAGGAGAAAGAAAAGGGTCAATTAAGAGATGATAAATGCAGAAATGCAGTGCACCGAGGTTGATCTTGTTACAAATAAAGAGTCTGGAGACATCACCTGATACCAGATGCAGGCAGCAATGACAGGGATGAAAACGATAAAAACTTGCCAAGCCACCTGAGACATAACTGCAATGATTCCCAAAAGTCGAATAGATGAGAAGGCCAGTGCTGCAACTTGAACTGGGATTTGTGTTTCAACCGCACTTTGATCAGTAGAAGCCTGCATGGGAAGAAATAGTACATAAAATGAAACCTGTGAGCTTGGTATCTTTATTATTGAGTCAGTTTTTATCAGCAAATTAAAGAGCATCATGGGACATCCAGAAACTACGTACTCTGTTTATGATTCTTCCACTAGGAGTTGCGTCGAAAAAGGACATGGGAGCACGAAAAATGCACAGATGCATTTTATTGAAGAGTAAAGTTGCAGTCTTGTACCCTGCTGTTACAAGAAGTGTAGCTCTAGCGAGGATGCAAAATGAACTTCCAAATGCCAGACATACATAGACCATTATTAGAGTATATCCACTGACAGCAGGTTTCATATCCTTCGACACAGGAGTTGCCCAAGCCATCCAATAATTGCTACCAATTTGAAGGATCTGAAAGAGAATCTGTGCCAATAAAATGAGGGGCACAAGAGCTCCACCATATGCTGCTGTGATATACTTCCAGTAGATAGGAAACCCAACACTACCTTTCTCTCTCTCTTCTTCTTGAATGAGCTGTGCTTTTGGCCCGGCTACTTCATCTTCTTTGCCATTCTGAGTGTCCTTATTTCCTTCATTCTGCGAAATCCTATCCCCGCTACCGTTTTCCTTACTGGCGCTTTCATTTGCAGAGGCCGATTCAACTTGTTTGGAATCAAATGCTGATAAAGCTGCCTTGTGTGCACCAACAAGTTCCATGAAATCAGATCCAGAATTGAGAATGTCATCGTATTTTCCAGCTTGTGTGATCCTTCCATCTTTCATGACCTAACCGGAAGGTACAAGTTGAATCAAATGATCCCATCAGGCGAAATGATAATCCAGATGCAATGAAGAAGATAAATGTGCATACTTACCAGAATTAGATCAGCAGCAGGTAAGAACTCGACCTGATGAGTAACATAAATGACAGTTTTGGAACACAAAAGCCCGAGCAAAGCTTCCTGTCAGGCAAAATAAAACAAACATGTTCTAAGAGAAATGGATGTAAGAGAGGAAAAAAGAGGGCAGCAATCAAAATGCAGAACCGAACAGCGGGTGGTTTAGCTAGTTGGATTAGTAATGTTTTCCCTGCAGAAACTCAAAAACCAAAACTGAAGTCACTACAAACATTTATTTTAAGAAACATGAGAGATTTCACCTTGAATAAATGAGATCCTGTATGAGCATCCACAGCACTGAAAGGGTCATCGAATAGATAGATATCAGCGTCTTGGTACAGAGCCCGTGCTATCTGAATTCTTTGCTTCTGTCCACCGCTTAAGTTGATTCCCCTCTCACCAATAACTGTTTGATCACCAAATGACAGAATCTCAAGGTCCTTCTTCAGGGAACATGCCTCCAGTACCCTCTCGTATTTCTCTCTGTCCATATCCTTTCCAAACAATATGTTCTCTTCAATCTTGCCACTCTGTATCCATGGCGACTGAGCAACATAGGCTTTTGTCCCACATAATTTGAGAGTCCCTGAGATCTGCGGTACTTCTCCCAAAATGCAGGAAAGCAAGCTTGACTTGCCTGAACCAACTGTACCGCAAATAGCAACTCTCATGCCATGGAGCACTTTGAGGTTTATATTTTTCAATGTTGCACTAGGCGAAGACACGTCCCAAGAAAAATTCCCATCCACGATCTCGACTGCTGTATCAGAACTACCTGTCGGAAGCTTCTCCACATCATTCTTCAAGTCATCAAGACTGATAAAAGATGCAATTCTGTCCAGGGAAACCTTGGTCTGAACTATCATAGAAACAGTATCAGGAAGATTATAGATTGGCTCTTGAAGAATCCTGAATGTGGCGAGTGCAGATAAGATCTTCCCTGATTCAAGAGGGATTCCAATAAGCATACAAGTACCAAAAGTGGCCACAGCCACCAAACTAGGAGCCCCCCAGAAGACAAAACTGATCATTGCCGAATTATAAACATATTTCTTCAACCATCCTGTCTCTACTTGCCTAAGCTCAAGAATCTTAGACAAAAACTTCATTTCCCACCCCTGCAACTTGAGAATCCTCATATTCCTTAAAATCTCGGTGGTAGCCTTCATTCTTTTATCTTTTGATTCCATTAACTTGTCCTGAAAATGCTCTTGCAATCTCCCCAGTGGATAGTTTAACAACATGACCACTATTGTAGCAACAAAAGTAGAAACTGTTGCAAGCCCCAGATTTTTGTACAGTATCAGCAAGGCCAAACCAACTTGCAAGATGACCAACCACGGATCATGCATGTACCAGCTAAAGTCACTAATTCTCTCTGCATCAACCGTCATGATGTTGATGATTTCTCCACTAGTCTGACCCTGCTTTGACTGACTGGAAAGGGTTAAACCCTTATTGTAAATCACCGTGGTTGCTACAGCACGGAGCCTAATTCCAATTTGCTGCAACCTAAAGAACCTGTGCCTCTGTGAGAGGCACTCTACAACCTTGGCAACAAAAAAGGTCGAAGCTAAAATATATCCCTGATTTTTGTATTCTCCTCGCCCATCAATGCATTGAACGAAGGAATCAATAAGGTAAGGACCAACATAAGAAGCTGTGGTGTATATTATTGCCAGCAAAGCTGTCAATAGAATTTCTTTCCAAGCAGACAAGAACAACGCCTTGACGAGCTTGAAAGCCGTAACTCTACTAGAAGCGCCACTATCTGACTCTAGCTTATTTTTAAAAATTGGGAACGCTCCAACTACACTATCAACACTATGAAGTTGAGGAACATCTTCAAGGTCTAGAGTTTTCTTATTGCCAAAAGCAATAAGAGGACCCATCCAAGAGAAGGTGAGAATACTGAAAAGACCAGCATTTGCGTAAGGGGTCACACTATCACCTCCTCTGTACTTACTTGACTCTAAACCATTAATTGAACTAGAATCACCATTCAAAAGGGGTTGTTCGAGAAGTGTATCTTGACACTTATTTCTCGAAAACCCCACATAACTGAGAAAAAAAGCAGTGAAAACAGAGACTACATCAGATACTAGATACTGTATCTCAAAGGACCCATGTTTGTGATAAACAAGAAAATCCACACCGAGACAATAACAAGAAAACGAGAAAAAAAGAGCCCACCAGACTCTCAACAGAAAGGGGAGCTTTGTTTCACCTGATTTGAAGAACTGGGTGTGAAGATAAACAGAAAGTGCAGCCCAAGAAAGCGCAGTAAGCACAAAATCTAAAAGGGTCACTAATTTATCATCAGACCAACCATTTGTATACCAGTAAAAGTAGCTGACTAAAGACAAGACAAGATTAAGCGATGAAACGCCTACACTACAGAAGAGAGTCTGTTTGTAGAAAAGAACCCTCTTGTTATTGCTAAACCTCTCTTTAGAACCTTGATCACCGCCACCGCCACCCACCCTGAGCTTGTTAAACACAAAGGAGACAAACAAAGCAAGTAACAAAACAAGGTGCAATGAGGCAGCAAAACCACGTACGAAAATGGGTTCAAGGAGAAAATGAGAAGCTGAATCCATCAAGCTGGAAGCTGAATTTAAAACATCGGTCAGGAGAGCGGCAGCAGTGTTTGTCGAATCAAAGAGTTGCATCGTTTTGAGTTTTTATTTTAGTGAGGTTCGCTTGCCAATAAAGAAAAGGGGAGAAAAAGACCCCTTTTTTCTTGTTGTTTTGGCTAGTGGAAAACTCTCTGGCTGCAAAGCCATATATAGATAGAAAAGTAGGAGGAGGAAGGGAGAGCGAAACAGAGGATGAATGGAGACGTGGTGAGCAAGGCTGAGGAGCAGGAAGAGACAAAATAAAATTACTAGGAAGGAAGAGCGTTCGTTAACTTAGAGATGTTTTATTTACTATTTATTTATGAATTTATCATTGTTCACAATGGATGGATCAGTTCATGTACTTGCTAAACACTTGTTATTTCTCTATCATCAGAAATAATTTAAGAAAAAAAAATTAAGAGTATAATTTCTTAAGTCTTTTTAGTAAACCACTAGCGATATGCCAGCGCGTTGTGCCGATGCTTTTTTATCTATGTAAAAAATTAATTATTTTTACATGTATTATATTTTGTTATTTTAATATTTAATTAGTAAAATTATAATTGATAACATCTGTATAATCGAAATGCAAAGTGGGTCGTATATTTTTTAATCGTAGATAATGTAAATAATTTTTTTTAATTAGTTGCATTTTCCCCCAGTAATATTAGATCTGACACATTATAAATAAAAATATTGTATTTGTTTTTTCCAAAAATAAACTTATATTTTCTGTGTGCTATAATTAGTTATTTCAATGTTTAATTACTAAAATTGCAACAGATAAAAATATGTTAGCAATAAGTTTTTTGCATGGTATAATTAATATGCTTGCCCGCGCATTGCTCTAGGGTTTTTTTCATGTAGAAAACTAATTTATTTTTTACATGTTGTAATTAGTTTTTTAAATATTTAATTAGTAACATTATAATAGATAAAATATGTAACAAATAATTTTTTTCCCAGCGTAGAAGGAATAGTGTAATCGAAATGGGAAGTGGTTCGTATATTTTTTAATTGGAGATAACTTAGGTAAATTTAAAAAAATATATTTTAGTTGTCTTTTTTCCCTAGTAATATTAGATTTGACACATTATAAATAAAACGGAGAGTGACTCACATATTTTTTAATTGTAGATAATCGAGGTAAATTTGTCAAAAGAAAAAAAATTGAGTTGATAATGTAGGTCAATCTGTGTACCTTTTGTTTTTTTTTGAGATGTATTTTTTCTCCAGTAATATCAGATTTGAAATATTAAAAATGGGAAAATTGGAAGAAAAAATTAAAAAATAAACCTAAAGAAAAGAGTATAAAATTTAAATTCACAGATTTTTTTTTATAAGATTTATTAATCATATTATTATATTAAATGTATTTAAGCATATTGATATAAAAATTTTTGTTTTAAAATCCAAGGTCAAATTTTTTTTCTCTCTCTCTCTATATTTTTAGGCGATAATATTCAATAAATATTAAAACATATAATTAGTCTCACATACTTTATAGAGTAATAAAAATGGGAAGCGGTTCATATATGTTTAAATTCTAGATAATGTAGGTAAATTTATAATTTTATTCTTTGTTTGAGTTCAATTTTATTCCCAGTAATATTAGATCCCACACATTATAAATCGAAATATTTTAATTTATTTTTAAAAATAAACTGAATTTTTTTTCATGCTATAATTACTTAATTGCCGTCTTAAAAGAACAATGTAATCTTGATGGGAACTGATTTGTATATTTTTGAATTGCAGATAATGGAGGTAAATTTGTCTGCCTTTTGTTTTTTTGAGTTGTATATTTTTCTCAATAATATGAGATCTGCAATATTCAAAATCAAAATACTGTAAATGTTTTTCAAAAAATAAACTTGAACAAAAGAGCAAAAAATTAAAATTTGGAGCCAATTTATTTTAATTTGATAAGATTTATTCATCATATTATTACACTAAATGTATTTAAGAATTTTGATATAAATTTGTTTCCTTGAAAAAAGCCACGGTATTTTGTTTTCCTCTCTCTCTCTATATTAAATAAAAATTCAAACATATAAGCAGTTTAACATCTTTAATTTGACATAAATATACAAAATATATAATTAATTTCAAACACTTTCAATAAAAACATTTTGATTATTATTAGGCGATAATATTCAATAAATATTCTAACAATTAAATTATTATTATTAAATTTTTGTTAATTATTATTATTATCATTGTTATCATTTTAAAAAATATTTGTGATTTTGAAAAAAATAAATGAATGTTCACATGATTACTACCAGGAATAAAATTTGAAGACTAAATAAAAAGAAACCCCAACAAAAGAAAAGATAAAAGAAATATTAAAAACCGAATTAAAGAAAAATATATACATAAACTTGTACAATAATAGGGAATGATGCATAAATATACACATAATAATAAAGGAAATCAATTTCAATAGAACAATTAAGAACATAAGGCCCTAAATAAAAATAAAATTTATGATTGATTTAAACTGAAGGATTAATTTGACAACCATTTATAGTTGTGCACCAAAAATATTAAAAGATTTAAGAGAAAAAAAAAATTTAAAAGAAGAGGGACTGAAATTAGAGTGCAATATATAATGTATTTGACATGAAGGACAAAATTGAAAACAATATAACCTGCTGCACTAAATCAATTAAAGGATCTAATAGAAAACCGAAAAATTCAAAGAAGAAGGACTGACATGCAAACTACATATATATCAATTTGAATTCAAGGACGAAATTGACAGAATTCGAAACTTCTATTACAGAAATCAAACAAAAGCCAAGGGACTGAAATGCATCAACAATAACTCGGGGGACTGAAGTTGAATCCGGCACTGAGGAGAGAGAAAAGAGCACATAAACGTTCAACCGACTATATGAGCCTCTACGTCTATTATCTCACCACACGTGCCACTCCATGAGACTCAGGGAAGGGTTGCGAATCGTTTTAACCGGTAGAGAAAAAATTTTCATCGCCGTATGACTCCGCACGTGCCGCCTGAATCGATGGAGGGGAGAAAACGCTCGGACGCGCCTGTACGGATACCTGACAGTGCTGACGCAAGGAAACAGTGACGCATGCGGCAATGACGAAACCACCCCTAAGGCTAATTCATGGATTTTGTCTTATCGGGGGCTACAAACATAATAACACATTTTCAAAAATATTAAAAAAAAAAGGTTCTGGTGGACTAGACCGGTCCGTACGCGTGCAATTACAACCGTAGCCCTCAGCCGAAAACATGTTTTTGTCTTATTATCGGGGGTTGTTTTGCCATTACACTGTTCACATCAGGAAAAAAAACAAAAAAAAAGGTGGATGAACTCGCGCGACGCACGGAGGAAAAAAGTCCAGTCCACAGTGCGACGCACGACTGAGTTTGAATGAACAGTAACAACCCCGAGCTCTTTTAGCTCTTTTGTTAATATGATAGCTCAATCAAAGTGAATCAAATAATTTAATGAGTTTAAAAATAACTTAGATGACAAATAAAAACATGACATAGATTTTTTTTTATATAAACTTACAAAACCTATAAATTAAGTAATCTGACCAAAACCCGTGAATCAAATAATTTGGTCGAAAATTCAAACCTAAAAACTCGGTAATAAACTCCAGTGAGATTAATAGTTTATTTTTTTTTATACTATTGTTTATTTAATTATACAATAATAAAAATAGATTATAAACTAATGAAAATCATATAAAAGACAAATCAAAATTAATAAAAATTGAAGAATATCATGCAGTTTATTTCTCAATCAAAATAAAAGGCAAATTTAAATAAATTATCAACTCTAAATACCAATAAATATATAATATAAGGACCAAATTAAAAAAAAAGCAATAAGCAAAAAAAAAATAGGGGGGTCAAAATGAAAAAAAAATGTGGATTACTATTGTTATCAATAATGCAAAAAGGTGCGGCGAAACAATGTTTTCCCTACATCTTTAACATTAATTATAAAATGTATTTTTCAAAAAATTTATAGAAACTCATATAAGCTACTACCCAAGTTTTTCAATTCAATTCTCTACCTTTCAATTTAACCATCTCTTAAAAAAAACATGAAATTAGGTGCTTAAAAATGCACTATTAGGTCTTTTTTCACTATTTTTTGGGCAAATGAAATGTCACCAACTCTATTGTTTCTTTAAAAAAAATTTATTAGATGATGTGTCTCAGTCTCACACAGATTTCGATCATAATAGCGGTTGGCAAATCAAGGCTTGAGAGTTTTTAGCTAACAACTAGTTTTTTCAACATATTTCTTTTTTACCCAATACACCCAAAAAAATCATTTTATAAATTGTAAGAACCTATAAATGACGTCAACAAACCTTTTCAAAAAACAAAATCAATTTGGAATTAAAAATCAACACGAGCTCTTTTTTTTTTACAAACCCTAAAAGTAAAAAACAAAAACATAATATGAACTTATCCCATCAAATGAAACAATTTGACATAATATTTGTTTATTTTGTTGGTCTAAATCGAAGCCAACAAATATGACATCTTTTATTAGGGACTAAATAAATAAATAAACTTATGTATAAGAAGTGATTTTGAAAAATATTAAGGCACCAAAATTATATAATATACTTATTTTCTATAGTTTGAGGAGCAAATTATATTTTATTTTAAACTCATTATACATCACTCATATTTAGTGTCTTGTTCAATTCGCTTTTTATTCTTTCAATCTCACCAAGTTCTAAAAAAATCAATATCAAATGATTTCAATTATAATAAAATTGCTGAAAATGAAAAAATAAGAATGGAATTGAAAAAATAATTTTTTTTTACGCAAAAAGAAACGCATGTGTTTTCAGTGATTTAGATAACTTCAAATTTAATAATGTTATAATTACATAGGATGACGACGACAATGATGGTGTTAAAATCTAATCTCAAGCCTTAATATAGCCATGTTTATGTAGTCTAGTTAAAAATGAGGATGGTTAAAATTAATTTTTAATATAAAATTATGTTTTAGATTATTTAGAAGTATGGATATAAAAAATATAAAATCTATTATTTTAAAATAATTCTAAATAAAATATATTTTAAAAAATAGCACCTAGTTTGTCATTGTGTTTTAAAAGTGTTTTAGAAAACAATTGAAACTTTTTTATTTTAATTTAAAAAATTAATGTTTTTAAATCATATATGATAAGATTAAAGATAATTTTTTTAAAAATAAAAAAAATCTAAAGATATCACTTTCATACATTTCCTTTAAATTTTGAAAATAAAGAGAATTAATAATATCTTATTCATTATTTCATGAATTCCACTAAATGTTTTGTTTTTGAGAGAATTGCTTCTTGTTCTTCTTTTTATTGATAATGGACTTTTCTTTCTTTAAAATAAATCTTAGAAAGCAGTTTAAGGTGCATTTAAACCAGAATTTAAACTTGATCAGGAATTAATTGCTTTATTTTTATTGTTTTGAATTTATGGGTGTTCAAGAATAAAACAATTTTCGAGTTCATATGGAGAATTCAAGAAAAAAATATAAATATTTTACATGGAATGAATGTTTAAGTTGATGTTATTATGGTTGAGAACCTCTAAAGTGAAATGTTAGAAATGAGCTTGCTCGTGATTATTTTTCAGGTCAATTTAATCAACAATCCTTAATACTGGTGAATTGATATTGGTATAATAAGATATGTGTGTAGAAACAAAAGGATATTTATAATAAACCAACTTTACATGGCATTAGTGTAACAACAATATAGGCCCAAAACAATAATAATCTTTTTTTTTGCATCTATATATATTTCTAACAAGATTTTGGCACTTTTTCCCATAAATTAAAGAATCCTAAGTTATCAACATTCAACCTGCCATATATATTTTCACAATCAATTCCTCATTCAATAGAGTGTTAACATCTCAAAGTGCAGTTTTATTAATACATCAACAAATACAATTTTAGCAAAGCATAAAATAATCTCTAGATTATATATTATTATAAAAATCATTAGTAGTGTAATGTGATTTTAAGAAGTATTAGTGCGTGTGTGTGTTTCATCCTAATTACAAACATAAAATTTAGATCATATTTAATTTCTTAATTCAACATTTGAATTAAAATCATTACAATAATAATCGTCATAATTCTCATAAAACTTAACTAAATACATTCAATTCACTTAAAAAAAATACAGAAGCCCTATACATTACTTATGGTGTGCATGCAAGGGTCCTAAAAAGAGATAATTCAAACATATCAATATAAATAATTTAAGATTATAATGTTATGAGTAAAGAAAATCACTTATTTAGATTCTCAATATTCAAACATATATTTTTATTTTACTTAAAAAAATCATTTAAGTATAATGCAACCCAAAATAACAAGCAACTCGCCATCAATTATGTGTTACCCTTCCGCCATTTAATTTCCATCGAAGCATCAATTAAACGATTCCAATATACTTGCCGACATCAGTATAACTCATTGATGTTATTAACTATTTTCTTCTGAAATAGTAAATCTTTTCCTCTTCTTATAGATCTATGGATATGCCGATGTCAATTTCTTCTTGACATAGTAAACTTTCATTCTCGAAACAACTAATCAAATTTCTTGTTACTATCACAATCAATATGCTATACCGATATCATCAACTTTCATACTCAAAACAATTAATCAAATTTCTTGTTACCGTCGATATCATTAACTTTCATTCTCAGAACATTTAATCAAATTTCTTGTTAGTGTCGAGCTCAATGTTCTGCATTGATATCATTAACATTCATTCTTTGAACAGTCAATCAAATTTATCGTTCCTTTCGATATCAATGTTCTATATTGATATCATTAACTATTTTCTTCTATAAATAGTGAATAAGATAAATTTATATCTTAAATTCACTATACGAAAGATGTCGATATCAATCTTCTACATTGATATCATTAGTCATTTCCACCCAAAATAACTAATCAAGTCTATTCTCTCTCTCTCTATATACATTATATTTTTATTTTATTTTATTTTCATATCAATTGCATTTCCCCTTGAACTGGTCATTACCATTCAAACTATGTAAAGTTTATCATTCTTTATATAATCAATAAAAAAGTGGATAAAAGATACCTACCTGAGTTCACCCCTATAATCATATATTCATCATATCATTTCATCAATCTAATCTGTATTATTTTTTCACAATAACAATCTTAAATCAATGCATTTTTTAAAAAACCTAACATTCCTCACTACAATTTCTTCAAAGTTGTCCCTAAAATAAATCATTTTGTGAGTCTAATTGTTGGTGAAAGTTAAAAAGTTGAATTTGTCTAGATTTGTTACTGCACCTAAATGGTTCTAAATCATTTGAAATCCCTATTTTCCTTCCATAAAACCATATTCATTAGTCAATGATCTATCACATTCATTCTCTTAAAGATAAACATAACTAATTACTCTCGATTAATATTGCTTGAGGCCACCCTCCTACACTTTGATCTATTTTTGAATTATTTTGATGTGCTGGTATTAAAAAATAAAATTTAAATAATAATAAAATATTATTTTAATGCACTTTCAGTCAAAAAGTATTTTGAAAAACAACCAATATAACAATATCAAACAATACCCAAGTGTTACATTTTCTTCTCTTTGATTTTTTTTATTGTATATTAAATATATTTTGGAATAAATTGATTTATTAAAATATTATTTTAAAAACGCACATCATATATGTCTAAAAACCTCAAATAACGTTAACTATTTCTACTTAGAATTAATAAAATAAAATAAAAAATGAAGGAAGTCATAATGAAGTCAATAAAGAATACAAAAAAATAAGGTTGAAATTTCAGGCATAGATTGTGGTCGAATGATGACAAACCGTTTCCTTGGGCAGCAAAACATTGACCCAATACATTCTAAGTCTTGATAGATAATTACAGTTATTTGGTCGGTCTTCCTTCCAAGCTCTTATTCGCTGACTCATATGTAATGCTAGTAGCTCGTGGTTGAATGACTCCATTAAATTGAACCCATAATAATAATAATAATAATAATTAAGATTTTCACATTTGAGGTTTTAGGATAAAATTATTAGGACATCTCCAGCGAGGAATGCTATTTTGGAGAGGCAAATCTCTAAAATGACACTTTAAATAGTGTAAAAATGATATTTTTGTTGATGTGTGCTCTAGTGGTAAAAGCAATTTTGGAGAACCATTTATTTTTATATTATTTTAAATATAGTGTAATTATTTTGTATATAGTTTAATTATGTAATTAATTATACAATTAATAAGAATAAGTTATAAAATTAAATAATTTATTTTCTATTCTAGTACCTAAATTTAATGTTATATTTGAGTTGCTCATCTTTCAATTACTTTGTAAGCTTGATATACAAAACATTATTTAAAAAATTATTTTCTTGCACAAGCATATGAAATCTATGGTTTTTCTTAAACTTGCTTTTTTAAATCAGAAGAAGTTTTTCTTTATTTTTTTATTAAAATAAATGAAGAGAAAAAAAACAGAAGTTTCACCTCAAGAAATACTTTTTTTCTCCTGAATTTAAATTATTAAAAAAATACAAATATTTATTTTAATTATGCATTTTTTTCTTAAAAACAAAATGCATACTCGTGGTAAAAGAAAAAAATCCATGTTTCTTTAGAAAATATACATAAATAATTAAAAAAAGAGAGAGTTATGCTTTAAAAAACATTTTCTTCTTTAAAATGTATGTCCTTAAAACTTTTATGAATATTTAATTTAATTAAGGAGAAAAAAGGATAAAAATCAAGAATGAACTCGCAACAGATCCAAGAAAACCAGCCAAAAACTGCTAAAAAATAAAAAATGAAAGATACCGAAACTTTGCAAAAAAATATTTCATGCCAAACATAAAATAAAATAAAAACCAGTTATTACAAAAAAAAAAACAGTTATGCTGTCTGAGCGATTTGAACTCGCACGCGGCAGCACGTGGACAAACACTCGGCCACAACCATTTCTTTGTCATTTTCGCCATAAAAATAACAAAAACTATGCTTGTGTAAAAAAGAAAAGAGAGAGAGCACATACGCGCGCGAAACAGGGGAGGAAATGGTCAATTCACAGTGTACATGAACACACCAAGCTCCTTTAGCATATTTGTAATATTACTATACATATAAAAAGCGTGGACAATTCACTGTGCACTCAGACACAGTGCATTTGGATTGTAATAGTTCTTGGTTTTGGCTTTTTGCTTTTTTTGGCTTTTTTGATTGCATTTTTTTCTCTCTTTTTATGCTTTTTTTATTTTTATTTTATGATTACACTCCTCTTTTTTTTTCTGTTTGTTCTTCTTCTTTTGTTTTCTTTTTTTTCCTAATTATTCTTTTTCTTCTTTTTTCCCTCCATTTTTTCCTTTTTTGTATTTTTTCCTTATTATATTTTTTCATTTTTTTTTCTTATTATATATATTTTTTTCTTTTTCTAATTATATATATTTTTTGTTTTTTTAATAATCGGGATGTCCAAGCTCGCTTAAATGCACCACGATTAATCTCCATATCCAATTTGTTTTGATAACCAGGGTGTCTAGGCCAACTTATGCATACCACGACAATCCCCGAGCCCACATTTTTTTTCTAAAGTGTTTTCCTGCTGGTACATTTTTTTTTCTTTTTTTTTAGTTTTGTTTTATTCACTATACATTTTTTTTATAACCGGGATCTCTGTGTTATTCAAGGATTAAGGCAACTATGCACCTAAGGGGAGGGGTTAGGTGTAAATACAATAAATAATGCAATTTTAAAATTAATTACTTTAAAGTAAAGAGATAAGAGAGAGAGATTGCTAACTCGGTTTTTAACGTGGTTCGGCAAACCTACATCCACAACTCAAGTATCAACCCGTACTTGAGTATTGTATTCTCTTACTAGTCCAAGTAACAAGATTACAATTCCCGCTTGATGAATCCACACCAAGACTTTTACACCACTTGAAGATATGCCCTCTTCAAGATTTTCCTTTTTCCCACTTGAAGATGTACTCTCTTCAAGATTTTTCCTTGGTGATATTCCCTCACCAATATCAAGAGTTTTTTACTCAACTCTCAAGAGTTTTACAAGGATTTTTTTTGTAATACAAACAATACACTCTCAATAGTGTGGATATTACAAATCAAGATCTATGATCTCTTTATCTCACTTAATAGCACTTAGAATATTTGAAGGTGTTTAAGTGTAGTGAGAATGAGATTTAATACTCTTTGTGTTAGGATATGAAGATTTAAACACAAATTTGAGTATTAATGAGGATTGATGATATGAAGGTGTTTATGCACTACTAATTGCCTCACTATCAGATATAAAAGTTGTGTATCCTTAATTTTGCAATTAAGAGGCCTATTTATAAGTTTCAAAGAGAAACTAGTCGTTTTAATGCAATTGTCATCTCAAATGGTCGACCGGTTCACAACGGATAAATCAAGTGGTCGACCGGTTCAGTTCGAAAGACAATTTGTCTTCCAAGCGGTCGACCGGTTCACAACGGATAACCCAAGCGGTCGACCGGTTCAGCTCGAAAGGCAATTTGTCTTCCAAGCGGTCGACCGGTTCATTTGGTAACCCAAGCGGGCGACCGGTTCATGCAAAAAGGCAATTTGTCTTCCAAGCGGTCGACCGGTTCATGCAGAAAGGCAATTTTGACAAATTATCTTTTCTGAATTTCTTGAACCTATTGATTATGACTTAAACCTATAATCATCAAACCCTTTTAATGCATGCAATATGAAGTGTGTGAGTTCATTTTAATTTGTGCTATCAAGTTAGAAATTGAGATTTACATAAAGCACTAAAATGAAAACTTATTCTAAGTCTTCACTTGCTTGCATCTTGGACTTCCTGGAGTGATTTCTTCGTGTACTCCATTATGCTTGTTGATGTATTCTTTGTATAATACCTGTTTATAACTTAATCTCATCCAAGCATATTATTAGTCCATTTTCTTTTTATTGTTATCATCAAAATATATAAAACATACAAGTGTGACATTATATGTCAACAATCTCCCCCTTTTTGATGATGACAATAAACTAAAAAACTTAGATAAAAAATTGAGTCTCCCCCTATATTTTGTAATGCAATATATAAGAGGCATTGAACATTTTTAGCAATTTAATCTAAGTAAAAATATCATATGCAATTTCAA
This sequence comes from Salix exigua, assembly GCA_032356905.1. Lineage (NCBI taxonomy): Eukaryota > Viridiplantae > Streptophyta > Magnoliopsida > Malpighiales > Salicaceae > Salix > Salix exigua. The sequence goes on from CM063603.1 coordinate 27,485,282, forward strand.
GAAAAATTCATTGTTCTCCCCCTAAATATATGCATATAATTTTTTTCATATTCTCAAATTTTTCTCCCCCATTATTGATGCATTTGATATTTTCATATTCTCTCCCCCTTTGGCGTCAACAAAAAGAAAATTAACATTTTAGATGAATAAAAACATAATATTTAATAACAACATATATCCAAAATGAAAAGCATAAACTCAATAAAATGAGATGCATGATACAAAATCTCCAAGGAGGTGGGTATCGTAAAAGAAGTGAAGTCATCATCTCCTTCATCTCCTGCATATCAGCCCGCATCTCTGTTTGAAAATCTCTCATGGATCGCATATCTGCCTCAATGTGCGTGAGACGGCTCTCTATCCTATGCGACCAGCCACTCGCAGATGGCTCATCGGGCGAAGAAGCCGGAGGTGGTGACTCAAATTAATTTGTGAACTCATCTTCACCCTGATCCTCAGCCACATTCTCCTCCTCTTCAGCACCTACATGCTCTTCCTCAGCATGTGCACCCTCTTGGTGCCCTTGAATCCACTCACCATGCTCATTAAACACATATTTCATTCTAGTGAGAGTGGAGTTATCAATCTCAGTTTTATCCTAGTACGGTTTCTTATACGTACCCGTTAGCAAGATACCAAAATGCTCAAAAATAGTGGTAAACACTTGACCATATGGTAGAGCCTTTTGTTTTTGATCGAATGCTAAGATCATATTCCTAATCATAATATATATGGAAGGTTTATTGGCCTTCTCTGAATCATACAATCAATTAAGCATAACTCCATAAAGATAACTTCATCAGAATGCCCCTTTTTGGGCAAGATGTTATGAGCAATAATCCTATGGAGTAGTCTAGGTCTTAACAGAAGATCCTGACTCTTTATTTTTGCACCTGGAGCAAATCCAGTATTTCCAGTGTGCAATGCAACAACATAATCATAGCTAAACCCCTCAATGGTCAGAATTATTTTAATGTCAAAAACTCTTGGACCATCATTAGATATACCCAAAATATCAGCTAATGCAGCACAATTAAACTCAATGGGATGTCCTTGAAGAATACTTATTATCCTTGGTTCTACATTAACCCTCATATTTGCAAAGAACATTCTCATCAACTTAGAGTATGTAGGTTTCTTATATTCATATAATGAGTACCAACCCATTTCAGCAAATAGAGTATCGATACCTAAAGTTGACAAATCATTGCCTAAACCTCTTTCTACACAAATAGTTCTATTTGAGAAATTACTCAAAAACCTTTGAACATTGTCACCTGATGAGGAAGTAGGATCATTGGCTCGTTTGCTCCTTGATTCAGTCCTCCTTAATTAGGCTTTGGGTGTTTTGATTTTGAGTGATTTTTTGAGAGGATTTGAGTTAGGGTTTTCGGAATTCTGATTTTCTCCCGTTTTGTGTTTTCTGAAAACCTGGATAGTATTTATACTATCGAGCAACCGGTCGATCGGTTGCCTTGGGTAATTTCAACCGGTCGACCTGTTGACTCCCAAGATGAGAATTTTCCAAATTTCTCTTTTGAACCTTTCTTTGCACTCAAAATGTAGCCTTTTAATGTAAAAATTATGTCCAAAAGGCAAAGAAATCAAGGAGCTAAAAGTGCTAATTTTCAGCAGTAGCCAAAGCTACTGTTCCTTTGGCTCAACCGGTCGACCGGTTGATCCAGATGCATGGACCGGTTACAGTGCTAATTTTCGGCAGTAGCCAAAGCTACTGTTCCTCTAGCTCAACCGGTCGACCGGTTGATCCAGATGCATGCACCGGTCAACCAGTCCATGCAAAAATGGAAAATTTTGCACTTGGACTTTAAAATCTTGATTTAAACTTCCTAAAATTTGTTTTGAACAATTTCTTATGCTTCAAGTGTATACATTTTAACATCAAATAAATCTAACTTGTAACCATTGATGTATACATAATTCAAACATTATTCGCATGGATAAACCCTAGGTTCCTTCTTATTTCGCAAAAACGATCTTTTTCTAAGGGTTTTGTAAAAATATCTGCAAGTTGATGTTCTGTACCTATAAACTCAAGTACAATATCTCCTTTTGCAATGTGATCCCTTAAGAAGTGATGTCTTACTTCTATGTGTTTTGTACGAGAGTGCTGAATAAGATTTTTAGATAGGCAAATAGCACTTGTATTATCACATTTAATCGGAGTATTTTCAAACTTAAATCTATAATCCTCCAGAGTTTGTTTCATCCATAATACTTGTGCACAACAACTGCCTGCCGCAATATATTCTGCTTCAGTTGTTGATAGGGCTATCGAGTTTTGTTTCTTACTTGCCCATGATACTAGTGATGATCCTAGAAAATGACAAGTTCCACTAGTACTTTTCCTATCAATTTTACAACCCGCAAAATCTGCATCCGAATAACTGATTAAACTCATTTCACTTCCCTTCAGATACCACAACCCTAAATTAATTGTACCATGCAAGTAACGAAAAATTCTTTTTACTGCACTAACATGGGATTCTTTTGGACATGCTTGAAATCGTGCACATAAACATACACTAAACATAATATCAGGTCTACTTGCGGTTAAATATAAAAGAGAACCGATCATACCTCGATATTTGGTGATGTCTACGGTTTTACCTTTTTCGTCCATATCAACCTTAGTAGATGTCCCCATGGGTGTGTCGGCATCTTTGACATGTTCCATCCCAAATCTTTTCAGAAGATCCTTGGTGTACTTGCTTTGGTTGATGAAGATGCCATCTCTTGTTTGCTTAATTTGCAATCCAAGGAAGAAATTTAATTCTCCCATCATGCTCATTTCAAATTCCTCTTGCATGCATTTTGCAAATTCCTTACACAAAGATTCGTTAGTAGCACCAAAAATTATATCATCAACATAGATTTGTACAATAAGGATATCTTTTTCTTTTCTTTTCGTAAAAAGGGTGGTGTCAATTTTGCCAATGTTAAAATCATTTTCAATAAGAAATGTTTTTAATCTATCATACCATGCCCTAGGTGCTTGTTTTAAACCATACAAGGCTTTTTTGAGTTTAAAAACATGATTAGGAAATTCAAAATTTTCAAAGCCTTGAGGTTGTTCAACATATACTTCTTCCATTATAAAGCCATTTAAAAAAGCACTTTTAACATCCATTTGAAAGAGCGTAAAATTGGCATGACATGCATAGGCTAATAGCATTCTTATAGATTCGAGTCTAGCCACTGGTGCAAAGGTTTCTTCATAATTTATTCCTTCTTCTTGATTATAACCTTTAGCAACTAATCTTGCTTTGTTTCTAACAATAGTCCCATGTTCATCAATTTTGTTTCTAAAGACCCATTTAGTACCAATTATTGATAAATCTTTTAGCCTAGGGACTAGTTCCCAAACATCATTTCTCTCAAATTGATTTAGCTCATCTTGCATGGCTAAAATCCATTTTTCATCATTTTCAGCTTCAAGAAAGGTTTTAGGTTCTATTTGAGAAACAAATGCATAATGCCCATTAATGTTTCTAAGGGATGCTCTAGTTTTAGTTCCATCAAAAGGATTACCAATAATTAAATCTGGAGGATGGGAACTTACATACCTTAGCTCTTTTGGCGGCTCAAAGGAGTTACTTACCAACTCTTGTTGATTGCTTGAGCTTGGTTAGTCCTTGTTCATGTTTTCATTTGATGACTCCTTTGGGTTTTTATCATTAAGATTCAAATTTTGAACACTTTCATTTAAGTCATCTAGAATCTCAACAATTTTGTCATTTTGAGTTTCCTCAAAAGCGACATGCATGGATTCCTCAAGACAAAGTGTTCTATTATTGTATACTCTGTAAGCCTTGCTAGAGGAGGAGTATCCAAGAAAAATTCCAACATCGGATTTTGAATCAAATTTATCAAGGTTGTCTTTAGTGTTTAGAATAAAACATTTTGAACCAAAGACTTTAAAATAAGAGATGTTGGGCTTCCTCCCTTTCCAAAGCTCATAAGGAGTCTTTTTCAACTCAGGTCTCAAAGTAACACGGTTTAAAACATAGCAAGAAGTGTTTACGGCTTCCGCCCAAAAATATTTCGGGGTGTTAAATTCATTTATCATTGTTCTTGCCATTTCTTGAAGAGACCGATTTTTCCTTTCCACAACCCCATTTTGTTGGGGGAGTTCTAGACGTTGAAAAATTGTAGTGGTATCCTTTTTCTTCACAAAACATTTCAAATAAATCACTTATGAATTCACCACCATGATCGCTCCTTATGTTAATTATAGAAAATCCTTTCTCGTTTTCGATTTTCTTTGAAAACTTTACAAATTCATAAATGGTTTCATCTTTTGATTTCAAAAATATAACCCATGTATACCTAGTAAAGTCATCAACGATTACAAACACATATCTATTACCACTTAAACTTCTTGTTCTAGTTGGTCCAAATAGATCTATATGAAGTAATTCTAAAGGTCATTCGGTTGATATGTGATTCTTACTTTTAAAAGATGTTTTAACTTGTTTACCCATTTGGCAAGTGTCACATAGCTTTTCCTTTTTATATGCAATATAAGGAAGACCTTTAACTAAATCATTTTTAGCTAATTTTGAAAGGATGTCCATGCTTATGTGACCTAGTCTTCTATGCCATAGAAAACTATCATTTATACTAGCAACAAGACAACTTTCAATACTCATACATGTATCTATTTTGATTTTATAGATGTTTCCAATTCTATTACCGATAAAAATAATTTTATCATTTTCAAGTATTAAGCAACATGTATGATCAAAAATGATTTTATAGCTTTTGTCACATAATTGACTTATACTAAGCAAGTTATGTTTAAGACTATCAATAAGAAATACATTTTCAATGGAGGTTGAAGACATATCTCCAATTTTACCAATTCCAACAATTTTCCCTTTTGAGTTGTCCCCAAAAGTCACTTTTCCTCCTTTAGTTTTGGTAAGGCTTGAGAAAAGAGTGTCGTCTCCGGTCATGTGTCTTGAACAAGCACTATCCAAAAACCACTCCCCATGTTCCCGTGGTTCCTACAAAACAGAATCAAGATGAGGATTTTGGTACCCATACCTTCTTGGGTCCTGTTTGGTTAGGGGTGGTTCCTTTTGGAACCCAAATCATTTTAGCAGTCTTATTTTTCTTCACAGGACATGCATAAATCAAATGTCCTGATTTTATACAGTAATTGCATGTATGTCTTGGATCATAAGACTATTTAGCTTTAACAAAGTTGTTCTTTAAGTATTTTTGGTTTTTATTAGGTTTATAACCTAATCCTCCTTTGTTAAACACACTTCTCTGGCTCGAAAGCATTTTCTCAAAAACTTTTGAGCCTTGTGTGAATTTTGCGATAATTACATTTAACTCATCAACTTTATCTTTTAAGGATTTATTATCTTCAAGTTTATTAGTCTTACTACTCTTGTCATTTAAATCACATACTTTCTTTTCTAGTAATTCTTTTTCTTCAATTATACATACATGATTTCTTTTTAGGGTACTATATTTTGAACCTAATTTCTTATATTCTACATACAGATTTTCAAGTTGTTCATGTAATTCAATATAAGAAGGATCAGATTCATTATCCGAAGATAGTACCTCATTTTCACTTTTGATTGCCATGAAACACATGTTAGCCACATGTTCTTCTTCATCACTAGAGCTTGAGTCAGAGTCATCGCTCCATGTTGCTTTCAAAGCTTTCTTTTGAAAGCGATTTTTCTTTTTCGTTTGAAGAAGGGGACAATCGGTTTTGATATGTCCCAACTTGTTGCATTTGTAGCATCTTGGAGTTTCTTTACTTGATTCTCCTTTGTTTCCCTCCTTTTTGAAGTTCGAGAACTTTCTCTTGTCATTTTTCTTTCTAAGAAAGTTTCGAAAATGTCTTGTGATCAATGTTACATCTTCTTCAAGATCATTGTGACTGTCTTCATCATCATCATTATCATCGCTTTCAATTTGATGAGCAGTTTTAAATGCCAAGTTTTTCTTTGGCCTTTCTTCTTGATCTTGTTTATCCATAGTTATCTTATGAGTCATTAGAGAACCGATGAGCTTCTCTAATGGTAATTTTGTGAGATCTTTGGCTTCTCGTATTGTTGTCACTTTAGCTTCCCAAGCTTTCGGTAGAGATCTGAGAATCTTACTTACAATATCTACATTTGTGTAAGTTCTACCAAGAGCATGTAAACTATTTGTAATGCTAGTCATACAAGTAAACATACTTGTTATGGATTCATTTTACAACATTTTGAATAACTCATATTGATGAACTAACATATCAATTTTTGATTCTTTAACTTGATTAGTTCCTTCGTGAGTTACTTCTAAAGCATGCCATATATCCCTAGCATTTTTACAAGAAGATATTCTATTAAATTCACTTCTATTTAATGCACAATATAAAGTGTTCATTGCTTTAGCATCTATAGAAAGTAATCTTTTATCTAGGTCAGTATATTCTATCATGCTTTTTGGAATCTCAATACCATTTTCGGTTTTAAGTGGTCTATGAGGTCCATTTTCAATAGAAAGTCATAAATCAAAATCTATAGATTGAAGATATATTGTCATTCTAGCTTTCCAATAGGCATAGTCATTACCATCAAAAAATGGTGGTCTAGATGTTGAAGCACCTTCATTTTGGAGATTATAGCTTGTAGTTGTCATTCTACTCAAAGTCTAAGCAAACTTAATAACTGAGAACTAAGCTCCGATACCAATTGTTATTCAAGGATTAAGGCAACTATACACCTAAGGGGGGGGATTAGGTGTAAATACAATAAATAATGCCATTTTAAAATTAATTACTTTAAAGTAAAGAGATAAGAGAGAGAGATTGCTAACTCGGTTTTCAACGTGGTTCGGCAAGCCTACATCCACAGCTCAAGCACCAACCCGTACTTGAGTATTGTATTCTCTTACTAGTCCAAGTAACAAGATTACAATTCCCGCTTGATGAATCCACACCAAGACTTTTACACCACTTGAAGATATGCCCTCTTCAAGATTTTCCTTTTTCCCACTTGAAGATGTATCCTCTTCAAGATTTTTCCTTGGTGATGTTCCCTCACCAATATCAAGAGTTTTATACTCAACTCTCAAGAGTTTTACAAGGATTGTTTTTGTAATACAAACAATACACTCTCAATAGTGTGGATATTACAAATCAAGATCTATGATCTCTTTATCTCACTTAATAGCACTTAGAATATTTGAAGGTGTTTAAGTGTAGTGAGAATGATATTTAATACTCTTTGTGTTAGGATATGAAGATTTAAACACAAATTTGAGTAATAATGAGGATTGATGATATGAAGGTGTTTATGCACTACTAATTGCCTCAATATCAGATATGAAAAAAATGTCTCTTCCTTAATTTTGCAATTAAGAGGCCTATTTATAAGTTTCAAAGAGAAACTAGCCGTTTCTAGCCGTTTTAATGCAACTGTCATCTCAAACGGTCGACCGGTTCACAACGGATAAATCAAGTGGTCGACCGGTTCAGCTCGAAAGGCAATTTGTCTTCCAAGCGGTCGACCGGTTCATGCAGAAAGGCAATTTTGACAAATTATCTTTTCTGAATTTCTTGAACCGATTGATTATGACTTAAACCTATAATCATCAAACCCTTTTAATGCATGCAATGTGAAGTGTGTGAGTTCATTTTAATTTGTGTTATCAAGTTAGAAATTGAGATTTACATAAAGCACTAAAATGAAAACTTATTCTAAGTCTTCACTTGCTTGCATCTTGGACTTCCTGGAGTGATTTCTTCGTGTACTCCATTATGCTTGTTGATGTATTCTTTGTATAATACCTGTTTATAACTTAATCTCATCCAAGCATATTATTAGTCCATTTTCTTTTTATTGTTATCATCAAAATATATAAAGCATACAAGTGTGACATTATATGTCAACACTCTGACCAGCTTAAGCACACCACAACTAATTCTTGGGCCGAATTAGTTTTTAAAAACAATATGGATTGCTATAGTGCTTTCACGCTTATACTTTTTTTTCTTTCACTTATACATTTTTTTGTAACCATGGTCTCTCAACCAGCTTAAACTCTTTTTTTCACTTATACATTTTTTTTCACTAATATTTTTTTTATAATCACGATCTCCGGGCCAGCTCAAGTGCACCACCACTACTCCTCGGACCAAATCTATTTTTTGATAATTGGGATGTCTAGGTCAGCATGGATACACCATGACTAATCTACGAACCAATTTATTATTATTTTTTATTTTTTTTCCTTATAGGTTTTTTTGTTCACTTATATAATTTTTTATGACTGGGGTCTCCAATCCAGCTTAAGCACACCATGACTAATTCCCAGACTGATTTAAAAAAAAAACAAAATGGATTGCTACAATGCTTTCATGCTTATATTTTTTTTCCCATTTATATTTTTTTATAACTCGGGTCTCTAGGTTAACTTATGCGCACCATGACTAATCCTCTGATCCTTTTTTATAATCAGTGTGTCTGGATCAGCTGATGCACACCACGAGTTCTATAAGTACATATATACTCCTTATAAGACAAAATCCAAGAGTTGGTTATAGAGGTGTATTGGTAATTTACCAATTATATTTTCTGTAGCGGTGTTATGGGCGCTTCTTCGGGCGCGACGCCAATTTCAGAGCTCATGCACATTTTAGATGACGTGTGACTTCAAAAAATATATATTAGTTTTTTATATATTCATTTTATTATGTAAAGTGTGTTTTAAATAATATCATGGTATTAGAGATATTTTCAATTTCTTTCATTTATGTGCATAGTACAATAATCATAATATCCTCAGATAAGACGAAAACATTATTCCACTGTTCATTATGATGGAAAAAAAGACTATTACAATCTACAGTGCAACTTATTGTTGATAGAAAAATACAACTTATTTTATACTGGTTATTTCATTGAAACTTACTAAACAAATAAATTTATATTCATTTAAAATTTATATATTTTATACAAAACTTGCACTTCATAAAAATTATATATAGATTTATTATTTTGTCTAAACTTATGCTATGATAAAAAAAATCATACATAATAAATATTTTTTTATGTTGAAAAAAATATGATTCCGAGACGCGGATGCCATGGCTAGATTTTTTTTTATTTGTTCTCTAGATTAGATGATTTTTATAATTTTATTATTTGTGCAATAATAATGATAATTTTAGTGATTATTTTTTTATAAAAATATTTTGATTTTTTTTAAAGGTTTTATTGAAATTTTAATTTATATCGGTGATTATTTTAAAAGTAATATTACTCTATTTTTTCCTTTATTCTTTTTGTTTTGTTTTCTGTTTCTTTATTTATTCTTTAGATTATATGATTTTTATGATTTTATTATTTACGCAATAATAATGATAATTTTAGTTATTATTTTTTATTATTGTTTTATTAAAATCTTTTGTTTTGTTTTTTTATTTTTCATGGAAATTTAATTATTTTAATTGTTTTGTCTGTAATGTTAGTAATAATTTTAGCTTTTATAGCAATGATAATGGCAATAATGTCATGATAAATTTTCAATCTATGTTTTCGTCTTTTTGTTGATAGAAAATTAATAACTTATTTTTTTATTTGATTATTGTAGGTATTTGATTGTGCATCAAAAGTATTGTTAAATCTCTTATTTTACATATGTATTTATTATTTTTATTTGGGATTTTATAATAATTGATGTTCTTTTTAGTAATGAATTTCTTTTAATGTTTCGACAAGTTTTTGAGCTTAAATGAATTATTTCAGGAAATTTAAATGTCGAAATTTGGAAGAAAGAATTGGAGGAGAAATCTATGGAAAGCTGGAGGAAAGATTGTTACTTTATCTTGGATCAAAACGAAGAAAGATTCAGCTAAAAATGAGGAAGAAAATCGGACACAAAAATCTTCTACAAGTTGCCGAAATAATAAGTTTTTCAGAACAACTTTCGGAGTTTCCGTCATAACTTTTGACTCAGAGATCCAAATTGTATGGTTGTTGATGTTATGGAAAGCTAACAGAAAGGCCTACAACTATGTGTCTAATACCTGTCTCCAGAAAAGGCTTCTAAAGTGGGGTAAAGTGCAGTACAAAGTTTGCAACAAATCAGGCACAAGAATATGCTCCAAGTTGCCAACATAATAAGTTTTCCAGAACACCTTTCGGCGTGTCGGTCATATCTTTTGACTCAGAGATCCAAATTATATGTTTGTTAATGTTCTGGAAAGCTAACAGAAAGGGCTATAAATATGTGTCTAATAGCCTTCTCCAAAAATCGCTCATAAATAGGGTTAAATTGCAGTCCAAGTTAGCTTCAAATCTGTCTTGCAATATTTTCCGAGATTGTGTTTTATTCTTCTTGTTTTAGATTTCAGTTTTATTTTAGTTGTAAAACTTATTATTTCAGTTTGATTCAAGTTATTTCATGTTTATTAAAGTGTTATTATATATAATTATGGTTGGCTAATCTCTTTCTTGGATCCAAATCAAGGATGATGGTGATTGAGGTGAGTTCTTTAAGATATGAATGAATCCTAATGTCTATCTTCACTTTTTCTTCATGAATGTTTTGTTATTACAAAGAAACTTTAGAAATCATCTAAGTAATGTTACAATCTTGAATTTTTATGAACAAAACTTAGTTTTGGTATAAAGATTGTTTGATTCAATGTCTTACTTAATATGAAAACACTCGTTTATTCTTAAGCAATAATCATCTTCATGTTTTAGATCTTCATTGTAATATCTTCCGATCTAATATCACCATCGTTGATATTAGGTTGAGTTATCTTATATATGTTGAAGGATTCACAAATACATCACCATCAAAATTGATTTGGAACCAAGACTTACCTTTTCTTATCACTTAAAATCTATTTACTTTTTTTTCTTCTTCGAAAACAAATCCATTCTCCCAAGATATTTTTTGTTACCTAGCTTAATTTCTAAATCTAGCTCTCTGTGGATATGACCTCGATCTTACCGAGTTAATTGCTACATTGCACGCTCATGCACTTGTGAGTTAAAACAAGCCGATCATAAATAGCGGTCAAGCAATTTTGGCGCCGTTGCCGGGGAGCTAGCAAGCAAAGGTAACAAATTTAGTTTTGATTATTGGAAAAAAATATACAAAAAAAAACTCAAATGGCTGGTCTTACCGCCTAAAAAAAAAGTAAAAAAAAAAGTAAAAAAAAAAAAGTAAAATTTTTTTTTTTTGACCTCAGCTTTTTGGATATTGGACTGTGGACGGATATTGGACTTTGGACTGGACTACTAATTGTTGGATTATGGCTGGTTCAACCGCCTCTTGTTTATTTTATTTTATTTTGTTATGCTTTTTTATCTAATATTTATTGTTTTAAGTTCTTGGCCGGTATTACCGCCTTTTTATTCATGCTTGTTACAATTATCTTTTAATGTTTATTGTTGTTAATATTGCTTATTAGTTAGAGTGTGTATTTCCTAATTTGTTGTATTTTTTTTCCAGCTATTACTTTATCTTTTACGTTTCATTTACTTTTATTTGCAATCTTGTTTTTCTTTCTCTTTTCCTTTCATATTCATATAACTGTTATATTATATTCCATCATGGCTAATGTTGAAGATATAGAGGGTGAAGGGAGTGTTCAAGGTAATGGACCTCCACAATTCAATGATCAACCTAATTTTCGAACCCTTCGAGAGTATCTTCACCCGGCAAGACAAAGTACACCTTCGTGTATTATATTGCCTCTTAACCAACAAGCTTTCAATTTGAAACCGGGCATGATTCAACTTCTTCCCACATTTCATGGTATGGATTCTGAAAATCCATACATACACATTAAGGAGTTTGAAGAGGTATGCAATACCTTTATTGATAGAACATGCACGGAGGAAACCATTCGGCTTAAATTGTTCCCATTCTCTCTAAAGGATAAAGCCAAGCTTTGGCTAAACTCCCTGCGTCCTAGGTCTATAGGTACATGGAGGGAAATGCAAGCTGAATTTTTGAAAAAATACTTCCCCACTCATAGGACAGCAGCCTTACAACGTCAAATGATGAATTTTTCTTGTAGTCCAAATGAGTCATTTCACCAAGCTTGGGAAAAGTTTAAAGACTTGTTGAATGCTTGTCCCCACCATGGTTTTGAGATGTGGAGGTTAGTGAGTTTCTTCTATGACTCTCTTACCGCAGATTTTAAAAAGCTAGTGTCAACCATGTGTAATGGTGAGTTTTATGACAAAGAACCAAGTGAAGCCTTTGATTTTTTTGATCAATTGGCTGAAAACACAAAGCAATGGGAAACTTCTCTCCCACTTCAAGTTGAATCTAGAAACACCGTTTCTCATTCAAGTGGGAGGTTCCAATTGAAAGAGACTGATGACCTTAATGCTAGATTAGCCTCATTGGCTAGAAAAGTAAAGTCTCTTGAGATTAAAAAAGTGCATGTCATAAGTGAACAACAAGAGGAAAGTTGTATTGTTTGTGAGGATAAAGGGCATAGGACAACTGAGTGCCCTACTATTCTAGCTTTCAAGGAGGTGTTATATGGCCAAACTTCTGATTCAAGTAATGTTAGAAAGCCATTTTCAAACCAAGTAGGCAATCCCTATTCTGATACTTATAATCCTGGATGGAGGAATCACCCAAATTTTGGATGGAGAAATGAGGGCTCTTCAGTACCTCAAACATTTCAACCTCCACCCCAACCATTTCATGCTCCCACACATAACACATACCAACCCCCTCATAAGAGATCCCTAGAGGATACTCTTCAACAGTTCATGCAAACACAAGGAGGAATCAACAACCAAGTTAACAAATTTCAAGATCAGACCAATAGGACCTTAGATGACATTCAAAGTCAACTGACCAAGTTGACTCAATCACTAAGCATTCAAGAGAAGGAAAAATCCCAGCTCAACCAATGCCAAATCCTAGAGGTCGGATGCATATAAGTGAATCCTCACCGGTGAATCCTCAAACCATGAACAAATCCAAGCCATCACCGCCCTCAGAAGTGGAAAGATTATTGACAAAGCTATAGGTTTTGGGATTCCTAAAGGAATTGTGGAGGAGAAATCTAGGGAAAGTGAAGAAGGAATCAAAACACAAGTGACAAATGAGAGCTTGAGTGAGAAAGAAGGTGAGATAAATGAGAGAGAGAAGAGTGAGAAAGGAGATGATTCAACAAAAATGGAGGCAAAGTGAGTGATTTAGAATTTGTTCCTAGACCACCATTTCCACAAAGGTTAGGAAAATCTAAACATGATCTTATGAACTCGGAAATCTATGAATTGTTCAAACAAGTAAAGGTAAACATTCCACTCCTTGATGCAATTAAACAAGTCCCATCTTATGCAAAGTTCCTTAGGACTTATGCACAGATCAAAAGGAGATTGAATGTGAAAGAAAAGTCTTTCTAACTCGAACATGCCAGTGCCATCATCCAGTTTAAGACCCCTCCCAAATACAAAGATCCTGGTTGTCCCACCATTTCATGCATTATTGGAAGTCATAAGATAGACCAAGCTTTGTTGGATTTAGGAGCAGGTGTGAATTTAATACCCTACACTGTTTACAAACAATTAGGTCTAGGGGAAATCAAGCCTACTCGAATCACCCTTCAATTAGCTGATAGATCAATCAAGATTCCTAGGGGTGTTGTTGAGGATGTATTGATCCAAGTAGATAAATTCTACTTTCCTGTTGATTTTGTAGTGTTAGACACCTCACCTGTTCAAGGTTCTAATGCTCCCATCCCAGTCATCTTAGGTAGACCTTTCCTAGCTACATCCAATGCTTTAATTAACTGTAGGAATGGGGTGATGAAATTGTCTTTTGGGAATATGACATTGGAGATGAATATTTTCAATATTTCCAAACAAATTGGTGAACATGAGGACATTAGAGAGGTGGATTTGATTCAAACTGTTTGTCAAGAACACTTTGAGAGAGAAGGGATAAAGGATCCATTAGAGAGAACTTTAATTCATGATGAAAGATTTTGTTCTTTGGAATGTGTTGATGAGGAAGTAAGAGAACTCGAGACATATCTAGATCCAATGCCTATTATGTCAACAGGTCAATGGACTCCATTGTTTGAGCCTTTGATTTCAGCCCAAGTGAAAGTTGAGAAATCTCTTGTTCAACCTTATAAGCCAGAAATGAAGCCTTTACCGAGTGATCTTAAGTATGCATTTCTAGGGGAAGATGAATCATATCCTATTGTGATTTCATCAAAACTTAGCATAGAGCAGGAACAAAAGCTTTTGAAAGTGGTGAGAAAACACAAGAAAGCAATTGGGTGGACAATTACTGACTTGAAAGGAATTAGCCCTCTTTTATGTACACATAGAATCTATCTTGAAAAAGAGGCTAAATCTGTGAGGCAAATGCAAAGACGATTGAACCCAACCATGAAGGAAGTAGTGAGAGGAGAAGTTCTTAAGTTACTTGATGCAGGTATCATTTATCCCATTGCAAACTCAAAATGGGTTAGTCCAACCCAAGTTGTCCCTAAGAAATCTAGAGTCACGGTAGTGAAGAATGCAAATAATGAGCTAGTGCCAACTAGAATCCAAACTGGATGGCGTATGTGCATTGATTACCGTAAGTTGAACATGGTGACTAGGAAGGACCATTTTCCTCTTCCATTTTTAGACCAAGTGCTTGAAAGAGTAGCGAGGAAGAGCTTTTATTGTTTTCTTGATGGATACTCAGGTTACAATCAAATTGAGATTTCATTAGAAGACCAAGAAAAACCACGTTCACTTGTCCTTTTGGTACCTATGCTTATAGAAGAATGCCCTTTGGCTTGTGTAATGCACCAGCCACTTTTCAAAGGTGTATGATGAGTATCTTTAGTGACATGGTGGAAAATTTTTTGGAAGTTTTCATGGATGATTTTTTAGTTTATGGGGATTCTTATGAGTTGTGTCTAATGCATTTAGAAAAAGTTCTTGAAAGGTGTGAGGAGAGCAATCTTGTACTTAATTGGGAGAAATGTCATTTTATGGTGACACATGGCATTGTCTTAGGTCACATTGTCTCTTCAAAAGGGATCGCGGTAGATACGTCCAAAGGTGAAGGCATTCAACAATTACCTACCCCCAGGCCGGTGAAAGATGTGAGATCCTTTTAGGACATGTCTGGTTTTTACCGAAGATTCATTCATTCATTCAGTACCATTGCCAAACCATTGTGTAACTTGTTGTCACAAGATGCCCAATTTGATTGGACATCAAAATGTCAAGAAGCTTTTGAAAAGCTTAAAGGGTTGTTGACCACTACACCAATCATGCAAGCTCCTGATTGGTCTTTACCATTTGAATTGATGTGTGATGCTAGTGATTTTGCAATAGGTGTTGTTTTAGGGCAAAGAAAAGATAAGAAACCTCATGTAATTTATTATGCTAGCAAGACTTTGAATGATGCTCAATTGAATTACACTACAACTAAAAAAGAACTCTTAGTTGTGGTATTTGCTTTAGACAAGTTTCGGTCTTATTTGGTTGGATCTCTTGTTATTGTTTTCACTGATCATGCAGCATTGAAATACTTGCTCACAAAACAAGATTCCAAGCCACGTTTGATGCGATGGATCCTCCTACTCCAAGAGTTTAACCTTGAAATTCGAGATAAAAAGGGAGTAGAGAATGTAGTGGCTGATCATTTATCCCGTCTTTCAAGCTATGAGAACATAGTAGATGAATCTCCAATAAATGAACTCTTTGTTGATGAAAATTTATTTTTTGCAGGTAATGTCTCCAACATTGGCTCTCCATGGTATGCTGACATAGCAAATTACCTAGCCACAAGTCAGATTCCTTCTCATTGGTCTAAACTTGACAAACATAAATTCTTGCGCAACGTGCGTATCTTTTTTTGGGATGACCCCTACCTATTTAAATATTGCCCTGACCAAATTGTTAGGCGGTGCATCCCTGATCATGAAATTCCAAGTGTCATTAATTTTTTTCATGCATTGGCCTGTGGTGGGCATTTCTCTTCCAAGAAAACCACGGCCAAGATCTTGCAGTGTGTTTTTTATTGGCCCACCATGTTTAAAGATGTCCATGCGTTCTGTGTTGCATGTGATCGATGCCAACGCCTAGGTAATCTCACTCGGCGTAACATGATGCCCCTTAACCCCGTTCTTGTTTGGGAAATATTTGATTGTTGGGGGATTGATTTCATGGGACCTTTTCCAAGTTCATTTGGTTACCAATTCATCCTGGTTGCTGTTGATTATGTGTCTAAATGGGTGGAGGCCATTGCATCTCGAACCAATGACCATCGAGTTGTGGTCAAATTCTTGAAAGAACATATTTTCTCTCGTTTTGGCATGCCCAGGGCTATGATTAGTGATGGGGGAAAACATTTTTGTAACAAGCCTGTTGGGATTTTGATGAGAAAATATGGTGTAATTCACAAGATCAGTACCCCTTATCACCCACAGACTAATGGCCAAGCTGAGTTGGCAAATAGGGAAATCAAGAACATTTTAGAGAAAACAGTCAACCCAAACCGTAAAGATTGGTCCTTACGACTAGTCGATGCTTTGTGGGCATATCGCACTGCTTACAAGACCTCTTTAGGAATGTCTCCTTATAGGCTAGTTTATGGAAAGCCTTGTCATCTCCCTGTTGAGATTGAGCACCGTGCATATTGGGCCATTCGGCAATTCAATGACAATGAAAATGAGATTGGAAAAAATAGAAAACTTCAATTGGATGAATTAGAGGAGTTGAGAAATGATGCATTCGAAAATGCAAAAATTTCAAAACATAAGATGAAAACTTTGCATGATAAACATATTCTTAGAAAATCCTTTCATGTTGGTCAAAAGGTTCTCTTGTATAATTCACGATTACATCTTTTTCCTGGGAAGTTGAGAACAAAATGGATTGGTCCATTTGTGATTAAATCCATCTCTGAGCATGGTGCTGTTGAGGTAGAAAATCATAAGAATGGAAATGTTTTCACAGTAAATGGTCATCGATTGAAACCTTATCTTGAAAACTTTGTGGCTGAAGTTGAGACTGTTGACATATAATGTCATACTTTGTATGCTTTATATATTTTGATGATAACAATAAAAAGAAAATGGGCTAATAATATGCTTGGATGAGATTAAGCTATAAACAGGTTTTATTCAAAGAATACATCAACAAGCATAATGGAGTTCAAGAAGAAATCACTCCAAGAAGTCCAAGATGCAAGCAAGTGAAGACTTAGAATAAGTGTTCATTTTAGTGCTTTGTGTAAATCTCAATTTCTATCTTGATAGCACAAATTAAAATGAACTCACACACTTCATAGTGCATGCATTAAAAGGATTTGATGATTAAAAGGTTTAAGTCATAATCAATCGGTTCAAGAAATTCAGAAAAGATAATTTGTCAAAATAGATTTCTGCATGAACCGGTCGACCGCTTGAGGTATCCGTTGTGAACCGGTCGACCGCTTGAAAGACAAATTATTTTATCCGTTGTGAACCGGGCGACCGCTTGGTTTTGTCCGTTATGAACCGGTCGACCGCTTGATATGGCAGTTGCACTAAAACGGCTAGAAACGGCTAGTTTCTTTTAGAAACTTATAAATAGGCCTCTTAATTGCAAAACTAAAGAGATAGAACTTTCATATCTTATATTGAGGCAATTACAAGTGCATAAACACCTTCATATCATCAATCCTCATTAATACTCATATTTGTGTTTAAATCTTCATATCTTAACACAAAGAGTATTTCTCATTCTCACTACACTTAAACACCTTCAAATATCCTAAGTGCTATTAAGTGAGAGAAAGAGATCATAGATCTTCATTTGTAATATCCACACTATTAAGAGTGTATTGTTGTTTTACTAAAACAACCATTGTGAAACTCTTGAGAGTTGAGTATAAAACTCTTGGTATTGGTGAGGGAACATCACCAAGGAAAAATCTTGAAGAGGGTACATCTTCAAGTGGGAAAAGGAAAATCTTGAAGAGGGGACATCTTCAAGTGGAAAAGAAAAATCTTGAAGAGGGCATATCTTCAAGTGGTGTAAAGTCTTGGTGTGGATTCATCAGCTTAAAATTGTAATCTTGTTACTTGGTTTAGTAAGAGAGTACAATACTCAAGTACGGGTTGGTACTTGAGTCGTGGACGTAGGCTTGCCGAACCACGTTAAAAACCCGAGTTAGCAATCTCTTTCCCTTATCTCTTTACTTTCAAGTAATTGATTTTAGAATTGCTATAATTATTGTATTTGCACCAATTCCGCTTTTAGGTGCATAGTTGCTTTAATCCGTGAATTTTAACAGAGACATTGGATCTTGATGATCCAATGCCATTGCAGTATCAGAATTAATGTGTTTTTATTTATTTATTTTTTATTTTATTTTTTTTCTCTCTCTCTTATTCTTCCAACTCTTATTTACTTGTTCATGCATTAGGGACAATGCATTATTTTAAGTTGGGGGGTATGAAGTTTTGTTTATTTTCAAAAAAAAAAAAAAAAGGTTTGATATTCTCTTTTAGTTGTGATATGCAGGTTAAAAAAAAAAGAAGAAAAAAAAAACTCAAGCAAGAAGTCAGCTCATGTCCAATTCAATCAGACATTCATCCTTGAAAAAAAAGAGGGAGTAACAATTTTCTAATCTTTATTCTTATTTTTTTTTAATTAAGGATAATGTAAAACTTAATTTTGGATATTTGATTGTGTTGAATGTTTGAGATGGCCATGCTTGTTTGAAAGAAGAAAAAAATGCATTTGTATGTGAGTGAGACTTAATTAGGATCAGCATTACATTTTTGGATTCATTATTGTGTTGAACATTGCATGCTTTAATTTGGGATAGATAATATCTTATAAAGCAAGATATAACATATTTTGTTTTTCTTTAAGATTATTGAAGTACATCTTTCCTTAAAAAATTGTGCGAGTTGTGTGATTATGCATAAAAGATGAGTGTGATGCTTTACTTGTGATCATCCCTTTTCAATCTAGTCCTAAACAAGGTTTAAGTAAATAGAGTAATAATTAAATAAATAGATGTGTGCAAAGTTCAACCTACTCCAATGTTTTGAGTTGCTCAGTAACTAGGGGTATTCATCACAAATGTTTATCTTTACATCAAACGGCAGCTTGAAATATGAGTATGCAAAGCACTTTAAGTGTGTGACTTTGTGAGTAACCGGGTGCATTCATCACAAATGTTTGTATTCGCGTCAAAAGGGAAGTGACCACTTAAAGAAAAAGAACAAATAAAGTTCACACAAAAGAAAAAAAAAGAAAAAAAATATATAGATAGATAGTTATTTCTCTAGTTTGCTACCTTGTTTGTAGTGGAAAGAAGGGAAGATTACAAGTCGAGTTTTCGCATGAATTAATTATGTTGGTTGCATGATAAATACGATTGAATTTGGAATTTTGTATGAATATTTGATTTAGAGAATGTGAGTATGTTTATTTTTCTTTATTCGCTATTGTGTACACACCAAGTTGAAGATACCAATGTTTGCATGATAGGTCCTTCAAGTGTAATGAGTCGAATCTAATTATGGTTATTATTATTTTTATTTCAAAGGTTTTATGTTTTGTTTTGCTTGAGGACTAGCAAAATCTAAGTTGGGGGGTGTGATTGTGCATCAAAAGTATTGTTAAATCTCTTATTTTACATATGTATTTATTATTTTTATTTGGGATTTTATAATAATTGATGTTCTTTTTAGTAATGAATTTCTTTTAATGTTTCGACAAGTTTTTGAGCTTAAATGAATTATTTCAGGAAATTTAAATGTCGAAATTTGGAAGAAAGAATTGGAGGAGAAATCTATGGAAAGCTGGAGGAAAGATTGTTACTTTATCTTGGGTCAAAACGAAGAAAGATTCAGCTAAAAATGAGGAAGAAAATCGGACACAAAAATCTTCTACAAGTTGCCGAAATAATAAGTTTTTCAGAACAACTTTCGGAGTTTCCATCATAACTTTTGACTCAGAGATCCAAATTGTATGGTTGTTGATGTTCTGGAAAGCTAACAGAAAGGCCTACAACTATGTGTCGAATAGCTGTCTCCAGAAAGGGCTTCTAAAGTGGGGTAAAGTGCAGTACAAAGTTGGCATCAAATCAGGCACAAGAATATGCTCCAAGTTGCCAACATAATAATTTTTCCAGAACACCTTTCGGCATGTCGGTCATATGTTTTGACTCAGAGATCCAAATTATATGTTTGTTAATGTTCTGGAAAGCTAACAGAAAGGGATATAAATATGTATCTAATAGCCTTCTCCAAAAATCGCTCATAAATAGGGTTAAATTGCAGTCCAAGTTAGCTTCAAATCTGTCTTGCAATATTTTCCGAGATTGTGTTTTATTCTTCTTGTTTTAGATTTCAGTTTTATTTTAGTTGTAAAACTTATTATTTCAGTTTGATTCAAGTTATTTCATGTTTATTAAAGTGTTATTATATATAATTATGGTTGGCTAATCTCTTTCTTGGATCCAAATCAAGGATGATGGTGATTGAGGTGAGTTCTTTAAGATATGAATGAATCCTAATGTCTATCTTCACTTTTTCTTCATGAATGTTTTGTTATTGCAAAGAAACTTTAGAAATCATCTAAGTAATGTTACAATCTTGAATTTTTATGAACAAAACTTAGTTTTGGTATAAAGATTGCTTGATTCAATGTCTTACTTAATATGAAAACACTCGTTTATTCTTAAGCAATAATCATCTTCATGTTTTAGATCTTCATTGTAATATCTTCCGATCTAATATCACCATCGTTGATATTAGGTTGAGTTATCTTATATATGTTGAAGGATTCACCAATACATCACCATCAAAATTGATTTGGAACCAAGACTTACCTTTTCTTATCACTTAAAATCTATTTACTTTTTTTTCTTCTTCGAAAACAAATCCATTCTCCCAAGATATTTTTTGTTACCTAGCTTAATTTCTAAATCTAGCTCTCTGTGGATATGACCTCGATCTTACCGAGTTAATTGCTACATTGCACGCTTATGCACTTGTGAGTTAAAACAAGCCGATCATAAATAGCGGTCAAGCAGTATCTTCACAATTTATATTTTATTTTTGTTTGATTTAAATTAAATTATATAATGAACAGGTCAGCTCAAGTGCACCACCACTACTCCTCGGACCAAATCTGTTTTTTGATAATCGGGGTGTCCAGGCTAGCGTGGACACACCATGACTAATCTTTGAACCAATTTTTTTTATTTTTTTTCCTTTTATGTTTTTTTGTTCACTTTTATTTTTATTTGTTCTTTGGATTAGATGATTATTTTTTTATAAAAATCTTTTGATTTTTTTTTAAAGATTTTCCTGAAATTTTAATTTATACCGGTGATCATTTTAAAAGTAATATTACTCTATTTTTCCCTTTATTTTTTTGTTTTCTGTTTCTTTATTTGTTCTTTAGATTATATAATTTTTATGATTTTATTATTTATGCAATAATAATGATAATTTTAGTTATTGTTTTTTTATAAAAATCTTTTGCTTTTTTTTTCATGGCAATTTAATTATTTTAATTGTTTTGGCTGTAATGTTAGTAATAATTTTAGCTTTAATAACAATGATAATGACAATAACGTCAGGATGAATTTTCAATCTATGTTTTCATCTTTTTGTTGATAGAAAATTAACAACTTATTTTTTTATTTGATTATTGTAGGTATTTTCACAATTTATATTTTATTTTTGTTTGATTTAAATTGAATTATAAAATGAAATAATCTTAATACAGTGAACTTAATAATTCAGATATACGAGTTTTCTTGCTTTTTTAATGATGATGATAAATTTATGCTGGTTATTTCGTTTGAAACTACTAAACAGATAAATTTATATCGATTTTAAATTCATATATTTTATAGAAAACTTGCACTTGACATGAATTCTGCACAAATTTATTATTCTAGCTAAATTTATATTATAATAAAAAAATAAACATAATTAATATTTTTTATATTAAAAAAAAATATTGTATCGCCCGAAACGCGGGGGCATTGTCTAGTGTATATATAAAGCTAGGGAAAAACACGTATGGTTAATTATTTAATTCAAATTTAAAATTATACGACTACAAAATTTATATATAATTAAATAATTGTACTCAAATAAATAGTTTATTAAATTAAGTCAAATTGTCCATTTCAAGCAGATCCTTGTTTCTGGGCAGCCTCGACAAATATAGGATTTTCCAGGCTCGTGCTTGACTTTTGGTGTCTTGGCCCTAGAGACATGTTTTCTATTTTGGATTCTTTCTAAAAGCTGAGGTGACTGAAATTAGGATGATGGAAGATCTTTTCGATCCGGCTATATTTTATTATTTTTAATTGTTTTTTTTTAAATACTGTTTTTATTTTAAAAAAATACTTTTTTTATTATTTTTATCTTAAAAGTCAACGGAAGCATGACCATGAAAAGAAACATTACAAGAAAACTAAACGTTATGGCCAAAACCCTGTAGCACAAGACTCAGGTTACTGTGGATTCGAATAGTGTAGGGACGGAAATGGGCTTGGTGATCAGGCGTTTGATGTTTTTTTTGTGGGGGTGTTTTCGGGTTTAACCTTTTTTTTATTTCCGTCATTGTACAGTGTATTGACGCCTCTAACCCTCGAAAAAGACAAAATAGTGTACAAGGGGCAGGGGCTCTCTCGGCTTTTCCATATTTATCTACACAGTGCGAAGACGAAAAAGGGCTCCAAAAACGACAAGATAGCGAACAGTAATCGGGGACAGCAACGTCCTTTCCGCTCCGGTATTTACGTAAATATAGGTGGGAACAGGGGCATCGTCGTAACTACACCATTATTTTATTATATTTACGCGCGGGCGGCTGACGCGTTTCCTTCCTGCGCCAGCGGGGCTTCCCGGTTACGCGCCTTTCAGCGGCGCGTGAGCCTTCATCCCGACGTAAAAAATTTTCTTCCGCCGCGCCAGACGATTCGCCTGAATGTCATCTAGCCTCCGTCGCGGCGGCCGATTTTCTCACGGGCGTCGGTTTTCTCTCTCCTGCCGCCCCAAAGTCCACTCCGGTCCCTGATATGTGTATAAAGTTTACTTTGGTCCCTTATGTATTGATTTCTATTTCATTACTGATTTCTTCAAATTAAAGTTTTATTGTTTTCAATTGTGCCCTTCAATTAAAACTGATTATATAACAAGTATTTATTTCAGTCCTTATAGTCTTGATTTTTTATTTACTTCTTATTCTGTAAATTATTCCTGTCCAGATGTTTGGATTTCTTTAATTTGGTCCTCCAATTGAAATTATTAATATATACAAAGTTTGATTTCAGTCCCTCTTCTTCTGATTTTTTTTTAAATGGCAGCAGTTTTCAGTATTTATTTTTGGTCCTCCAAATACTTTTTTTTTAATTTTATCCTTCAATTACAATTATTTTTATATATGTCATTTCTCATTTTGGTCCTTATTCTTTTAATTTTCTATTTGATATTAATTCATATGTTCTTTTTTTAATCTTTATTTTTTATTGGTATTTATTTATCTATGCTTTTAGTTTTTGTCCTCAGTGTAACTTTTGTCCATATATATAAGTGTATTTAATACAATAATAATAATAATTTTCTCTCTGTGTAATTTAATAAATTTTTTTATTATTCTAGAAGCAATAATAATTTTAGATATTAAGGCTCCGATGTTATTATTGTTAGAATATTTTAAATTAATATTGCTTCCTTTTCTCTTTATTTTTTTTATTTGCTCTTTCTATTAATTGAATTTTATAATATGCACAATAATGATTTCAGTATTTTTTTTTATTCAAATATTTTGCTCTTTTTTCTAATGTTAGTACGCGCTCTTTAGTGATCGTTTATGACGCAATACCTATATTCTAAAAGATGTAATTTATGCTTACGTGACAAACTCAACTCAAAATTTTAAATATTTTATCTTTTAATCTATACTTTTTATTTACTTATATCATATAAATTTAATTATGTTAAATTATATACAAAAAAACTACCCGCGGCAACACGCGGGCAATTATCTAGTGGGAGTTTAAAAGGATTTCAAGAATCTAAGGTGAATAAAATACAGAGAGAATTTTAGATAAACATGGATTTTAATACCATGACTAACAAATTATCTTATACCAGAATGCATGCAAGCTTTTGCTGCAAGCAGAATAAAGTACACAGTTCAGAAAACTACAGCTCCTGATATGACACTACTCAGACGGACGCGATGGTGCCTCAGTTGTCGAGAAAACATGAACACATGATCATTCATTGAAGCAGCCATATCATTTAGTTCAGTTAGATTTCTCAAAACTGGTATTCGACCTCACCCTGTACTCTGCAACAAGTTGCGCAAAGGAGGAGGCTTTGTTTTCTAACAATCTTGCTGGAGAATCATATTCCTCAATGAGCCCTGCAACATTCATGGCGCAAATAATTTAGAAACTTTACCATCACCGGAATTTCTACGAGATGTTACATCATGTTTCCTCACTCACCGTGACTCAGGAGCAAAACCATGTCACTGTCAAGAACAGAAGTTATCCGATGGGCGATGGTTATAACAGTACAGTCGGAGAAGTGCTGCCTTAGAGTTTGCTGGATTAGATTATCGGTAGATGTGTCGACTGAGGCAGTAGCTTCATCGAGGACCAACACTTTACTTTTCTTCAGTAGCACACGCCCAAGACATACTAGCTGCCTCTGACCCATACTCCAGTTCTCTCCATTCTCGATCACTGCAGCACCCCACATGACCATTTTCAACGTAAATTAATGTCACTGAAAACTTTAAGAAGATATACAGAGCCTGGTGAGACAGACAAACCTGTGGAGTCTAACTTCCTCTCCTTCTTTCTAACCTCATCTCCAAGCTGGCACTTATCCAGAGCCTGAACCATTAGAAACTCAAGTGAGCAAGTGTGGCATCCTTGAATTACACCATTTCTAGAGGCACGATGTGTTAAATTCTAAGAACACACACAGATATTCATACATGCGTAAGTAATTGTTTTACCTCCCATATCTGTTCATCCGTGTACTCTTCGAGGGGGTCCAGATTGCTCCGAACAGTCCCTTCAAACATGGTTGGATCCTGAGGAATAATGCTTAGTCTTGACCTCAAGTCATGCAGTCCAATCGATGAGATATCAATATCATCAATCATAATGCGTCCAGCAGCGGGTTCGACGATACGGAAAAGAGTCTGTATGAGAGTTGATTTGCCACTTCCTGTCCTCCCTACAATACCAGTTTTCATCCCTCCTCGGAAAGTGCACGTGAGACCACGCAGAACAAGTGGCATATGTGGGGCATACCGGACCTGAATAACACTACAATCATGAATAACAAATAACAATCGGAGAAATCATCGGAGAAAGGCAGCAAAAAGTACCTGCAGATTGTTAATTTCAACTTCGCCATGTAATGGCCAGGAACGGTTTGGCCTGCTTGCTTCTATTATGAGAGGAGGCTCACTAGGAATGGACATGTACTGAAGAATTCTCTCTACTGATATGATTTTGTTCTCACAATTGCATAAATTCCATATTACCCAGGCTTGTAACGTGTTCAGGTTGAGGCCATATGTCACTGCTAAGCCCGCAATGGCTTCAGAAAAGGGAGAAGGTTCATTTCAGGTTTAGCAATTAATTGTCAAATGTCGGAAGATAAAAAACGATATGCAAGAAATGAAATACATACCTGGATCAATTCTCTTCTGGAAAGAGACTAAGAAAACCAAAGAGAAAGCAAACGTAATAGAAGAGAACATATCAAGGCGGAAGCAAAGCCATTCCATTGCAGCAGCAACATGAAATTTCGGCCGAGAATAAGCATCTGTTACTTCCATATTTGTTTCTTGGAACCTTGATTGTTGATCAAAGCTCCTGATAGTTGCTGCTCCTGAAATTGTTTCAGCAAAATGTTGGATAACTGGAGCCTTGCATACCCCAACCAACCTTGAAAGTTCTCTGGCTGAAGGTATATAATATCGCTGTATGAATCACCAAACATGTTAGAAACCCTCTGTTCCTCAATGTCAAACAATAAAGACGTGAAGCAGTGGCTGTATCTACTTGCATGCCGTTGAACTTCATCTTATAAAAGTTCATTTCAGTTCAACATCTTAGGAGAAAGAAATGGGTCAATTAAGAGATGATAAATGCAGAAATGCAGTGCACCGAGGTGGATCTTGTTACATATAAAGAGTCTGGAGACATCACCTGATACCAGATGCAGGCAGCAATGACAGGGATGAAAACGATAAAAACTTGCCAAGCCACCTGAGACATAACTGCAATGATTCCCAAAAGTTGAATAGATGAGAAGGCCAGTGCTGCAACTTGATATGGGATTTGTGTTTCAACCGCGCTTTGATCGGTAGAAGCCTGCATGGGAAGAAATAGTACATAAAATGAAACCAGTGAGCTTGGTATCTTTATTTCTGAGTCAGTTGTTATCAGCAAATTAAAGAGCATCATGGGACATCCAGATATTACGTACTCTGTTTATGATTCTTCCACTAGGAGTTGCGTCGAAAAAGGACATGGGAGCACGAAAAATGCACAGATGCATTTTATTGAAGAGTAAAGTTGCAGTCTTGTACCCTGCTGTTACAAGAAGTGTAGCTCTAGCGAGGATGCAAAATGAACTTCCAATTGCCAGACATACATAGACCATTATTAGAGTATATCCACTGACAGCAGGTTTCATATCCTTCGACACAGGAGTTGCCCAAGCCATCCAATAATTGCTACCAATTTGAAGGATCTGAAAGAGAATCTGTGCCAATAAAATGAGGGGCACAAGAGCTCCACCATATGCTGCTGTGATATACTTCCAGTAGATAGGAAACCCAACACTACCTTTCTCTCTCTCTTCTTCTTGAATGAGCTGTGCTTTTGGCCCGGCTACCTCATCTTCTTTGCCATTCTGAGAGTCCTTATTTCCTTCATTCTGCGAAATCCTATCCCCGCTACCGTTTTCCTTACTGGCGCTTTCATTTGCAGAGGCCGATTCAACTTGTTTGGAATCAAATGCTGATAAAGCTGCCTTGTGTGCACCAACAAGTTCCATGAAATCAGATCCAGAATTGAGAATGTCATCGTATTTTCCAGCTTGTGTGATCCTTCCATCTTTCATGACCTAACCGGAAGGTACAAGTTGAATCAAATGATTCCGTCAGGCGAAATGATAATCCAGATGCAATGAAGAAGATAAATGTGCATACTTACCAGAATTAGATCAGCAGCAGGTAAGAACTCGACCTGATGAGTAACATAAATGACAGTTTTGGAACACAGAAGCCCGAGCAAAGCTTCCTGTCAGGCAAAATAAAACAAACATGTTCTAAGAGAAATGGATGTAAGAGAGGAAAAAAGAGGGCAGCAATCAAAATGCAGAACCGAACTGCGGGTGGTTTAGCTAGTTGGATTAGTAATGTTTTCCCTGCAGAAACTCAAAAACCAAAACTGAAGTCACTACAAACATTTTTTTTAAGAAACATGAGAGATTTCACCTTGAATAAATGAGATCCTGTATGAGCATCCACAGCACTGAAAGGGTCATCGAATAGATAGATATCAGCGTCTTGGTACAGAGCCCGTGCTATCTGAATTCTTTGCTTCTGTCCACCGCTTAAGTTGATTCCCCTCTCACCAATAACTGTTTGATCACCAAATGACAGAATTTCAAGGTCCTTCTTCAGGGAACATGCCTCCAGTACCCTCTCGTATTTCTCTCTGTCCATATCCTTTCCAAACAATATGTTCTCTTCAATCTTGCCACTCTGTATCCATGGCGACTGAGCAACATAGGCTTTTGTCCCACATAATTTGAGAGTCCCTGAGATCTGCGGTACTTCTCCCAAAATGCAGGAAAGCAAGCTTGACTTGCCTGAACCAACTGTACCGCAAATAGCAACTCTCATGCCATGGAGCACTTTGAGGTTTATATTTTTCAATGTTGCACTAGGCGAAGACACGTCCCAAGAAAAATTCCCATCCACGATCTCGACTGCTGTATCAGAACTACCTGTCGGAAGCTTCTCCACATCATTCTTCAAGTCATCAAGACTGATAAAAGATGCAATTCTGTCCAGGGAAACCTTGGTCTGAACTATCATAGAAACAGTATCAGGAAGATTATAGATTGGCTCTTGAAGAATCCTGAATGTGGCGAGTGCAGATAAGATCTTCCCTGATTCAAGAGGGATTCCAATAAGCATACAAGTACCAAAAGTGGCCACAGCCACCAAACTAGGAGCCCCCCAGAAGACAAAACTGATCATTGCCGAATTATAAACATATTTCTTCAACCATCCTGTCTCTACTTGCCTAAGCTCAAGAATCTTAGACAAAAACTTCATTTCCCACCCCTGCAACTTGAGAATCCTCATATTCCTTAAAATCTCGGTGGTAGCCTTCATTCTTTTATCTTTTGATTCCATTAACTTGTCCTGAAAATGCTCTTGCAATCTCCCCAGTGGATAGTTTAACAACATGACCACTATTGTAGCAACAAAAGTAGAAACTGTTGCAAGCCCCAGATTTTTGTACAGTATCAGCAAGGCCAAACCAACTTGCAAGATGACCAACCACGGATCATGCATGTACCAGCTAAAATCACTAATTCTCTCTGCATCAACCGTCATGATGTTGATGATTTCTCCACTAGTCTGACCCTGCTTTGACTGACTGGAAAGGGTTAAACCCTTATTGTAAATCATCGTGGTTGCAGCAGCACGGAGCCTAATTCCAATTTGCTGCAACCTAAAGAACCAGTGCCTCTGAGAGAGGCACTCTACAACCTTGGCAACAAAAAAGGTCGAAGCTAAAATATATCCCTGATTTTTGTATTCTCCTCGCCCATCAAGGCATTGAACGAAGGAATCAATAAGGTAAGGACCAACATAAGAAGCTGTGGTGTATATTATTGCCAGCAAAGCTGTCAATAGAATTTCTTTCCAAGCAGACAAGAACAACGCCTTGACGAGCATGAAAGCCGTAACTCTACTAGAAGCGCCACTATCTGACTCTAGCTTATTTTTAAAAATTGGGAACGCTCCAACTACACTATCAACTCTATGAAGTTGAGGAACATCTTCAAGGTCTAGAGTTTTCTTATTGCCAAAAGCAATAAGAGGACCCATCCAAGAGAAGGTGAGAATACTGCAAAGACCAGCATTTGCGTAAGGGGTCACACTATCATCTCCTCTGTACTTAGTTGACTCTAAACCATTAATTGTACTAGAATCACCATTCAAAAGGGGTTGTTCGAGAAGTGTATCTTGACACTTATTTCTCGAAAACCCCACATAACTGAGAAAAAAAGCAGTGAAAACAGAGACTACATCAGATACTAGATACTGTATCTCAAAGGACCCATGTTTGTGATAAACAAGAAAATCCAGACCGAGACAATAACAAGAAAACGATAAAAAAAGAGCCCACCAGACTCTCAACAGAAAGGGGAGCTTTGTTTCACCTGATTTGAAGAACTGGGCATGAAGATAAACAGAAAGTGCAGCCCAAGAAAGCGCAGTAAGCACAAAATCTAAAAGGGTCACTAATTTATCATCAGACCAACCATTTGTATACCAGTAAAAGTAGCTGACTAAAGACAAGACAAGATTAAGCGATGAAACCCCTACACTACAGAAGAGAGTCTGTTTGTAGAAAAGAACCCTCTTGTTATTGCTAAACCTCTCTTTAGAACTTTGATCACCGCCACCGCCACCCACCCTGAGCTTGTTATACACAAAGGAGACAAACAAAGCAAGTAACAAAACAAGGTGCAATGAGGCAGCAAAGCCACGTACGAAAATGGGTTCAAGGAGAAATTGAGAAGCTGAATCCATCAAGCTGGAAGATGAATTTAAAAAATCGGTCAGGAGAGCGGCAGCAGTGTTTGTCGAATCAAAGAGTTGCATCGTTTTGAGTTTTTATTTTAGTGAGGTTCGCTTGCCAATAAAGAAAAGGGGAGAAAAAGACCCCTTTTTTCTTGTTGTTTTGGCTAGTGGAAAACTCTCTGGCTGCAAAGCCATATATAGATAGAAAAGTAGGAGGAAGGGAGAGCGAAACAGAGGATGAATGGAGACGTGGTGAGCAAGACTGAGCACACGGAGTCGGAGCAGGAAGAGACAAAATAAAATTTGTATTTACTGGAACACAGAAAAGCTTGGCGTCTTTTACTAGGAAGGAAGAGCGTTCGTCAACAGAGATGTTTTATTTACTATTTATTTATGAATTTATCGTTGTTCACAATGGATGGATCAGTTCATGTACTTGTTAAACACTTGTTATTTCTCTATCATCAGAAATAATTTAAGAAAAAAATATTAAGAGTATAATTTGTTATATCTAGCTCAAGTCTTTTTATTAGACCATATGATAGCTCAATCAAAGTGAATCAAATAATTTAATGAGTTTAAAAATAACTTAGATGACAAATAAAAACATGACATAGTTATTTTTTCTTAAAAAAAGCTCGGATTTGATGAATAAATTTACAAAACCTATGAATTAAGTAATCTGACTAAAACCCGTAAATCAAATAATTTGGTTTAAAATTCAAACCTAAAAACTCGGTAATAAACTCCAGTGAGATTAATAGTTTATTTTTTCTATACTATTGTTTATTTAATTATACAATAATAAAATTAGATTATAAACCATTGAAAAATCATATAAAAGAGAAATCAAAATTAATAAAAATTGAAGAATAAAATCATGCAGTTTATTTCTCAATCAAAATAAAAGGTGAATTTAAATAAATTATCAACTCTAAATACCAATAAATATATAATATAAGGACCAAATTAAAAAAAAACAATAAGCAAACAAAAAATAGAGGGGTTAAAATGAAAAAAAATGGATTACTTCTGTTATCAACAATGCAAAAAGATGCGGCGAAACAATGTTTTCCCCGCATCTTTAACTTTAATTATAAAATGTATATTTCAAATAAATTATAGAAACTCATATAAGCTACTACCCAAGTTTTTCAATTCAAATCTCTACCTTCCAATTTAACCATCTCTTAAGAAAAAAAAACATGAAATTAGGTGCTTGAAAAAACTTGTGTACACTATTAGGTCTTTTTTCACTATTTTTTGGGCAATGAAATGTCACTGACTCTATTGTTTCTTGAAAAAAAATTATCAGATGATGTGTCTCGATCTCACACAGATTCCGATCATAATAGTGGTTGGAAAATCAAGGCTTGAGAGTTTTTGGTCTAACAACCAGTTTTTTCAACCTATTTCTTTTTTACCCAAAACACCCAAAAAAATCATTTTATAAATCGTAAAAACTTATCAATGACGTCAAAAAACCGATTTAAAAAACAAAATAAATCTGGAATTAAAAATAAACACAAGCTCATATTTTTTTTTTTTACAAACTCTAAAAGGAAAAAAAACATAATATGAACTTATCCCATCAAATGGAACAATTTGACATAATTTTTGTTTGTTTTGTTTGTAGCCAACAAATGTGACATCTTTTATTAGGGACTAAATAAATAAACAAACTTATGTATAAGAAGTTATTTTGAAAAATATTAAGCACCAAAATTATATAATATATGTAATTTCTATAGTTTGAGGAGCAAAATATATTTTATTTTAAACTCATTATACATCACTCATATTTAGTGCCTTGTTCAATTCGCTTTTTATTCTTTCAATCTCACCAAGTTCTAAAAAAATCAATATCAAATGATTTCAATTAAGAATGGAATTGAAAAAATAATTTTTTTACGCAAAAAGAAAACGCATGCGGTTTCATTGTTTTAGATAACTTCAAATTTAATAATGTTATAATTACATAGGATGACGACGACAATGATGGTGTTAAAATTTAATCTCAAGCCTTAATATAGCCATGTTTATGTAGTCTAGTTCAAATTAAAGATGGTTAAAATTTACTTTTTAATTTAAAATTATGTTTTAGATTATTTAGAAGTATGGGTATAAAAAATATAAAATCTATTATTTTAATATAATTCTAAATAAAATATATTTTAAAAAATAGCACCTAGTTTGTCATTGTGTTTTAAAAGTGTTTTAGAAAACAATTGAAACTTTTTTATTTTAATTTAAAAAATTAATGTTTTTAAATAATATATGATAAGATTAAAAATATTTTTTTCAGAATAAAAAAATC
Source organism: Salix exigua (assembly GCA_032356905.1). Lineage (NCBI taxonomy): Eukaryota > Viridiplantae > Streptophyta > Magnoliopsida > Malpighiales > Salicaceae > Salix > Salix exigua. The sequence goes on from CM063603.1 coordinate 27,517,457, forward strand.
TAAAGATATCACTTTCATACATTTCCTTTAAATTTTTAAAATAAATAGAATTAATAATATCTTATTCATTATTTCATGAATTCCACTAAATGTTTTTTTTGAGAGAATTGATTCTTCTTCTTCTTTTTATTGATAATGGACTTTTCTTTCTTTAAAATAAATCTCAGAAAGCAGTTTAAGGTGCATTTAAACCAGAATTTAAACTTGATCAGGAATTAATTGTTTTATTTTTATTGTTTTGAATTTATGGGTGTCAAGAATAAAACAATTTTCGAGTTCATATTGAAGAAAAAAATATAAATATTTTACATGGAATGAATGTTTAAGTTGATGTTATTATGGTTGAGAACCTCTCAAGTGAAATGTTAGAGATGAGCTTGCTCGTGATTATTTTTCAGGTCAATTTAATCAACAATCCTTAATACTGGTTAATTGATATTGGTATAATAAGACATGTTTGTAGTGACAAAAAGATATTTATAATAAAACAACTTTACATGGCATTAGTGTAACAACAATATAGACCCAAAAACAATAATAATCTTTTTTTCACATCTATATATATTTCTAACGAGATTTCGGCACTTTTTCCCATAAATTAAAGAATCCCAAGTTATCAACATTCAACCTCCCATATATATTTTCACAATGAATTCATCATTCAATAGTTTTCCAGCATCTCAAAGTGCAGTTTTATCAATACATCAACAAATACAATTTTAGCAAAGCATAAAATAATCTCTAGATTATATATTATTATAAAAATCACCAGTCGTGTAATGTGATTTTAAGAAGTATTAGTGCACGCGTGTGTGTTTCATCCTAATTACAAACATAAAATCCAAATCATATTTAATTTCTTAATTCAACATTTGAATTAAAATCATTACAATAATAATCGTCGTAATTCTCATAAAGCTTAACTAAATACATTCAATTCACTTCAATTAAATACGAAAGCCCTATACATTACTCCTAGTGTGCATGCAAAGGTCCTAAAAAGAGATAATTCAAACATATCAATATAAATAATTTAAGATTATAATGTTATGAGTAAAGAAAATAACTTATTTAGATTCTCAATATTCAAACATATATTTTTATTTTACTTAAAAAAATCATTTAAGTATAATTCAACCCAAAATAACAAGCAATCACCATCAATTATGTGTTACCCTTCCGCCATTTAATTTCCATCGAAACATCAATTAAACGATTCCTATATACTTGCCGACATCAATATAACTCATTGATGTTATTAACTATTTTCTTCCTGAAATAGTAAATCTTTTCCTCTTCTTATAGATCTATGGATATGGCGATGTCAATTTCTTCTTGACATAGTAAACTTTCATTCTCGAAACAACTAATCAAATTTCTTGTTACTATCATAATCAATATCCTATACCGATATCATTAACTTTCATTCTCAAAATAATGAATCAAATTTCTTGTTACTGTCGATATCATTAGCTTTCATTCTGAGAACATTTAATCAAATTTCTTGTTAGTGTCGAGCTCAATGTTCTGCATTGATATCATTAACATTCATTCTTTGAACAGTCAATCAAAATTCTCGTTCATTTCGATATCAATGTTCTGTATTGATATCATTAACTATTTTCTTCTATAAATAGTCAATAAGATAAATTTATATCTTAAATTCACTATTTCTTCTATAAATAGTCAATAAGATAAATTTATATCTTAAATTCACTATACGAAAGATGTCGATATCAATTTTCTACATTGATATCATTAGTCATTTTGAAAAAAAAACCAATATAACAATATCAAACAATACCCAAGTGTTACATTTTCTTCTCTTTGATTTTTTTTTATTGTATATTACATATATTTTGGAATAAATTGATTTATTAAAATATTTTTAAAAAAACACATGTCATATATGTCTAAAAACCTCAAATAACTTTAACTATTTCTACTTAGAATTAATAAAATAAAATAAAAAATGAAGGAAGTCATAATTATTTGAAGTCAATAAATAATACAAAAAAAAGGTTGAAATTCCAGGCATAGATTGTGGTCGAATGACGACAAACCGTTTCCTTGGGCAGCAAAACATTGACCCAATACATTCTAAGTCTGCATAGATAATTACATCTACACGTGGCAAAGCTGCCACGCTGTCGCCCCTATTTAATAAATGATTTGTTTTTTAATATCACAAGGTAATAAAAATGCTACTGCTTGCAGTGGAGTCTCTATAGAGTCTATAGACAATAATATCTACTGGTTCCCCTCTCCCTTTATTGATGCCGATCGATTGTGACCGTACAATCCTCTATTGCTTACTTTTATTTATTTATTTATTTATTTATTGTTGTTGTTGTTCTCTATCGTTTTCATTTATTTTTATTCTTTCCTACTTTCTTATTCGGCAAGTAAATGCTCTATTTATATTTTTCTAAATTAATTTATCTAATATAAATTTGTATGTGGAAGACTGACCAAATAACTGCAATAGTCTATGCAGACTAAAAATGTGTCGGGTCAGCGGTTTGGTGCCCAAGGAAACGGTTTGTCGTCATTCGGGCAGAAATGATGCCTGGATACCTCAACATTTTGTTTTATTCTTTCTTGACTTCAAATAACTATAACTGCCTTCATTTCTTATTTTATTTTATTTTATTAATTCTAAGTACGTGTTATAGTTAAAGTTATTTAAGATTTAACGCATGCAATTCTTAATATAAATAAATATTTTCAATATTTAACATTAATCAAAGCTAGTGTCTTTGTAATACGAGGTCCAACATACATTATTAAACGCTCTAGATAATCTAATATTATGTTACCAAATAATACAAGATTGAACATCAAAAATATATTATATTCACCCGAGTTCAAAAGAAATTTACTCATTGTTAAAGATTTACGTGCTAATGGTTATCATATTGAAATAACAGATGAAGATAAAAAAAACAATATCTTTAAATTATTGTACATAGTTTAGACCAGAAACTTGTACTTGAAACACTACCTGCTTTCTATTTTGAAATTTATTAAACAATCATGAAATCTATTGAATCAAACATTGTGATACACTTAAAGTGTTCCAACCCGAAATAATTTATGATTTGGCATGATTGACTTGGACATCCATAATCAATAATGATGAGACAAATTATTAAGAATTCATATGGGCATCCTTTAAAGAACCTAAAGATTCTTTTACAATGTAAAAATTCATGTGTTGCATGTTTCCAAGGTAAATTAATTACCAAACAATCTCCATCAAAAGTTCTTATAGAATCACCATGCATTAATTAGAATTAGACAGAGTGTTTATCATGTGAGCTTATTCATCCACCATACGGACCTTTTAGATATTTTATGGTATTGATTGATGCATTAATTAGTCCCTGAACGTTGTAATTTGTTTTTCTTGCCCTTAATGCTATTATATAGGTTTTGATATTTTTCAATTTCGTCCTTCAATTGAAATTGATTATATCTTGAAGTTTCAAATCGGTCCTCATGCTTTGAATTTTTTGAATTGGGCCGAAAATCTATATAATTTCGGTTTCAAAGTTTTCATTTATTTCAATTTCATCTTTCCATGCAAATTGATTGTAAATCTTTAATATTTTCAGTATCAAAGTTTGATTTCTTTCAATTTTATCCTTCTATGCAATTTTTGATTTCAGGTTTGATTTCGATCTTAATTTTTTTTTCCAGGTTTTGTTTTAAATTATAGAATTTAAATATTTGGATTTACTTCAATTTTTTTCCTTCAATTTTTTTGTTTTAAAGTATGTCAAATTAATGATATATTTGTATATTTGTGTCAAATTAAAGTATGTAAAACTACTTAGATGTTTTAATATTTATTGGATGTTATCGTCTAAAAATATTTAGATAAAGAAAAATAATAACCTACAATACAATTATATATTTTTCTATTGTTATATTAGGGGGTGTTGAGATATTTTATAACATTAAATTTTGCTTAAATAAAAATTAAATTTCGCATAGGTGTCAAATATTTTGCCTGTTCTTTTTAGACAACAAATAAATAATTATGCACGAAAAAACTTTTCTATTTATTTTTTCAAAAAAATTGCAATATTTGTATTTATAGTGTGTTATATTTAATATAACTGGGGAAAACAGTAAAACTACTTAGATGTTTTAATATTTATTGCATGTTATCGCCTAAAAATAGAAAAATAATGACCTAGAATACAATTATATATTTTGCTATTGTTATATTAGGGGGTGTTGATCTATTTTATGACATTAAATTTCACTTAAATGAAAATTAAATTTCGCATAAGTGTCAAATATTTTGCCTGTTCTTTTTAGACAACAAACAAATAATTATGCACGCAAAATATTTTCTATTTATTTTTTGAAAACATTTGCAATATTTATATTTATAGTGTGTTATATTTAATATAACTGGGGAAAACATACAACTCATATTGTTTTTTTTTTTACAAACGCATCTAGGTTATCTACAATTAAAAAACTATAAAAATCACTTCTCATTTCGATCACACAATAGATTATGTGAGACTAAGTATATATGTTGAATATTTTTTTTAATATTATCGCTCAAAATATATAAAAAAAGAAAAAAAATGACCTACGATTTCTTAAAAAAAAATTCATATCGGTATTCTTAAATATATTTAATATAATAATATGATGAATAAATCTTACAAAAAAAAAAACTTTGGCTTTGAATTTAAATTTATATTTTAGAATCTTTTTGTTTTTCCTTTTGAGGAACGATAACCTTTTTTTCACATGTAGTTTTTTCTTTTTTACTGTCCAAGTAAGCTGTTCTTTTTTAACCAGTTTTTTTTTTTTACCAGAGATACGTGGCAACAAATTCCTAATAAATCATTTCACCTTCTTAACAAAAATTTTAACAAATTTAATCAAAAGTTTTTTGCCAATAGCAATATTCAATCAGAATGTAGTTGAAAAAACAATTTTTAACGAATTTTATCAATTACAATTATGCTAATCAATTAATTTCTTACAAAGATAAAAAAAACCCGGCGAAGCGGGCAAATCGGCTCGTAATTACTGAATGACTAAAAATATCCTAGAAACTTTAACAAAAGGAAAAAAAATAAAATATCATTGTCATTACTGTCAAAACAATAATAATTATTAAATTACACGGAGAAAAAAAAACATTAACAAAAGAGTAAGGAAGAGAAACAATTAAATTATTATTATTATTATTATTATTATTATTATTATGAAAGAAACAAAAATAAAAGAAAGACTAAAAAATGCTAGAAACTTGAACAAAAGATAAAACAAAGACACGAAAGATAAAACAAAGACATAATATAAAAATAAAAATAAAAATTATCATAGCTATTACTGCCAAAAAAATAAAAATTAACAAATTTTCCAAAGGAATTTTTTTTTATCAAAGAAGCAAGTAAGAAAAAGAATTATATTATTATTATTATTATTATTATTATTATTATTATTGTGTTATATTAGAAATTCTAAAAAATAAAAGTATAAGGGCTGAAATGAAAATAAAATATAAAGGGATGAAAATAACAAATTAAAAGTTTAAGGGCTGAAATGAAAGTTAGATTTATTAACATTTTCAATTCCAGGGCAAATTTGCAAAAATTGAAACTTCTGTACCGAATATATTCACCATTTCAACCTAATACGAAAATTAAAAGATGAAGAACCGAAGTGAAACGTTAACATTTCATTAATTGCAACCGAGGGACCCAATTGAACAAAATCAAAATTTACATAACTAAAATTAGGGCCATATACACAATTAAAAGTCAAGGGACCGAAATGAATTTAAACAAAACTCGGGGGGCTCTTCTGCACTTTTACGTGCAGGAGAGAGAGAAACGGACCAACTGGCTTTAACCGGCCACCGCTGCGTTCACGGCCACCGTGTGAAGCCACGCGCTGCACCGGGAGGAAAACCAAGAGGTGGCTCATTGGATTGTACGCTGGTAGCCCATTTCCGGCCACTGTATCACACCGCACGTGTCGCTTGAATTGGGCGTTGCGGCGGACATCGTCGAGCGCGTGCACAGCACACACCTGACAGATTTGAAAATATATATAAATAATAATGGTCAGTTACCGTTATGTCTCTGACCTTAATTAATAGATTTTATCTTGTTAGGGGCTATAACCGTCTTTGACCATTTAAAAATTAAAAAAAGGTTGCGGTGAACCGGACCGGACCAGTCCGTACGCGCGCAATTACTCCCTCACCCCTCAGCCGAAGACGTTATTTTGTCTTATTATCGGGGATAAAAGCGTCACGACACTGTTCATAGGCGGAAAAACAAAAAAAAAGGGTGGACGAACTTGTGCGACGCACGAAGGAGAAAGCTCGCGTCTATAGTGAAATTAGAGTGAGTCAACAATACATAAACAGTGTTTTTCGTTTTCTTTTAGTGTATTTGTTAATGTTAATTTTGCATTGAAGTTCAGGCCGCAGCTCCAAAGTAACTCATCCTCCTTCTCAATTAATCCAAGCTGCAAGGCCTCGGATCATGATATTTTTTAACTTGTCATATATATGGCCTAAGGCCCGAATAACACTTTGAATTTACAAAAAAATAAAAATAAATTAAAGAAGCCCGAATAACACTTTGAATTTACAAAAAAAAAAAATACTTCAAGAACTCAAGCTCAGACTGATTTTAATCCCATCCGACCTTGATGAAAAACCTTGATTTTTTTTTATTTTCTTATTATTTATCCTTTATTAAGATTTTACAAAATTAAATACGAAAGGCTCTAATCCTTAGCAGTAATGATAGATGGAGAGCTAAAACATTATTATTTATGAATAACCCGTAAGAGCATCATATGAATACAATTATTTTCACCAAAGTAGTTTCAAATTGAGTGCTCTTAAAAGTTCTAGGCACGTTGTGCATATATGATATTTACCAACTTGAAAGGAATGGTGAGATTTTCTAATTTCTAATAAATTCTAGATTTGATTTCCTAATTATTATGTCCTTTTTTCCATATATATATATATATGTCTTTCATTATTTTGATTAGAAAATCAAAAGATTATTTTCATTGTATTAAAAACTAAAACAGCACAATCAATAACCTTGTTGTGTTAAGTTTTAATTAACTACAAAGTAAAACATGTTTATGTCCATTATTATCATTTTATTCTCATAAAAGGTAAGGGTGAATGCAATTTAACTGTACCTCTCCTCGTAAACCACTATTAATGTAATTGACTTTTTTCTTGTTCTTAATTTCATAATTGATTTTTTAAGCTTTTTCCTTTTTTTACAATCTATTTTTTAATTTTAATTTCATAATTTAACATTAGTTTTCTTAAGGATTAGATTTTATAATATACTTTTTACGTAGTTGTCACAGTTTCATGATCTAGACTACAAGTTTGATGGCTTAACTCAATTAATGTAATTGACTTGTTTCTTGTTCTTAATTTCTTCTTCTTAACATTTTGTTGATTGAGAATCAATCCTTGTGATTTATTTTGTTTTGCTTTTTGTGAGGTTATTATTCAATAATGGTGTTGATGCAAGTGTGCCTTTAAAGATTACTGGGAGGTTAAATATAGACACATCAGTCAAAAACAATTATGTTTTAAAGAATCTATAGAGATAAGTGATTTAAGAAACTTCATTAGAATCAAATGATTGATCTATACAGGCAAACTTTAATGGGCTGGTTGGTAAAGAGAATGAAAAAGGGAAAATAATAAAAAAAAAAGATCTTACTATCAATAAGGAAGATAGATTGCAAAAGATGAGGGGTTTATATTTTTGAACAGGTAAAGACGTGTGCATGTCATCTAACCTATAACACATTTTAAAAAAAATAAAAAAACATCATTTTGATGTATTTCAGCACGATAAGCACTTTGAAAAGCTACCGTCACCACACTCCCAAACAAGCTTTTTACTTGTATGTAAAGATGTATTTCATATGAAGCTAAATGAATCCCAATATAATTCCTTGCATATGTATCTTGATAGATTTCGAGATGATCCATTCCATATACATACATATATGGATGGATCTAATGATGATCCTTCTATATTTGTTGTGTGGATTCAAATATGATCCCTTTTTATTAGTGTGATTTATAAGATGGTCCATTCACTTATTTGATTTGTTTATATAGAAGTTGGTCTCCTTTTGAGTTGACCTTTTTTTAAAAAAAAATTGTTCACCTCTTGATTTGACTAAAATTAAAAAAATTCCCTAGTAGAGTCATATCTTGACTTTGCAGTTTTTCAAAAGATTTCACAAACATCGTATTTTCATTGTAAGCTTACTATGTAAAACCTTTTTTCATAAGAAATTGTATTGCTTATTGTAAAGATGCATATTCTACAATAACTTAAATTTTTACTCTTGATTCCAAAATATTCTCAAAAAATCAAAAAAAGGAAAAATAAAATAAATAAAAAATACATTTTTAGTTTAACTAATCTAAATCTGATTCATTCCATTGTTTTCATCCATTTTCCTTGTCTTATTCATGTTAATGACTTTTATCAAATTAAAATATGGTTAACATAAATATTATTGAGTAAGAAGAAGAAAAATACAAAAGTATTCCCTTAAAATATTTTTAGAATAAGGAATAAAAATAAAAATATGTCTAGATAGGGTAGTGCAAATAGAGGACATACTTATAAATAAGATGAGAGATGTGTGAGAAACCTTATCCATCATAGAAAAAGATAAAGAGAGAAAGAAAAAGAAAAAGAAAAAGAAATAGGGGAGAAAAAACCTAACTTAATTTGAGTCAATATCTATTTGATGATAAAGTTTTAAAACCTTACCCATCATTGCAAAGCAAAAAACAATAGGGAGGGAGTTAAAGTAATAAGAGAAACTATTTATCTTCTCCATCATAAAATCCTAAACAACATCCTTTTCATTTGTCTTCTTCACCAACAACTTTGGTTCCATCCCTTTAACTAAGCATCACAAGCTTGTTCGGTGTATCCTTAATAGCATAATAACCCATTGTAGCCATAACTTTGAGTTGTTAGATATAATTAACCATAAATGGTGGTTTACGCTAAGATTAAATGTTATAACATGCGAGTTAGTCTACACACCTCCCTTCCCCTCCAATAAGTTTAATTGTATATTGAAAGATAAATTGTCTAAACAAAAACGGAATTAGGGGTAAGAACTAATGTCAAATCTTAAACTTGCTCATGCTTGACATTCTTGGACGTTCCTTCATGTTATTTATCCATAATTGTTTTTTTTTAAATAATAATTTTCACACTCATACATACATATATTTTCATTGGGTTTATAATTCTTTTTATCAAATCCATCAAGGATTCAACCCACAAAGGTAACTTTCAAAAACCTTTTTCAAAAACATTTCTTTTTAAATCTTGTAAAAAATATTTCTTATTTTTGATAAAGAACTGTGTAAACATCTCATCTTGTGAGATTAAATATATTGATCTATATTTTTCTCTTGATGTTTTCAATTTTTTTTAGTTATCTTTAATGACATTTTTATCTGTTTATTAACACACACAACTCTTTTTTTATTTATTTATATAATTTATTAATGTATATAAACGCGTTGAAATTTTCAGTATATGGACAATTTTTTTGTTTTTTATTTTGGTGAATGAACTTTATATTAAGGGGAGCAAGTCTACTTGCTTCCTCCAAATTATTGTGATAAAAGTGTGTATTAATAATGATTTTTAATCCATTTAAAAGTGACATTTCAACTTATTTTAGGATGAGTTTAAGTTTAAATAATATATATTATCATTTTTTTATTATTTAAAAAAATTATTTTTTAACATCAGTATATTAAAATGATATAAAAATAATTAATTTTTAGATCCTGAAAGTTTCTTACGAGCACAATTTTTTTTTAAATAAACAACACTATTAAAATTGACATTAGTTATTGTTAAATATTTTACTTTATATTTATTGTTAAAAACAGTAAAACATTTAGATTAGATACATTACATTAGTTAAATGGTAAACAAATAAAAATTAAATAAGTCCATCGACACCTAAATATCTCACTACATTACTATATATATAAGAGGCGTGTTGTTTTCCCTGTAGCTGCATTCATTGTGCACTAAGACACAGTGCACTATGGATTGCAACAGTTCTTTTTTTTTTGCTTACTTTTTTTGTTTTTTTAATTATGCTCCTCTTTTTTTTCGTTTCTTCTTTTTTTTTTTGCTTTTTTTCCTAATTATTCTTTTTCTGCTTTTTTTCTGCTTTTTTTTTGTATTTTTCCTTATTATATTTTTTTTTCATTTTTTTCTTATTATATTTTTTTCATTTTTCTACTTATATATTTTTTTTGTTTTTTTTTTGTTTTTTAATAATCGGGGTGTCCGAGCTCACTTAAATGCACCAAAATTAATCTCCATATCCAATTTTTTTTGATAACCAGGGTGTCCAGGTCAACTTATGCATATCACGACAATCCCCGGACCCACATTTTTTTCTAAAGTGTTTTCCTGCTGGTATATTTTTTTTCTTTTTTTATACTTTTTTTTTATTCACTTATAGTTTTTTTTTTATAACCGGGATCTCCGACCAACTTAAGTACACCATAACTAATTCTTAGGCGGAATTTTTTAAAAAAACAATATGGATTGCTACAATGTTTTCACACTTATATTTTTTTTTTATTTTCTTTCGCTTATACATTTTTTTGTAACCATGATCTCTCAACCAACTTAAGCTCTTTTTTTCACTTATATATTTTTTTATAACCATGATCTCCGGGCCAGCTCAAGAGCCAAATCAGTTTTTTGATAATCGGGGTGTCCAGACCAGCGTGGACAAAACATGACTAATCTCCGAACCAATTTATTATTATTATTTTCCTTATATGTTTTTTTGTTCACTTATATAATTTTTTTATGACTGGTGTCTCCAGTCCAGCTTAAGCACACCACGACTAATTCCCGGACTGAATAAAAAAAAATATGAATTGCTACAGTGTTTTAATGCTTATATTTTTTTCCCACTTATATTTTTTTTCATCGTGGTCTCTGAGTTAACTTAAACGTACTATGACTAATACTCTGACCCTTTTTTATAATCGGTGTGTCTGGATCAACTGATGCGCACTGCGAGTTCTATAAATACGTATATACCCCCTATAAGACAAAATCCAAGAGTTGGTTATAGGGGTGTATTGGTAATTTACCAATTATATTTTCTATAGCGGTATTATGGGCGCGTCTTCGGGCGCGACGCCAATTTCAGAGCTCATGCATATTTTGGATGGCACGTGCGGCGTAGAACTTCTAAAAATGCATATTAGTTTTTTATATATTCATTTTATTATGTAAAGTGTGTTTTAAATAATATCATGGTATTAGAGATATTTTCAATTTCTTTCATTCACGTGCATAGTACAATAATCATAATATCCTCAAATAAGATGAAAACGCTATTCCACTGTTCATATGACGGGAAAAAAAAGACTATTGCAATCCACAGTGCAACTTATTGTTGATAGAAAATTACAACTTATTTTATACTGGTTATTTCATTGAAACCTACTAAACAAATAAATTTATATTCATTTAAAATTTATATATTTTATACAAAACTTGCACTTCATAAAAATTATATACAAATTTATTATTTTGTCTAAATTTATGCTATGATAAAAAAAATCATACATAATAAATATTTTTTTACGTTTAAAAAAATATGATTCCGCCCGCAACGAGGCGCGAGTGCCATGACTAGATGTTTTCTTTTATTTTTATTTTTTCTCTGGATTAAATGATTTTTATAATTTTATTATTTGCGCAATAATAATAATAATTTTAGTGATTATTTTTTTTATAAAAATCTTTTGATTTTTTTAAAGATTTTCCTGAAATTTTAATTTATATCGGTGATTATTTTAAAAGTAATATTACTCTATTTTTCCCTTTATTCATTTTTTTTCTATTTCTTTATTTGTTCTTTAGATTATATTATTTTTATGATTTTATTATTTATGCAATAATAATGATAATTTTAGTTATTATTTTTTTATTGTTGTTTTATAAAAATCTTTTGCTTTTTATTTTTCATGGCAATTAATTATTTTAATTGTTTTGGCTGTAATGTTAGTAATAATTTTAGCTTTTATAGCAATGATAATGGCAATAACATCAGGATGAATTTCCAATCTATGTTTTCATCTTTTTTTTGATAGAAAATTAACAACTTATTTTTTTTATTTGATTATATAGGTATTTTCACAATTTATATTTTATTTTTGTTTGATTTACATTGAATTATAAAATGAAATAATCTTAATACAGTGAACTTAATAATTCAGATATCCGAGTTTTCTTGCTTTTTTAATGATGATGATAAATTTATACTGGTTATTCCGTTTGAAAGTACTAAACAGATAAATTTATATCGATTTTAAATTCATATATTTTATAAAAAATTGCACTTAACATGAATTCTGCACAGATTTATTATTTTAGCTAAATTTATATTATGATAAAAAAATATACAATTAATATTTTTTACATTGAAAAAAATATTATACTGTCCGCGGCGAAGCGCAGGAGCATTGTCTAGTGTATATATATAAAGCTAAGGGAAAAACACGTATGGTTAATTATTTAATTCAAATTTAAAATTATACGACTACAAAATTTATATATAATTAAATTAAATAATTGTACTCAAATAAATAGTTTATTATATTGAGTCAAATTGTCCATTTCAAGCAGATCCTTGACTTTTGGTGTCTTGGCCCCAGAGGCATGTTTTCTATTTTGGATTCTTTCTAAAAGCTGAGGTGATTGAAATTAGGATGATGGAAGATATTTTCGATCCGGCTATATTTTATTATTTTTAATTGTTTTTTTTTAAATACTGTTTTTATTTTTTTTTTAATATATTTTTTTAATCTTAAAAGTCAAAGGAAGCATGACCATGAAAAAAAACATGGGAGTTTAAATTTTAAAAGGATTTCAAGAATCTAAGGTGAATAAAATACAGAGAGAATTTTAGATAAACAACATGGATTTTAATACCATGACTAACAATTTATCTTATGCCAGAATGCATGCAAGCTTTTGCTGCAAGCAGAATAAAGTAAACAGTTCAGAAAACTACAGCTGCTGATACGACACAACTCAGACGGACGCGATGGTGCCTCAGTTGTCGAGAAAACATGAACACATGATCATTCATTGAAGCAGCCATATCATTTAGTTCAGTTAGATTTCTCAAAACTGGTATTCGACCTGACCCTGTACTCTGCAACAAGTTGCGCAAAGGAGGAGGCTTTGTTTTCTAACAATCTTGCTGGAGAATCATATTCCTCAATGAGCCCTGCAACATTCATGGCGCAAATAATTTAGAAACTTTACCATCACCGGAATTTCTACGAGATGTTACATTATGTTTCCTCACTCACCGTGACTCAGGAGCAAAACCATGTCACTGTCAAGAACAGAAGTTATCCGATGTGCGATGGTTATAACAGTACAGTCGGAGAAGTGCTGCCTTAGAGTTTGCTGGATTAGATTATCGGTAGATGTGTCGACTGAGGCAGTAGCTTCATCGAGGACCAACACTTTACTTTTCTTGAGTAGCACACGCCCAAGACATACCAGCTGCCTCTGACCCATACTCCAGTTCTCTCCATTCTCGATCACTGCAGCACCCCACATGACCATTTTCAACGTAAATTAATGTCACTGAAAACTTTAAGAAGATATACAGAGCCTGGTGAGACAGACAAACCTGTGGAGTCTAACTTCCTCTCCTTCTTTCTAACCTCATCTCCAAGCTGGCACTTATCCAGAGCCTGAACCATTAGCAACTCAAGTGAGCAAGTGTGGCATCCTTCAATTACACCATTTCTAGAGGCACTGTGTGTCAAATTCTAAGAACACACACAGATATTCATACATGCGTAAGTAATTGTTTTACCTCCCATATCTGCTCATCCGTGTACTCTTCGAGGGGGTCCAGATTGCTCCGTACAGTCCCTTCAAACATGGTTGGATCCTGAGGAATAATGCTTAGTCTTGACCTCAAGTCATGCAGTCCAATCGATGAGATATCAATATCATCAATCATAATGCGACCAGCGGCGGGTTCGACGATACGGAAAAGAGTCTGTATGAGAGTTGATTTGCCACTTCCTGTCCTCCCTACAATACCAGTTTTCATCCCTCCTCCGAAAGTGCACGTGAGACCACGCAGAACAAGTGGCATCTGTGGGGCATACCGGACCTGAATAACACTACAATCATGAATAACAAATAACAATCGGAGAAATCATCGGAGAAAGGCAGCAAAAAGTACCTGCAGATTGTTAATTTTGACTTCGCCATGTAATGGCCAAGAACGGTTTGGCCTGCTTGCTTCTATTATGAGAGGAGGCTCACTAGGAATGGACATGTACTGAAGCATTCTCTCTACTGATATGATTTTGTTCTCACAATTGCATAAATTCCATATTACCCTGGCTTGAATCATGTTCAGGTTGAGGCCATATGTCACTGCTAAGCCCGCAATGGCTTCAGAAAAAGAGAGGAAAAGGGAGAAGGTTCATTTCAGGTTTAGTAATTAATTGTCAAATGTCGGAAGATAAAAAACGATATACAAGAAATGAAATACATACCTGGATCAATTCTCTTCTGGAAAGAGACTAAGAAAAACAAAGAGAAAGCAAACGTAATAGAAGAGAACATATCGAGGCGGAAGCAAAGCCATTCCATTGCAGCAGCAACATGAAATTTCGGCCGAGAATAAGCATCTGTTACTTCCATATTTGTTTCTTGGAACCTTGATTGTTGATCAAAGCTCCTGATAGTTGCTGCTCCTGAAATTGTTTCAGCAAAATGTTGGATAACTGGAGCCTTGCATACCCCAACCAACCTTGAAAGTTCTCTGGCTGAAGGTATATAATATCGCTGTATGAATCACCAAACATGTTAGAAACCCTCTGTTCCTCATTGTCAAACAATAAAGACGTGAAGCAGTGGCTGTATCTACTTGCATGCCGTTGAACTTCATCTTATAAAAGTTCATTTCAGTTCAACATCTTAGGAGAAAGAAAAGGGTCAATTAAGAGATGATAAATGCAGAAATGCAGTGCACCGAGGTGGATCTTGTTACATATAAAGAGTCTGGAGACATCACCTGATACCAGATGCAGGCAGCAATGACAGGGATGAAAACGATAAAAACTTGCCAAGCCACCTGAGACATAACTGCAATGATTCCCAAAAGTTGAATAGATGAGAAGGCCACTGCTGAAACTTGAACTGGGATTTGTGTTTCAACCGCGCTTTGATCGGTAGAAGCCTGCATGGGAAGAAATAGTACATAAAATGAAACCAGTGAGCTTGGTATCTTTATTTCTGAGTCAGTTTTTATCAGCACATTAAAGAGCATCATGGGACATCCAGATATGACGTACTCTGTTTATGATTCTTCCACTAGGAGTTGCATCGAAAAAGGACATGGGAGCACGAAAAATGCACAGATGCATTTTATTGAAGAGTAAAGTTGCAGTCTTGTACCCTGCTGTTACAAGAAGTGTAGCTCTAGCGAGAATGCAAAATGAACTTCCAAATGCCAGACATACATAGACCATTATTAGAGTATATCCACTGACAGCAGGTTTCATATCCTTCGACACAGGAGTTGCCCAAGCCATCCAATAATTGCTACCAATTTGAAGGATCTGAAAGAGAATCTGTGCCAATAAAATGAGGGGCACAAGAGCTCCACCATATGCTGCTGTGATGTACTTCCAGTAGATAGGAAACCCAACACTACCTTTCTCTCTCTCTTCTTCTTGAATGAGCTGTGCTTTTGGCCCGGCTACTTCATCTTCTTTGCCATTCTGAGTGTCCTTATTTCCTTCATTCTGCGAAATCCTATCCCCGCTACCGTTTTCCTTACTGGCGCTTTCATTTGCAGAGGCCGATTCAACTTGTTTGGAATCAAATGCTGATAAAGCTGCCTTGTGTGCACCAACAAGTTCCATGAAATCAGATCCAGAATTGAGAATGTCATCGTATTTTCCAGCTTGTGTGATCCTTGCATCTTTCATGACCTAACCAGAAGGTACAAGTTGAATCAAATGATCCCATCAGGTGAAATGATAATCCAGATGCAATGAAGAAGATAAATGTGCATACTTACCAGAATTAGATCAGCAGCAGGTAAGAACTCGACCTGATGAGTAACATAAATGACAGTTTTCGAACACAGAAGCCCGAGCAAAGCTTCCTGTCAGGCAAAATAAAACAAACATATTCTAAGAGAAATGGATGTAAGAGAGGAAAAAAGAGGGCAGCAATCAAAATGCAGAACCGAACAGCGGGTGGTTTAGCTAGTTGGATTAGTAATGTTTTCCCTGCAGAAACTCATAAACCAAAACCGAACAGTCACTACAAACATTTTTTTTAAGAAACATGAGAGATTTCACCTTAAATAAATGAGATCCTGTATGAGCATCCACAGCACTGAAAGGGTCATCGAATAGATAGATATCAGCGTCTTGGTACAGAGCCCGTGCTATCTGAATTCTTTGCTTCTGTCCACCGCTTAAGTTGATTCCCCTCTCACCAATAACTGTTTGATCACCAAATGACAGAATTTCAAGGTCCTTCTTCAGGGAACATGCCTCCAGTACCCTCTCGTATTTCTCTCTGTCCATATCCTTTCCAAACAATATGTTCTCTTCAATCTTGCCACTCTGTATCCATGGCGACTGAGCAACATAGGCTTTTGTCCCACATAATTTGAGAGTCCCTGAGATCTGCGGTATTTCTCCCAAAATGCAGGAAAGCAAGCTTGACTTGCCTGAACCAACTGTTCCGCAAATAGCAACTCTCATGCCATGGAGCACTTTGAGGTTTATATTTTTCAATGTTGCACTAGGCGAAGACACGTCCCAAGAAAAATTCCCATCCACGATCTCGACTGCTGTATCAGAACTACCTGTCGGGAGCTTCTCCACATCATTCTTCAAGTCATCAAGACTGATAAAAGATGCAATTCTGTCCAGGGAAACCTTGGTCTGAACTATCATAGAAACAGTATCAGGAAGACTATAGATTGGCTCTTGAAGAATCCTGAATGTGGCGAGTGCAGATAAGATCTTCCCTGATTCAAGAGGGATTCCAATAAGCATACAAGTACCAAAAGTGGCCACAGCCACCAAACTAGGAGCCCCCCAGAAGAGAAAAATGATCATTGCCGAATTATAAACATATTTCTTCAACCATCCTGTCTCTACTTGCCTAAGCTCAAGAATCTTAGACAAAAACTTCATTTCCCACCCCTGCAACTTGAGAATCCTCATATTCCTTAAAATCTCGGTGGTAGCCTTCATTCTTTTATCTTTTGATTCCATTAACTTGTCCTGAAAATGCTCTTGCAATCTCCCCAGTGGATAGTTTAACAACATGACCACTATTGTAGCAACAAAAGTAGAAACTGTTGCAAGCCCCAGATTTTTGTACAGTATCAGCAAGGCCAAACCAACTTGCAAGATGACCAACCACGGATCATGCATGTACCAACTAAAATCACTAATTCTCTCTGCATCAACCGTCATGATGTTGATGATTTCTCCACTAGTCTGACCCTGCTTTGACTGACTGGAAAGGGTTAAACCCTTATTGTAAATCATCGTGGTTGCAACAGCACGGAGCCTAATTCCAATTTGCTGCAACCTAAAGAACCAGTGCCTCTGAGAGAGGCACTCTACAACCTTGGCAACAAAAAAGGTCGAAGCTAAAATATATCCCTGATTTTTGTATTCTCCTCGCCCATCAAGGCATTGAACGAAGGAATCAATAAGGTAAGGACCAACATAAGAAGCTGTGGTGTTTATTATTGCCAACAAAGCTGTCAATAGAATTTCTTTCCAAGCAGACAAGAACAACGCCTTGACGAGCTTGAAAGCCGTAACTCTACTAGAAGCGCCACTATCTGACTCTAGCTTATTTTTAAAAATTGGGAACGCTCCAACTACACTATCAACTCTATGAAGTTGAGGAACATCTTCAAGGTCTAGAGTTTTCTTATTGCCAAAAGCAATAAGAGGACCCATCCAAGAGAAGGTGAGAATACTGAAAAGACCAGCATTTGCGTAAGGGTTCACACAATCATCTCCTCTGTACTTACTTGACTCTAAGCCATTAATTGAACTAGAATCACCATTCAAAAGGGGTTGTTCGAGAAGTGTATCTTGACACTTATTTCTCGAAAACCCCACATAACTGAGAAAAAAAGCAGTGAAAACACAGACTACATCAGATACTAGATACTGTATCTCAAAGGACCCATGTTTGTGATAAACAAGAAAATCCAGACCGAGACAATAACAAGAAAACGAGAAAAAAAGAGCCCACCAGACTCTCAACAGAAAGGGGAGCTTTGTTTCACCTGATTTGAAGAGCTGGGCGTGAAGATAAACAGAAAGTGCAGCCCAAGAAAGCGCAGTAAGCACAAAATCTAAAAGGGCCACTAATTTATCATCAGACCAACCATTTGTATACCAGTAAAAGTAGCTGACTAAAGACAAGACAAGATTAAGCGATGAAACGCCTACACTACAGAAGAGAGTCTGTTTGTAGAAAAGAACCCTCTTGTTATTGCTAAACCTCTCTTTAGAACCTTGATCACCGCCACCGCCACCCACCCTGAGCTTGTTAAACACAAAGGAGACAAACAAAGCAAGTAACAAAACAAGGTGCAATGAGGCAGCAAAGCCACGTACGAAAATGGGTTCAAGGAGAAAATGAGAAGCTGAATCCATCAAGCTGGAAGATGAATTTAAAACATCGGTCAGGAGAGCGGCAGCAGTGTTTGTCGAATCAAATAGTTGCATCGTTTTGAGTTTTTATTTTAGTGAGGTTCGCTCGCCAATAAAGAAAAGGGGAGAAAAGACCCCTTTTTTCTTGTTGTTTTGGCTAGTGGAAAACTCTCTGGCTGCAAAGCCATATATAGATAGAAAAGTAGGAGGAGGAAGGGAGAGCGAAACAGAGGATGAATGGAGACGTGGTGAGCAAGGCTGAGCAAACGGAGTCGGAGCAAGAAGAGACAAAATAAATCCCCTTTCTTTGCTCTAAATTGATTTACTTTTAGAAATTGAATTTGGAGGAAATTGAATTTTGATATTCGACAGTGTTATGAAAAATAAATTGAAAAATAATTTTTAATATTTGTTTGTGTTATAGAAAATAATTTATTAATAAAATAATTTTTTTAAGTTTATTAAAATAATGAGGAACAAATCTTATAAATTAAAAAGTTGAATGAGAATGAAATTGAAAAAAATATAATTTCATAAATTATCTCAAATAAAATAAATAATAATCAAAATAATAGAGATCAAATCTAAAAAATTTTTAAAAAAATGTGAATAAATTAAAATAATAATAATTAACATTTCATAAATTATTTCAAATAAAATAAGTAACAATAAAAAAAGTGAGGATCAAATTTGATAGATAAAAAAATTTCAATAAAAAATGATAAGAAAAAAACAAATAGTAATTATAAAAATAAGGACCAAAATTAATATAAAAATTAAATTTTAAGAGATGGAATTGAAAAATAAATATTCAAAACAAATTATATATAGCAATCAAAAGTTTGAGGATCAAATTTGATATAAACAGTAAATAATGACATTTCTAAATTTTTCACAATTTTCAGAAAGTGTTTTCTGTCCAAATTTTCCGGAAAATACTTTCCTGAAAACCCAGCTAAATTTTTTTTTAACTGAAAAGTATTTTCCATTAATCAACTTTCCAGAAAACAAATAAACACAAAAAAAATTAAAAAATAATTTCCTTTAAAGTGAATTGAACAAACAAACATGGTCAAAATTTGTATTTACTGGAAGAGAGAAAAGTTTGGCGTCTTTTACTAGGAAGGAAGAGCGTTCGTTAACTTACAGATGTTTTATTTACTATTTATTTATGAATTTATCGTTGCTCACAATGGATGGATCAGTTCATGTGTACTTGTTAAACACTTGTTAATTCTCTATCATCAGAAATAATTTTTTTTTAAAAAAATAAGAGTATACTTTTTTATATCTAAGCTCAAGTCTTTTTATTAAACCATATGATAGCACAATCAAAGTGAATCAAATAAATTAATGAGTTTTAAAATAATTTAGATGACAAATAAAAACATGATATAGTTTTTTTTTTTAAAAAAAAAAAGCTCGGATTTGATGAATAAATTTACAAAACCTATGAATTAAGTAATCTGACCAAAACCCGTGAATCAAATAATTTGGTCGAAAATTCAAACCTAAAAACTCGGTAATAAACTCCAGTGAGATTAATAGTTTTTTTTTCTATACTATTGTTTATTTAATTATACAATAATAAAAATAGATTATAAAGTATTTAAAAATCATATAAAAGACAAATCAAAATTAATAAAAATTGAAGAATAAAATCATGAGTTTATTTCTCAATCAAAATAAAAAAACTTGTGTGCACGATTAGGTATTTTTTTCACTATTTTTGGGCAAATGAAATGCCACCCGCTCTATTGTTTCTTGAAATTTTTTTATCAGATGATGTGTCTCGATCTCACACAGATTCCGATCATAATAGTGGTTGGAAAATCAAGGCTTGAGAGTTTTTGGTCTAACAACCGAGTTTTTCCATCGGTATAATTTGATAATTTTTATTGTTTTGATAGTAGTGGAAATAATAATTTTAGATGTTAAGACTCCGATGTCGCTATTGTTATAATATTTTAAATTAATATTGCTTCCTTTTCCCTTTTATTTTTTTTATTATTTTATTTGCTCTTTGTATTAAATGATTTTTATAATTTTACTATTTGCACAATAATGATTTAAGTGATTAATTTTTTTAATAAAAATATTTTTCTTTTTTTTTAATGTTAGTTCGCGCTCTTTTGTGATCTTTTATAACACAATATCTACATTCTAAAAGATGTAATCTATGCTTGCGTAACAAACTCTACTTGAAATTTTATACATTTTATCTCCTAATCTATAACTTTTATTTAGTTATATCATATAAATTTATTGTTGTCAATTTAATTATGTTAAATTATATAAACAAAAATATCAGTGGCAACGCGAGGGGCACTTGGCTAGTCTATATATATTTCTAACAAGATTTCGGCACATTTTTCCTATAAATTAAAGAATCCCAAGTTATCAACATTCAACCTGCCATATATATTTTCACAATCAATTCCTCATTCGATAGTTTTCTAACATCTCAAAGTGCAGTTTTATCAATACATCAACAAATATAATTTTAGCAAAGCATAAAATAATCTCTAGATTATATATTATTATATAAATCACCAGTCGTGTAATGTGATTTTAAGAAGTATTAGTGCGCGTGTGCGCGTTTCATTCTAATTACAAACATAAAATCTAGATCATATTTAATATTTTAATTCAACATTTGAATTAAAATCATTACAATAATAATCGTCGTAATTCTCATAAAGCTTAACTAAATACATTCAATTTACTTCAATAAAATATGGAAGCCCTATACATTACTCCTGGTGTGCATGCAAAGGTCCTAAAAAGAGATAATTCAAACATATCAATATGAATAATTTAAGATTATAATGTTATGAGTAAAGAAAATGACTTAAAAAAATCATTGTATAATCCAACCCAATATAATAAGCAACTCGCCATCAATTATGTGTTACCCTTCCGCCATTTAATTTCCATCAAAACATCAATTAAACGATTCCAATATACTTGCCGACATCAGTATAACTCATTGATGTTATTAACTATTTTCTTCTTGAAATAGTAAATCTTTTCCTCTTCTTATAGATCTATGAATATGCCGATGTCAATTTCTTCTTGACATAGTAAACTTTCATTCTCGAAACAACTAATCAAATTTCTTGTTACTACCACAATCAATATTCTATATTGATATCATTAATTTTCATTCTGAAAACAATTAATCAAATTTCTTATTACTGTCGATATCATTAACTTTCATTCGCAGAACATTTAATCAAATTTCTTGTTAGTGTCGAGTTCAATGTTTTGCATTGATATCATTAAAATCCATTCTTTGAACAGTGAATCAAATTTCTCGTTCCTTTCAATATCAATGTTCTGTATTGATATCATTAACTATTTTCTTCTAGTAATAGTTAATAAGATAAATTTATATCTTAAATTCACTATATGAAAGAAGTCGATATCAATCTTCTACATTCACTATACATTGATATCAATCTTCTACATTGATATCATTAGTCATTTGACTCATTTCCACCCAAAATAACTAATCAAGTCTATTCTCTCTCTATATACATTATATTTTTATTTTATTTTATTTTCATATCAATTGCATTTCCCCTTGAACGGGTCATTACCTATACCATTTAAACTATGTAAAGTTTATCATTCTTTATATAATCAATAAAAAAGTGGATAAAATATACCTACCTAAGTTCACCCCTATAATCATATATTCATCATACCATTTCATCAATCTAATCTGTATTAGTTTTTCACAATAACAATATTAAATCAATGCATTTTTTTAAAAAAGCTAACATTCTTGATTACAATTTCTTCAAAGTTGTCCCTAAAAAAAATCATTTTGTGAGTCTAATTGTTGGTGAAAGTTAAAAGGTTGAATTTGTCTTAGATTTGTTACTGCACCTAAATGGTTCTAAATCATTTGAAATCCCTATTTTCCTTCGAGAAACCATATTCATTAGTCATTGATCTATCACATTCATTCTCTTAAAGATAAACACAACTAATTACTCCCAATTAATATTGCTTGAGGCCACCCTCCCTACATATTGATCTATTTTTAAATTATTTTGATGTGCTGGTATTAAAAAATAAAATTTAAATAATAATAATAAAATATTATTTTATTGCACTTTCACTCAAAAAGTATTTTGAAAAACAACCAATATAACAATATCAAACAATACCCAAGTGTTACATTTTCTTCTCTTTGATTTTTTTTATTGTATATTAAATATATTTTGGAATAAATTGATTTATTATTAAAATATTATTTTAAAAACACATATCATATATGTCTAAAAACCTTAAATAACTTTAACTACTTCTACTTAGAACTAATAAAATAAAATTAAAAATGAAGGAAATCATAATTATTTGAAGTCATTAAAGAATAATAAAAAAAAAAGTTGAAATTTCAGGCATAGATTGTGGTCGAATGACGACAAACCGTTTCCTTGGACAGCAAAACATTGACCCAATACATTCTAAGGCCTTGTTTGTTTCAAGGAAAGTGAATTCCCGGAATTCACTTTCCTTGCTTTCCAGTGTTTGTTTGCTGGAAACAACTTTCCTGGAAAGTTGTTTCCGGCAAACAAACACAGGAAAGTTGTTTCCAGCCAAGGAAAACTTAAGGCTTGAAAAAAGGAAAGTGTACTCCTCTGCCAAACATCCGGAATACACTTTCCGTGAGCTAGCTAGTTATTGTTTTTTTTTAAAAAAAAAATAGAAACATGTTAGTATTATTTTTTATATAAAAAAATAATAATTCTGATATTAACAATTAAAAAACACAAAAACTAATAATTTAAATCTTAAAAATTCTATTTTTTTTAATCACCCTAAATTAAAATTTTGCATTGAGATTTTGATTTAAAATTAAAAAAAACTTATTTTAAGCTTTTAAAATTGGAAAAAATATATATTAATAATAAGTTTTACTTAAAAAATATTTCACAAGCTTATTTCTCTATAATATGATATGACATATATTGTTATATTTTATAAAATAAGCTATGTATGAATATAGGATATAATAAAAAAAATTCATCATTATACTTTTTAGATTTCATTTTTTTTTATTTTAAGTGATTAAATATTTTATATATATTAGATAATCTTGAAAAAAAATTAATTTATTAATAAATTATTTTTCAGTTCATTTTCCATAACACTGCCAAACATCGAATTCACTTTTCGAGAATTCACTTTCCAGAAACCACCTTCAGAATTCACTTTCAGGAAAGTGAATTCAGAATCACTTTTCGGAAACCACTTTCCAGGAATTCACTTTCCAGGATTCACTTTCAGGAAACCACTTTCCAAAGAAACAAACGGCGCTAAGTCTTCATAGATAATTACAGTTATTTGTTCGGTCTTCCTTCCTAGCTCATATTCTTTGACTCATATGTAATGCTGATAGCTCGTGGTTGAATGATTCCATTAAATTGAACCCTACTGTCCACTAATAATAATAATAATAATAATAATAATAATTAAGATTTTCATATTTGAGGTTTTAGGATAAAATTATTATAGCCCAGCAACACCCTTCCACCCTCTCAAACCTTGACTGACAATTTTCAAGCCCTATCCCAATCTTTTGTCATCCACTATCATATCTACACGTGGCAAAGCTGCATGTAGTGGAGTCTCTATAGACAGTAACATCCACTGGTTCCCCTCTCCCTCTATTGATGCCGATCGACTGTGACCGTACAATCCTCTTCAGCCAGTAAATGCTCTATTTATATTTTTCTAAATTAATTTATCTAATATAAATTTGTATGTGGGAGACAGACCAAATAACTGTAATAGTCTATGCAGAATAAAAATGTGTCCAAGGAAACGGTTCGTAGTCATTCGGGCAGAAATCATGCCTGGAACTTCAACATTTTGTTTTATTCTTTCTTGACTTCAAATAACTATAACTGCCTTCATTTCTTATTTTATTTTATTTTATTAATTCTAAGTGCGTGTAATATAGGTAAAGTTACAATTCTTAATAAAAATAAACATTAAAAAAACTAAACCTGGGGAATTCACTGTAGTTCCCTTTTTTTTGGTTTTTTGTTTTTTTTTGTTTTTCATGAAATATTTTTTTAATGGTTAAAGTTTTTCTTTTTCTACTTATATATAATTTTATTTGTTTTTATAATCAAGTTGTTTGGGCTAATTTAAGCACATCACAATTAATTGTTTTTGATAACTAGCTTAAGTGCACCATAATTAATCCCCAGATCCAATTTTGTTTTTAACTAGGTTGTCCAGACCAACTTATGCGTACCACGACTAATCCTCGGACCCATTTTTTTCTAAAGTGTTTTCCCGCTGATACATTTTTTTTTCCTTTTTTTCTTATACTTTTGTTTTGTTCGCTTATACATTTTTTTTACAACTGGGGTCTACGGGCCAGTTTAAGTACACCACGACTAATTCCCGGAACGAATTTGTTTTTAAAACAATATGGATTGCTATAGTGCTTTCACGTTTATATTTTTTTCTCTAACTTATATATATTTTTATAACCATAGTCTCTGAGTCAGCTTAAGCTTTTTATTATTAATATTTTTTACTTATATATTCTTTTTATAACCATGCTCTATGAGCCACCTTAAGAGCACCACGACTAATCGTTTGACCAAATTGTTTTTTGATAACCAGGGTCTCCAGGCCACCTTGCGCGCACCATGACTAATACCCGGACCAATTTATTTTTTTTAATTTTTTTCCTTATACCTTTTTTTGTTCACTTATATTTTTTTTTCTTATGCCGAACCAAAAAAATTTATAGGTTGGATCTTTGGGTCAACTTAAGCACACCACGACTAATTCCTGGACCGATTTAAAAAAAAACGATATGGATTGTAAATGGTGTGGTGAAAGCACTGTAACTCCCCACACATAGCATTGTTGATTGCAACAATGCTTTTCCCGCTACAATGTTTTTTTCCCTGTTTTTTGCTTCTTCTTTTTTTTGGCTTTTTTTTGTTTTTTTCCTTATTATGTTTTATTTTTATTTTTTTCTTATTATATTTTTTTGTTT
Source organism: Salix exigua (assembly GCA_032356905.1). Lineage (NCBI taxonomy): Eukaryota > Viridiplantae > Streptophyta > Magnoliopsida > Malpighiales > Salicaceae > Salix > Salix exigua. Next base: position 27,543,304 of record CM063603.1, read on the forward strand.
TTTTTCCCAAAACATTTTTTTTTGCATGTTATACTTTTTTATATTTTTTTTCTTTTTCCACTTATATTTTTTTTGTTTTTTTTAATTAGGGTGTCCGAGCTAGCTTAAGAGCACCATGATTAATCCCAGATCTAATGTTTTTTTTATAACCACAGTGTCCATGCCAACTTATGCGTATCACGACAATCCCTAAACCCACTTATTTTTTTCTAAAGTGCTTTCTCGCTGGTACATTTTTTCTCTTTTTTTTCTTATACTTTTGTTTTGTTTACTTATACATTTTTTTTATAACCGAGGTCTTCGGGTCAGCTTAAGCACACCACGACTAATTCCTGAAGTGATTTTTTAAAAAAAAACAATATGGATTGCTACAATTCTTTCACGTTTATTTTTTTTTTTGTTTTTTTCACTTATATATTTTTTATAACTAGGATCTCCGAGGCAAGCTTAAGCGCACCACCACCACTCCCGGACCAAATTTGTTTTTGATAATCGAGGTGTCGGACCGACTTGGACACACCACGACTAATACCAGACCAATTTACTATTTTTTCCTTATACTTTTTATGTTCACTTATATTTTTTCACTGGGATCTCCAATCTAGCTTAAGAGCACCATGACTAATTCCCATATTGTTTTTTTAAATATGGATTGCTACAGATTCTTTAATGTTTATACTTTTTTCACTTATTTTATAACCGGTGTCTCTGGGCCAACTTAAGCTTTTGTTTTTTTTGTTTGTTTGGTTTTTTCACTTATATATATTTTTATAACCGGGTCTCTAGATGAGTTTAAGCGCACCATGACAAATCCTCGGACCCTTTTTTTTATAATCGGGGTGTCTGACTCAGCTGATGCGCATCACGAGTTGTATAAGTACATATATACCCCCTATAAGATAAAATTCAAGAGTTGGTTATAAGGATGTATTGATAATTTACCAATTATTAATTATATTTTATGTTGGGTGTTGTGGGCACGACGTTAATTTCAGAGCTCATGCATATTTCAAATGACGCGTGCGACGTCATATAACTTTTAAAATTATATATTTATTTTATTATGTAAAATGTGTTTAAAATAATGTCATTGTATCAAAGGTATTTTTTTTATTTTTGTGCATAGTACAATAATCATAATACTTTCAAATAAGACAAAAATAATGAATTGTTAGTGGGGTATCTCGGTAATTTTACTTTCTTAGAAACTAAACTAAAAAATAAAAAAATAAAACCAAAATACAAAATAAAATATTATATATATTAAAACTAAACAGAAAAAATTAATCTCTACAGCGGAGCACGAGTTTATGGCTCGTTTTCACTATTTAAAATTAATCAAAGCTATTGCTTCTGCAATACGAGGTCCAACAGAATGATTAAACGCTCTAGATAAGCTAATATTGTGTTACCAAATAACACAATATTGAACATCAAAAATATATTATATTCACTCGAGTTCAAAAGAAATTTACTCAGTTTTAAGGATATATGCGCTAATGGTTATCATATTGAAACAACAGATGAAGATAAAAAAAACAATATCTTTAAGTTATTGTACGTAGTTTAGACCAGAAACTTGTACTTGAAAAACTATCTGGTCTCTCTTTTGGAATTTATTAATGATCATGAAATCTATTGAATCAAACATTGTGATACACTTAAAGTGTTCCAACCCGAAATAATTTATGCTTTGGCATGATTGACTTGGACATCCAGAATCCATAACGATGAGACAAATTATTAAGAATTCATATGGGCATCCTTTAAAGAACCTAAAGCTTCTTTTACAAAGTAAAAATCCATGTGTTGCATGTTTCCAAGGTAAATTAATTACCAAACAATCTCTGTCAAAAGTTGTTATAGAATCACCATCTTTTATCGAAAGAATTCAAGGAGATACATGTGAGCTTATTCATCCACCATGCGGACCTTTTAGATATTTTATGGTATTGATTGATGCATTAATTAAATGGTCACATGTTTGTTTACTTTGCATTTGAAATATTACATTTGTTAGATCAATAACATAAATTATCATACTATCAAGCACAATTTACTAATTATCCTATCAAGAAACTTTGATTGGACAATGTTAGTGACTTTTCACCCACAAAACAAATATCAAATCTTGTGTCCAAATTATCTTCTAATATTGATCTTTCTAAAGAGGGACCTCTTGAAGAGAACATGTATATGTAAATAATAAAGATCCATAAACTTTGTTTATACAGGAGAGATTTTCGAACAAGATATAGTTATCATAAATGATATGTTTGCATTTAAGGTTGTTTTTGACATCTCTATAAGAGATGATGCATTTGAACCACAAACTATTGAAGAATGTCGACATAGAAATTATTGACTATTTTGGAAAGAAGCAATCCAAACAGGTTAAACCCAATTGAAGTATTTGGATTTGTAGTATATGCACCTAAATGGTTATACTCGTTGGATATAAATGGATTTTTGTTAGAAAATAAAATGAGAATAATGAAATTGTACGATATAAGACATGATTTATTGCATAAGGTTTCTCACAGAGACTCAACATTGATTATGAGAAAACTTATTCTCTATTATGGATACAATCACACTTAGATTTTTAATTAGTTAAGTAGTGTCAAAAACTCTAGATATGCACTTAATGGATGTAGTTGTAGTACATCTATATGGATCATTTGATAAAGATATCCATATAAAAATCCATGAAGGATTTACAATTTCTAAACCTTTTGTAATGAACCCGAAGTGTTTATTCCATTAAACTACAAAAAATTTATATAGGTTGAAGCAATGTGGTCGGATGTGGTATAATCATTTTAATGAATACCTTTTAAAAGGAAGTTTGAGAATAATAACATTTGTCCATGCATTTTTATTCAAAAACAATATTCAAATTTGCTATTAATGGAGTATATGTTGATGATTTTAATAGTATTAGTACACTGAAGAACTCACAAAAACTATTACCTATGTCATCACCCAATTTTTGGTGACTCCCAAAATAAAATAAAAATAACAAAAAAATAAAATAAAAGAGATCGGGGTTGTTAGAAAAATTGTGCTGAAAATTTTGAATATTTGTTGAGCTTAATTATATCCTTGTTGCGCCCAAAAATGAGAAAAATACAAATTCAAGGTAAACATTAAGTCAAAAATCATAATTATATTTTTATAAGCCAAGTTAATTTAATCATGGGCTAAATCAAAATATTATTATGTTTGAGAATTAATTTAGGGTCCAATTAAAGAATTTAATTAAGTGCAAGGACTTAATTATGCTTTAAATTGATCAAATTAATTTTTATTACGGGCTTAATTGACAAAAATTCAAATTCTTGAATTTAATTTGGGTTCAATTCGGAAGATTGGAATTTTGGAGACCCAATTGAATTTTTCCAAGTTAATTGTGCAAAATTAGGGGCCAAATTGAAGACAATTGAGAATTTAATGCTCAATTGAGGGTCAAATTGCACAAAACAAAACACAGGGATCAGAATAAAAAGACAAGGAAATTGAAGGACTAAATTGTTTTTTTACCTACAATAATTCAGCACCCCATTAGTCAAAAGCAAACACTATCAATATTTTTATTCTAGGGTGGCCACAGTGTTTGAAACACTGTGGCATGGCTATAAATAGCCATGGAACCCGAAAGAAAGAAGGAGAAGAGATCACGCAGAAAACATTCTCCCTCTCTCGTTCTCGGCCAGAAAAACATCATCGTCCCTCTCGGCCAGAAAAACATCGTCCCCCTCTTGGTCACGGTTTGAAAAACATCACCGTCTCCCTCGCTCTCGGCCTAAAAAACCATCATCGATCACCTTTCCCCCATCTCACTGTCAACACATCAAGCCTTCATCCTCTTCCCACGCCAGCAGAAGCAATTTCGGCAGCCCTCTCTCTCTAAAAAAACAGATCCAACGCCGTTCTCTCTCTTCCTCATGCTCGGCAGCCTCACGATCACTGTCAACCACCTCCATCTCACCGTCGACTGTCCAGGCCTCTCTTGAGCACCACCATCTTCTCACCTATCAAGCCAGACAACCCGAGCGGACATCTCCGGTGAAGAAAGCGACAGCAGTCGGCGACTCGACGCGCTTCCGGCCACCACCGACCTCCATTTTCAAAACCACGACGACAGGAAGGATCACCTCAATCCCTCTACACGAAGGTATTCTCCTATAAACCTCTCGTTGATGTTTTAAATTTTGTATGAACCGTGCATGTGCACTGTTCTTCTTCTTCGATTTTGTTTTCTGTTTTTTTTGAGTGCAGTGGCTGACCGACCAGCATCAGGAAAAGCGAGTCGTCGACACTGGATCGACAACCGACCAATATCCATCGGCTTCCAGCCGGATGAGGCTGAAGCCCACTTAATCGAGCGAATTGTCACTCGATAAAATAAAAAATAAAAATAAAAAAATAAAAAATAAAAAAATAAAAAATAAAAAATCAAAAGAAAAATCAAAAAATCAAAAATCAAAAAAATCAAAAATAAAAATAAAAAAAATAAAAAATAAAAATAATAAAAAAATAAAAATAAAAAATAAAAATATATTATTTTTTTTTAAAAAAAATCAAAAAATATATTTTGTTTTCTTGCATAAGGCCGTATTCCAAAGCTTTTCTCATTGTAGTTTTTATAAAAAATATGTTGCATATTTTTTGTTTCTCCTTTCATATTTCAAAATAAAATTTGGATATTGTAACCGGTTTACAATTATCCATTGGAAGGCGGCCAAAATGTCAAAAATGATTTAATAATTATTTTGTTTTGGTGGTGTAAATTTACATTGTAAAGTACACCCGTGTATGAAAAAGGATAATTTATTAATCATTTTTTAGATTTCGTGGTGTAAATTTACATTGTAAAGTACCCCATTTTACTGCGATGTAAATTTACATTGTAAAGTACCCCATTTTTACTGCGGTGTAAAATTACATTGTAAAGTACACCGACAAAAAAAAAATAAAAAAATTGTTTCTTTGAAAAATGCGGTGCAAAATTTTAATTTAGAAAATAAACAATCAAACAACAATGCAGCTTACCTTAGGTAGGGTGCACTGGGGGTGATGCGTCTTCCCCTTGCACAACAAGTCCCCTTACCCGAGACTCTCGCAGACCAATAGGTTCCTAGTAACCCTAATACTAGGTGGCGACTCCTGATATTTATAGTCGTAATTTTTACGACTATAAAAACATCCCCATATTTCCATCCGTGCGCCGTTGTTCCCCTAAACAAAAAGGGGAATGGCGGGGCGCGAAGCGCGTCACAAAAATCGCCATCGCGACAACCTATTTGAAAAACAAATCTGAGATGAAAGATCTCACAAAAAATGGTTTTTATTTGCAGAACTAACATCTTTCAAATGGAATATTTATACATTGATCGATGTATATAGAAAAAGTCCTAAAGCATGTCATATAGACAATTCTCATTCTTTGAGTACAACTGTGATTGTTCGATTAGTTGATGCGAAAGATATCATTTTCGATCTCTAGAAGAGGATGAAAAAACTCTTGGTCTTGAAATAACATATCTTAGTGCTATTAGAGCACTTTTGTTTCTTGCAAATTATACAAGATCAGGATATAGCTTTTGCAACAAATTTATTGGCAAAATATAAGTACCACTCCCACAAAAGACATTGGATGGAGTCAAACATATACTTCACTATCTTCGCGGAACAACCAAAATAAGGTTATTTTATTATGGATCAAATTCACAATTGGTTGGATATACGAATGCATGTATCTCTCTTATCCACATAAAAGAAGATCACAAACAAGTTATTTATTTATCTATGACTGTATCTGCAATTTTTAAAGATTTGTCTAACAAATATTGATGGCTACTTCATCAAATCATTTAGAGATTATATTAAAGGAGACAAAAATAAGCATATTTTACCAAGTTCCTTTACAATCATGAACTCCAACAAATAAAATAAATCGATATCAAACAAATTAGGTTAAGTGATAAATATTAATTTAATATTTTTAATTAAAAATAGTATAAAATATCAAATTGAACCGAAGAAACAAATGTCACCTAAGCATAATAATTTTATGTATTTTCGTTTTCATATGGGAGGAAAAAAGAAGAAAGAAAGATCAAAGCTAGTTAAGTGTAAATTTTGCATTGAACTTTAGGCACGACTCCAAAGTAACTCATCTTCCTTCTCAATTAATCCAAGCTATAAGGCCTCGGATCATGATATTATTTAACTTGTCAAATATATGGGCCTAAGGCCGAATAACACTTTCAATTTACAAAAAACAAAACAAAAAAAAACTTAAAGAACTCGAGCTCGGATTGATTTTTATCCCATCCGACCTTGATGAAGTGGTGGGATTTTCTAATTTCTAGTATAATAAATTCTAGATTTGATTTCCTAATTATTATGTTCTTTTTCCATATATATATATATATATATATATATATATAACATGTCTTTCATTATTTTGATTAGAAAAATCAAAAGAGTATTTTCATTGTATTAAAAACTAAAACAGCACATTCAATAACCTTGTTGTGTTATGTTTTAATTAACTACAAAGTAAAACATGTTTATGTCTATTCTATTATCATTTTATTCTCATAAAAGATAAAGGTGAATGCAATTGAACTGTACCTCTCCTCGTAAACCACTATTAATGTAACTAGCTAAATGCCCGCACTACGTTGCGAGCATAGTGCGAGTGCAACAAAAAATTTACAGACTATTGAGATTAAAATATAATATTTTAACATATAAAGTTTGATATACTTGAAAGGGATCAACATCCTCTATCATACTAACAGTAATATCGAAGTCTTAATTTCTAAAATTATCATCACTATTATTGTCAAAACAATAAAAATTATTCAACAAATCTGAGAGAAAAACAAAAACAAATATTAATAAAAAAGCACATAGGAACAAAAAATAAAATTATTATTATTATTCTTATTGCTTTTATAACAGGGAAGAAAACGAAATTAAATCAAAGGCTAAAAAAAAAGCTTAAAAACATTAACAAAAGAGCAAATAAAAAAATAAAATAAATGAAAAAAAATATTGACTGGAAAAAAAATATTTGACTTGAAAATTAAAAAAAATTATCGCATTACGTTGCGGGCTGAGTAAGAATTTTTTATAATTGTTGGGATGAAAGAAATTAATAGTAACATCACTAAACCTGATTATAAAAATAGTAACATCGAAGTCTTAACATCTAAAATTATCATTTAAGTTCTTGTCAAAACAATAAAAAATATCAAATTATCCACAAAGAAAAAACTGAAAAACATTAACAAAAGAGCAAGAAAAATAACTAATTTTTCTTCTTCTTCTTCTTCTTCTTCTTCTTCTTCTTCTTCTTCTTCTTCTTCTTCTTCTTCTTCTTCTTCTTCTTCTTCTTATTATTATTATTATTATTATTATTATTATTATTATTATTATTATTATTATTATTATTATTATTCTTGTTGTTGTTGTTGTTGTTGTTGTTGTTGTTGCTGTTATTATTGTTCTTCTAATAAAAAAAACCAAAAATAAATGAAAGATTAAAAAAATCCAAATAATTTTAACAAAAGATCAAACAAAAAAATAAATATAAAAATTATGAGGTAGAAAAAATTTACTTGACTTGAAAACAAAATAAAAAAATAAAAGAAAGAGCAAATAAAAAAATCAAATAAATGATAAAACAAAAATAAAAATTACTAACTGGCAGAAACATTACGTGACTTGAAAATTAAAAAAAAATGGATCGCACTACGTTGCGAGGTGAGCAAGTAATTTTTATAATTGTTGGGATTGAAAAAATTAATAGGATTTGCAGGTGTAAAATTCAAATATAATATCTATATATGCAAAATTTAATATAATTAAACAGATCATCATACCCTATTATAAAAACAGCAACATCGAAGTCTCAACATATAAAATTATCATTGTTATTACTATTAAAACAATAAAGATTATCAAATTGTCCCGAGAGGAAAAAACTGAAAGACATTAATAAAACAGTAAGTAAGAAAAATAGCTGAAATTATTATTATTATTATTATTATTATTATTATCGTGTTAATAATGAAAAAAATGAAAAACTAAAAAAATCATAATAATTTTAACAGAAGATCAAACAAAAAAATAAAATAAAAATTATGAGGTAAAAAAAGATTCATTTGATTTGAAAATAATAATAATAAAACAATAAAAGAAAAAAATGAAAGACTAAAAAAATCATAATAACTTTAACAAAAGATCAAATAAAAAATCAAATAAAAACTATCTGGCAAAAAAATTACGTGACTTGAAAATTAAAAAAAAATGGATCGCACTACGTTATGGGCTGAGCAAGCAATTTTTATAATTGTCGGAATTGAAAAACTTAATAGGATTTGCTGGTGTAAAATTGAAATATAATATCTATATATGCAAAATTTAATATAATAATAATGGATCAAGTCGTTCATGTAGATTGGATATTTAATATAATAATAATTTTTATATTTTAATTTCAATTTTATATAAATAAAATTATATATAAGCACAAAAGAAAAAAACTTTAACCATAAAAACAATATTTCATTAAAAAAATATCAGAAAAAAGAAAGAAACGAAAAAACGTAATCGAAAAAAAAGCATTGTGGAAATCCACAGTGCTATGTGTGGTGAACTACAGTGAATTCCCCACACATTTTATATGTTTTGTAATTGACCTTTTCTTGTTCTTAATTTCATAATTGAGTTTTTAAGCTTTTTCTTTTTACTGATCTATTTTTAATTTCAATTTCATAATTTAATATTAGTTTTCTTGAGGATTAGATTTTATAATATACTTTGTTATTATAACATGAAAGCCATGCAATTAGGAAAGTTCAACCCTTATCAATAGTAAGCTTAAATCGAGTCTTAGGAAAGGCATCATCAATTGAATTTCAAAGCCAGGTAAGTCAAACTAAACTTATAATCAAGGAAAAATCCTATTCATTTTTAATTATATAGGTCTTAAGATGATCCCTTTTCATATGAAGTTAAATGAATACCAATATAATTCCTTCCATATGTATCTAGATAGGTTTTGAGATGATCCATTCCATATACATACACATATGGATGGATCTAATGATGATCCTTCTATATTTGTTGTGTGGATTCAAATATGATCCCTTTTTATTAGTGTGATTTATAAGATGGTCCATTCACTTATTTGATTTGTTTATTTTATATAGAAGTTGGTCTCCTTTTGAGTTTACCATATTTTTTTAAATTGTTCATCTCTTGATTTGACTAAAATTAAAAAAATTCCCTAAGCGAGTCATATCTTGACTTTACTGAGTTTTCAAAAGATTTCACAAACATCATATTTTCATTGTAAGCTTACCATGTAAAACCTTTTTCATAAGAAATTGTATTGCTTATTGTAAAGATGCATATTCTACAATAACTTATTTTTTACTCTTGATTCCTAAATATTCTCAAAAATCAAAAAAAAGGAAAAATAAAATAAATAAAAAGTACATTTTTAATTTAATCAATCTAAATCTGATTCATTCAATTGTTTTCATCCATTTTCCTTGTCTTATTCATGTTAAGGACTTTTATCAAATTAAAATATGGTTAACATAAAGATTATTGAGTAAGAATTGAGAGAAGAAGAAAAATACAAAAGTATTCCCTTAAAATCTTTTAGAATAAGGAATAAAAAATAAAAATATGTCTAGATAGGGTAGTGCAAATAGAGGACATACTTATAAATAAGATGATAGATGTGTGAGAAACCTTACCCATCATACAAAAAGATAGAGAGAAAAAGAAAAAGGGGAGAAAAAACCTAACTTTATTTGATTCAATTCCTATTTGACCATAATGTTTTAAAACCTTAACCATCATTGCAAAGCAAAAAACAATAGGGAGGGAGTTAAAGTAATAAGAGAAACTATTTATCTTCTCCATCATAAAATCCTAAACAACATCCTTTTCATTTGTCTTCTTCACCAACAACTTTGGTTGGTCGTCCATCCCTTTAACTAAGCATCACAAGCTCGTTCGGTGTATCCTTAATAGCATAATAACCCATTGTAGCCATAACTTTGAGTTGTTAGATATCATTAACCATAAATGGTGGTTTACACTAAGATTAAATGTTATAACATGCGAGTTAGTCTACACACCTCCCTTCCCCTCCAATAAGTTTAATTGTATATTGAAAGATAAATTGTCTAAACAAAAACAGAATGAGGGGTAACAACTAATGTCAAATCTTAATCTTGCTCATGTTTGACATTCTTGGACGTTCCTTCATGTTATTTATCCATAATTGTTTTTTTTTAATAATAATTTTCACACTTATACATACATATAATTTCATTGGGTTTATAATTCTTTTTATCAAATACATCAAGGATTCAACCCACAAAGGCCAACTTTCAAAAACCTTCCTCAAAAACATTTCTTTTTAAATCTTGTAAAAAATATTTAAAAAATATTCATTTATAATGTTTAAGGTATAAATAGACTTATAACAAGTTATTAACTTGAATGTTAGTTAAAGGTAACACCTCAATTTATTTTTGTTTTTAATCTTTAAAACATGCCTTCCTTTCATAATTATAAATCTTTATGTATAATATCCATTAATGACACCTAAGTGTTGATTGGTGTATTAATTTCTTTAGTAAATCATAGAATTTCATAACACTAGACCTTACTTCTAAGTAGATACTTGGGATTATGGCCCCAAAACCTTATTCATCAAAAACTGAGTAGACCTTTGTATTATAAGATAAATGAACATGAAAAAGTCATTACTCATGAGTAAATATTGCATAAACAAAGTGTTTAGCAACACCTTTTCTTCGAGATAAGGGTTTGGTTCAATAAGCTCAATAAATACTCATACAATCATTGAATAACATGAATTGATAGACTATTATGAGTCATAGGTTATGATTAGAAGTAATGGTTGTAGATGTGCCAACACTTAGGATCTTTTCGAGGTGAATCAATGGCTGGAATGTTACCTCAATAAAGACAATATTATCCTTTTTCTATCATCTACAAATAAGGGTGAATTTCATGCCCTAAGAATCAAGAAATAAGAGCCCTAGTTGATAAACAATTCATCTTTATGCCTAGTTTTCATCCCCACTTATGTCTCTCTCCCTCTATTTTTTTCTCCCCTCAAGTGATGCCATTATCTCTGGCAATCGTGCTCAACCTTCTCTATGACAACAACCAACTCTTCTTCACCAAGTAGCCTCCCTTTCTTATTATTTTTCTTCTCTTCTATTGTAAATTGTTGTCATTGCATGCATTGCATATAATGAAAAAATTAATTAACTTCATGGAAACTAGGTCGGGTTGGTGACCATATAGGCTTGGGTTGGGTCAAACACAAATAGATGGGTCAGACCCATCTAAAAAAGAAGAGAATATAAGCTTGTTAGGTCAACCTAGTTGAATGGCTCAGGTCCAGCCCATATTTGCAAATCACAAATGTTAGTATTTCAATTCAATCGGAGTTTATAAAGGCCTTGTAAAAGTGTCAATGATATTTTGATAATTTTTTTCAAATTGTAATTATGTTTTGAAAGGTTTTTTTGGTGTCCTTTAAATTATATTTTTTTCCAATTTGATCATTCAACAATAGATTTATTGAGAAGTGAGTTTTGTAATTTGTTTTGATTTTGTTTATTTGAGGTTATTATGGTCTCATGATATAGGTCATGAATTTGGAAGGTTGACCCGAGTTGATCCAATATGTTATCTCAATATTTTTTAAAAAAAAGTATGTCATCTTGGAATTATTTTTAAGTCAAACTATATTTTTAATTGTCCTCTATATTGTTTTTGGACTTATTGAGTTAATCAGGTCATATTGGTTCAGCTTTTATTTTCTTACTTGTGTTTGAAATGTGAATTATATAATTTCAAATAAGTTTATCTTTAGATTTAATTTGAAATTATTTTATACATAATATAGAAAAAACAGTACAACCTTGAAATAACACACTGAAATGTTTTGGAACCAAAACATATCGTTCTAATTAAAAAAAAACATAAATACTAGTAGTGCTTTTCATTTTATTTTATTATCATATAGTAGAGTTCATTTGAAAAGCCAATATATTTAAGCTAACCTATACAAGATTAGCTTATAAAAATAGATTTCTCAGGGGTGTGGCATGGTGGTAAAGAGTTTGAGATCTGACTTATACATTTTGAGTTCGAGTCAAAACGTGTTCACCTTATAAAAATCTAGAACAGTCGGGGTTTTACTCGTTTAACCTGAACCTAAAAGAGTGACTAAAGGAAATAGGGTTCCTCAAATCCAAAAAACTATATAAAAAAAATGTATGCCGCAGATGTTGATGGAATCTCATAATTATTAAAGCACTTTTTATTACAGCTAGTGGCTAGAGCATGACATTTTTTATGTCTTAATTATATTGTTGGTATCGCCAAATGGCAATTCCTGTAAGAAAAAATATATAAGCTGTTGTCTTGATCAGAACAACATAGAAATAATTATAATTCAAGCTTTGGAATTATATAAGCTATTTCTACAGCGAGCTCTGTACAGGTTTCTGCATCAATAACTTCAATTAACAGTTCATCCTGCAGCTATTTTGGACGGGGTTTTGATGGCAGTGTTGGATTATCATAAGTTCTAGGTAACGTTAACGATAAAACTTAATTCAATTCATCTGTAGCTTATTCACCAAAGTTAACATCGAAAAACAAGCAGCTTTTTTTTTTATTACTATTATGCTGCAGTCGCTATGTGCATAATTGGTTCAGGTTTCTCTGTCAAGTCTCGCAAGTTTCTTAATTATCAAGAAATATTAAGTAATAGAAGCTTTTGCGCGTAGCCCTATTCAGTAAGGATTCTGGATTGCTTATGCTTGCTGTCTTTCTTGTGTTATAGTCTTCTGAGTCAGCTGATCATAAGATCTTGAAGCTTTGTCGTAGGCAGTACTAGATTGGATTTCCAAAAGGTTTCCCACACCAGAGTTACACAAGAACGCATGAACCCTTTACAGGTTGGACCAATTCAATCACACAATCTTAATCTATATGTTACAATTTCTCGAAGACATAATGATATGAGAGTTAAGGTGCCTGGTGTGAGTCCATGTGTGCGCACAAGAAGAAAATTACCAGCTCGAATGCGGCCATTACTGTAGGAAGCTTTCCGAATGGATCCACCGATAGCTGCAACTTTGATCACAGATTTTTCTAGCCCACTCACCATTTTTGTTCCCTCCGCAAACTGATCTAGTTCCTTTCTCTCTTTATAACTAGCTACTAATCAATGAAACTCAGAGATTTCTCTGGCTTGCTATGTTTGTAGAACGTAAACATATATATAGGTCGAGGCAGGTAGAATTCATCAGATAAAAAATCTCCTTTGCATGCATAGTTGGATAGAATTAAAGTCAATATCGATTGTCAATATTATAACGATTTTGAATATATTAATTTCGTGGTGGGCTATTTCGGACGTGAAAACTTTTGCCTTTTGAATTATTATTTTTGAAAAAAATATATTAAATTAATATTATTCTAACTTGTGAGGCTAACCCTAGCGTCAGCCGCTCAAGACAGGAGTCGTTATTTGATAGATCTGTTTCTGGACCATACCTTCGTCCAAAAACACTCTTTGAAGAACTCATTGATACAACCTCCTAACATTGCAGTCAACGCTCTTCATGTCAACGTTGCATCTTGTAACTGGACCAGAACGTTGTCCAAATACATTCTTTGAAGAACTCGTTGATACAAACTCCTAACATTGCAGTCAACAATTTGTGAAGGTTTTTTCAGAAACAGGCAGCAAAACAAAATGCAAACTTGATCAGTGTGTAAATCAATAAAATTGGAAGAGAATTAGCTAGAGGTAACAGAAACATAGATTGATTGCATTCAAACTTGGAGAAGATGAACATGTTACAAGCCAACACATATACTATATATCACTGCATAAGATTAGAACTTCAATCCTCACTCACAAAACCAACCAACAAACAAACAAAATCTCAAAATATGTAAACAAGAAAAACCATCTAAATAACATAATCAGACCAATCAACGATAAACGAAATATGATCCATAGTGAAACTCGGAATCGTATCCAGCTTGATTGGATTCTCCTTCCCTCCAATCAACCTAGCTGGATTCCCAACAGCAGTAGTTCTAGGTGGCACTTCCTTCAACACCACTGAACCAGCCCCGATCTTGGCCCCATCACCAATCCTAATATTTCCCAGAATACAAGTTCCGGCCCCGATCAACACCCCGTCCCCGATCTTAGGGTGCCTGTCTCCACAGGCCTTCCCTGTGCCTCCTAGAGTCACATTATGCAAAATTGACACATTGTTTCCAATCACAGCTGTCTCTCCAACAATTACTCCTGTGGCATGATCAAATAATATTCCCTGGCCCATCTTTGCGCCGGGATGGATATCGACTGCGAAAACCTCAGATACTCTATTCTGTATCAGTAGAGCTAGAATTTGTCTACCCTGTGACCATAACTTGTGCGCCACCCTGTGTGCTTGACATGCTAGAAAACCTTTGAAATTCAAGAATGAGTGAACAAAGCTCACGCATGCAGGGTCTCTCTCTCTTACAGATTTCAAATCCTCCTCCACGGCTCTCATGATTTCGGGACTCTCTTCAAGGACCCCTGCAAACAGGTCAAAAAGAGTGATACTAGGAAGACTGGAATTACTGAGCTTTATTGAGAGAACATTAGCCAACGCTCTTTCTAATGACTTGTGAGACAAAATGGAGGTGAAGTAGTAGCTAGATAGTATTGGTTCTTTTTCGACATCTAGCCTTGCTTCTTCATTCATTATAATCCATAAGCTATTCTGCTGATCAAAATCATCAACGACAGTAGGCTTGTTGATTGGTTTTGTGTGATCCCTGTAAAAGGGTGTGCAAGGAACATGAGGAGGCCCGCAAAACTTCACGTAGTTGCAGGCTTGATCATCTGTTTGAGACCTGTATGGATTGCGAGAAAGCTGAGAGTTGTCTGTTCGTTGGGTGTCAAAACAAGCAGCCATTGAAATGATATTATGGCAATGGTAATGAAGTTAGTGAGCTAGGGGGGGGACTCTTATATAGAGGGAATGGAAATCAAAATGGCTTTATTTTATTTTTTATATTATTCTTTTATTGATAATAGTGGGGCCATCTTGGGGCAATGTTTTCAATCGGTTCCGCTTAATCTGAAATAAATTTTATCACACTTAAAATTTTGATTTGTTCTGGAAATACTCTTGAAATCTCTTAAAGTAAATTTTATCTAGTACAGATTTTTGGTTTGCTCAGGAAATTCCATCGAGAACGTTTCGATTTCGTTCCGTTCAAAATGACCGATACATTTTATTTCAATTCAAAAAACTAATTTTTATTATGTATTTTTTAAATTAATTTTTTTTCAATTTCATTACTCAATAACGATGTTATTACCACGCAGATTTGTTTGAATTTCTGCACCCCACTTCTCTCCAAATGTCAAAATAATCTTCAAGAACTTACTCGCTGCCTCGGATTTGTATTAGGTTTGGACCCGCGTAAAGATAACAATAAAGTATTGCAAATGCGTTGAGAGAGAGAGAGAGAGGAGGAAACATGACTTGTATCTCAGTTGTTTTTTTATTACATTAAATGATATCAAGAAAAAACCAGCACCGGCAAGTTGATTTTTTTAAAATAATAGTACAAACATGTAGCTAGATTTTTAATCTGTGGATGGAAAAAATCTAAGAAAACCAAGTCAGAACAATTTGAGTCGAAAAGAAAAAATAATTTTATAAAAGAATATACAAATAAAAAGAACAACAATCAAAGTTGATATAAAAAAGAAATTCAATAAAAGCACCTAATAAAAAAATAAGTAATGAATTATAAAAGGAACCTATTAAAAATTGAGAATGAATGATGAAAATAAAAATAAAATAAGATTTTACAAAAACCCTAAGAACAAAAATTTAAAGTAAAAAGAAGAGGGGTTGAAGTGGAAATTCATTTTGCATGACTAGCATGAAAATCAAGCAATGAAAGAAAAAAACATGAGGGGAAGAAAGGGTCGACGACGATAGATTAAGTACAGTTTGGTATTGCGATCTCACCGGTTTTTAGATAAAATTTAAAGAAAAAAATTATTTTAAATGAATATATTTTCGTGTGTTTTAGATAATTTTGATGTGCTGATTTCAAAAATAATTTTTTTTTAAAAAAAAACATCATTTTGATGTATTTCGGCATGATAAGCACTTTAAAAAACTACCACAACCACCCTCTCAATCACCCAAGTTACTATCAACCACATGTGATGTGATGTCTAAAAAGAAAAGTTTGTCATAAAATTTCCACCAACGTAGCGGAAAGATGGTTTTGACCACTAAGAGGCATTGTACATATTTTTTGCATTTTAAAATATAAGAAAATATGTATTTTTTTTCTATGAAAATATTCTAAAAACGATTACAGAATTCGGTCGTATGCACAAAAACAAAACACATTTTTTATATTTTTAAAATAAGATTTTTTTCACAATTTTCAGAGAAAAATCATATTTTTATAGCAATTCTGTATACTTCAATGTAAATCTACGAAGTTATATTAGACAAAAACTGATAGAAAAATATACAATAAAATCATTAAAATCTTGAAATATGATTTTTTTTTATTTTTGTTGTTTCTTAAAAAAACAGCAGACAAGTGAACATTGCAAATTGAATTAATTCACTTTGCACTGTTCACTTAAGCTGATTGAGTTGGTGCTTTGGGTTAAAAAAATAGAGGGCATACCTTTCTTTTTGGGAAGCCCATAGTGGTTGAAATTGTTAATGGTGTTGCAAGGAAAAATTTGGTTGGTTGAAGGAGTTGTCGACGTCGTCGGAGGTGGTGCATATGAGGAGTTGAAGTGCCTACCAGAATTGGGGTGGGGGAATATGTTTTTTGAATGATTTCTTTCCAACTTTAGCTTCTGATTTCTCACCCTTAGCCATAAATTCTGCCTCTATTTATAGCTGGTGGAAAAGGATAATCTTGTCTATACGTGGGTTAAATTTTAGTCATTGGTTCAAATTATAATCATCCCAACTATTGACTCAAAATAGGTGTTACGAGCTGTCAAATTTGACAACTCTATTAGGCTACTTTAGTCGTCAACTTTGATGTTGAACAATCACATGTGTGGTGTTAATCATAGGAACAATTTTGTGTATGTTTTTTGTCAAATTTGATCAAGAATAAAGGTATTAAATGCATGTTCAAAGTTGGTACCAAATAAGGATTTTTAGTTGAATTTTAGGGAAGAAAATGAATTAGTATTAAGCCCATAATAAAATGGATTTGAGGAATTTAAAAGTATAATTAAGTCATTACATTTAATTAAGTCTCAATTAATTCCTAAACATGATTAAACTTTACTTTGGTTCATGATTAAATCAAATTGACCTATTAAAAATATAATTGTCTTTAAATTTAATTTTTATATAGATTCATCCGATAATAATTTATTTTAGCATGTTTTTTTCCTCTAGTTTTGGGCATAATAGTGTTTTGATCGGACTCTCAAATATATCAAAGATTTCAAACCTTTTTTTTTCACCACAACAACTTTTTTTACTTTATTTTTTACACCTCAACAACCTTTTTTATTTTGTTTTTATTTTTATTTAAAGTATATTTTGGGAATACCTCATAAATGAGTTATTACAATCACTTTGAGACAACAATTAGGATCCTTTCAAATTGAACCAATGGCGAGAATTTTACCTCAATAAAGACAATATTACCCTTTTTCTATCATCTATAAATGATGTATGGGGGGAATTTCATGCCCTGCATCAAGAAATAAGAGCCCAAATTGATAAACAAATCATTTTATGCCTAGTTTTCATCCTTACTTTTGTCTCTCTCCCTCTATTTTTTTCTCCCCTCAAGCGAGGCCACTATCTCCGGCAATCGTGCTCAACCTTTCCTATGACGACAACCACCTCTTCTCCGCCAGGCAACCTCCCTCTCTTATTCCTCTTCTTCTTCGTTATTGTACATTGTTGTCATTGCATGGAATGAAATAATTAATTAACATAATGGAAACTAGGCCACGTCAGTGACCATATGGCTTGGGTTTGATCACACACAGATAGATAGATGGGTCAAACCATCTAAAAAAGAAAAAAAAAATAAGCCTGTTGGGTCATCTTATGGCCCAACTTGGTTGGATCAGCCTAGTTGAATGGCCAGGTCCAACCCATATTTGAAAATCATAAATGTTAGTATTTTAATTAAATCATAGTTTATAAAGGTCTTGTAAGATTGTCAATGATATTTTTATCTGGAGATGGGACTTTGAGCAAAGTTGATATCATGATTTTCTTCACTTGCTCAGCTCTTTCAGCGTTCAAGTTTTTTGTTATGAAATATATTAAGATAATAATTTGTTATCATTTTTAATATTTACAGTGCAAAATAATTTAAAAAAGATTGTCAATACCGTTTCGGTTTCCGTTCCAATTTCGGAGCATTACGGCGTGCTGTTTCGGTGTCGTACTGTTCATATATAATTAATTAATTAATTAACTAATTATATATATATATGAAAAAAATATTAATTTAACAATAATAATTAAAATTTGAATTCTTTTTATTTTAAAATATTTTGGTGTTTTTAAATTATTTTGATGTATAAATGTCAAAAATAATTTTTTAAAAATAAAAAATAGATTTTGAACCCGGGACGGAACCAAGACATTCCAGCTGGAATTTAACCGGAATTTTCTAAACGGACTAGAATTAAAACCGAGATAAAAACAATATTGTTTTTTCTCGAATTTTTAAATGGAAAGGTATAAAAACAGGCAAATCAAGATATCAACGTGTCCGAAGTTGGCCAGGTTGCAGGTGCATAAGAGCTCAAGTCTCGCAGGCGGTGACGAGGTAGACAACCAAATAAGATTTGCCATCCCTAAAAGATCCTAAATAAATTATAAAATATCACTTGAATGTAGAGTTAATTTTGAAGTTTTCTTGACGTGGGTTGCTTAGATTTCTTGTTTACATGAACAATTAATGCAAAAAAATCTTCTTCTTTTTTGGATATTCTAATATTACAAGAATATTAATTACTAACTAAGAAAATCAGATCTGACAGACCCCTAGCATCCTTTCTTTGACTAAAAAACTCCCTTCTTCTTTATTGCTAAATATTTTCTGTCACGATACGATGAGGTCTTCGTTTACGATGAACATGAACAAGTGGGGATCCCATTACGATGAGTCAGTCATGGAGCTCTGAAAAATCTGCCATGGGGAAGCTATATCATGGCAGACATGACCTCCATAGGCTACATTTATTTAACCATATCGAATGTCAAATGATTTCTACCCAAATGACACCATCAAATCTCTTCTCCAACTCTTTGAATCATTTTCCAAATCTAATCTATAAATACACTAACAAGGGTGATTGCTTTGATGTTCTTTGTAGATAATGTAAAATCAAAAAGTTTATGCATGTATTTAATCAAATTAATTGAAAACAATCCGTGCAAAAAATGCAAGAAAAAACTTTGATAATAACTAAAGAGTAAACTAGGAAAAATCAAGAGATAAATATAAATCAAGATATTTAATCTTGCAATATAAATAATGTAGCCGGTTGTGTTTAAAAATTTTGTTTATTAGAGTCAATTTTTTATTTAATCAAACAATAAGAGAAATAAGCATACACAAAAGAGACTTGATAAATTCAAATAAAAAAATAGGCAATGCTGAACATATCTAAAAAAAAATGTTATCATTTTATGTGAAAATCAAGTAAAAAATAAATGATATTTAACTAAAGACTAAATTAAAGAGTTAATATGTGTGGATATCTAATCTCGGAAAATAAGCCATAAACTCAATTGTATTTAATATATTAATAAATAAATTTCTTGGAACCAATATTATCTAATAAAATGATTTTAAAAATTACATAAAAGATACTGGATAAGAATAAAAACATAAGTATTTAGTGTTGGTAAAATATTAACATGTATACATCATATGTATTTTTAATACTAAAATCAAATAACAATTCAATTTACCTTATTTATTATTTTTTATAGTGATTTTCATCCTTTTATAGCAAAATCATCGTATTACCCAAAAATCTTTAAGAAACAGTTAAGATTTTTAATAATCATAAAGCCAAGTGGCAACTGCTTTCCTTGTTTTTAAACATTTCATAATAATTAAATTTATTAGTATGTTATATTTTACCTTGCCATTAATTCTTTAAATAATATTGAAATTATTTTTAAGTCTCATTCTAACTTGCATAAATATTTCACAACCTATATTGTTATAGAAAATTTGAAACGTTTTTTTTTATAATTTACTTAGGGTGGTGAATTATCTATTAAATACTTCAATAATTTCATAGAGTTTATATTATCCTCAATATTTATCCATTTATCACCTTTGATTAAGGAAACATGAAGTCAAGATCAAAACTGAGTATTCCTAAACTAAGATAATAGAGTGATCTCAAGTCTAAGGATTACTTATATAATTTTCATATTAGTCTTTTCATAGATATAAACATTATGTTCATACAGAATCCTCATATATACTTATCATTTTATAAGTACCTACTTATTAGTTCCAACTATCCTTCACACATTAGCTTATAAGAATACTTTATTTTTTTCATAAAGGAAAAAACTATAATATATATTAGTCTTAATGGTTCTAATTAATTCCAAATCTTGATAGAGCATTGATTAAGAATCTTTACGAACAATGCTTTGATGCAACAGGAATTATCATAATTATAATTATTTTATAATAATCTCTGGTTTTCGTAATTATTTTATCTTTTCTCTAGACTTATTAATCAAATAAAAATGAATATTAAACATAAAAATGTTTTTTTTTAAATAAAATACATGTTTTATAAAAATAAAACTAGCATCATATGTAACCATCTAATTTGGTGCAATGCATATACACTAATAATCTCTCACTTGCACTAAATTCAATTGCTCATGTATCTAACATCATATAACTCCATATAGAAATCCAGTTTCATATGAGATAATACCTTAGTGAGAGGATCAAGATAGATCCTTTTCAATGGGTATTCACTCTATTTTTACATTTTTTATTATTATTTATCGGACGAAATAGTATTGTCTAAGTATATATTTGAATTATTGATGACACTTTGTTTTCTATGTTGATGTAATGGCTTCATTGTTATTTTAGTACAAAATTATTGGATCAATAATACTTGGAACCACTCATATATCTCTATGACAAAACCTCAAAATCAAAACAACACATAAGTGTTCATATATGAACCTTTTGTTATTTTATAGTAAAATAAATTAATTTGATGGTTCGTGATAATCACTTTGAGCCAACAATTAGCATCTTTCCATGTTGAAAGTTTTACCTCAATAAATATAATATTGCCCCTTTTATCATTTATAAATAAATAAAAACATAAAAACTACTTAGTGTTCTTTATTTTATTTTATTATCGTACAAGATTTCATTTCATTTTATTTTATTATCTCGATGGAATCCCATAATTACTCAAAGAGCTTTTTAATACAGCTAGTGGCCAGAGCATGACATTTTTTATGTCTTAATTATATTTGTTGGTATCGCCGAATGGCAATTCCTGTAAGAAAAGATATATATAAGCTGTCGTCTCGATCAGAACAACATAGAAATAATTATAATACAAGCTTTGGAATTATATAAGCTATTTCTACAGCGAGGTCGGTCCAAGTTTCTACATCAATAACTTAAATTAACAGTTCATCCTGCGGATAAGTAGGACGGGGTTTTGATGATCCTAAGTTCCAGGTCTCATCGGAAGTGACAGATCCTTATCCCGGAGCATACCTAACTTTGCTAGGTCAGCCCCCTTCATCTCTAGGTTGCAGCTTGTAACTGGACCATACCTTCACCTGGGTTATTCGGTCAACTCTGCACGCATCTACTAACTAATCCTCGGTCTTATTAAACATCCTGCAAGCCTAATGAACAGGTAAGGTACCGCGAGGATGACAGGCGGCTTAAACGAGATGGGAGGAAAACAAGCCGGACAGGCGGCTTGAACCGAGATGAAAGGAAGACAAGCCTTTTCTCTGAACACCAGATCAATAGCCAGACCTTCCTCTCCTTGAAGAACTAGTCTGACTGATACAACCTCCTAACAATGCAGTCAACAAATCTGGGAAGGTTTTTCCAGAAACAGAAATGCAGACTTGAGTGTGTCAATCAATAAAATTGGAAGAGAATTAGCTGGAGGTACAGAAACATAGATTGATTGTATTCAAACTTGGAGAAGAAATCCTCTTGAATACCATGTTACAAGGCAACACATATACTACATATCAGAGCATAAGATTAGATTTAGAACAGGGCCTGTTCTGTTTGCTAATAGCTGGAGAACTTCAATTCTCACTCACAAAAACAACCAACAAACAAAATCTCAGAATATGTAAACTAGAAAAGTCATCTAAATAACATAATCAGACCAATCAGCGATAAACGAAGTATGATCCATGGTGAAACTAGGAATCCTGTCGTGCTTAATTGGATTCTCCTTCCCTCCAATCAACCTAGCTGGATTCCCAACAGCAGTGGTTCTTGGTGGCACGTCCTTCAGCACCACTGAGCCAGCCCCGATCTTGGCCCCATCGCCAATCCTAATATTTCCCAGAATACAAGTTCCGGCCCCGATCAACACCCCATCCCCGATCTTTGGATGCCTGTCTCCACACGCCTTCCCTGTGCCTCCTAGAGTCACATTATGCAAAATTGACACGTTGTTTCCGATCACAGCCGTCTCTCCAACAATTACTCCGGTGGCATGATCAAATAATATTCCCCGCCCCATCTTTGCGCCGGGATGGATATCGACTGCGAAAACCTCAGATACTCTATTCTGTATCAGTAGAGCTAGAATTTGTCTACCCTGTGACCATAACTTGTGGGCCACTCTGTGTGCTTGACATGCTAGAAAACCTTTGAAATTCAAGAAAGAGTGAACATAGCTCACGCATGCAGGGTCTCTTTCTTTTACAGCCTTCAAATCCTCCTCCACAGCTCGAATGATTTCGGGACTCTCTTCAAGGACCCCTGCAAAGAGGTCAAAAAGAGTGGTACTAGGAAGACTGGAATTACTCAGCTTTATTGAGAGAAGATTAGCCAGCGCTCTTTCTAGTGACTTTTGAGACAAAATGGAGGTGAAGTAGTAGCTAGACAGTATTGGTTCCTGCTCAACATCTATCCTTGCTTCTTCTTTCATTATACGCCACAAGCTATTCTGCTCATCAAAATCATCAACGACAGCAGGCTTGTTGGTGGTTTTTGTGTGATTCCTGGAAAAGGGCGTGCAAGGAACATGAGGAGGTCTGCAAAACTTCACATAGTTGTAGGCTTGATCATCTGATTGAGACCTGTTTGGATTGCGAGAAAGTTGAGAGGTGTCTGTTCGTGTGGTGTCAATACAAGCAGCCATTGATATGATATGATATGATGGTGGTGTAATGGAAATGAAGTTTGAGGCTTAAATAGAGATTGAAGAAGACAACCGTGTTGTTGAAATAAGAGTGGAGGTTTGAGGCCAGCGAAAGGGGGAGGAAAGTCTTATATAGGGGAGGAGGAGCTATGACCAGAACTTTCATGGGAATGGAAATCAAAAGGGCTTTATTTTTATTTTTATTTTTATTTTTATTATGGATAAAGAAAGGAACAGAGAAAATTATATCTTTGGTAAAGTGTTGGATTTTGCCGCTTGGAATTTTTAATGGACATGGTTCAATATGATCATCTAAATATTTTTTGGATTTATAATGGGAATTGATTTAAAAAAAATATAAACACAGAAAAATAAACATTTTTTAATGAAGGAAAAAGTAGGTTTGTCGACCACTCAAGGCTACGACTATTTCATCTTGATTTCATGTAAGATCACATGCATGTATGTACGATGATGCCTATGATCTTGATTTGTGGGATAACTGTTCTTTTTGTCTCAATAAATTCAATAATATTTCATTTTTCATCCCTATAGTTTAAAATCGTCCAATGTCATCCTTATAGTTTTTAAAGTTTCAACATCACCCTTGAATTTTTTTTTTTTTGGATTTGAGATTCTTTCATGTATGTTTTTGAAAAACAAAATTGTTTTATATTAATTTTTTGATTTTTTTAGATAATTTTACATGTTAATGTTAACAAAAATATTTAAATCAAAAACAATCTTCAAAAACATAGCTGGGAATTTAAAAAAAAATAGAAGAGAAAGACATGTAAAATTAGATGAATTTACTCCTACAGTAAAGGAGTTTTGACAAGTCAGTCACGAAGGGAGTGGTGACGTCAGTGATGAGGTGGGGTGTCACGATCACATGCACAGAAGATATATTCGAGGGAAACGGCACCACAATTGGTGACAGTGGGACCCTCTCGGGGCCCATTTATTCAGCTGATATGTAACTGATTACGTCATGAATAGTAGACTTTTTTCATTATAGTTCGACCTTTCTATGCCCCAAAGTGCACTCAATCTGTTCTGTTCTCTCATGAACGCTTCCACCACCCACTACCACTTCCGTAATTCCATTTCTCTCCTCGTGTCAAACAAGTCGAGATTAACGTTGGTCGGTACCTTCCAGAACCCAGTTTCATTTTATTTTTCACTGCACATTTTATACCAATTAAAAAAACACATAAAATGTCATTACTTAAATCCCGGTTATAACTGTATTTTTTTACTTATATACCGTGCAAAACGTTTCAGTTTTATTCCGTAAGTTCTATTTTGGTCAAATAGTAATTTTTTAAAAATAATAAATAATTTTATAATAACAATTATATCTCCTAATCCGATTATTAGATTGAGATAAAATTTTAAAAGGAGTCTCTTATAATATATATATATATATATATATATATATATATATATATATTATCTTACAATTTCAAAGCAATTGAGAATATAATGATTTTACCAGATTGATGATGGTATCTCATAATATTATACATGTTCATAATTTTGTTTCGAAAATCATTTTATTGTGTTTTTTTAGATTAAATTACACAATTCTAAATAATTTTATTTTTAGATTTGAAGGAATTTTTTTTAAAATAATATATTTAATTATAAATATATAAATCACCGACCAAAACAAAATTAATAAATTAATAACGTTGTACAGAACTTACTTCCATGGAGCTTAAGCTTTGTATTAGGATTGGACCCGTGTGTTCTGTTTTTTTTTTTGCAACTTTCTATAAAAAAAAACACAAAAGATGATTATATATATATATATATAACAACTTCAATTTACATTAATTTTTAAACGTGTGATCTAGATTATTAGATTTAAAGTATTCTATATGAAAAAACTATAATGTTTATTTCTAAATTAATTGAATATTGTAGGATGTAATTTGTAAATTATATGAAAATATTAAAAAGGAATATCATTAAAAAAAATAAGGATTAAGATTGAAAAGAAAAATAAATTTAACAAAATATCAAATTGTCATTCAACTTACTTGATAATTAAAAAAAAACTTTGTGAAAAAAAAACCTTGGATGCCAGTTTTAAAATTCTTGTTTTTAAGTGAATTTAAGTTGTTTCATTATACTTTTAAAATGAAAAAAATAAAGGTTATCCCTATATAATATAATAGTGATTAATATTTTTTGTAAGAAGACTCAACTACCCCTAATAGCCCGTGCAGTATTTGTAGGTGTGAACGGCAAAGATACTGGGACAATCATATCTAGAATGTTTTTCCATACCTAATTTGCATTTGCTAGTAGATATTATTGATTACTACAATCATGCTACGCCGCTGCAATAATTCAAATTTGATTTTTAAGTGACATTGCCGTTTTATATTTTTCTAATCACAGAGCTTGTTAATTAAAAAATGAAAATAGAATGTATATATTTAATATAATAAATTCAAAAGTAAATAAAGGAATAAGTAGTAAAAGGATAATTACTAAAGTTGGAAGCTGATCTTCCTAGTAAAATACAAAAGATAGATGCACAAGCAATATTTTTTAAGTATAAACTACAAAAATAATGTTAATTAACGGAAACATATGTGTATTAAACTATGAAGCCATTGTAAATTGCTAGGTGGTTCCTCACAGAGTGTCTAAATTAGTTGAATAATATAGACACGACTCACTTGTTAGGGGGAGCCATCACGCACCCGTCAGTTTTTCTTAATATATATATACAAGTTAAATAAATTTTATTTTAAGAGTAATTTAGTTATTTTATTGTGCTTTTAAAAAGTAAAGATTTACAAAATTATCCTCTAAATACCAATAAAATGAATTTGAAATAATTTATTAACACCAAAATACGTTTTTTAGGGGGTGGTTTCTTTGTATCTAAATACACACACAGGGATATAAAGAAGTTTAGAATCTAGATATAGAATTCTAAATTAAAAGGATAGAAAATCACTAAAAAAACATTAATTTTGAGGGGGGAAAGTATTTTACGAAAAGAACTTGTGGAGTAAATAAAAAAGGTTTTAGGAACATTCATTCCAGTGCATAGTTACAAAGCCAGTTAATACAAAAACCTTGATTTAATGAAGAGTAACTTGCGTTTTGACCATATCATCTATGCATGCCTTACATAAACATTCTCTTGTTACATACAATATACCTATCAATTTCGTTTCGGTTAGTACTTTATTTTTTCTATTGGTACAGAATATTTCAATTTCAGAGCATTTTAAATTTGATGTGCCATTTTAGAGTTATATTGTTTATATATAATTAATTAATTATAAAAAAATTAAAAAGCAAAACACAATATATTTTTATAAAATTAAAGTTGATGCTATAATTTTACTTTTTATAATATATATAAAAGTTGATGCGATAATTTTACTTTTTATAATATATATATATATAGGGTGGCGGGACCAGGAATATATGTATATATAATTACATATTAGAGATAAATATAATGTTAATGTGTTGAGAAAGAGAAGTAGAAGACCGGAATAGCACACCCGATGCAATTCCGGCGCGTTCTAACTAGAACTTGGCCGGAATTTCCTATACAGACTAGAATAAAAACTGGGGTAAAAACTATATCGTTTTTTTTTTTTTACTGGTACGAGGTGTTCCGATCATTTCTGCCGGAACGGAACAAATTGGATAACTATGATATAGAATATGTGTATTTTAAAAATTAATATCAGCTTGAGGGATAAATTATAGTGTGTTCTTCAAGGGAGTAAATGAGGAGGACTCGTTAAATTTAACTACTTCTAATATTTACAGAAATAGCATTTGCATAAATTGTTATTTTATTTGTCGTAAAATCAATTTTCCAATCAATTGTGTATCTTTCCACACCCATTGCCTTTTCCCTCTCCTTTTTTTCTTTTAATAGATTTCAAATTTAAGTTTTTGTCTTACACGAAAATAATTTATCAATCTCTACAAATTAATAGACAAACTCCTTTTATCCCATTTTATAATACACACATTACACCTTTCAAATGTTTGGAAAACCATTTAAAAGGGGTTTTTGAAAAGAAAGGAAAAATTTATTTTTTGTTTTAAATTTATTTTTTTATGTTCTTAAATCATTCTAATGTGCTAATATAAAAAAATAGTTTTTTGAAAAATAAAACATTAGATCTATTTTAAATTAAAAAATAATTTAAAAAATAATTTTAACCAGTCTTAATATTTATTTATCATAGTAATATAGAGTGAAAAAAACATGCATCCCAATGTTTTAGTTTATTTATTAAATAGTTATATATGTGTAATAATGAAAAGGGTGCATGGTCCATCACAGATGCTTGTATTTAATTAGTATTTACATATAATTGTCATTGTCTTGTCACGTGACCCGTAGGAGTTTCGATGCGTCGATGCTAGGCTAGCTAGTCGGCCATTCATATTCGGATTTGTTTTTTAATTTTATTTTATATTATATATATAGATATATAGATATATGTATATAATAAATAAACAAATCCGAATAATATTTTGCAGCATATATCGAAGGATCTATTTTTATCCCACGAATACCAGACATATTTATCTAAGTTCAAGGTTGTTAAAATCATTAATTGACTTGTAAAATCAGACGATTTTACGAGTCAACTCATCAAACCTTGTCAATTCGGGTAAAAATATTAATTTTGATCAAACTCGATCAAAACTGGTTAATATCGTAAAATCAAACCGGATCGGTCCGATTTAACGATCTAGGTTTTTCATTATTTTAAAACCAAATAATTAACTAATTCATCTAATCACCTCTTATACTTATACACAAAAATATTTACCTTCTTATTTCTTATCAGATGTGGGATAATTATAGAAAGAAACATTTCAACTGATACTAGGAGAGTGGACCGGAGACTAGGGTATTTAACACAAGGTTATTGATCCCGTTCCGTTCCGGCCGGAACGGCCGGAACGCCCCGTTCCAATGCAAAATCCGGGACAAAACGGCGACGTTTTTGTCCCGGTCAAAATCCCGGTCAGATCCGGCAATTCCGGCCGGAACGCCCCGGTTCCGTACCGGGCGTTCCGTTCCGGGTTCAAAATAAAAAAAAATCAAAAAAAAAACTCAACCCATAAATTATATATTAGTAAAAATAAAAAATTAAAATCATAAAAGTTAACATATAAAATAGGGGTATTAATTTGTAATTAATTTGATTGAATTATTTGTAATGGAATGTATTTTAATTAATTATGTTTGAACTTATTGATTATTTCTTAATGTGTTCATTTTTTTTTAAAGTTTTTCTAACATTAAAAAACAATAAGTAACATTAATTAATTTCAAATACAACAACCATAAAAAAACATAGAATTACTTGAAAAACATACAATAAGTAGCTTAAATTTCAAATATTTTGGATCTTTTAATTATAATTAAATTCATTCTTTATTTTTTATTTTTAAAAAAATAATTTTATTGTTGGAATTTTAGAAATGTTTCTAATTTTGAGATTATGTTTGTATTGTATAATTTAAAGTTAATTTATCTTGAATTTTAATCATATTTGTTAAAATATTTTTTTTTCATATATATATATATAATTAATTTATATGAACAGTACAAAACCGGAACGGAACGCCGGAATGCACCGAAACCGGAATGTTCCGTTCCAAACAAAAAACCGGAACGGATTTTACAACCTTGATATTTTAACATGAGAAAAAGTGAGAAACAATTGTATTTGTTCGCTGGATAAATTATATATATATATATATTAAAAAAATTATAAAAAATATATATTATAAAAAAATTAAATTGTTGTGTTGATTTTATAAGAAATAATATATATATATATATATATATCAATGAATCACTCTTGAAAATCAGTAATATTAACTTTAAATTTTTTTGATGTTTTAAATTATTTTCATATTCTGATGTCAAAATAATTTGTTGGAGTTGGAGCTTGTAATAGTAATATCGATATTGATTGTTGATACCAGTATTAGTACTGATAATCTTTTCAATAATAATACTTTTGATATATGTATTAAAAAGAATGAGCAAAATGATAGACATGAGACTGATTTTAATTTATAGAGCATATCATCAAAATATTTATTTTAAATTTGTTAGTTTTTACCTAATGAAATTCTATGGACATAATTGTTTTATAATGTATTTTTAAATTATTTTGAATTATATATGAACCTTAACTAATGAAGTTTTATAGCCATAATTATATTGTATTATTATAGCCGGTAGCCCATCTCCGGTCACCTTAGGACGCTACACGTGTCACATAAACAAGGCGTGAGGCGGAAAACCGTATGGCGCGAGCGCCTCATGCCTTGACAGTTATTGAATTTTTTTTATAAAAAAAATGGATCAATTATTGTCCTGCCTCTATACCCAAGTCATCGTTTTTTTCTTATTAAGAGCTATAACCGTATTTAGTCAATTTTAAAAAATAATAAAATGAGCAGAAGACCGGTGGGGCGGACTGGACCGGTCTGGTCCGATGTGTGTAATGACCGTGGAGCTCCTTGGTCTGGCAGCGTTTTTTGTCGTTTTTGGAGGGCTTTATCGTTAAACCACTGTTCAAAAAGGAAAAAAAAAGACGGATGAACTCGCGCGACGCATGTACAAAAAATGGTGAGTCCACAGTGCGCATGAGTCTAGTGCTACAGTGAATCCCTAATGTCTTTTAGTATATTGTATAATTTTGCTATAAAATAAGATCAATGGGGTATTTTAAAAAAATATTTAGAGGGTATTTTTGTTTATAATATTGGCAATCATTGTATTTTTCTGGTTAGTCGTTGTGGATTTTCTTTTTTTATTACTGGGGTTTTTTATAATCAAATTATTAAATGAATCGATCTTATTAAACATTTGAATAAATGACTGGGTGCTGTATTTTCTTAAGACCTTCAAAAACACTATCATCGCATGAGTATTATTTTAAAATTAGAAAATAAAATAAAATAAAATTGAGTCGTCGTCACAAGCCTCCATCTAAGCAGATACCAAAGGATATAATAAAAAAATTATACAGGCTTCGATTTTCAAATTGATAAAAAGGGCAAAATTGTCAATACGTCGTTCCAAAATCTAGACGCGTGATCTTCCCAGTAGAGTTTTGATCCTCGGATGCTTTTTTGACTATCATAAAAAAAAAAAAAATAATTTTCTTACCGGTGGTTGACTATAGCCTTGCTATGGTGACCTTGGCTTGCATTAATTAATGTAGAGTTTCTTGAAGGGGTATTATACAATATGCTATAATTAATCAACTAATACAAATAAATACATTATCCTATTTTTCAAATCAACGAATTCGAACCCGTAATATATTTATTTATTTATTATAGAAATTGAACACGTAATATATTTATTATAGAAATCGAAGAGCAATACCCTCCTCTCCTTTTCTCTTTTTTTTATAATGGCAGTAGCCCTCCTCAAGACCATAAACTTCGAGAGAGAGAGAGAGAGAGAGTCCTCTGCCCACCTCCAAAGCATGGACATGGCTGGTCCAGGATCGCCCACCCGCCAGTGGAAGGTCTTTCTCTCTGTTTTTATCGACGAAACATGTTTTGTGGTCAAGAAAATTTAATAAATTTTTGACTCTTCTAGATTTTTATAGTAGTTCTCTCTGTTTTTTATTGATGAAACTCCATCTAGTAGTTCTTTGCGGGTCCAATAAATTTAATAAAATCTTGACTGTTCTAAATTTTTATAGTTTTTTTCTTTGTTTTTTACCGACAAAACTCCATCCAATAGTCATGTTTTGCGGGTCCAGTAAATCTAATAAAACCTTGACTGTTCTAAATTTTCATAGTCCTTCTCTTTGTTTTTATCGACGAAACTCCATCCAATAGTCATGTTTTGCGGTCAGTAAATCTAATAAAACCTTGTCTGTTCTAAATTTTCATAGTCCTTCTCTTTGTTTTTATCGACGAAACTCCATCCAATAGTCATGTTTTGTTGTCCAGTAAATCTAATAAAACCTTGACTGTTCTAACTTTTTATAGTCCTTCTCTCTGTTTTTTATATCTACGAAACTCCACCTCATAGTCTTTGTCATGTTTTGCGGTCCAGTAAATCTAATAAAACCTTGACTATTCTAAATTTTTAGTCCTTCTCTCTATTTTTTATCTACGAAACTCCACCTAATAGTCTTTGTCCTGTTTTGTGATTCCAATAAATCTAATAAAATCTTAATTGTCCTAAATTTTTATAAAATACATATATCTTAGAATTGAATTCAAAACCTATAATATAAAACTCAAACTCTTTCTCAAACTCTGTATACAGTCGAGAAGGGATATCTCACGGAATAGGCAGTTGATGCCGTGAAAATCTTCCAGAAACAGAAGGTAGCTTGGAATATTCTGGTAATATTTATAATATAGGCTCATGCCAATCCATGAAACACACATGTAATGTAATGGTGATCAGGTTGAAATGGTCAACTTCTAGCTTGGTTTGGAATGTGGTTCCGTGGGGGATGAACTGAGCAGGCACAGAAGACAGAAGAGTCGCTTCGATAATACTCTTTTGACTTCTCCACAGTCATCTCTTCATAATTGAATCAACTTGCCACCTAGGGCTACTATTTAACTCTTGCTTTTCCTCTACATAACACGTAGCTGGTGACAAGCAACCATCTCGGATCTCAATCTCATCGAAAAAACATCTTGGACCGCCTACTGCTGTTTATAAATATATTAAAATATTATTTTTTAATATTAATAAATCGAAATAAAAGGAAAATTGTTTTTAACAAATAAAATACACCCTATCTAAGAAAATCGCTTAACCAAATTTTGAATGATATAATAAAAAAAGTTTAAAAATCCTTAGCAGCCCCATGAAGATATCGATTCAACCTTAATTCACCTATCAAAGCTGTGATCCAATTATGAGATAATTCAATTAAAAAAAATTGCGAAACTTATTTTTCAAACATTTGACCCAGGTCTAAGAAATCATGAAGTCCAATTTCAAACCAATTAAATGATAAAAAAAAAAAACAATAGAGAGGGGGGGATTCAATTATACAAAAGGATAAAAAAATTAAAATAATAAGTAATTGTTTTTCGAAGGGTGAGACTGAAAAGAAAAAATATAATTTAATGAAAAAAAACCAACACAATATTCAAATAGAGGACCCAATTAAAAAAATAACAAAACACAAATTGAAATAGAAAGATAAAACCGAGAAAAAATCCTACAAAGGGAAAAGAACAAAAAATAAAATAATAAGAATCAAAGTTATAACCCCAATAAACATTGTTAATACAAACCATTCCACCATGGACGTCATGTCACCCCCACCATAAAGAAAATGTTTGCAATGATCACATTTACACGCTGAAAAATACTTGGCCTCTAAGAGACATTACGTGCACTGCTAGAAGACCTCGACGCCTCCCACATGTTGTTGCAGGTGCCAACATGCTTCTATTTTTAATTTTATTTCATGTTTATTAATCAAATCATCCCTTAACCATTTGATTATAATTAGAAACTCTAGGTTAAAAAAACCCTGAACATTAATTTGTTTTAAAGAAACATTTTTAAATGTAATTTAGCCATTTTCTTTATTTTAAAAATATAAAAAAACCGAGCTGTTTTCTATCAATCTAATAATAAAAAAATAAACTTTTAACCATAATTTTTTTAATATACATATTAACAGTCTTACCATCATCACCTTTTAGTCACCTGACATGTTGAATAAACCAAAGTGATACACCTACAAGGTCCTCCTACAGGGTTTCTGATTAAAATGGACTTTAATCCATCTAGAAATTGGTTTCATTTTGGAAATTGAATTCCACATAAATTGAATTTTTAGAAAATGAATTTTGATGTTTAGTAGTTATAGAAAATGAACTGAAAAATACTTTCCATTATTTTTTGTTATAAAAATGAATTGAAAAATAATTTATTAATAAATTAATTTTTTCAAGTTTATTAAAATAATGAGGAACAAGTCTTGAGAATGAAATTGAAAAAATATAATTTCATAAATTATCTCAAATAAAATAAATAATAATCAAAATAATAGATATCAAATCTAAAAAGTTAAAAAAATGAGGTGAATAAATTAAAATAATAATAATTAACATTTCATAAATTATTTCAAATAAAATAAGTAACAATAAAAAAATAAGGACCAAATTTGATAGATAAAAATTTTCAATAAAAAAATGATAAGAAAAAAGCAAATAACAATTATAAAAATAAGAATCAAAATTAATATAAAAATTAATTTTTAAGAGATGAAATTGAAAAATAAATATTCAAAACAAATCATATACAGTAATCAAAAGTTTGAGGATCAAATTTGATATAATCAATAAATAATAATATTTCTAAATTTTTCACAATTTCTGGAAAGTGTTTTTCTCCCAAATTTTTTGGAAAATACTTTCCTGAAAACCAAGTCAATTTTTTTTTATTAGAAAGTGTTTTCCGTTGACCAACTTTCCAGAAGACAAACAAACATAAAAAAGTTTAGAAAATAGTTTACCAAAAAGTAAATTCCAGAAAACAAACATCGACTTAGTTTTCAAGTTTCTAATATCTGTAGCACTAGGCCTGTAGCGTGGAACATAGTTTTAATTCAAAAGACAGAACACCTATTGAGGGAGGGACTAGAGTTTTACCATAACATAGAACTTCAGGCACTGTTACGTGAAGGCTTTAAGAATTCAGACTAAAAAACTAAGGCCTTAAGGATGCACAAATAGCTTACCCTATAGTAAATGAGATAATAAGTTGCCGGAAAAAAAAATATAGTTTGCAGAGAGGCGATTCCCAGCATGCTTTGCAGATTGAAGACAACTGTTGGCTGAAATGCACGCATGCACTATACAAAGAGACATTACGAGCTTGAATCAGAGAGGAAAATTAAATGAGGTTGACTGATTCATTTGCTGTAAAGGTTGCATATAAGAAAACATAAATCAGAACATAAGAAACAGGCAGAAAGCTCTATACACCTATGTTTCTTTACGAATATCTGGTCAGCAGTGATGAATTTTCATACATTATAGTATTGCATACAAAATCATCCAAACAAAAAAGAAACCGTTGTTGGATGGGTAAATGATCTTAACAATCTTGTTCATGCAGTCACCTTCCATAGCCTTGAATGAAACAGCAACTTTGCTTAGCTTAAGTCTTCTAGGAAGAAATCCAGCACCTGGTATAACAGCATTCATTTCATAAGCATCAAGAACTGTTAAAGGTTAAGACAAGAAGAGGGAACCAAAAGAAAGTAAATATGCTGTGAGCGACACTCAGAGTAAAATGCTCAGGTTACCATAGCTACAATACCAGTGAGCATATTATGTTATACTAGCTATTTGGAGAGGAATGGTGATGAAGAAGATGAAATGAAAACAACAATTACAAAGCAATGCAAATGATTGCAGGGAGGCCATCGGCCATTTTCCAGTTTCAGGCACTGCCCCCACAAAGAATGTATCAGTATAAAACAAAGCACAAAAGATGTGATTTACAATAGAAGCTGGAGGTATAGGGTTCAAGTTGCATAGCTGAGAAGCTAGCATAGTTAAGTGTAAGGCACAGAGAATAAGAGTGTCAGAAATATGAAAATATGTTTAAGCTAAAGACCCTGAAACAAATACATGAAAATCATCACAGTTGTTACTTCACAATTGCCACTAGTAATCTGGACGAGAGTTTAGGCTCCATCTCTTATCAGAGAGAGATAACTATCAAGACGTGAGAAGAAAGACCCTGATTCTTCTGCTACAATAAACAGTGTGACATTCATATTATTAATCATGTAAGAACCTGGAAACACTGAGGGAGTGAGTTAAGTTGTCAAATGCTTCATATGAGATAGCATTGCACACATAATAGGAATAATAAAAGGGGGGGTAGTACAAAAAAACTTGGGATTCTGTGATATTGGTTTATGGAGAAAAGCCAAGTCATAGCTAGCAAATGATTTGGAGAAACTAAAGAAATGTCATTACGTTTACCTAACTGAAGGATCACTAACTTCAGAGCTTGACCTCTACATCAACTCCAGCAGGAAGGTCCAGTTGCATCAATGAATCAATTGTTTGTGCAGTTGGGTACAGAATATCTATAAGACGTTGGTGGGTTCGGATCTCGAAATGGAACCTTGCATCCTTGTGCACATGGGGGGATTTAAGAACACAGTATACACGCTTCTTGGTTGGTAACGGCACAGGACCCATGGTCTTTGCATTGGTGGTCCTTGCAGCATCCATTATCTGCTTGCAGGAGTCCTCGATCAATTTGACCCAAAAAGATCTTAGTTTGATTCTAATTTTCTGCTTTGGTGCCATCTAAAACATAAGCAACATAAAGAAAAATTAAGAGTCCACACTTAACTATAGGCATAAAGTTTTAAAGAGTGATTACATAGTGCAGGACAGAAAGATAATAGATCATAAAAAATGAAGGTCATTCAGTCTTCAATTGACCCCAGAGACAGATATTAGGACAAGAATTCTCAACCGGAAGCATGTATATCAAAGAAAGGCTTCCATTTGGAGCAAAGCTCAAGTCTTTTGAAAACAACAGCCTATAAATCAACCCCCAGAAATAACCAAAGTTTCGTATTCACTATTCAGTACACATAATATTCCATACAGTATATACACCAGCCAGGAGAAACTCCATATCATCTAAAGCTACCATGAGCACCAGGATGGATACATTCCTTCTTACTTGGCACAAAATAATGTGTCGCGAGTAAATTTTACAACATGGAAACAAGCAACGGATAAGATTACGAAAACATAGAGTAATGAAAAGGAGCCACATTGAATTCAAGATCGAAATAGAAATTTAAATAAAATATCGCAAGTGTACTATTACTTTGGTTACCCCAAATATTAATACAACACC
Organism: Salix exigua; assembly: GCA_032356905.1. Lineage (NCBI taxonomy): Eukaryota > Viridiplantae > Streptophyta > Magnoliopsida > Malpighiales > Salicaceae > Salix > Salix exigua. Next base: position 27,579,771 of record CM063603.1, read on the forward strand.
ACAAAATTACTCATAGAGTAAATAAATTAATTCCTCAAGATACATGCTGCATAATTTTGCAATGCTGATTCTTTATTTTCCTCAATATAATGTAAAAAAGGTAAAATGATAAGGCCGATAGAAATATGTAAAATATATTACCTTGTCTGCATCCGCAGCAATACTGACTTGCTGAGAACTAAGTGTCTCAGAACCTTCAACCTACAAGATCCAAGATTCACAAGTGAATTGAGTAAGACTAAGTAATTTCTCAATATGGGAAACCGAACAGAAAATTACAGAACTTTTCATGATTGAAAGGGAAAAAATGATAACTTTACGAGAGAGAGACATACAGAGACCTGAAGGGTATCAGAATAAGGTACATCAAAGGTATCTGGAAGTGGGTCTAGAGTAGTTTGAGAATCCAAAGCTTCAGGAGAAGCAAAAACCCTACTTGTTGAAAGGTAGGGTTTAAGGGTGGTGTTCGTCTTGAAGGCATTGTAGTTAAAAGAAACGGAAGAGAGCTTTGTTGTTTTACAAGGAAATGAAAGAGAAGTCGAGGTTGTGAGAGAAGGGACTGATATTAATGTTGCTGTGATTGAATTTACAGCCATTACTGCTTCTTCAACCTCCTCCTCTTCTTCTTCTGGTTATTACTTTTGGATGTGCGAACCCTTTTTCTAGCTTCTTCGTAGGATTATCCAATTATTTTCCACTTTTCATATATATAATTATTATTATTTTCTTTTTGGGGGGCTGGACTAGACGCCCACATTACACATGAACTTTGTTCTCTGTGGGCTTTTCTTGGGGTTAGGCCCTATATTAGAAATCGAGGACAAGAGTTTACAAAATCCAAAAATATTAATAAAGATTATATTATATTTTTTAATATTAAATAAATCACTTTTTTCCATCAAAATTAAGAGAAAACTAGGCTTTTTAACCCTTTAAAAATAGATAAAACTTAACTTAAGATATGTGTTAATAAGAAAAGAGTTTAATAAATCACCTTTAAATCAAAATTAAGAGAAAACTAGACTTTTTAACCCTTAAACTTATTATTATTATTATCATCATTATTATTATTATTAACAGATCATAAATTATGTTTTATCTATTTTTATCTCAAATAAAAATGAGTTGTACATGTTTTCTTATAAAATTTCAAAAAAAACCGTAAGAAATTGATTAGAATAATTATTAATAAACTATCCCTAATGATAAAAATTCACCAAGAAATCAGTCAAATATGTTTTTTGACTTCTTAAGTATTGTTTTTAGTTATTATTTATAGCACTTCATATGCATTATATTGAATGAATATATGAAAAAAAAACTGTCAATCATAATAAATAGCTATTTCTATTATATTTATATCGTATTCTTTCTACACTGCATAAATTTAATATTTATATTATATTAATTAGGTTTTGAATATCCATTCAATTGATTATTATTTGAATCTAATGGTATAATAAAATATATAATAAATTTGGCAATGAGAAATGGAAAACTATGAAATTACTTAATTACCACTATTAACTTTATTTTTGTTATGTTTATTAAGAGCCAAATGGGTATTTCACCCTCATGCTCGTAAAAATCATTTTTTTTTCTATGTTTCTTACTTTGATTTTCCATCTTTTAATTTATTTATTCTATGATTGATTGGTTAAAATCGACCTACAAATCAGCTATATACGGGTAAATAAAAAAATAAAAGAAAAAAATGAAATATTTACATTTTATAGAAAATTATAGGATGCCAAAAATATTCTATCTTACCAATTCTCATCAGGAGAGAGAGGTGGCGAGCCTGTGCGTGTTATGAAAATCCAAGACAGGATTGATCATTTCAGGTTCAGCTAAAGAAAGCCAGCATAACCGCTCCTCTTTTTTCTTTCTTAACTGCCCATCATCTTATACATGAACTAGTTCTTAATTTGCCCGTTTCAGAAAACAAAATCTATTTCTCTGGATTTAGCAAGACTTTCATGACTGACCTTTCTGTCTTGAGTTCTACGTACGTACAATCTCTAATTCAATCTTCGGCGCCGTTGTTCTTGTGCTCTCTCTCTCTCTCTATATATATATATATATATATATATTTATATATATGTATATATATTTATTTATATCTATATATATGTTATATATATGAGTAGTAGAGTTTCGGTTTCTCTCTCTCTCTAAAGTAGAATGAAACTCTCTTTGTTAGCTAGTAAAGTTCGATTCAAACTCGAGTTCGTTAGGAACAGTAGGACTGCACCACCCCGCTCCCTTATTTATTAGGCTCACCTGTTCTTGCAACCTTCACCGAAATCAGCAATATCCAGTCTTGAACAACTAGCTTGTTTTAATTAGCGCACGTACGTACGTAGAGGCGATCAGGAAACTAATAAAACAAGATACATAGTTCATGGGAAAGTTTGTTAACGTTGGTGGAGGTTTTCTAGTGGTTTTGTTATGTCTTCTAGGTTGTTTACAGGTGGGGCTAGCACAGAGCAATGCGAAAGGTATAATTATTAGTTGGGATGATATGAAGATGGATGAGCCTAGTGCAAGGGTGAGTTCTAGGAATGATTTTAATGGAAGCCGAGTAATTGTAGTCGACAAGAATGGTGAAGGAGATTCATTAACAGTTCAAGGTGCAATCGACCTGGTGCCTCAATATAACACTCAAAGAGTTAAAATTTACGTTCTTCCAGGGATTTACAGGTTTGCACAAGTTTTTTTCAGGAAAAGTAGAGTTTTGAAATATGCTCAACTCTTTTTGCAGTTGGTGCTATTTTTCTGTGGGTTGCTGAGTGGTCAGGACACAAAATCGTGGCTTGGAACGTGGGTTATTAGTTATTTAGGGGGTAGTTACTACTTTTATTGGCATGCATGTTCATATCTTGACCTCATTTGGCTTTAAACTCTCCAGAAGTTGATAGATTATCAGATTTTGATTAAGTGATTTACGCAGGGAGAAGGTACTGGTGCCTAGAACCAAGCCGTATATCTCATTGATTGGAGACCAAAATCATGTTTACGACACAGTTATTTCCTGGAACAACAAGGCTTCAGATGCAGATAGCAGTGGCACTGTTCTTGGAACATATCGATCAGCATCAGTCACCATAGAATCTGATTATTTCTGCGCAACCGGTATCACCTTTGAGGTAATCAATTAACGTCCTTTCGTCTATCCTGCAGCATTGGCATTTGATTTTGCAGCTTTCTTTCTTTTATGCACTTCGATTCTGTAAGTGGTGATTAATCTGATATGGGGCTGGTGACAGAATACAGTGGTGGCAGAGCCCGGAGGGCAGGGAATGCAAGCAGTGGCACTGAGAGTTTCTAGCAAAAAAGCGTTTTTCTATAAAGTTAGAGTCCTGGGTGCTCAAGACAGTCTCCTGGATGAAACTGGAACGCATTACTTCTACAAGTGTCACATCCAAGGAAGTATTGATTTCATATTCGGCAGAGCAAAATCACTGTTTCAGGTTGTACGACGTATAGAGCCATTTATGCAAGTTCCCTTTCCTGTTCTTGAAGGTTGTGGTAAACGAGATTTGTTGTTTTGAAACAGGATTGTGTTCTTCGATCAACTGCAAAAAAATATGGAGCAATTGCAGCTCACCACAGGGATTCACCTGATGAGGACACGGGTTTCTCTTTCGTAGGCTGCGTGATCAATGGAACTGGCAAAATTCTTCTGGGAAGAGCTTGGGGAAACTACTCTAGGATTATATATTCATACTGTCATCTTGACGATATTATAGATCCTTCAGGATGGAGTGACTGGAACTATCCATACAGGCAAAAGTATGTATGTGTGTGTGTGTTTATATATATATATATATATTCATATATAAAACTTCCTGTGTTTTAGTTTTAACACGCATCTTTTTGAACGAATTTCACAAACATGCAGGACTGTGGTTTTTGGAGAATACGAGTGCAGTGGAAGAGGAAAAAATGCAGGAGGTCGAGTGCCATGGTTAAAGCCGCTCAACTACGACGATGCAAGACCATACTTGGGCATAGGATTCATAGGTGGAGAACAATGGCTTAGACTATAGTTACGCTCAAGTTATCGATTGTATTTTATTTTTTATTTTTTTTAATTGAAACGGAATGTTTTGATTTTGGTTTTGGTTTCGGAGTATTTTGATGTGTCGTTTCGGAGTTGTATTATTTAAGTATATATATGATTAAATATATTAATTCAAAAAAAACATCTAGTTCAAATCCAAAAATAAAATTATTTACAATTGTGCAATTTAATCTAAAAAAATATACAATAAAATGATTTTTCTGAGCAAAATTATGAACATGTATAATATTACAAGAATATCTTGCCTTGAAATTTTAACATAATATATATAAATGTCAAGAGACTTATCATAAAATTTCATTATCAATTCGTTAAAGATCGATTGATATCATGAAATTTTAATCATTTAAAATATTATCATGAAATAGAATCAAGATGAACTGATATCCTAAAATATTCATTATCTCAAAAATACTATATGAAATAGATTAAAAGATACAATTGATATCATAAAATTATTCATTATTTTAAAAAATATTATCTGGCCGAAATAGAACCAGACAAAACTAAACTAAAACATTTCAGCTGATATTTAACTGAAAAATCCAAAATAAACTAAAATTTAAATCAAAATAAAAATATTATCTTATTTTATTATTTTATTTTTTAACGGTACAAAATATTTTAGCCAAAAACAGAAGAAAACCGGTTAGGCGTACCGATTCATTATTCTTTACCAATTTTATTCTTTAAAAATATATTTTTGCAAATGGCTGTGTATTCAAGCACAACTGTCAAGTTACAGGTGCAGCGATAGGTGCTCTTCTTCTCTAAACCCACCTTCATTTTCCGACTTGAATTCAAGCAAGATACTCGAATTAAAAGTTAGGCAATGATTGTAAGATTTGGCAACTTCCCAGGGGAAAACAGAACTGGAAACAACTAATTATTTTGATATTACAAGTGCCCGTAGGTTTGATAGATGATGCAACTTACAAGCGCGAATCACAGAATCATGAACCACCATGGGAGCCGAATCAATTAGAGGGCCTCTGGGCAAAGTAATCTTAACTCCAATCCCAATTATACAACCAGTTAAAATGGAAATCTTATAAATCTAAGATAATTCCTGTACATCTATGGACGTGAAGGCAAGAAGGGTTCAGAACCAGCGATTCTCCTGTTACTATTTACAAGCATCCTGACCACCAAATGAGAACTATCCACAATTCCACGCTAGCTGTGACCAGCAGCACCATGAAAATTTAGAGATGATGCAGTCAAAGCTCATTTTAAACATCTTATGCCATCACTTCCATGAGTTCTGTAGCTTTGCTATTCTTCTCAGAAGTATCCAATACTTCAACATCTAACTTTTCAGAACAGTCATTAACATCACCAGCTATTTCAACCTGACTGTTACCTTGCACTTCATCATCACTAGCAACTTCACCTTTACCATGACTGATAATGATGTCTTCACAACCATCCTCGTTGCCTATGGAACCTGGTGTTGGAGGCATCACACAGTCAACACATGCCATGGCTTCAAGATGGCTATCAGAACCACCTAACAGAGCAAACTCAGGTTTTCTCTCTTCAATAGTATCGGGTTTAGCACTGCTAGGAACTTCGACACAGGACATAGCACCAAGATCAGATACCAGGTCCTTGTTAATCATCAAGGAAATGGATGTTTTTGTTTCAGGGCTAGGAGTAGCAGATATGGCTGAGAGTATGTCGGGTTTTGCCTGAATATCAATCCACTGATTGCCCACCCAATCTCTGGAAATTCGCACATCCTTTTTGTGGATGTCCAAGAATAACTTTTCACCTGATACCACAGCAGTTTATCATACAGCTAACACGAACGACAAGGGAAAAATTACAGAAAGGATAGTACAAAAGGAAGGGTACAAATATTAAGTGCTTCCCATTAAATTCTTAAAAAGCAAACCTGGAAAGTAAACCTGCAGAACATCGCCGCCATTGTTATCGATTTTAGTTACCACACCTTCCCACCACCCATCGCTCCACCATGCATCTACTGCAGACCCAACTTCAAGAGCAGGGTCTGTTTGTTCATTCGGAGGAGGGGCTGGTCGCATTGTTGGGCGGCCTAAGCGCCTCATGCCAAGTTTATCAGCCACAGCCAATTTGAAAGCTGGGACCCATTCCTACAATTGAAGAGTAATTCAACCTCGTTGTCAAAAGAAAAATACAAGATACACGTAACTCATGTTGCAGGGGCGTATCCATTGTTAAAGATAATCTGTTGGACTGCCCCTTTATTTGTGAATCATGAATGGAACTTTTTACAACGAAGCATGAATGCATCCAAAACTATCACCCAATAATGACTACAAAATCACATCAAAGCTTAAAAACCAGGTATAACCTAAAAACATTTCTAACAATCTGAATTGACCTGGACATTAACAACTTTGAGAATTTCCAGACATCAATCCAACCAGGAACAGAAATAGTTCATCTAAGAATTACAGTAAACTCCAATGCTACCACATCATTATCTAGTTTTCAATATAGAGTTCAAGCCAGATGGGATGAATCTAAAGAGAGTGCTTAATGAGGCCTAAGCCTACCTCAAGATTGCCATACTCATCTTCATCCTGCACATCATCATATTGTATTTTAATCTGTTTTCGAGACACCTGCAAGACTGTACACCTGAACCAGCAACCCCGTATACCACTATCTTGACACAACAGCTCAATCTTTTGATCAACCTTAAATTGATGGCTATACCATTGGTGGGAGTCTACGCACTTGAGGGGAAGCAACATCTTGCCTGACAGACCGTATCTTAAGTTCAGGCATGAAGAGTCAAAAGCCGTAATCTGACTACCAGAAACTCCAACTCCTGAATGATCTGTCACCAATACTTCAGGCACACTGCCGCTTCTAGTCCTCTTGGCTCCCAGTTTTATGTTCTCGATTGGATTCAATACTTCATCTTCTTCAGTTAGTCCACAGGATATGCGCCCAGCTCCTAGAAAGGCTTTGGAATTCAAACAAGAGAGAATAGGCTGATCAAAATAGCCACGCAATTTACTCAAATTAAAGGGCTTTACTTTTTTGCTTCTAAATTGCCTAAAGCACAAATGTATTTTCGTAGATAAAGCATCAGGAAAAGCAGCAAAACATTCCTCATAATGTTCACGAGTTAAGACTATGGCATGACCATCAACACACTCTGCACTAATGACTTGTGAATAAGGTGTGATAAAAACTTCTTGTGGGTGAGCATTTCTTAGAGGAACTACTCCCTTGACTTCCTCACTGTGGTGAAACCACCTCACTTTGACTTTTTTCTGTCCCCTCTTGTCTTCATACATATCTTCCAAGTAAGCAAGATAATGATTCTGTCCTTTAGCCATGACAAAGACAAACGATTGGATCTGCAAATGGAAAAATGAGATCAAACTCAGGATTGAAAAGCCAGTGAAATTCAAATAGTAACTAGGAAATATTTGCATGCCTTCTAAAGAAACGATAACAGGTCAGAAACACATCTCAGCAGAGAAGGTAAAAAGAAAATAAATATAATGTGAAGTGGATAAGGCACATCTTGCTATTAACATACAAGGGTAATAGGATTTTCATTTGTAATCACATAGTTTATAACACATCTCACCTTCCAAATCAATCGAATGTAGAAAAACACTTCTACAAGTGAACCATACACATCTTAGAATCACATCTCATAATTACAATCTAAAACCAGTCTTCTTCCTACTTTCAACTTCTGAAAAAAAAAAACAAGAAGAAGACTTAGAGATTTCATTTTTTTTCCATAGTCGTCTGCTTCAGATTTCCCTCTAGAGACCATTTACTTGATCAGCTTGCAAGGTCATGTTCCAAAGTGGTTCCAGTGACAGACAAAAGTTTCTAGCAAAAGTTTCAATCAATTCATTACACTTGGAATTATGCCTCTACATTGAACTAGTGAAATTGAAAAGTCAAGTTTCTTGTGCAGATAAGGAAGTTTCACAAAGGAAACAAATAAGCCTAACCCATGCATGAAAACAACTCAACTCCTCCTTTGCCGTTTTAGTTGACAATGAATGCTTACTGTTATTTTAGTGGCATTCCTGCAGAATGCAGGATAATGCTTCAGTTGTTTCCCACATGTCCATGCAATGCCTGACCACACAATGTCTGAATCGTGTCCACTGGGACTTTTTGAAAGACAGCCCTGCAATTCACATAGAGATACATCAAAGCATTAATATTAGAATGATACAGACATGTGCCAAGAAAAAACATATTCAGCATCATATACCTGCATATGTTGACCACCAAGCCCATTTACTGATTCTACACCTTGTAGTGTTTCTGTTATTAAAAGCACACATATTTAATCTTGCTGAGAAAGTGTAACGTAATTGCACCAGAGAAAATAAAGAACTAGTTTCCATGATGCTGTGCATAATTGTTCCAGAAAACACTGCCAGAATCTTGCAATAAATCAAATCCATAAGATGCCTGTTCCAAATGCAACCTGAAGACACTAGTGCTTTGTGTTCAGCAGCCTTCATGCCTCCAAGCTGCATTTGATAGGGCTTATCATACATTCCAGTTAATAAAAATATCAACAAATTGCATAGATCTGAAGGTTGTAAGAGATAGCATACAGACCAGCGTCCAGCAGGAGACAATTGATAAATATTGCACTTAAGGGTAGTTCAGAAAGATTTCAACTGCGAATTCTCAGAAATGAGGTTCTAATGGATAAACATTTAAGAAGAAAGTTAATGATTTTATAACTGACCAGTAAGGAAGATAATTTTAAAAAGAAAGGACAAACAAGGATATAAAATAGCAATCAAACCATGATACATTAAGCATTACTCATACAAGACCAAAGGTAATTGACCATTGATCAATGGCTAGAATGCATAATTTCATACATAGTATTGCGTTGAAAATCAATAATAGCACGTTATCACATAATAATATAATATATCAATGACAGCTTACATGCGACACAAAACATATTGAGAAAATACACAAAGCATTACTCGTACAAGACCAGAGGTAATTGACCATTGATCAATGGACCAAGTACATAACTTTTCATACATGATATCACATTGGAAATCTATTATAGCAAAGTTATCATATAATATATCAATGACAGGATACAGGTAACACAATACACATGGGGAAAACAAAAAAGATAAAAATACATACTGGATCCATCACCCTGTAAATGCTGCTTTGATAGCATTGATGTAAGCCAATCCACAACCTCCCTTCTTGACCTCCACTTGAAACCAGCATGAATGGAATTTTCAGCACCGTAAACCTGCACAAACTCCTCAGCAACCACATAGAACATATGCCTAACACTCCGCTCAGTGCCCACAACGGCAATGATAGATTCCCCAGCAGAATCCTTAAGGAAATAGTGAACCACACGATTTCCACGCTCCTGCGAAATAAACTGCTCTTTCCACTCCACAAAACAGTGACCACTTCCAGTCATTTTGACAGACAGCACCAAGAGAAGACTTTAATCAACCCTGATTACACAGCTGGAAGATGAAATGTCGGTGGAAATGGAAAAGGGTCGAAAACCCACTTGAATTATATCCACAATCACTGCAATCTTTCAACTAAAGGTACATTATTGCCCTTAAGTCCATGAATCTTCTACCCAAAAGTGATACACCTCACAATTAAAAAGTGGGCATCTCACACAAGTACAAAAATACAGTTTAAGGAACTAAAATCAGATTACAAAACTAGGGAAGATTAACATATACTACATAAGAAAACAGATTATCAAAAACCAGCTAACTTGTTTCTTCAAAATCAATTCTTCGTCGAAAGTCAAAGCAGATTAAGGGTAGCTGCTATCCAAATTGATGGAAACCTAGAACCCACCACGAAGTTAGAGATCAAAACTCAAAGAAGTCCACCAAAGAAAAGGTTAGCAGTAGAGAATGCAGAGAAGAAGTGGGAGTAATCTATGGTTCGAAGATCTGACAGCAGATGAGTAACCCAGTTATCAAAACTGAAATCTAAGCCTGAAAGCAGCAAAAGCCACCAGGATATGGCTTTGACCGACTTAAGTAAGAGGATCATCAAAACTATGAAATGGGCATCTCAGACTGGGCTGGGAAAATGAGTGGTGAATGGTTTTTGGTAATAATTGAAGAGGAGGACCTTATGAAGGTAGGTTTTGGAAGGGTTCAAGAGGGAAGTGAAAGGTTGAGGGTTTTGTGGGCTTTCCAGAGCGCATAACTAGAAGGAAAAGGAGAGAAAAAAGATTAGGTAGGTGATGGCGAAAGAGGAGAAGAGAGGGTAGAAGAAGAAGCCATTTTTCACGAGTGTTGGAAAGATTTTTAGAGGTATGGCATGCAGATGCAGATGCAGATGGATCCCGTTTGAGAGTGAGGCATCTTCTCTTTTTTTATATATATTTGTTTTAAAAACAATAGTAAACTGATTTATTTTATTTTATTTTATTTTATAATTTTAAAGTGTTAATATAAGAAAAAACTTAAATAAAAAATATTTTCAAATATAAAATATTTAAGTATTTTACATTATAATAGTGCCGAAGTCAGTTCTTGAAATTTACTTTTTTATTTAATTATAATATACTATAAAATATTTGATTAAAGTTATAAAAGAAAATTGTTTAAAAACAATTATTATGTTTTTTTTTACTTTTTTATTACAGAAATCATAATTTATCAATAAAAATACATAATTAGAAGAGATAAATTGCAAAACTGATAAGGATTTGAATTAAAAAGAAAAGGTGTTTATTTTGAAATAAGGACTTTTTTCTCATTTAAAGATTTTTTTTATTGAAAACATGTGTTTTATGAGAAATATTTATTATGATCATGAAAAACGTTTTAATTAAAATATAAAAATCATGAATCAATTATTTTTTCACAACTATATAAAAAAAATTAATAATTATACATGTAAAAAAACTATATAAGAAATATAATAACTATACATATCAAAATAAACTGTATAAAAAAATTATGATAAAAAATAGATATTTTTAATAAAAATAAAAATTTAATTTTTCTCAAGTCATTAACCTAGTTGAGATTAATAGATTTATTTTAAAAATATTTTTTATTTAAATATATGATAATAAAAATAAACATATAAGAAAGTTGTTGAATTCATTTTAAAAAAAAATGAGTATGAAGAGCTATGTAAAACGAACATTTCTAATATTGGAAAAACTATTACTTGAAAAACAACTCAAAACTAAATGGAGTTTATTAAAGTCAATGGAGCTCCATGAATAACTAGTGACTTATATTAATAACTCTTTGAAACTCTCTTTAAAAATATAAAAAGATAAAATTATGAGAGAAAAATATTAAGTGAATATATTTTTTATAGGTCATGATTTTTATATTTTGTAAGCCTCTCGGTTATATTCTTTAAAAAAAATGAGGGAATTAAAACTTAATATCAAAGACAAAATTGAAAATAAATTATAATATGGGAATGATCAAAAAAATTCAACTAGCTTTAATGTGAAGACTAGAGTAACATGTGGTAAGGGTTCTAGACCTATTATAGCAATCTTATGCAATTTAAACAACATTTGAAGTAGAAATCATAAATTATATATTAGGTGTTATGGAAATATTTTAGGGGAAATGCAAATTGATTATAAATTGACTTAATCGGGTTAGAGTAACTTGTAATGGTGTTAAATTGGTAGGAATTGATAAATAAATTCTAAATGCATTCATAGTCTACCAAAGAGTACTAATTGATGTATAATAAAAAAAAATTGTTTATTTAAGTGAATTATAATTTATTAACCCATGACTTTCTGTGTAAAATGAATTTAGGTTTAGTTACTTTATATAGCACAACTCAATCAATTATGTTGTTATGAATTGGAACATTGAGAATGGTTAAAGAACTTAGAGACGAGAGTTGTTTTTATTGGTAAATTTTATGTATAAGGAAGATATTCATGGAAAGTATATATTTTTATCTCATTACACTATTGTTTAATGTGAGTTATAATAAATATTTATGATATATTGGAGGTGCATATGGCTCTACTAATATTATGAAAGGTAAAATAAGTACGAATTCATATGATGAACATGTTTTTTTCTTGGATAAGTTTTGATTATTTTAAATAAACATAAGTAAGGTGATAAGTTATAATAATTTATATTTAATTATATTTCAATGTGAATGACCTAGCAATGTTTGTGTTTTAAATGTGAGAAATAAAATAAAAATGTTTAGGCTTATTATAAAATTGTAGAAATAAAAATTAGACAACATCACCTTCTAATGTTCAAAAGATACTAAAGAATGAAAATGATAAAAAAAGATAAAAATTGGGATAAGTTTCTTCATATAAGTCATAGAACGGGAGGGACTCTTCTACCTCGATCAACCACAGAAAAAGACATGCAATTCTGTTTAAACCCTAGCCTTTGCACTTTGGCATCAACGCCTTGGCCATCCGTCGAATAAAATCCTTCAATTGTTTTCTATTTCCACAATTAAAACTTGTGATCCAGACAAGTGTTTAATTTTTCCACTAGCCAAACAAACAAGGTCACCATTTACATTAAGCTCTATTTCTAGTAAAACATGTTTTGATTTGATAAACATTAATATTTGGGGTGGTTACAAAATTGCTTCTCTTTCCGGTGCAAAATATTTTCTCACTACCATAGATGACTTTACTCGAATCACATGAGTTTATTTGATGAAACACAAATCCAATACAAAAGATCTTTAGTAAAATTCATTTGCATGGTTGAAACCCAATTTAATTCTAAAGTCAAAATCGTACGAAGTGATAATGACCCTGAATTCCATCTTGAAAAGTTTTTTGCAACCAAAGACATTGTCCATCAGTCTAGTTGTGTCAACACACCATAACAAAATGGTGTTGTTGAACGCAAGCATCGACATTTACTTAATGTAGCACGAGCATTACTTATTCAAGCTAGACTGCTTAAACCATTTATGGGGGGGATGCAATTCTTACTTTAGCATACCTCATAAATCGAACACCAACACCCCTTTCTTCATGGTAAAACTCCATATGAAAAATTATTTCATCAAAATCCACATTACTCACACTTACGGGTATTTGGATGCTTGTGTTTTTCCTCTATTAATGCTTGATGACCTTTGAAATTTGATCCTCGTGCCACTCGTTACATCTTTCTTGACTACCCCTATGTTCAAAAAGGATATCGTGTTTGATCTTACTCTTAAAAAGGTTTTTGTCTCACGGGATGTTATTTTCTTTGAAGACATTTTTCATTTCCAAAATCATGCTCTTTCCGCTGCATCATAATCAATTTTGCAACCAAGCCCCTCGGCCCATATAAGACATAACCTCCTTTTTACACTGGATCTTGATCTACAAACAGGCCCCTCGGGCCACATAACACATGAACCATCACCACATCCGAACTCATCCCTTGTCCTACCTTTGAATTCTAATACCACCTTTTCTAATCTATCTTCTACCAATCCATCATCGACTTCACCTTCTTCCCAAACACCCCCATTACGACGCAGTGGCCGACCCACAATACCTCATTCATTTTTACAGGACTTTCATGTAGAGGCAACCCTCCTAGTCAGACCTCTGCCACCATCTTCAACGAACATGGTCCACTCTCTAAGTACCGCTCACTCACTCTCCCGTTATTTGTCTTATGATCATCTTTCTTCTCCTCACAAAATATTCACCATTCAATTCACACTTCTCAAAGAACCCACAAGTTTCTCACAGGCATCACAGGACCCAAAATGGCGAGATGCCATGAATATTGAACCTATAGCTCTCCAAGATAACAACACCTCGACTCTCATGCCTCTGTCTCCTCATAAATGCCCCATTGGTTGCAAGTGGGTATACAAGATCAAATTCAAACCTGATGGGTCTGTTGAGCGGTACAAAGCTCGTTTGGTGGTGAAAGAGTATAGTCAAATTGAGGGTGTTGATTACATGGAGACCTTTGCTCCTGTGGCCAAATTGGTGACTGTCTGTGTCCTCCTTAGCATTGCAGCCTTACAAGGATGGCATTTGCATCAGCTGGATGTGAATAATACCTTCTTACATGGTGATCTTGCAGAGGATGTCTACATGCATTTGCCTCCTAGTTTTGGTCGAAAGGGGGAGACCTGTGTATGTAAATTAAACAAGTCCTTGTATGGCCTTAAACAGGCCTCAAGGCAATGGTTTCTCAAGTTATCAATTGCTCTCAAATCTGCTGGGTTTCACCAATCATTGTCAGATTACTCATTGTTCATCTGAAATCATCAAGGCAACTTTATTGCATTACTTGTTTATGTTGACGATGTAATATTGACAGGAAACAATTTGCAAGACATTGAAGAAACCAAGCAGTTTCTTTCCAGACGATTTAAGCTCAAAGACTTAGGTCAACTCAAATATTTCTTGGGGATAGAAGTTGCAAGATAAAAAAGGGAGTTTCCTTGTGTCAACGAAAATATGCTTTGGAGATATTGGAAGATGTCAGTTTCCTTGGTGCAAAACCCTCACAGTTGCTAATGGAATCCAATTTGTCACTCACACAAACAGATGGATGTCTCCTGAATGACCCATCTTTATACAAATGACTTGTTAGAAGGTTAATTTATTTAACCATCACAAGGCCAGATCTAACTTATGCAGTTCATGTATGAAGTCAATTCATGGATAAACCTCGGGAGCCACATCTTGAAGCGACATATAAGGTTCTCAAATACATCAAACAAACACTCGGGCAAGGAATCTTCTTGCCTTCCACATGTTCATTGCAATTGTAGGTATTTTGTGATGTCGATTGGGCTCAATGCATTGACACAAGAAGATTAGTAACTGGATATTGTATCATGCTTGGTCAAGCGCCAATTTCTTGGAAAACAAAGAAGCAAAGCACTGTATCTCGATCAAGTGTAGAGGCAGAGTATCGTTCTATGACAACTACATGTTGTGAGGTTACATGGTTGAAAAACATTTTGAAAGATTTGAAGGTCAATCATACAGAACCAGTCATACTCTTCTGTGACAACCAAGCTGCTCTGCACATAGCTTCCAATCCAGTATTCCATGAACGAACAAAGCATATAGAGATAGATTATCACTTTGTGCGTGAGAAGATTCAAGAGGGAATGATACAAACAACTCATATACGGACCATGAATCAACCTGCTGATATATTCACCAAACCACTAAGTTCAACACAGTTTGAAGCATTAATCAGGAAGTTGGGTATCATAAATATACACTTCAACTTGAGGGGGAGTGTTGAAGAAGATCACACAGATTAAGCAGAAAATATCGAGAACTGATGATGATGATTTACTTTCCTATTCTGTAAACATAATTATACGCAACAATATAGGATCTGTGTTTATATTATTGTATTAAGCCATACCTAATGGTCTGTAATTAGACACTAAAAATAACATAATCCTTTCACAATTTTATCGCTTTTCAAAAGGTACCCCTCTTTTTTATATTTTTTAATTTCTACTTTATCTTTGGCTTCAGTGTTGGCTGTGATAGGAGGAAGAGGTCGGCGAGGCTGAATAAATCGGTTGTTATGGGGCTTGGAAGAGGATAGGCGACGCCTAGGAAGGTGAAGAAAGATAAGGTAGAGAGAAGAGGATGATTTAATTACGTTGAACAGTGGGAGTATGTAATATGACTTTTCTATTTCTAGTTGCTACAGATAACAAATCATGTATGGAGCAACTATTTTGGCTATCAAAATAGGTGTTTTGTTGGAGATGAGAAAATGAAACAAAAATGCTAAAAGAACACCTTTTGCCTTTGCCTCTTCTAATAGTGCTGACTTAGAGTTGCTCTAAGGAGAAAAAAGTGGGATGAATTTGATATTAAAATGAAAGATAACTTGTATGTGCTACTATAAAATTAGTGTTTTTGAAGGAAATATAGGGAATTGTTTGGGTTACGGTAGAGGGTTGTTAGGTCTGGTCTGGTTGTTTTGTTTTAGGAATGACAAGTGATTAAATGGAAGATATTAGCACCTTTAGTATGCTTTCTCTAAAGTAAACTAGCTACATTGCGTATTTTTAATATGAATAATATTTTGATGAGTAACATTTATTCATGTGAATAGATATAACTTTTAAAATTTATTACGAGCTTGTAATCTAAATAAAGTATCAGGAAAAAAAAACCATTTAGATATCCTAGAAAGGATCACTTATCCTAGAAGATGGATGACTTTTACGTAATTTATTCTGATTAAAAATTAGTCACCACTAAAAAAACTCTAATTTTTGTAATTGTTTCTAGATATTTAAATATTAATGCAATTATACATGGTAAAAATATTTTTTTTACCTGTTGTTTCATGTCTTTTCAATTCCAATATTAAATTTGAAAACTTTTTATGATGACACTGCAAAATACCAAAAATAACGTAACTATATAATAAAAACAAATTTGGTTTTCTTCAAAAGTACCTCAACAAAATGGCAAGAACAAGGTATCAGCAAATATTAATATTAAATAAAGAAAAATAGCTTTACTTAAAACAAACAGATACTAAAAAGCAGTACCGTACTGTAGCTGTCTTTGCCCATTGGCCAAGACGAAGCACAGTCCCTCTTGCCCTTCCTCCCTCTCCTCGCCATTAAATCAGCAGCCAGCCAACACCCATACTCTCACTCCAAGAAAGGGAAAGAGACAATCTTTTCAGTTTTTATGATCCTTCACCTTCTCCCCCAAAATTCATTAAATTTCTCACTCGCGCTGCGCCTTAATTAACAAGTCTACATTAATAATAATAATAAATAAATATAAAAGACCAAACATCCTCCTCCTGATTTCTTCACAATGGCGGGCATAGCAGTAGTTTTAGATCTGTTGTCAAGGAAAAACCCTTCTTCTTATCCAACCCATTTCTCCGCCTCCGCCGCCGCAGCCTCCATCGCCGCCTCCGCCACCCCTTTTGCTGCTAGGTTCTTGTTCGGGTATTCTCTAATCTCTTTGCTTATTTTCTATGTTTCTTCAATACATCACCCCTGATTTTTGTTCTCACTCGGTTGCTTTCACGTGGACTCCATTTCATGTATTGGGGGTTTCCATCACATCACATGATTTTACTGCCTTCTTTGGCTTGATGTCTCCCTTCGCTTGCTCGCCCAGTTTTAGCAGAATTGTGATTTGATGACGATAATCTTTAACAGTTGGAGAGTAGGATTTGAATCCTTTACAGTTTTTAAAACATACATCCTCGCCCTCGAAGATGAACAACATTGTTTCAAAATGAGCTACTCTAATTTTATTGATTGATCCGTCACTTATAAGCCTCTTAAAATTGTTCTAAATTGTGGAATTTCTTGAAGCCGTGAACAAGCTTATAAATTGATGTTCTGGAGTGAGTGGGGCACTTGTTCCTTATCTGCTTAAGTTAATAAGTCTGCCATCGTCCTTTTCTTTCATTCTTGAATCAATGGAACTGGTTGGGTATTAAATTTTTAGCATACATCATAAATTTGTCAGCAGTTCATGCTTATACCAACACAAGGTTGCATCAGTTTCATGTAGAAGAAAAGGGACTATAAGTTAGGGGGGAAGGAAATGCAGGTTGGAACTCGGAAGTACACGCTTGCTTTTGTTGTCAAGATATTGTTTTAAAGCTATAGTAGGGAGTTCTACCAGTGATGATTTGATATTATTCTCTTATGTTTCTTATTTGAAACCAGCTACTTTTATTTCTTACATTACTTGTAAAAGTATGTTTCTTGTCATTGGGTTTGCTTTTACCTCATATTGACCTTCTTAATGGCCATGCCAGTCAACCCAGGATACCAGTTGCTTACTGTGATGCCGGTGCAGCATTGTCCGATGACTATTTTTCTAATATACGAAGAGCATCTGCAGATATTTTTCAGAAAGGCTCTCTGAAATACACTACCAAGGAGTATTATATTGAGTTGAAACCTCTGTTTTCAGCTTTTGAATGGAAGCAACTTGCTATGACATCCTTGAGGTCATTTTTGATGTTCTATTTACCTCTTCTGGAGCCTAGCTCGAATACAGAAGAGGATGATGATGACTTCCTTCAGGATGCTCATGAAGTGCAACGTGTAGACTTGGTTGTTCCCTTCCAAAAATCAGTGAAGCAAATTATTCGTGAGGTGAGCTGTATACTTATGTTGGTCTTACCCCTCTATCTATTGTATGAAGGTTTGTGCTGATAAATTCCCATCACTAAGTCCTTCAACTCTTTTATTTAGATTTATTTCATTGTAAATCTGGGATTACAAGCATGCTTATCAGTGTTACTGGTTTCAACAACAAATTGTAATTCCTTGCTTCAGTATCACTGAATAAAAGCACTGTTTATTCGAGACACTAGTGAAGTAGTAGATCATAAAACTTTGTGTACATGTATAGTATTAACCTTGTTGAAGGGAATGATTACTAGATTACTATAAAGAAAGACGTTTCCATATAGCTTTTATTTCAACATTTTCTTTCCCTACGCTTAGTGACTGCATCAAGTTCCAGTCTGTAGAGCGGCCAGCTCATACTTCATATAGGATTTAAACGCATCATGTCCTTGTATGAGTTATTCTAAATCAAAATATTCTTATCTGAAATGACCATTGCAAAATTGAACGAATTCCCAACTAATTTGGCCCTGAGCTTATTTGGATGAACTGAGTTTAGAAATCTGACCTTGAAATGATAATTGTTTTCTGAATGCCGTGGCAATCTAAGTGAACTGTCCAGAGTTATGCACATTCATGAATTTATATGCAGGTGTTTGATATTTTACTTTAGCTACTTTAAGGATTGAGCTTGTTGCTCTACCCTGAAATGAATTGCTTATTATTACAATACTTGCTCTACGAGAACATAATGGTGGTCATTTTGAACCTGTAGCTCCACCTGGTAACAATTAGCATGTTATTGTGTTTTTGCAAAAGAAGGACCAAATTCACCGTGGGACTGGGTGGATGGCCACTTGAAACCCATATGGGGCCTATGTCATTTTAGGCATAATTATGGATGCTTTCCTGGTCTTTATCATCTTCTTGACTAGCTATAGTGAATAGGGTATTTGCCTGTTCCTGTGCAGTTATTCTAAATGCTCTTACATCTGTGTTATAACTTCATAATAATAAAAAACTTGTCAACTGTGGACTGCATTCTAATATTGCTTCTCCAATATTTGAGTTGTTTACTGCTCTTGCTCTTGTAAGTATATGAAGGGATTGTGGAGTTTATGTGTTTTCTTTCCTGGCTTAATTTTTTCGCCCTGTTATCATTCTTCAGTGAGCCTGCATTACTAGATTTAATGAGACTGGTGCTCTGGAGTGATCTAAGTTACTTCTTTTTAATCATCATTTTTTTTCCACTTTACTCCCCTTTAGCATTTAGCCTATCATATTGATAATACTATACAAATATTATTTGGTAGCCACTTTTTGAAAATAATTTATGGAGTTTTGACAGCAATGCCAATATGCCTTGCACAACGGATTGTGTGGAGCAACACCAGGCATTGCCATCCATTACCCATGCATAAACTGTCGAAACTAGACCTTCCAAGGAACAACCAAAAAAACTAGCTTTGAAATATATTTGCTTCAGACTGATATGTGAAGGGACTGTAAAAGTTCAGTTCTTTTAGTTGCTTGTCGTACTGTTTTCAAATTGTTCAAAGAGTAGGTTTTCTACTACTAATTTTTTTTTTTTTGTGTGTGATCTCAGACTTCTGTTGTGACTACAAGACGTGTTTTAGAAAGACTTGCTGTGCATCACATTTCACAGAGGATGGCATGGAAACTCTTAAAAGGTATATGCTCTACATGATGTGAATAATGTGAAGTTCTTACCATACACCTGTCAAATGTAAAGCTACTGAAATTAAGGATTGACTGAAGAAGTTAGAGACTTTTGGTTTCCTTATGAAAAATACTGGAATAGTAATTTTAAATTCCCCTTCCCTAGCTACCATGCTTTTTATTATATATTCTGAACAACTGATGGAGTTTATCAACATTTCAGATGTTCCCAAATCAGCCATGCGCAAGGCTGAAAGAGGAATGCCCAAAATGGTTTACTTTTTCAGAGTCTGCAGATCAACTTTCAGAGGTTAAATTCATTATGCAAACATTCAAGTTATCAACCTGACCTCCTCTTCGTTTTCATTTCTTTTTATAATTTCCTTGCTTCCTTTCTCTGTGTCTAAGCAGGACACTTTTTAGGAGTTGCAGCATCATGGCTTGTCCAAGTTGGTATTGAATTTTACCGATTCTTCTCTCATTTAACAAAGCCTGAAGAAGAAAGCAATGATGTTGACAAATCTGAACAAGTTAAAATTCTTGGGAAGAAGGTTACTGGAGTAACCGTCAGGTGCGGTGCATCCCTAGTCTTTGCTTCCATTGGTGCCGGGGTTGGTGCCACACTTTTTCGACCTTCAAGGGGTCAGTGGATCGGTAAGCAAGCTTGCTCGATCCATTTTATTTTCTGGGTACCATGACATAGCATCATATGATTCCTAGGATCTAACTCGCAAAGTTTGCATGCAGGTTGTGCTGTTGGGGATTTGGCTGGTCCGGTCATTGTTTCTATTTGCCTGGAAAAAGTTCTTCACACCGACCTTTAGAGCGCAGGGGATAAAATATGATGATCTATTCATATTTCCCTGCCTTAAATTTGACTAGTTTCTAACTTTTCTCCTTCTATATTTGACACCCATTGAGGCCGTTGCTATTTCTTTTTATGCCAAGGGATTTCAAACCGTTGCTACTGTTCTTGAGACGTCAAGAGTTAGCATTTTTATCTCTACTTGTGCTGTTAAATAAAGCATGATGTCCTCGAGTTTCTACTATGATATCGGTACCGGACCCTTTCAATTCATGTATTGGATCATGAATCTTTCAACTGTATCATTACACTTTAAAGGGTAGATCCACACCATCAAATCTTTTTATTGATGCTTCTACCTATAGATTGTGTCATGCCAATGTGGCAAAAAAATAGTTTTCATTACTCCGATACCCAACGACAGCCAGGAACTTGTAAAACGGTGTATCGACTGAAACTGGCTTCTGCGGAAAGTAACCCTTGGTTGAAAGATGCTTAATCGATACGTAGATGAACACGCCACACGCCAGTCCCATTGATATTCCAGAGATCCAGTCTGCCACAGGACCCTGAGCCATGGCATCTACGATGATCCCAATGGCCACGCCAATTGGACTTGAAATGGCAAATGGGAAAGCATAGGCTACACACGATACAAAGGGGCGATCTGGGATCATTCGTAGGACAGCTATACCCATTGCGATTGCTGCGAATATCTTGTGCAAAGAGATCGTCCATAGAGCTTTACAAGCTTTGCCTTCTGTCGTTTCAACTCCTATTGCGATGCCCTCGAAAACAGAGTGGAAACACAACGCAAATACTAGCATGATGCTGTCCCCAAATGAACTGGCAGCTGAAAGTACGGACTTTCCAGGGGCGTTATCTGTACCATTGTGCATCTTTTAAGGCACAATTCCATCAAGAAAAATGTTAGTAGAATTAATTGTGCCAATATAAGGAGTTTGTGCATAAATTGACACAGAAGATTGTTAGCATCGACTGAAGCTGTACTTATCACATGTATAATTCCCACCTGAAAATGTGACCGTGAAATGCTGCTGTGGCTTCTTTTTCCCTGCAGAACACCCCCTGTAAGAACAAGGAAGGAGAAAGAAACGAACGTATCACTCTCCATTCTCTAAGAACGTAGCCAGGAGACAAAGTTCGCATCACCAGATTTTGGAAATGTTGAAAGATATTCTTGAAAAGGTTGCTGGAGCAAGCCAATCACATAAAATATGAGGTAGTTTTTCTCATTTCGGTGCTGCAGGTTAACAATTGCAAATAGATTCAACACAACAACGAAGAATTCAAAACCCCATCGGTCTGTATTCTTCATCTGGCACAACTCTGCCCTCCTTCTACAAACCCCAGGGCAGTGTTTTGTTGTCCATCAACGGATATTAAATAGTTTCGATTGAAGCAGCTCATGCGTTAGAACGGCGATGCTTCCTACATACCTTGAAATGCTCCAACGTCGTCTAACATGATTCCTGGCTGTACTCTTCACATGTGGCTGCGTATAACACTACGATGCAATACGTGTCAATACTGTTGAATTTCAGTCTAATTTCTCTTGCATATTTTGTCAAGTTCATTTCAGTCCAGCATTATAATTTGTTTTCCTAGCACTGGAATGCTATTATAGGGTTTGATTTGTTTCATTTGTCCTTCAATTGAAATCGATTATATATAAGTTTCAAATCTGTCCTCATGCTTCTAATTTTGTGGATTAAGTGAATTCATATAATTTGTTCAAAGTCCTCATTGATTTCAACTTCATCCTTCCATGCAAATTTACTATAAGTCCCTAATATTTTAGTATCAAAGTTTGATTTCCTCAATTTCATCCTTCTATGCAATTTTTATTTCAAGGTTAATTTCGATCCTAATTTTATTATTTGAGATTTGTTTCCAATTATATAGATCTTAGTATTTGAATCTACCTCAATCTTAACCGAGACCAAGGATCCGTCGGCATCATCGTTGTGGCCACCGTGCCCGGCTGTTAGAAGGAGGAGAGAGAGAGGAAGATGAGAGAGCAAGACATAGGGCAAAAAATAATGGATAGCTCCAAAACGTAGCCTAGACTAAAGAAAGATTTGCATTTGTCGACGAAATGGCAAGTAAAAGTATGAAAATCTTGTTATTATGAAAACTCAAATCAAATGATAATGTCAAAGGCATGGTTTTTGCCTTGCAAGGTTTATCCATGCAAGCTTTATCCAGGAGGACCAAGACCGAGACAACGAAGGTGGTCCAAATCTAGCAACGCCACCTACATAAGACTCAAGAACTCAACATCGGAATCTACATTGTCTTAGATCACAGCCACGCATGATGATCAACATAAATTTGCATCTGACGGTTAGCATTCAAGCCAGACTATGTATTGATGCTCCTGAATCCAAACAATCAATGCCATCATCTGACTTGCTCATCGTTTCGTTGTCTAAGATGGCGAGTGCTGTCAAGTATTGTTACCACTTAAAATGAAAATTTTAGTAGGTGATAGATGGTAAGAATTTGAGAGTAACGGTTTTATTGCCTAATAAGATATGAATCATATAATTGTTAATAGGGTAGTTATTAAAAATTTATATAATTATTAATTTTAAAATTTATAAAATTAATCCAATAAATACAAAAAAAACAACCGAGAGGGTCGATGAGGTCCCACTTGAGCTGGCGTTTCCGGTAAGCTGGAGCTGGGACAGGCCAGGAAGACTTGCATGTTTCACACTCCAAGGCGTCGGCTTTGGATTGTTGGTGTGCGGCCAATCACACATTGCCAAGGAAGCAAAGATACAGCAAGCTAGCCACCTGGGCTTAACTTTAGACCTATACCATTGACCCTTGTTTTATTGAATTGCTTGAGTTAAAAATTGAAAGGTTTGACCATCTAGTTGTAAGAGTTTGAGGCTAAATATTTTTTTTAATGATTTCAATTTCAAGCTATATGATTGATAATATAATTGTAATTAAAAGTTTATATTGTTGTTAAAAGGGTTATGAAATTAGTCAAGATACATCCAAAATAATCTGGACATCCACGTTAAAAAAAAAAAAGTGTTAAGGGATGAAATGATTTAAGAGTATTAAATTACTTTACTATTGAATATTTTACTTTTTTATTTTTTCATAGTTAACTTCAAATAAGCCAATTTTTATTGAGAATTGATTGCTTTTTTTTCTTTCAAATTTATCATTTGATACTTGGTTACGAAGCTCTTAACTTCTTGTTTTTTGCACTTTCTTTTTTGTTGATTTTTCATAATCGCATATTTGGGGTAATAAATTACTCAAATTAACTATGGTTGTCTTAGCTCTTTTTCCCTTTGTATTTTTTATGAAATTATTTTTTTTAACAATTTCATACTTTGATGTTAAATTATTGTCTCTTGAACCATGTGATTTTTTCACCATTTTTTTTGTTAGGTTACCAAAGTAAGGATTAATCAAGTTAATTTAGGTTAACTTGCATTTTCTTACTCAATATTTTTTTTTATTTAACTTGGTTTTTTTTAGCTATGTTTTTTTTTTGAAAGATTTTTTTTATCCCAATCTCATGTCACGAGTGTCAGGTTAATCAATTTAATCCAGGTTAACTCGTTTTTTTCTCAATGTAATCATTTTGTATTAGAGAACTTTTTCGCTTCTCTTTATTTTATTTTTTTTGAGAGTTTGATCAATCTAACTCGGGTCAACTTGCATTTTTATTAACAATGTTTTTATTTTATTCAACCTCGTCCTTCTATTTTTTTGAAGGTCTGTTTCTTATCCCAAACTCATATTGCGTGTTGCGAGTTAATCAAGTTTACCTGAGTTGATTGATAATTTTTTCCCCTTGATTTTTTTATATGAATTTTATCATTTTGCATTAAATTATTTGGCCTTGATTTTTTTTTTGTTTGCTTCTCTTTCTATCTGGATATTCTGAGAATGGGTTGGTAAAGTTAATCCAAATTGCCTTATACTTTATTTTGTTTATAAGGTCATTCTTATGAAAAAAAAAAAATCCTGATTTTATATCAAGATTTATTGACCAGTCAAGTTACTCCAAGTTATTTTGTTTTTCCTTGCGTTGTATTTTTTGAAGTTGGAGTGTAGGATTTGAATCCTTTACAGTTTTTAAAACACACATCCTCGCACTCTAAGATGAACAACATTGTTTCAGAATGAGCTGCTCCATTTTTATTGATTGATCCGGCACTTATCAACCTCTTTAAATTGTTCTGAATTGTGGATTTTTTTGGAGCCGTGAACAAGCTTATAAATTGATGTTCTGGAGTCTGGAGTGAGTGGGACACTTGTTCCTTAACTGCTTAAGTTAATACGTCTGCCATCGTCCTTTTCTTTCATTCTTGAATCAATGGAACTGCTCGGGTATTAAAATTTTAGCAGACAACATAAATTTCTCAGCAGTTCATGCTTATACCGACACGGGGTTGCATCAGTTTCATGTAGAAGAAAAGGAATTGCAGGTTGGAACTTGGAGCATTATGTTGAGTTGAAACCCCAGTTTTCAACAACAAATTGTAATTTCTTGCTTCAGTATCGCTGAATTAAAGCACTGTTTATTCGAGTCACTAGTGAGTAAGATTGTCGCGCAAGTTCCCGGTTAGTAGATCATAAAACTTGGTGTATATGTATAGTGTTAACCTTGTCTGAATTGACCATTGCAAAATTTAATGAAGTTCCCAGCTAATTTAGCACTGAGCTTCTTAGTTGGATGGACCTGAGTTCAGAAATCTGACCTTGAAATGATGATAGTTTTCTGAATGCTGTGGCCATCTAAATGAACTGTCCACAGTTATTCACATTCATGAACTCATACGCAGGTGTTTGATATTTTACTTTGATTATGGCAGATGTTCAGGATTGTAAATGCTCTTACATCTGTGTTGCAACCTCAAAATAACAATAAAACTTGACATCTGTGCACAGCATTTTATTTATTTCCCTTTAACTTTTCTTTTTCTGTATTTGCATGGCACCCATAGAGGCCGTTGCTAATTGTATTTTTTGTTCTACGAGATTTCAAACAGCTGGTTCTGTTCTTTAGACGCTAAGAGTTAGCATTTTTGTTCTCTACTTGCGTTGCGAAGTAATGCATGCTGTACTCGAGTTCTACTATAATAGAGGTACCGGACCCTTTCTACTATCATGGATCTATAAACTATATCATTCATTATACATTGAAGGGTAGATCCACACCATCAAAAATCTGCAATAGCACAGTTTTTCTTAGTAATACCCTGTGACAGAGCTTCTATTCTACCACCCAAATCTCCCTACAGGAGTACAGTAACATCGAAATAGGCATCTTCTCTACTTTGTTTTCAGTCCCATATCATCACAATACCAATTACCACAACACCCAACGATAAGGCCAGGAACTTGTAAAACGGTGTGTCAACTAAAACTGGCTTCTGGGGAAAGTAGCCCTTGGTTGAAAGATGCTTGATTGATACGTAGATGAACACGCCACACGCCAGTCCCATTGATATGGCAAAGATCCAGTCTGCCACAGCTCCCTGAGTCGTGGCATCTATGATGATCCCAATGGCCACACCAATTGGACTTGAAATGGCGAATGCGAAAGCATAGGCAACACACGATACAAAGGGGCGATCTGGGATCATTCGAAGAAGAGCTATACCCATTGCGATTGCCGCGAATATCTTGTGCAAAGTGATAGTCCATAGAGCTCT
Source organism: Salix exigua (assembly GCA_032356905.1). Taxonomy (NCBI): domain Eukaryota; kingdom Viridiplantae; phylum Streptophyta; class Magnoliopsida; order Malpighiales; family Salicaceae; genus Salix; species Salix exigua. The sequence continues at coordinate 27,606,151 of CM063603.1, forward strand.
CCAAGCATCGGCTTCTGTCTCTGCAACTCCTATTGCTATGCCCTCGAAAACAGAGTGGAAACACAATGCAAATATTAACAAAATGCTGTCCCCTAATGAGCTGGCCGTTGAAAGTGTGGGTTTTGCAGACGCACCATCTGTTCCATTGTGCATCTTTTTAATACACAATTCCATCAAGAAAAATATTAGTAGAATTAATTGTTCCAATATAAGGAGTTTGTGCATAAATCAACACAGAAGATTGTTAGCATCGACGACTAAAGCTGTACTTATCACATGTATAATTCCCACCTGAAAATGCGAATGTGAAATGCTGCTGTGGCTTCTTTTTCCCTGCAGAACACCCCCTGTAACAAAAAGGAAGGAGAAAGAAACGAACGTATCACTCTCCATTCTCTAAGAACGTATCTCCAGATTTTGGAAATGTTGGGGGATATATGGAAATTTTAACAAACTTTTTTGCTCTTAACAATTGCAAATAGATTCAACACAACAACGAAGAGTTCAAAACCCCATCGGTCTGTATTCTTCATTTGTCACCACACTGCCCTCTTTCTACAGACCCCAGGGCAGTGTTTTAGTGGCCCATCAACGGAGATCAAATGTTTTTTTTAATACATAGTGCTTGATCCCACTCAACTAACAGAGGAAAGAAGAAGAAAAAACATCATTTTCCACCAACATCATCGCAAAGAACACCCACGGCTTTACATCATCAGAAGCACAAATTCTGTGTACTTTTATCTTTCAAAATGCAAATCAACGCCTAAAGTTCAAAACCCTATATGTATATATCACTCTTTATTTGCTAGCTAGGCATGCTAGCAATTTCAAAAAGAAAAACACACAAAGGAATTGTTATCAGTGGACAGTCTACAAGAACATGTCAAAAAAGTAGACCTAAGATAATTTACTCAACAATTCACGGAGTAGATGAATATAAAAAAGATTAAAGAAGCAGATACTGTAGAAATTTTACATACCTTGAAGCTCCACATCGTCACCATTAACCTGGCTGACCACATCTTTGCTATAAAGATGAGAAATGATAGAGTCCGCAAGCATAGTCAACAAATAGCCAGCACAGGCCAACATGAAAGCAAAAGGGTACTCTTTTGATGTCAAATCCTCAAAGGTCTCATTTGCATCGCTCAAAAAATGCATCAAAGCAGTCGCCAAAAACACACCACTAGCAAACTGAGTCCCTAGCACCAAGAACCCCTCTTTCCACTTCAAAAAATAGGGGGACACCCCAGCAATGAAAGTCCCAATAAAGATCAATAACAAGCACCATATCTTAACCAGGATCAAGGATTTCGAACGGAGATCAATTTTCTTCCCATCGGCGTCGGCGTCGGCATCGGCATCATCGTTGTGGCCACTGTGCCCGGCTGTTAGAAGGAGGAGAGAGAGGAAGAGAGAGAGAAAGACGAGAGAGCGAGACATAGGGCAAGAAATAATGGATAACGTAGCCTAGACTATAGAAAGATTTGCATTTGTCGACAAAACGAGGACACAGGTGGTTATGGAGCAGAAGAGACACAGGTGGCTTTGTAAAACCTTGTACTGCATAGAAATGAATTATTTCACATTGCAGTACTTAAAGAGGACGACGTACTACAATAACAGTTCATCTTTCGCCTATTTTCCACGAGAAAACCCCGATAATTAAATGCTTGGCTTAGATCAGCCCCCTTGAAAAGTCTTTTACTTCCCTTTCTTATTTTTAGTTTTGTGATTATTGGATGGAAAAAAAAAGAAAAAAGGATGGTGGTTGTGGTACCAGTTTTCTCCATTGGAGAAGATTCATCTTGTGGATATTTATGTATTAAATGCTCATCGTGGTGTAATATTTTCTATTTTTAAAAAATATATTTTTATTTTTATCATCAAAATGACCTGAAAATATCAATTTAATTCTTATTATAAAAAAATCAAGCATAATTTTGAAACCATCTAAATAAAGTTAAAAATATAATTCAAAACATGCACTTGGATGGGGGAAAATGACCTGAAAATAAAGTTATTATTTTAAATTAATTTTTTTGATATTTTATATTTTCATGTGTGATAATGTTAAAAATATTATTTTAATATATTTATAAACCAAAAATAACTACAACCTCAATCAATATTATGCTCTGTACCTGATCATTATTCCATACAATCAATGCCATCATTTGACTTGCTCATCATTTCGCTGTATAAGTGACTATTGAGATTTGAGAGTCTATCAACGTTATTGTTGATTTTTTTTTTATCCATCAATATATTAAAATAATATTTTATTTTATTTTTTAAAAATTATTTTTGATATAAAAAATAAAAATAATCTAAGAATAATAAAATTTTTATTTTTTTTAAATCATATTGATAAACATGAGATGGCGAGTGTTACCATTTAAAATTAAAATTTCCTCGGTCCAATCATTCACACGGAGATGAAGAAGTCTTGGAGGGAGAGAGGGAGAGAGATGAGGTCCCACTTGAGCTAGCGTTTCCGGTAAGCTGGAGCTGGGACAGGCCAGAAAGACTTTCATGTCTCACACTCCAAGTCGTCGGGGCTTTTGGATTGTGGTGTGCTGCCAACCACAGTTAATGCAGTCTTTTCTAAGCTAACCAGCCTGGTCTTAACTGCAGACCTATACCAATTGCTTGACTTCAAATAACAGCGATAATAATCCATGCAATTTATTACAATTATATTTTGTGTGTTGATTCGAAGTGTTTCTTACGTTCTTGAAAAAAATAATTCTTTTATTTACTTCAAATTCATGTTTAACTATTATTGTGCTTGTTAAAAATATATATTTTTAAAATAATATTATATTAATATATTTTTAAATAAAAAACATTTAGAAAACACAAGTTTACCACAGTCACAAAAAACCACTAAAAAATTAAAAATCTAAAAAAAATATTATTTTAATATATTTTCAAGCAATAAAATATGTAAAAAGAAAAATATTAACAAAATGAAATGATTTAAGAGTATAAAAAAAGAGGTTATGCGTATATTTATTGTCTGCTTAAAAGTGTGGTTGAGATTATTTTTAAAAATATTTTTTGTTTAGAAATGCATAAAAATATGATTTTTATTTTAAATATTTATTTTTTATATCAGCACATGAAAATAATCTAAAAACACTATTTTTTAATTTAAAATAAAAATTTTATTTAAAAAAACACTTTTAATACTCTTTCAATTATTTTGATCAAAGCTTCGTGCTTTTTTATTACGGAGCCACAAACTCTTCATTTAAAAAGAAAGAAATCATCTATATGTTATATCATATCATTATTATGTATGTTATGTTAAATGTTATTATCAAACTACATGTCATATGTCACATATGATTCAATTAAATCTCATAGATTAGCTTGGTGTTCATACAACAATTACTTCTATTATTTCCTTTAGCTCAAATTATTGTACATTTCAGGATTTTTTCAATGCGATTTCTTTGATTTTGATTCAACAATAGAAATTTGTTTTGAATGCTTTCTTTGTGTTTAAACTGTTATGGATTTTCATAATGTCTTTCTGATTGTAATTTCTTTGACTCAATAAATTATGCTACCAGTGAAAAACCATTGTGTTGTAAGAAAATATTACATTAATTAGATACCTAATTGAATAAAACTATATATTTTTTTAAAAACGAAGTCATTAAACTCAGGTCATAATTTGACAAATTGATGGATAAATATAAAAATGTGATTTTTATAAAATTTAAATGCATACTATTTTGATTTTTTGTATTATACTAGATTTACCTTGATCTATTAAGTTCATCGAAAATATAATTAAAATTATTTTCAAAATATTTTCATTTAGAAATATATTAAAATAATATTTTTTTTAAATTATATTTAACATCAGTATATTAAAATAATCTAAAAATATTAAAAAAATTAATTTAAAATAAAAAAATATTTTTTTTTTCAAATTGTCTTAAAATATAAACACTCTCTGGTAGTGAATCTAGGCATATCGACTGGAATACTGGGCAGCACGTATTGCCGTAAAAGCTGGAATAGCTATCTTTGTTGGCAAAAAAAGAAAGAAGAGGGTGCATATGGTAATTGCACGATATTGATTAAATAACGTTTTGTCAATTTGTTTTTTATAAAATAATTATGTTGATCCACCTAATCCCTTCGTTTGATATTTGTCACCGTCCCACGTTGGCATCATATTCCTCCAATAGGGATGCCCTATCGTTTTCTCAGCTATCAAAAAACAGTTTGATTGGTTGAAGAACGCAGGTTATACCGTGTGAATTCAAACACGCTACGAGACATAAAAACGGAGGGACAAAAATACAAATGGGCCGCGCTTGTGCCTTCCTCATGCCCACTGGACTGACTTTATAGGCCCAACGTGGTTTAAGTTTTTTTAGCCATTTTATTCGAGCTTTCTTTTATTTATTTTTCCGGTCAATCATTTGGAAGGAGTTTTTTTTTTAATATTTGATAAATTATAAAAAAAATTTAAATTGATTAAGTGAGGTTTATAATTATTATAATGTAATGAATAAATATTAATTAAAAAATAGGTTGAAAATCCTTGGCATTTGTTTTTACAATTTGTTTTTAAACTCTATTATTTAATGTGAAGTTTTTATTAAATTTTGTTTTTTGATATTAAATTGATGATAAATTAATCTTGGTAATTTATATTATATAATAAAAAAAATTCAACTCAGAAGTTTATAACGGGGTCATATGGATTAATAGATCAACTAAATATCAATCAAGATTAGGAAAAATGGTTTTCATTAAATTAATTATACTTTATTGACAATAATTTTTTTTAAAAATCTAAATTATTTTTTAAATCGTGTCCAACCCTCATCAATGCGCAGATATAAAAAGACTGGATTATGGATTTTTTTTTTTGGGGGTAAAAGGTTCAATTTAATTAGATTTCAATTTATGTAATAATTGTTTGATAGTGTAATTGAGGTTGTTTTGAAAGTATTTTCTGTTCAAAAATATATCAAAATAATATTTTTTTTTATTTTTTAAAAATTATTTTTTGACATTATAATCTAAAAACATTAAATTTTTTAATTTAAAATAAAAAATAATAAAAATATTTTTAAATTCTTTTTAAAAATAAGATTGAATCAGAAGATCAAACAGGTTCGTAAATGATAGTGAGTGGTTGATTTTTAGCTCATCCAGTCGATTAAACTGTATTTTTTATATTCTAGACCCGGACTGTGTATTTTTTATATTCTAGACCCGGACTGGTCAACTGTTGCACCGCCATCCAAACACATCCCTTATATACTTCGAAGCCTTGAAATCAACCAGCCAAACAGTCACTTTTGCTTCTCTCTCTTTTCCTTCCCGGAAAATCCACGCAGACCCAAAACCCTATTTAAACCCCGAAAACCCCAAAACAAATAAAAATAAAAGAAAAGAAAAAATGGCTTCAGCACTGATTCGATCTCGCATTTTATCGAAAGCATCCAGAACTAATAAACCTAATAGCCGACTCTTTTGTTCAAACAAAGAATCCACCATCTCTTCTCAACCAATCATATCCGATCTATCCGCGGCGGCTGGAGAAGCACCGGCGCAGGCTGTTGGGAGCTCGGAGAATAAGGCGTGGAGTTTCTTTAAGTACGGAATTGTTGGCGCTCTCACTGGAGCCACTGCTTTTGCTGGCTACGCTTCTTACGGTTTGTTTTATTATATGTCTATGTATATTAATTTTCCGATTTTGATTAGTTTCTTGCTTAATTTTAAAATTTAAATGCGACGGAAAAAGGAGGAGTCTAGTTGTGATTTTCATTTCTATTACTTTTCCATTTCTTTCAGCATACAGCTTGGATGAAGTGGAGGAAAAGACGAAAGCGTTGAGAGAATCAGTAAACTATACTGCTGGTAATGACGCGTCCAATGTTGAGGTATCTGATTCGTAACTTTATTTTCAATTTGATTGTTTTGTATCGATGTTATCTGTGCTATAAGATAGGTCCAGCATTATTGATTTTAGGGATAGTTGAGTTGATTTTATGTTGGACGGCCACTTTTATATAAAATAGTTGAACAAATGAGACATAAAGAGATGATTGACATCTTCTTTATCATTCCCTTGCACAGAGATATCAAGGTTTGCTGTACTCCACTGCTATGACAGGTGTGGTCCTCGAATTATTTTATATCTATATCAGCAATCAGATAGTGTATTTTTTTTCTTTGTATCTCATTTTCATGATCCAAGCTGTGTTTCTAGTTGAACGAATGAGATAAAATCTTAGCTACCATTAAATGTGCTTTTCTGAATTCTGTTGCCTGTGATGCTTTGCAGTATCTTTATCCTGCCATCTTCAACAGTCTGTTGATTGCCAAAAGATGGGGCTATAAGCACCCCTCTTAAGTGTTAATGACACTATATCTCATTCTACCCACCCACCCCACACCTCTATCCATAAACTGGAGTGCTCATAGCCCCACCTAATACCAAATTGTTTTTCATCAAAGCTCTTAATTTTTGCCCCCTCCCCCCATTTTATAGTTTGAAATTTCAAGATTGATTCTCTTGCATTGGTTCTTGGAAGCTTTTTTTCCTGTTATCAATGCATGCCAATTAATTGCAGAAACATATTACTCCTCTAGAGTGTTGAATTACACATCAAATCTAGCTATGGAAGGGATGGTGTTTTTTTGGTAGTTAGGTTTTCATGTTTACAGGCTGTTCAACATTAATTAAGTGATGCTTCCACACCTCCTTTGCTGCTATGTGGCAGATACACTCTGTTGATAATCTTTGGCATTAGAATAATATCATTTTTTGCGTATTATATTTCAGTTCCTGCTAAAGCAGTGGAACTTTACCTGGATATGAGGAGGCTGCTGGAAGAACATGTCAAAGTGAGTGCTAATATTGTTATGAGTTCATATGTTCCATTACATCTTCATTTCATTTCCGTTATAAAACATGAACTCTGTTTGCTTTATGCAGGGTTTTACTGAACCAGCCTCAGAAAAGCTTCTTCCGGATTTGCATCCTGCTGAGCAGCATGTTTTTACGCTTGTTTTAGATCTTAACGAGACAATAATTTATAGTGATTGGAAGGTAAGGCCTCTACTGCAAGTATGTAGTGTCAAACATGTCTTCAGAGTTTCCATGATAACTTTAAATTTTGTACGATAGTTTAGGCATGATTATTTAAGTCATTTGATACTTCTATTCTGGTAAGTAATCAATTCAGAATTAGATATTTCTTTAGCCTTTCTGTCTCTGTATGTTTAATGTATAAAATTAAATGTGCTTGCAGTTTACTTCTTACTTCTATATGCACATAAAATTTGTGTCTGGTGAATTTGAATGATAATATTTTCTGTGCCTCTGTGTGAAGCGTGATAGAGGTTGGCGAACATTCAAACGACCTGGAGTAGATGACTTCTTGCAACATGTTGGAAAGTTCTATGAAATTGTTGTGTATTCTGACCAGCTGAGTATGGTAACAGAATTCCCCTTCTCCATTCTCCCAGTTTTGGATAATCTTTATAATCCATGAAGTCGCTCATTATGGATTTCCCTTTTATGACTTCTGCAGTATGTCGATCCTGTTGTTGAAAGGTTGGATACAAACCACTTTATACGATATAGGCTATCAAGGAGTGCTACCAAATATCAGGATGGCAAGCATTATAGAGTAATTTGTTATATTTGATTGCTTTCAACACATCATTTATTTTCATTGCATCTTTTCTTTTTTTTTTGCCTTTTATAGTGATGGCTTGTTTTTCAGTTTTTGCCATTATTCTTGTTTTTACTTTGACATTTGCAGCTTGTACATGATTGTTTCTCTTTCTGTTTGAAAGTTAAAATTTGTCCTCTGCATGTGCCCTGATGATGGCCTTAGAGGTCCTTCTAATGTTTATCCAGGTGGAAACATTGTGTGGTTTTCAGTATGTTTTTGCTTACTGAATTGCTTGTAAGCATCGAGGTTTGATTTTGTTGTAATGGAGTTGATAACCTCTCTTTAGAATGTTCTGTTATGTTAAATGAAGTTGCTTATCTGCAAAACTGAATCAGCTTGATAAAATTCTGTAACCAAGTCTATGAAGTCATTTTTCAAAACATCAAATTCTGTTTTTCGTTCATTTCAAGTTTGCTTGATTTGTGAGTTATGGTAACAATTGAACTTTACCAAGAAGTCTGTAATTTGGATTTGTTAAGTTGGTTAAAATTGGTACTGTTATGCTGCTTGCCTTTCTGTCAACCAGAAAGTCATGTCTACAATATAAAATTAGGGCATTTCATTCTATACTTGAAGCATTCCAAATCAGGGATGTTAGTTTTCATTTCAGATTAAACTCTCACGTCCTTGATGTGAAGCTGCCAAGTTTGTGGATGTTTTAAAGAGTGCCTGAAATGGTGATTTGGAATGCAGATACATTTCATGGTGTTTATAATATTGTTGGCCAAAGCATTAATGGGAATCTTTGGCTAACCACACCTAAAACTGCATCACAATCTTGAACTGCAACGCCGAAACACACCCTAAGGATGAAATTGGAAATCAAAGCTCAAGATTCTATCTTAGGTTCATAAGATTTAGATATAAACTGAAGCCCCAAACAAAGACAGCTAAAAAAAGTAAAGCTTTAGGCCTCGGCAAAAGTTTACAGGCGGGCTGGATTCTGGGATGGAAACATAAATGAAAATGATGTATATCTACAAATGAGGTGCTGCTAAGTGGTCAATGAAGTCAAGGATAAGAGCTGAAACACTCTGAAGTTAGGGCCTGGTATTTTGACTGGGGTTCAATTTACCAGCTTTAATTTTGTGAAAAATACATCAACCATTGTGGAATTTGCAAAGCTAGTGTAGCACTGTGGTGTCTGGAAAGGTTTAGTGAGCTTCATAATTCTCATAGACCATATCAGCTGCTTTTCTACCATTGCACATTATACTTTTGTATTGCTACCTCTCAAAATGCTAGCACCATTTAATGAGATGTGGTAATGGTGGCATTGCCTCTGAAGCTTTTCACTATTTTCTATTTCACTGTGGTGTTTTTTTCTTTGTTATTTTTACTGTGTTTTTGTGGAATGGAAACACTGTATTTGATGTTAGTTATTGTTTGCAGGATCTTTCAAAACTTAATAGGGATCCAGGTAAAATCCTCTATGTGAGTGGCCATGCATTTGAAAATAGCCTTCAGCCAGAAAACTGTGTCCCAATTAAGCCATTTAAGACCGATGACATGGGCGAAGTACCACTGGATACAGCACTTTTGGACCTCATTCCCTTTCTCGAGTGTGAGTTGAATTTCCTTTTTGCATGAGTATATAGCGGTTCATTTGATTGCCCTCATGGAATTGAAACAGTTGTGTTCTTAGATTTCATTGCACACAAGTTATAAACATTTGTCTTCAAGAGGCACAGCCATAAAGATGGCAAAAATATTTAAACTCTTGCTGTTACTGATGGGACTTGGTTTCTATCATGAAGCGCAGAGACTCTCATATACTTTCACTTCTTCCCTTTAGTTAACTTTATCTATCTCTCTATACAATGAGCATGGATTGAATACCTTGGCTATTACCTTGTTTCAACCACCATCACAATTCTTTATTATTGATAGTATTGTATAAAACGTGTTCCAATTTTGGTTTGCACACAGATGTTGCTCGCAACAGTCCATCTGATATCAGAAAGGTGTTGGCATCTTATGAAAGAAAAGATGTAGGAAAAGAGTTCCTTGAGCGTTCCAAAGATTATCAGAGGTATTTTACATTCTTGTCCTTTTTTATTTTTGTTGAATTTGTGAAATTCTGTGATGAGAAGCCGAGACACCAATGTGAGAAGTGAGCTGAGTACATGAAATAGTATTATTTGAACGGCATTTTGATCTGCTGCTCAAATGATGATACAGGCGAATGCAAGAACAGAGGCAGCAAGGTCGCATCTGGCATCGTTGAGGCTCAGGGTTGATGTATAATACAGTAAATGAATTTTTGGTAGAGAAGGAGATGAAAGTGAAGACTACTATTGAAGATAGCAAGAGCACATTCCTCCATTAAAAACGGTTTGCCTCCTAATGAGATAAGAATTGATGAAATTCATGTCCCTGCATTAACTTCAATTTCTGACATGAGAATTTGTGATTTTTCATTCCCTTCTTTTGGAACTAATTACATTATTGAAGAGATTGATGAGATTAGTTGAGTTTTCCTTTTGCCACTGATTTTCTACTACTGAAATAGCTGCCAATCTAGGAGGCTTTCAAAAACTTAGTTCTTCTGTCATTAAGGTATGCAGCAGTTGAACTCCCAATGAGACATTATAAGCCTTTTGCTGTCCATGTTATGAAATATGTTTTTTCATGTTTTCTATCATTTTTATTAGTATAAATTCACGTAATGTACCTCAAGTGCTTTTGTTTTCTTGTTAATTGTTTTTATTCAAATCAATTAAAAACTCATTTTAAATTCGGTTTAAGATGCATATTGAATATCTTATGATAAGTTATAAAATTGCAAAAAAAATCAAGAAAAATATTATGAATACAAGGTTAATTCATGCAAGGATTTTTTTTTACAAATTATGGTAGCATAAAAACTGAATTTTTAATTATTTATACTCTTATTTTTTTAATAAAATTATGAAATTAAGTGATATAATAATATTGTATATGAGTATGTTAAATACAATAGTGAATTAAATTTCATTAAAAAGTTGTTAGACTGATAATATGGTTGTATTGCGAAAATTCTTTATATATATATATATGTAGTATATATTTTGTTTTCTAGAACAATAATGATGCTGGTAGAATCTATAGTTTTTAAGCCCTAAAATTAAATATGATATTTTCTAAAAGTCTAAATAATGGTTATAATGTGAATGTTATTAAACTAATTTAGTTATCTCTTTATATCAAAGTTGTCAATATTGTTTTGGTTGGTGTTTTGTTTTTTCAATTAGAATAAAATGTTTCGGTTTTGGAGTGTTTTGACGCGTCTTTTTGGAGTTGTACTGTTTGTGTATATATATAATTAAATATATTAATTCAAAAATAAAATTATTTAGAATTGTGCAATTTAATCTAAAAAAAGACACAATAAAATGATTTTTCTGAATAAATAATGAACATTGTACAATATTATGAGAATGTCATCATCAATCTCGAAAAGTCATTACATTCCATGATTACTCTGAAATGTTAACATTATATTTATAAATATGTCAAGAGATTCATAGTAAAATTTCATCTCAATCTGACAGTCGGATTAAGAAATATGATTGGTATTGTAAAATTATTTATTATTTTTAAAAAAATACTATTTGATCGAAACGGAACGGATAGAACAAAACCGAAATGTTTCTGCTAGTTTTTGTCTGAAAAATTCGGAACAGACTGGAATTTAAACCGAGGTAAAAATGACACTGTTTTCTTATTTTTTTTAACTGGTACGAAATGTTTCTGCTGAAATAGACAACTTTGATTTATATTAGTTATAGATCTAAGTTTCTTTATAGAAAATTATTTCTAATTAAGACTTGCCAAGTCCATAATAGAATTTCTAACTAGTAAAATACTAATTACATAATAAGTTCGACGTTAAATAAGAAAACAAAAATCCAAAAAATAAAGTAAACAAAGATAATCATGCGCAGGGCCTTATTTGAAAGCCTTTCTAATCTTTAATCATCATAAAATTTTAATCCTATAGAAAATAAGTCTTTCAAAATCTTGTGTTGAAATTTCATCTTGATTCATTAGTCAGATTAAAAGTTATGTTTGATTTACGCAAATGCATATTGAACTCCTCTAAACTTAGAAAATCTTGGTAATTAAGTAAATAATACAATAATAATAATAAAGAGAGTGCATCTTGTCAACCTCGAGTTAGTTATAAGAAATTAAACTCGACTATGCCAAAAAAATAAATATTACAAATATGGGATTGTAGCCAACATATTCATAAAGAAGAAAGTTTTTTTCACCTATGTGAACTTTAAAATTTGATCTATAATGTGTGCATGCTAAGGAAAGATTCATGATATACTTTTCATTCTTATGCAAGATCTTCCTTCTTAACTAAAAAATCATTGTTAGTCACTATCTTCTTTAACTTAAGATTAGAAGACTGAAACTAATTTTCAGAACTATTTTTGATCATATTATCTTTAATATGATGAGATAACTGTAAATTTTTTCTTCCACCAAACTCCACAATCTTTTTCAATTTTTTTTTGAAGGTTGAACATAGGGCAAATAATAACAGTCTATTTGTTTATCTACTCAATATAAAATCTTCTCATCATCTTTTATAAACTTCAAAATTAATGATGATCTCAAATCTTTCCATAATGGAGTTAAAGGCTCACCAATGCGAGATCATTAATTTGAGACAAACTAATTTGATATCATATAGTAAGTGATCTAGTGGTAAGAGTTTAGGACTAATGGGTTTGCCTCTCTTGTAGTCTCATGTTTGAGCCACGTGGTTGCTAATATAATGATCACTGGAGACTGACATGTTCATTAACTTCAGGAGCAGTGAGATTAGTCAAAGTACACGCGAGTTGACCTATAAATCTTGTGGTCTCATGTTTGAGCCACATAGTTGCTAATATGATGATCACTAAAAGCTGACTTGTTAATTAACTTCACGAGCAGTGAAATTAGTCAAAATACACGCAAGCTGACCTATAAATCTGTGTTAATAAAAAAAAAGTTTGTGTACCAAATCTGTGATGACTTGCTCCAAACAATTTATTCTCTATTGTTATGCATTCTTAAAACGATTCATTCTCTCTGTCTTGATGAAAAGCATATTATAAGAGCATGAATACAATGAAACTCTAGATTTTTGTGATAATGGAAAAGGAGATTGAGCATGAATATGCCATGGAATCATGCTGCTACAAACAAGAAGGTTACCGATGGAGTCTCTGAGAGATTTCATGTTTGTCTTGATGCTTTTTTAAGGAAGGCTATTATTGGCTTGTTATCGGGCATTCATCTTTTTGAGTGAATTATTGGTTGCTTATGGATAAAGATGCTAATGATAACATGTATTCACAATTATATTTAAAATCCTTTTTCACAACTGCTTTTTTTTTTTTTAATTTATCTTTCAATATTTAATTGAGTTAGAATCAAATTTTATTGTTTTTTTTTCTAGATTAGATGCTTCTAAGTCTAATAACCCGCATGTTAGAAAAGTTAACACAAGTCAACATCATATATATATATATATATATATATATATATATATATATATATATATATATATACTAACCAATGCCCCCGCGTCTAAGTCATGAGCAACATATATTTTAATATAAAATAATATTAATTATATTTTTTTTTGTTATAATATAAATTTACTCAAAATAATAAATTTGGGCAAAATTATTTTAAAGTGCAAGTTTTCTATAAAATATATGAATTTTAAATAGATATAAATTTTTTTGTTTAATAGTTTTAACAAAATAATCAACATAAAATTATCATCATCATTAAAAAAACAAGAAAATTCGGATATTTGAATTATTGAATTCATTGTATTAAGATTAGTGCATTTTATAATCAAATTTAAATCACATTTAAATTATAAAATATAAATTATGAAAAGACCTGCAATAAGCAAATAAAAAATAAGTAGTTAATTTTCTATCCATAAAAAGATGAAAACATAAATTGAAAATTCATCCCTATATTACTGTCATTTTCATTACTATAATAGTTAAAATTATTATCAACATTATTGCTCAAACAATTAAAATTATTAAATTACCCCAAAAAATAAATATCAAAATCAAAACATTTTAACAAAAAAATAATAAAAATATAATCACTAAAATTATCATTATTATTGCACAAACAATAAAATCATAAAATTATCTGATCCGGAAAATAGATAAAATAAAAGAAAACACACACAAAAAAGAACAAAGGGAAAAAATGAGCAATATTAATTTTAAATTATCACCAAAAAAAAATTAAAATTTCATAACGGAACCTAATAAAAATAAAACTCTGACAAAAATACTGACAAAAAAACAAACACTATCTAAACACTGTATTTTTAATGTTTTTAGATCATTTTCATGTGCCGATATTAAAAATAATTTTAAAAAATATCATTTTAATATATTTATAACCAAAAAAATTAAAAAAAAATCAATCACATTTCCAAGCAAAATAAAAATTGTTTCATGGAAAAAAAACATGATCAGGAAAAAGAAAGCTATAAAAAAAATTAGATTCGATTATTAATCGTGATGCACTTAAGCTAGCGTAGATATCCCAATTATAAAAAGTAATTAAATACACACACACACACACACACACACATATATATAAATGGAAAAGAAAAAAAACAGAAAAAAAATAATTAATGAAAAAAAAATAATTAGAAAAAAAACGTAATAAAAAAAAAAAGCAAGACACAAAAACAATGAGAGTGGGATTCGAACCCGCCCCTCTTGTAAGAGAACCTTAATGGCACAGCTTTGGACCACCTCGGTTACATCAATATATCTATCATGGTTGACGACATTATGTAGTGATATATATAGATTGTGTGGGCAAAATAAAGAGCTTCTGAGAGGGAGATTTTAACCCCCATGCTTTCTATTCATCTCGCGCTCATTAACCTACTCGGCTACCTGAACATTTCGTTCATTGTTAACGGTAATATATATTAAAAGTAATCTTACTTTGGATTCAAACAGTAAAACCGGGACGCGTTTTATATTTTAGTTAATATATATATATATAAACGCATTATATATATATATATATATATATATATATATATATATATATATATATATATATATATATATAATAGCCTGCCCTTCAAATTTATTATTGGAAGCCACCGGGAGAGTTAGAAAGACAACAAATGGCTAATATTTCTTGTGTCAGCTTCGAAAGAAGTTAGAAAATAACCATGTTTTAATGAGTCCATGTTGGAAATCTTTAGTAGTGAATTTGAAGCAAAGTCTCCGTTCCCTGCAAGTCTTGAAAATTTACGAGAGGAGATGCTATAGACTTTGCCTTTTAATTTATTTTATTTCGATAGTTCCCTTTTCCCTTAACGCCATTGCCACTTAATTTGAAAGCTAGAATTTGGGAAGATGTAACCCTAAAAGAAGATAAATAATTAAAACTCCATAACATAATTTAGTATATAATATAATATAATTGGGGAATGATGGTAGGTTGGAATGATCGATTACATAATTAGGGAGTTATGGTAGGTTGGAATGCGAAATAATGGGATATTTATTTTTCCAACTAAACCAATAATTGATTTCTATGTACATGTAATATTTTAATACCTTAATGTATATGTATTTTTTTTGTTTTTTCTTTTGTATAAACCACGCAGTGTCCTAGACGCTGGCCTATACTAATCCACTTTCGCACCGGGTGGACCCCGAAGGGGTGAAAGTGATCCCCAAATAGTCGGCTTCATACAAGAGGAGGGATTGAACTCCTGATCTCTTTTAAGGGACGAGAGTGTCCTCACCACTCACGTCAGTACCCTTTGGGTTCTTTTTTATTTGTTTATTACATGGAAATGTTACATTGATGTGGTCAAAGGAGAGAGAAATTAAAGGATTTCATCTTTTTCAACCATAATATCTTATTTTTTCCTGATGAATATTGTGTTATAATTTATTTTTGTTAACTAATTTTAATTATTGATTGTGAGTGCATTTGTGAAAATGCATGCTAACACGTGGAAAGATAGTGTGATGGAAAATTAAGTAGCAATAAATAGTCTTTCCCCACATATATGTTTTTAGTGTGGACCTTAAAACAACATTTATTTTTTTAAAAGAATAATTACTGATTGAAATTTTGGTGGTTTAACTCGGTTGGTTAGGGTTTTTTTTTAACTTTACTATCATTTGTTTTAATTTTACCTATTAATATATGGTTAATTAGTAAATAGACTTTATATTTTATAATTTGTTATATTTACTTTATATTAGGTTATTCAAGTCTCACAAGATTATTGCAAATGGATTAACGGTTATTTTTTTTATATTTTTTAATCAATTTTCTCATTTAATATTCTGTTAGTTGAGAACTAAACTTCATAATCTATTTTGATCTATTTTTTATTGTAATTTATGTACTTTATATAATTTTGTTGAAGTCTCATAAGAGTATTGTCTAATGGAATAACCTTATTTGACTCATGTCATTTTTCAAGATTTTTTTAATTGATATTTTTATTTTTAATTTTATCATTCAATATTGTGTTGGTTGAGAATTAAACTTTATAATTTGTTTTGATTTATTTTTATTGGAATATCTTACTCTTATGATCACATTATTTTTTTTATTTTTTTGCAAGAGAGTTTTCTCGGTCTCATGCTATTTAACATTAATTTTACTTTTTACTGGATTGTCCTCATCTTATATCTTATGATACAAATTGTAAGTTAGGTAAATCCAACTTACCTATGAGATTATAATCAAAGTTGTCAATTCCATTCCGTTTTGGCCGGAACGTTCTGTTCCACTGAAAACACCGAGATGAAACAGCGTCGTTTTTGTCTCGGTTTTAATTCGACTGCTCAAAAATTCGTCGAACATCTCGCACTGCTTCGACCTTAAAATCCTCTTTATTTTGATTAACCTATGATTTTTTTCTTCTAATTTTAAGATTATGTCTATTTGACTTTGTGTTTATATTGTATAATTTAAAATTAATTTATCTTGAATTTTAATTATACTTGTTAAATTAATATATATATATATATATATATATATATATATATATATATATAGATGAACAATACAACCCTGAAACGGCACGCCGAAAAGCTCCAAAACCAGAACGTTCCATTCTAATAAAAAAACACTTTACATTCTAATAAAAAAAACGGTATTAAAAACTTTTGATTATAATGGCAACAAAGGTGGTCAGATCGCAATCATGTTAATCTGTAATGTAGTGATGCCAAAATTGTTTGAAGTTGGTGTCATGGGAAGTTTGCTGAAGACCATGCTTCCTTCTCAAGCTTCCTGCACGCCATGGCCATTCCTTTTATGTGGGTGTTGGATTTATATAATTAAATTAATATTATTTTCTAAAAAAGGTGGTTCATATAAATATACATAAATATATAGATATAGATATACATAGATATATAGATATAGATATACACAGATACAAGATTTTCAAAAAGGTAGAAAGCAGCCGTCGGCTTCAAGTTGGTGTCCTTGATCGAGGTAGATAGCTATCGCTTACTGACAGGATGGATGGGGTACTTGTTATTTTGTTTTATAAATATTTTTAAAAATTAAAAATTAAAAAATAATTTTAAAAATAAACCACGTAGCACCCCCGAAAAAGTGATCATTAATCGGAGTTTACCCTCCCCATTTGGGCAAGCCTCGACGACCACACAGCTTCAAGGGTACTCAAAATGTGGTTACCTCGTCCTCGGGGACTCCATTACAAGCCTCTAATCAAAGGGCATTTCAGTAATTATGTCGCAGTACACGACAAACATACACCCCTCTCAGCTCCTCTCTATATAAAGAGTCGTGCTTCATGGGTTTTGACACACCAGCCAGAGGAACCACCACCACCACCACCACCACCCCAAAATTCTTCTTCTTCTTCTTCAAAAACTCAAGAAAAATAAAAAAAAATGGAGGAAGCGAAGCTTCCAAGCCTGCAAGTCCCGAGTAAGCTGAAGAAAATAACCCAGCTGCTGCTCTCAGTTTCGGTGTTTTCGTTGCTGTTATCTTATCACTCCCTCGGCACTTCTCTCCTTCACTCCCTCTGCTTCTACTTGTCCACCGTCCCTGTCCAGCTGTTTACCCATACCCTAGACAAGAACTGCATCTTCCTCCTCTGCAATGGACTCCTGGTTTTCGTCGCTAGGTACTCGGGTTTCATCAGCTCTTCATCGACGACGACCCCCGCCACGGATGATCGCCAGTCTTTCAGCAAGTATGAAGATCCCGCACCGGAGTCTGAAATGCCGGGGGATGGTTCGGGTTTGGTGGAGAGTGTTGCCCCGCAGGAAGATATTGCTGTCACGAAAGAAGATGAGTTTATCAGTGGTGGCAGCCATGGACAGACAGAAGATAGGGAGATCGAGGAGCTCATCGGGGAAGATGAAGATGAAAAAGATGGTGGTAAAGGAGATGGAGAACCTGGGTTCTTGATTACTTGGAAAGAAGATGACCATGAGAGTGATCTTTCCCTCCAGGAACACGAGGAGGTAGAGCTCTTGAGTGATGACCAGGAGTTTCATACTACCACCACCACCACCGCTACTCAAGAAGATCAAGCAGGATATCATGATGAGCTGAACAAAAAGTTTGAAGAATTCATTAGAAAGACGAAGGAAGAAATAAGAATTGAAGCTCAGCTACAATATATAGTAATGGCTAATTAATTCATATTATGATGATCAGCCAATTATCATGCTTCTAAACGATGTATAATTGTCTCGTTTTGTTTAGTATAGATAGCCTTATCAATCACATTAAGATTATCTATATAGTTTGCCTTTTTTTCTCAAGAACATAATAAAAAAACTTTAATCCAAGTTAATGGAGAATTAGCTTTAACCTAGCTAGCTAGATGTTCATAAAATATCAATGCCACGCCAGTATGCGGTAGTTGAAGACTATTTGTGCCATTCATATCTCAATTACTGTGGCATCTAACACGATTAGAAGCCACTAATGCACCACTCTCTTTTTTTGTACTCAAGATGGTTACCTGATGATATAAAATTTAGATCTATATAATAAATTTTGAGTTCGAGTAGTAAGTCATGCATTATAAGATGACGTTACGTGATGACAAAGAACTTATAATCTATATAATAAATTTCAAGTTCAAGTTAGGATATACATTCTTTATAAAAACCTGGAATAAACAATCACTCGTTTGTACCTATAAAATGTATTTTTCGAGAGGAGGTTACCTATATTTTCATCCACCCGCTACTTCATTTACTGAAAATTTGCAGCAAATATAAGTATTTGTGGGTCTTAATTAATTATATAATCAAATCCATGATGCCCAAGAATTAATTAAATATCGTATTATTTCGGACATAAGAGGGCCGGTGTGATAATGATATTCATGTCTAGATTGAATCTGTAAATATAGCAGACAAAAGATGAAAGATTGGCAGATTTTGTCTGGCTCTGAAGAAGTCCATTTTTTAGAAACACTTTGGAGAGAGTAATTCACAATTACCCCCTCTACTTTGGAGCATCTTTTGCCCAAAGTAATGCTCATCATGGTCGGTAGCAATCGCTTATCAAGTGATATATGAACAGAAAAAGGATTCTATCGTCACCCTTTACGTTTTATATATACGATTTACACCTCGATCGATTGGATGGTTTCTTTTATTATTTAGTTCAATTTGTTGAATTCTATTATTTTTGGAATCAATTGGGAGGGAGCATCCCTAGAAAAAAAGAAAGATGATCGCAAATATTTACTTTGATCTCCCTTACATTGCGTTGTTTGGCCTTGAATGGTGGGTTGAAAAGATTAATTATGAGCTATACAATCTACTAGACATAAGCTATACAAGTTTAAGAAAGTGTTTTTCTTTCGAATGTTTGACTCACCATTATCATCATCACTTGTCTCAAATCAATCAAAACTAATTGATTATTTTAGATTATGTGTTGAAGTTTCTGCAAAATTAAAGTAACTTTATATATATATATATATATATATATTAGATTAAACATTTTAGTTAATTTTTTAAGACTGAGGTTGCCAGGAGTAGATAAATGAGACTTATAAACGTTGCCCTGAAAATAACAAGGACACTTGGCTAGCCACGCAAAGGCAATCCCGGCCAAATCTTTCCAGTTTCAACCCTTTAAACGGACACATGCCACCAATCACTGGCATAGAATCCTTTTATCTGAGCACAATCTCCATTTCTGAAGCTTCCTTTTCTGTTTTTTCCTAGAAAAAAATGGAGGAATGCTCGCCGGCCCTAAAGATCTAGCCAGGGCAAACCCAGGTTTAAGCTGCTGCGGTATGATCAGGCCACGTACCAGCCTCCTCGATCAATTTGCGTGTGTTCTCTGGGCCAGCTGATAGGCGTTTTCCATGTTAAGACAAGACCAGGTGCACAAAAAATCAGTGCCAACGACAGCCATGGACTTGGAAAGTTGTTTCAACGCATCGGTCGTCGCTGTTACAGCAAGAAAACATTAAAAAAATAAGCTGCTTCAATGGTGTAGGAGAGAGATTGATAGTTGACAGGTAAGAACTACAACATGTGACCGACGAATCTGTAAGCTCTTTTCACTTCTGAGGTTATAAATTCACGAGCTTTCATTTTCATGGTTCGCATCAAAAATATCTGCAGGGCTGTGTCCTCTTATTCAAAGGGTAATCAATTCTCAAATCGAAAGGCCACGCCCGATTCAACTCTCCCGCTGTTTCAGGATTCATCCAGCCAATATATGCAGGTCTGAGAGGAGGATAAAACGTGACAAAACATGCCTACCTGCTATATATATATATAGAATCTTTTAAAAAATTGAATACAATATGATATAGACATAAAATATGAAGCATAATAAATGGTTTTTAAATTTTTTATCTGATAAATTGATAGCTCGATAAGAAATCTAATATTCATCACTGTCCTCGATGCATCCCATTTACCAACCGAACCACCACTGGCAGCTTATTATATCTTCAAGGCGAATCAAAGATTTGCTACCTAAAGTTGTGCTCACCATTGGCATGCAGCTATTATTGTTGCTAGCTGTGTGGCCCGTCGAAAGAAAATGAATTTATATATACCGATCGAAGTGGATTAATGTGTTAGAAAACCTAGAGCGAGAGTCAGAAAATCTCAGCTGGTGCCTCCCCTGGGTTAGATAGATAGATGCCCAACGTGACAAATGAAGTTTGGGGATATTCAGGCAGAATAAGAACGAAGATGGGTAGGCTAATTGATGTTAATCTGGTAGAACACAGCTAACACTTTCTTTCTTTTTTGAATTTTAGAAAACCCTTCTGTTAACCTTGGGAACTTAGATTAGCGAACTTAGATTAGCGAGTAAAATTCCTGTTATTCTAAATTTTTATAATAAATAAATATTTTGAGTCAAACTCAAAATTTATTGTATAGTTATTAAATTATTTGTCATCACACCACGTTTCAAGGTAAAAAACGTTTCAAGGTAAGAAACAAAAAGGCTATATATGTTGTTCAAATTATAAAATAATATAATGTGTGATCAAATATTCTAAGGCAGGACCCCGAAACACCCTCCAAATAAGGGTTCATCTTATCTTATTGTAATCTTATAGAGCATCTATGAAATGACTAAATGTTAAATCATACAAATTAAAAAAAATAATAATAAGAGGGACCAAAATAATAATAACGAAAAAAACCCAAAAGAAAACATTGTGAATTATGTGGATGAACAATGTTTTTCTCATGCCTTTATAATATTTTTTTTCATTAATATTAATGCATTAGATTATGGAAATATATAGCCATAAACGGTCTAATAAGAATTAAAAAATCACATCTCTCTGTAATTAAGAAAAACCATAAAAATATATTTAATAGATTGAATAATATTCCCTCCTAGCTACAAAGATTAAGGACAAAAAAACCCGAATTGGTAAATGAGGAAAACCCGAGGACAGAATTTAGGCCTACTCTGCCCTTTTCACATGATGGCGCAACATTTAGGGTCAGGTGGAGGGGGTGCTGGCGGAGCCTTACTGTCGGTGGCTGCTGCTGTGGTAGAGGAGGAGGTGGTGGATGCTGCTGCTTCTGTGGTGGTGGAAAGCGTGGAGGCGGTGGCATTGGCACTAGCAGAGGCGGTGGCATTGGCATTAGATACGGATTTCTCCCATACAATAGCCCTCTACAGAAAGGATATGGAAATGGAATTGGAGGGTATGGCACCTCAAATGGATTATCTGCATAAAATGAACAAGGTACTTGTTCCATGACCTCTCCATGCTTCCCATATTCATCAAAGACATTCAAATTGTAGTGGGATTTACTTTTCCATTGACCTTCACTGTCCCTTGTTCTGCATCTAGAACCACATAATACACTCCTACCAATAAAAGAAGGAATAATAATAAAAACCCTAATGTAAAACATGGTCATTGTTACACATATTTTCATGGGGTCATCATAAGTTAGGACAAAACATCAATAGAATTCAGTGTTGTTATTTTTGTTTTGTTTCGATTAAAACGGCCAAATATTTTATATCAGTTTAAAAAATAAAATAAAACGATACAGTTTTTATCTTGCTTAAAATTTTGTTCTTTTTCAGAAATTCCACCCAAATTTTGGCTGGAACATTCTGGTTTCATTCCGCTTGTTCTGTTTCGGCCAAATAGTATTTTTTTAAATAATAAATAATTTCACAATATCAATCATATATCTTAATCCGACCGTTAGATTAAGATGAAATTTTATGAGGAGTTTCTTGACATATTTATATATATCATGTTGAAATTTCAAAGTAATCAGAGAATGTAATAACTTTACGAGATTAGTGATGACATTCTTGTAATATTATACATGTTAATAATTTTATTTAAAAAATCATTTTATTGTGTCATTTTTAGATTAAATTGCACAATTCTATATAATTTTATTTTTTGATTTGAACTAATTTTGTTAATATATATATATATATATATATATAAACAATACAACTTCGAAACAACATGTTGAAACGCTTCGAAACTAAAATTTTCTGTTCCAATTAAAAAACACAACTCCTTTTGGAAGATGTAAAACTCCCATGATTTTCCTTTTACACCCATCACAATGGACGTTCACTCATACAACTCTGCAAAACACATACTTCAAGAAAATGGTATTGAAGAAGAAAATTGCTTTTAAGTAAAATCAACAAGAGCTACAAGAAATTAAATCAAATTGGTAATTTGAGCCTAACCATTTGTGCAATGGAATCCATTTGGAGGTATACCTGGAACAATGCTGTTTCTGTTTCCTTTTTTCAGCAGACTTGGAACAAAGTTTCTTGAGGGAGAAGAGATTAGATGCCAGAAATATCAGAGAATGTAGGGTTGTCAATAGTTGCCATGAAGGTTTGATTTGCAATTGTAACTAAGAACATCATGAAATTGGTAACCCCATAAGGTAAACACTGAAAAGAGTATATTCATTTCTCAAGTGATCGACTTGTGATCTTGTTTCCATAACTTTATTTTTTGCCATTCCTCAAAGAATCTCTTAAAGGTGAGGTGGAAAATAAAGGGCCATTACTTCACCAATGTGATTTATTTAGAAAAACAAGAGGTGCTCCTCGCCTTCCAACTTGGAGAACTTTATCCTACTGCTAACCATTAACCAGGTTACATCAACAATTGTACAGAGAGAGAAAAATATGAACTTTACCCTTTTCAATCAAGTACTTTAATTTTCTTTTCATTTTCAATCGAGTAGTTCTACTTATTTGTTTTGGTTACAATGGAGAGGGGCTTGAGCATGAAACCTCTAGGGGAAGGAGATCGATACTACTGCCAGTTGATCTACATGCTCATCAGTTCAGCTCTTGATCTTGTTTCCCGGGAGCACTTCAACTTCCTGGATCTTTGATGGTATGTACTGATCTGACAAGAAGGAAAGGGTGTGCACAGAAAATGCTTCAATCTCGAATTTTACTCCCTTTTGTAACATTAGCTCCAGCTCCAACCTATCACAGAATATTATAACACCCAGGAATTAAAAGCAGTGCAGTACAGCCATAATATGCATGGGCATGCGAGGAACATGTGCGCGTGCATACACCAATAATATTAGATTATTATCACAAAAATCATACCTCCATTCCGGCACTTCCTTTTGAAGGTAGCATCTGAGTAACAAGGTCTCGGTTCTTCTCTTGTCTAACAGGGCAATGCAAAAAAATTTAACACAAACTAGGAAATGGTACTTAAAAAAGTGGAGGAGCAAGCATATTGAAAACTAAATATTTTCACACCCTCTTCTGTCAATGGGAGCAAACACTGTTGCGGAAGATCATATTTCTCAAAATCTGAAGGGAAAACTCCGAGCCATTGTACTTCTGGGACACGCAAATTTTTTGCATCATATGCCATTTGCTTCCAACATTGAAGTGCAGGGAAGAAAGAAAGAAAAAAGGAATCAAGTCACAGGGTTAGAGGCCATTTGAGAATCTACATTTTTATAGATATCTTACTCTCAAACAGAGTTGAATAGACAAATATCAAAATAATATGTTATCCAATCATGAAGTCTAACCATGGAACCAAATCGGTAGGTAGTCAGGATGTCAAAGCCATATGGATCGCAATCTACTAAACAGTAGACAGGCAGACACAGCTTCTCAACAAGTAGCCGCAAGAACCTGATAGTGCTTAAGAGTTCATAGAACAAAGATCAAAAAGCTCAAAGTCATGAGAATGGTGTCTACACAATACAGTGCAGCAGACACTCTACCTTCTGGTTGGAATATCCGGATACCCTCTTCCCTGCAAAGTAAAGAAAGAGAAATAAACACAAAAAAAACAACGCAAAGAAGAGATAATCAATGAAGTTGGCACTTACAGTGATAACAATACAGCGGTTTGCATTACAGAACTTATCATTAGCTAAACGCTGGAATACTGGATGCCAGGAATTCAAATTCAGCCAACTAAGAGATTTGACATATGGAACTCTTGGTTTCTATTTATACAGGAACATTGAGGATGAGAAGATTCACCTGATTCCTTCTCCACGATGAGTATGTATTTGGCAACACTGACAATATCTATATGCAAGAATTAGTGGCACTCACTATTCAATTATTTCTTTCATTGAATGTTCCATTAATCAAAGCATAAAGCCTGTTAGATAAATATTTGAAAGTACAATCTGAACAACAATTGCAAACACCATTCATGAACTTGAAATTAAAAAAAAAAAAAAAAAAACTGTTGAAAATTAGCGCGAGCTGAGATACCTTTGACTTCCTCAACATGCACAGGGATGGTATAGGCCTGCAAAGGAGTTAGATGCACAATTATATTCCAGAATGTGAGAAGTTGACTCATTATATGCTCTCTTTCATTCTTACTGTGGTAGGAGAACTTATGCAATCAAATTTCCTCCCAGCTTCCAAGAACTTTAACCATCCCATTACCAACCTATATAACAAGCATAGATGGATCCATAAATAATAGGATATCTTATAAACAATGAAGCATAATTTTCAATGCTTCTTTAAAGAGTTGAGTGTAACCCAGAAGTACTCGCCCCTTTCCAACAGAGACCTGCCAAAGGATTTGGCAGTTAGTAAATTTCTCAAGATCTCAAAAACAGTAGTTTTCCTTCAAATGATAGAGCAGCTTAAGGAATCAATCTCAGAAATTGAGGAGGAATGTCATCAAACACATTGACTACTTATCTTACCTATCACCTCTCTACTGATTATAAAGACCAGAATTCACTGACAATCGATCAGGAAAAAAAAAAGACACATTGCACTTTCTTAGCAGTTATAAAGGATCATGACAATTTAGCTTGGAGTTGGTTAAGCCAGCAGAAAAGGAGTAGCCTCTTGCTGTTAACGACATAGTCCATTCTTAAATTTAATTATCAAAAGAACTGTCATTTTAAGATATTAAGTAGCATCCTTTCCCAAAACATTTGAACGTTTTCCTTTAACCCCTCGTATGCAGTATCCTTTTACCAAAGATAATTTTAGGGTGAAACCAATGAAGTATCTACCACATTGAGGTTATGACGACTGCATTGCAGAAGGATGCATATGTCACTAATTGCGCGGTCCACGACAGTCTGTTCTGCATGACAAAGAAAAATGCAGAAAAAATTTAAAGTCACTTCACAAAGTTTTAACACATTATTGAGTGCAATTTTCACTATTAAAATAAAATATACCGGAATTTTGGGTTTTGCAAGCACCTCATTACCAGTAGTTGAATTGCAGACAATAATATAAAATAACATCGACCAAGAAACATATCTCTATCTTCTAAAGTAAGAAATGTTTTAAATTCACCTGAAAACACAGATGGGTGCATGTAATATATATCTCTCTTAGACCCATGTCGGTTTTCTTGCAGAAGTTTCTGTACAATCACCAGCACTCTCAGCAAGACATCTGAAATTCAACAAAGAGACCAAAAATGAACGAAATGATACTTGCATCTACAACTCGATTACATAAGTTCCTCCAGAAAATTCGATTCAATAACGCACACAACTCACCTATTCTATACGCATGACACTGTCCCGTAAGTGTGAGAACTTGTTGCCCCTTTGGCAAATCAGAGCTGCAGAAGCTGCACTAACCGGTAGATAGGTAAGCATACCCTTACACTTCATTACACTTGAGATATCCAGAAACCCATAAGGGTATTCAAATCATGAGACTGTAGACGTTGAAATACTCCGTATCTTCTACCAGTACACAACTCATCTATTTTCGTGTTTTTTTTCAACAAAAAAAATAAAAATAAAATTCTAAAATTGTTTGCAATTTCTGTTTACGAGAATCCAAACAGAACCCATACATTGCATTAGTGATTTCATGCAAACATTGCAATTAATTAAGCAAACTGTAAAAATTAATAAAAACAAACCAGTTAGAATGGGGATCGGTGCAGTAGTTTCTAAATTTGTGGATGCAAATGCTAGGAGAGCGTCCCTCGCTTAGCTCTTTCACTAACGATGTAGTAAAATCTGCAATTATCATCAAAACTAGTTAATTATAGTTTATTATCGAAGTGTAAATCGTATATCGTAGTTTTGGTGACCTTTGATTTTTGAGAGTAAAGCACTTGAGCTTGCATTTCCCTCCATTTTTTTTCACGTCTGTCTGTAACTGAGAGACTGTTTTGTTTCTTTGTAATTATTATTAAAATATTTAAATAGATTTGCGATATAAGTTAATTATATTTGTGATTTTGTTAGCTCCCGATCACATAATATTTTATCCCTTTTTGACACAATCACATCATATTTTATCCTTTTTAATATTTTTTAAAACTATTTTAAAAAATATTTTTATTTTTATTTTAAATTAATTATTTTAAATATTTTTAAATTATTTTTATATATTGATGTCAAAAATAATTTTAAAAAAATAAAATAAAAAATATTATTTAAATACTTTTATGAATGAAAAATAATTTTAAAAATAATTTTAACTACATTTTCTGACCGTCTCTTAAACATATTTATTTTATTTTAAAAATAAAATCAAAGATTCTGATGTTTGAGGGTGTTATTATGGTTGTTTTTGAAATTATATTAAAATAATAGTTTTTCATTTCTTAAAAAATTATTTTGACATAAGCACATAAAAATAATCTAAGAAAATTAAATAATTTTATTATTTTTTTTCAAAAACATTTTTAGTAGGCAATAAGGAATAACATATAAAAAAAGAATTGAGAGGTTTTTATTAGTGTTGATGTTGTTGATTTTTCAATAAAATGTTAAAGAAAAGGCACATGGTTATTTGAAAAAAAAATAAGAAAATATTTTTGAAAATTTTTTAATTAGTTTTTTTTATTTTTAGTTAATTTGAAAAAAATCAGTTTATTTCATATTTTTACATAAAAAAACTTTTTAAAAAAAAATAATATTATTTTAATCTATTTTTTAAAAAATATATTTTTAAAAACGATATCCATCAAACTTTCAAAACATCCACCGAAACTCATAAGTTGAGGGGTATTTTAATAATTAAGCCGAGAGAGATTGACATCTGACAGTACTTTCAAATCTGCAGAACAGACAAGATTACAACGGAAGTATAGAGAGTTCCAATCATGCTCTAAAGATCTTTGCGAATCGAAGCGTAAATGCAAGTCTTTCTCCTTCGGTAATTTATCTCTGTCTCCCTGGAACTTCCATATCTCTTCCGGGAATTAAGCTTTTATTGTTTGTTAAAATCCCAACTTCAACATTATTTTCTTATGAGAACTCGTCATCTGTGGTGTCAACGGGAATATAGCCCTCTTTGGAATCGTTTTTGCTTTGTATTTATGATTTTTCCTTTGTAGATTTCGTTTGACTCGCCAGCTCCTTTGACTTTTCCTTCTGTATTCGTAATCCTGCTAGTTTGTGTGAAAATCTTGATAGAACCAATCATGTGGGCAGATTGGATCCAAATCGAATCATGTGAAGTACGAATTCTTATGCATCCCGGTGATAGCTGAAATAAATAGTGAATTCTAGGGCTTGTCATTGAAAAAATCCAAGCTCTAACTAGATTTCCTTTCAATTCTTTGGACTGGTACAAGAAACTTCATAGTCACATCTCCCCTGTGCATTTTTTCAATTGTTAAGCTATGGCCATAAACCGATGAGAAGAGCAGCTCCATTACTCTTGTAGAGAAGGAGCTCAGCTTGTATATCTAGGAGTTTTCTAGGAAATTTCCTACCGGAAGTACAAGTGAAATTTGATGCAAATCTGAATCCACGGGTAAAACAAGAAGTTCAATTTTGGTGAAGAGGGTTGTAGTTGGAATTATGATAATCCTTTTCTGCTTCCTAAGTGCATCACTTTATGTAAATCGTTTAGATTATTACGAAAATGGGCTCCTTCAATTTTCTAAATCATTATAATCATGATATCCAAAATGTTTTTCTTTGTTCTTTACTTGATGCAATAATTTGTGTTGCTATATAGTTGTGCATGCAATTTTTGTTTATGCTTTGATGTTTTGAATGTGCTATTTTTGGTCTGAGCTTGCTCCCTGTTATCATCCTTAATGCATCTGTTTTTTCTGTCTCAATGAGATGCTATGTGTAGATATCATCTTCATTTTTGTACACTGAATGACCTTGAATCTTACTTGCTGGAAATTATCTTATAATTAAATGTTTATCCCTTTATTGCCAAGAGAATGCTGAAGTAATCTATAACTCTTCCCAGCCAGTTAATGGTAACTATGGTTATACCTGCAAAACGTTATATCTTAGTGGATTATTTGTTATTTATCTGTTCTCTAAACAATATCCTTAACAATTTGCAGGTTTTGTAGGAGCTGAATACGCATCTGCTTTTGCTAATCTACTTAAATGGCTTGCGATGGTGCAAAAAAGCCCTTGCTGTCAGGATTGGCGGATCCCACCTCTCAAAGAATTGATGAATGTCGTTCCTACAGAAGAAGGTTTCGCCATGTTAAAAGTGCTCCTGTGACAGAATTTGTTGCTTCAGATTTTAGTGGAAATGGGCCGATTCCACGTTATGAATCCATTGTCGGGGGACTTCACCAAAGCTTGAAGCAAGTAGCTGTATTCTTGGCTGTCTACTTAGGTCTTGGCACTGTATGTTTTTATGCTGTCAGGGATGATATCAAAGGGAAGAAATCAAATCCAATTGTCGATTCCTTATATTTTTGTATAGTAACGATGACCACTGTTGGATATGGAGACCTGGTGCCTGATAGTGCCCCTGTGAAATTACTTGCCTGTGTTTTTGTCTTCACAGGGATGCTTCTTATTGGATTGATACTCAGCAAAGCAGCAGACTATCTGGTGGAGAAGCAGGAAATATTATTGATTAAAGCTCTCCACATTCACCAAAAACTTGATTCAGCTGCATTTCTTAAGGAAATTGAAACCAACAAAGTCAAATACAAAAGCTATTTGGCCATAATTATTCTTTCAGTGCTTATGCTGGTTGGAACCATTTTCCTATCCATGGTTGAGGATTTGGACATTATTGATGCTTTCTACTGTGTTTGTTCCACCATTACAACTCTTGGTTATGGAGACAAGAGCTTCTCAACTGGATACGGCCGCATGTTCGCCGTATTTTGGATACTGACAGGTACTATTGGTTTAGGCCTGTTATTTCTTTACATTGCTGAGCTCTTCACTGAAAACAGACAGAGGGCATTGGCGAACTGGGTTCTTACCAGAAGGATGACCAATTCAGATTTGGAGGCAGCAGACATGGATGATGATGGTGCTGTCGGGTGAGTTAATCCTGCCATGATGTTCCTTTTGGATTTTGTTGCAAGCTGTTTCCCATCT
This sequence comes from Salix exigua, assembly GCA_032356905.1. Taxonomy (NCBI): domain Eukaryota; kingdom Viridiplantae; phylum Streptophyta; class Magnoliopsida; order Malpighiales; family Salicaceae; genus Salix; species Salix exigua. The sequence goes on from CM063603.1 coordinate 27,636,197, forward strand.
GTTCGATTCTTTCTTTCTTTTTTCAAATTCGTGGATGTAGTTTATCAATTGGTAATTTTGATATGTTCATCCATGCATCCTCTACCTAGGGCTGCCGAATTCGTCATATATAAGCTTAAAGAGATGGGAAAGATTAGCCAGGAAGATATTGCACTAGTCATGAAGGAGTTTGAGGATCTTGATGCTGATGAATCTGGAACCTTGACAGCTTCTGATATCATGGCACAGACAACTCAACCACACAGCTGACTGAACCATCAGCAACTAGTCCTCGTCTTGTACAATTGAGCACCTACTGATAGCATGCAAGAGAATGTTAATTTTATCAAGTTTACCTCGTGAATTTTTCCATTTTCATCTTCAAAAATGGTCATTGCGTGCGAGTTCACTATTCCAGATGAAATTTCACTAACCAAGCGATAAACCTAATCAATTCATGGAAAATTCCATGACATTTTGTTATAATACAGCTTTCTTTGAACTTATAGCACTTCTATCCATTGTGTTTTTAGTTGATCATACTTAGAATCCTCCTTAAACATCAAAATAATTCTCATATTTTATCCATTGTGTTTTTAGTGACCAACATTAGAATATAAAAAAATTAAAGATTATAATAAACTATAAGAAAATGTGAAAAACATGTTGGTCCATTATTATTAAGGAAACCAAAATGTAAAATATAGAGAACTAAGGGACTAAAATGGAACTTAAATGAAACCACATGGATGGAAGATGAAAAATATGAAAACATTAGGGATCGAAATGAATTTATACAATGAGCAATTAAAATCAAACAGTCAAAATTGACAAAAAAAATATTGAAGTAATTAGATCATTAGCTCGTGTTATGCTTCAAGCTGGAAATTTTTTTTTCTAATGTTAAAAAATGTCAAGCTTTGCTAACATCTTTTCAAGGAGAAAAAACAGTATGATTATGAATTAAGAACTTTATGCATATTAAGTGATATCTTTTTTTTTAAAAAAAAAATAGATGGCCATATATTGGACAAATTGGACCGTCTTAGGTCAATCCAAGTCGACTCGAGTTATGAGATTGTAGTGATCATATAAAAGGAAAACAAAATAACCTATAAATTGTAATTCTCAATCAACTCAATTAAAAAAATGACAAAAAAAAAAGAGTGTGGCCTTGGGTTAATTTAAAAAATCTATAGGTGGAGTCACAATCCAACTAGACTACATAAATTTTTACTTATAAAACTATTTTTCATTCAATTCTATGACAATAAGACATATTGGACTCTTTTTATATTGAAAAATATTATATTGAAAATAAAAAGCAAAAAAGATAGTTTTTTCAGTTAGATACAAAAAAAGCGGCATTCAAATAACAAAATATTTTAAAAAACATTTTAGGGACTATATATGCATAATACAAAAAAAAAACATACTAGACAAAGAACCATATAGAAAGTAAAATAATCTCATGAGCATAGAATCATTGTTGTTAAAATCGTGAGTTGACTCGCAAAATCATATGGAATCGTAAAATCGGATCGGATCGGTCCGGTTTTACAATCCCAGGCTATTTTACATTTTCACTCCAAGTGACTCCCTCTCTCTTGCCACGTGTCCATAGGCCTGCTTGCCCCATGCGCCCCTCATGCCCCTCATGCCTCTGGCCAACGGAACTGGCTCTCTCTCTCTTGCCACGTGGCCATAGTCCATGCCCAATATAAAATCGAGTGTTGTTAAAATCGTGAGTTGACTCGCAAAATCGAATGCAAATTGTAAAATCGAACCGAATCGATTCGGTTTTATGATCTCATACTATTTTACATTTTCACTCCAACTAACTCCCTCTCTATTGCCACGTGGCCATAGACCCAATGCCTCATGCCCTGCCTCGCCATGCGCCCCCATGCCCTGCCAACTGGGAACTGACTCTCTCTCTCTCTCTCTCACTTCCCACGTGGCCATAGCCCCGACACTGGTTTAAAAATTAAAAAAATCAGTTTTTTTTAAATTCTTCTAGTTTAAAAATAAAAAAATAAGTATTTATTAAATGCTCCTATATTGATTCTTGTATATTTATATAATTATTTTGTAATGTATTTTTAAATTATTTTAAATCATATATGAACCTTAAATAATAAAAGTTTTATGACTATAATTATGTTGTATTGTATTCAGAAATATTTTACTTATGATTTTTCTACCTCCAATATTTTAGCTGTGATTTTACGATTTTCATATGGTAAAATTTAGGTATGATTTTATGGTTCAAATTTTACTATCTGAGTTTAAAAATTAATTTCCATTCGTGATAAAATCGCCAATATGACAACATTGCATAGAATGGGATAAATAATGAACATTGTTAATCCGACACCGTAAGGGGCCAGCTCTTTGACCAAACAAACACTGTCCGTTGATGCAGCCTTTAATAATGTGATGGATTGGATGGATCCATTGTTGGCCGTATAACCATCGACCACTCACACACTACTTACGAACATGTCATGTCACCTGGGCCCAGAACGCGTGTATCGGACGGACGTTCCTGCTTGAATAGAATATGCTCTGTGCCACGTGTGAGAAGATGATGATGTCATTTGCTTCCGCTTTTGAATTCAAATATCCAGGAATGGTACGAAGAAAAACTAATGTTATTAATTATTACCAAACTTCACAGATTCATTTACCTTTTGCTTTTTTTAAATAAATAAATAAATAGATAAAAATTTAGAGAGACAGTGCGGCTTTCAAGGTGTTTATTTATTGATTTTTACTTTAGTCCATGAATTATTAATTAGTACCAAACACATGTCCATCTCCCTCCGTTTTCAACGAAAGAATACTGGAGCTGTGATTGGTCGGTGTCAGAACTTTTGGACTGATTGGAGTGTCCCATGCACGCTACTGTTATACTATAATGTAGAGTCTGCTAAGCTTATATAATATATCCCTTCTATTTTAAAAAAAAAAATCATCTATACATTTCAATTTAAATGTAATTCAATTAATTTTACAGAATTTTAAAATTAACAATCATATAATTTTTTATTAATCATCGTATTGTCAACTACATGATTCAAAGAGGTATATATTTTTGTATTTATTTATTTGTTAGGACTTAGAAGAGGTATAGTTCAAACTTCAAAATGTACTCCCTCGGTACAACTTTATATATATATAAAAGAGGGGCCATTCTGCATCTTCCATCTCACAATACTAATTTTCATTTTGAAGTGACTGGCATTTGACCAAGATTCACGAGTGATTATCAAGATTCTTAAAAAAGTTTAATTAATTATTTTATATTTTTGAATTGTTTTGATATGATAATATTACTATGAAGTTTAAAAACACATTATTAAACTCCCCAAGTCGACCCAAATTGAGAAAATAAATTGTCAGCAAGCTCACATTTAATTTTGAAAAATAAACCTTAACAAAAAAAAAAGATAGAAGGAAGGCGCCGTTATGTTTTGCAATGATAATCCCTTCTATGGTCTGAAAAGAAATTAAGTAAAGACGAAACAGTTTTTAACGGCGTTATTGAAATAAAATGAGCCCAATATATATTTTATTTTAACGAAGATGGAATCAATAAAATCCACCAAAAAATTTAGCTGCAAAGTATGATCATAGTCATTTGACCTTACAGCAGATTCTTAGAATTTTTTTAGTTTTAAAGATATTTATTATTTATAAATGGATTAAAATATTTTTTATATTTTAAAAAATAATTTTAATATTAACATATAAAATAATCTAAGAACATAAAAAAAAAATTAAAAAAAATTCAAGATCGATTTTGCAATTGAAAGCAACAATGGATGCCTCTTTAATTCTCAATCAACACCATCAGCATCTCTCTGAATTCAAAGTAACCTTAAACCCTAAAATGATACCCACCAAAGAGAAAAGAACCTCCTCATGTCATTATCATTAAATAAAACAAGTAACAACAACATTAGATGTTCAAATAGTAGCAGCGGTAATAACAGCAGCAGCAGATACTCAGCTCCCATAGTTAAACGGAGAGATCAAAGGAAAACAGGGACGAAAGTGAGTGAAAAGCCAGCAAGTTAGGGGGATTACACATGATTAAACAAGGTTGGCAACTACTGATCTGGCTTGAAACTCTCTACCGCTTGCTCAGGCTGTCCGGCGACATAATCCAGAAGTCCCTCGCCAGCTTTGTCACCGGAGGAGTCGGGTCCCGGTAAGGAGGTCTTGCCGAAGAAGATGACAGCACCGAGAAAGAGAGCTGTGGAGAGAAGTAGAGGACAAAAGTAGGCTAAAATTGTGAGGAAACTTGGCGCAACAAGGATTATAGAGACAAGAATAAGAGAGAAAATGAGGGTGAAGAAGATATGATACTTGTAATTTAGTAGCTTTTCTTTGATCTCCATGGTAACGGTGAAGAGAAGATTGGTGAGCTTCTGGTTTTCCTAAAAAGATGTTAATGGAGGTTTATCTCTGTACAGAGATTCTCTGGGAGGAAATGGGGTGCTTGCGTTGCTGGCTTCTGCTGTCCTTTTTGGTTTCTTATTGACTCATGAGTCATGTACTGCCTTTTCGATCTAAGAGAGGAAAAAGCTGTGTTGCCTAAATTACCCACCCGCTCTCAATCAAATACACCATCACGGGGTGTTTGAGATGCAATCCAAAAATATTTTAAAAACAATTCTGATTTTTTTTTGTTTTAAATGAAAAACATTTAATATTTTTAAATTGTTTTGTTTTGTTGATGTTAAAAATAATTTTTAAAAATAAAATTTTAATATATTTATAAATAAAAAATAATTTAAAAAACAATCATAACCACATTTTCAATTAACCTCTTGTAATGAATTTGGGGATGTCGTCTTCAATGATATTAAAACTTCTAAGTCCTGTATATATTGATTATTAAAGATTTACATGATCATTTATTTTTGTTTAAGTTGATTTGAATATTCATATTAATAGGAAAAAAAAATTACTGTGGACAAAAAGTAGTATTAATGTTTATAGTTCTGCTAGTAATGGAAATGACATTGCTCCCATAGCTAATCTCCACCATATAGTTATAGTCAGAATGGATATTTTTTCTTCATTTCTATAATTAAAGGGTTCTTTTTTTTCACATGTATGTTTTCAGTTTCGGGATTTATTTTTCAAAGTTAACTATATAAATTGAATAAGAGTTAGCAATATTACTGTTCTCCAATTGCACCTATTAATTTTTTTAATATTCTTAGATTTATAAAAATATAAAAAATTATCATTTGACGTATTTTTAAATAAAAAATACTTTTTAAAAGTAATCTCAACCACACTCCTAAATAGACTCTTCATCCGCAATCATTTGACATATCATGTGAGCTATCTATTTGACAACTATGAATTTAGAGGTAGTTAAGTTAAATTTAAAGTGGAATAAACAAAACTGATAGTAAGAGATTTCTAGTTTAAATAATTTATTTATTTACTTTTAACTAATAATTGTTTATCAACAGTAAATTTCAAATGGGCAAAATTAATGGATGTAATTGGGAAGGAATAATGTTACAAATATTTTTGCAGTTAACCCTAATTGTTAGGACATTTTATATGATAACTGCAGCAAATGTAATGGTGTTTAGGACATTTTACTTCGTGCACACTCTGCCTTGTCGGCTACTGCAGATTTCAAACGAAATTCATTTAGCTTTAATGAAAGTTTTGGATGTTTGTGGGGGCATTTCAAAAGGGAATAATAATTCATGTGGACGACCCTTTTAATTCAGGTTCTGTAGGGTTCCAGTGATTCAATTGATTCAAAATGGATTGTTTTTTTTTTATGAATTTTTGGGACGAGAATAAATGATAAATATTTGTAAAGCAATTAAGAATTGTAAACGCTTGGAACACCAAAAAAAGAAAACCGTTAATATATATGATTTTCTTAAAAAAAAATCGTTAAAAGAATTTATCATCATGGTTTCCTCTTCTTTTTTTAATATTCACAAGTTAGTTTAATTATTTTTTCTAGGTTTTTTATTTTTAGTATATTTCTTTTATTGTTTTTATGGGTTTTTCTATACTTTTCAATTCTTCATGTTTTTTTAAATGGGTAATTTTAAGCTCATGTTCCCTACACTCTCTCAGGTTCTGTCATGTTCATTTTGTGTTTTAGGATATCTCTAAAAGTCATTGAACTTCGATCCTAGAGGCTATTTTAAGTGATTAAGACTATTGTTATTGCTTTCTTTTATTTCTCGTATCGTGTTTGTTCAATTGAAAATGCCCTTATACGAGCCCCGTCTCCATGACTTATAATGTTTGGAATCGTGTCCATTTCAAGGTGATGGGGACATTACTCAAGGACAAGTCATTAGAGTGTCGAAGTCATTAATACTAAGCCAAGCAAGTTAAGCCAAACTATTTAGGCAACCTTAGGAAAATAGGATGGTTTCACTTAGATGGTTTTGACCACCCTTCACCGTCATGGCAGGATTTTATCTTAGTATTGAAAGTTGATAAGGTAAAAGCTTGAAAGATATGTAACTGACACATGTCCATGTAATATGCTGAGTTACCAAACTTGGTCATCCTAGAAAAGTTACAACAAACTTTATGAGCAACCTTAGAAAAATAGGATACATTTTACTTAAATGGTTTTTTTCATCCTTCACCATCATGGTAGACCTCTGTCCCATAATCAAAAGTTGATAAAGTAGAAATTTGAATGATGTGTCGCCAACATAATGGTCACATAATCCATCAAGATATCACACTTGTTCATCCTCAGCATGTCGTGTTGAGTTTTATAAAGAGCATAAAAAGGTTAGTATTGTTATTACTTGGATGGATTTCATCACCTCACTATCTGTTAGAGTAGTCATCTATCCATCATTAAGAGTTAATAGGTGTTGTTGGTTATGAGAACCCTGCTAACCTTCTCATGTTACAAGCCTGAAAGAGGTGTATATTGGTTGTTGAACTAGATAAGAGACCTCTCATGCATAATGATAGAATCACATATCATATAAAGGATAAAGAGTCTCTATCTAGGGTCAATGGATCTAAAAACCTAATAGTGAGTCTACCAAAGTTTGGGTAAAACGTATGTTACATGGAGGAAAGATGAACTAAATCAACAATACCCCTTCAATGATTAGCCTAAGGTTAGTTGCACTGCACACATCAATAATAAGATGAATTTCTGGTTATAATTCTAATAAAGAGAAAACATAAAACATAATAAAAATAAAATAAAATACATTGAAGTCCTTTCATTAAGGAGATGGTTTCCTTAAGACAATGATTGGGAATATAATAAAATAAGCATAAAATTATATAAACAAATAAGATTCTAATTACCAAAGTAAAAGATGGAGTTCTTGAGTACAATTTGCTTAACAAAAGGTAAAATTTCAAACCTAATAAACATGGATATGAACTACATTTAAAATTACATCATCATCAACCAACCATCCCTTATGTTACATGTTACATGTGTGTGTCACATGTAACATATCATCACATAAAAAGAAATCATGTATATGAAAATACAACTGAGGGTCAATTAGTTAGAAAATAAAAGTTTTGAAAGGACTAATTTAGTAACAGACCACTCATAGGTGAATTCATGGAAGTAACACAAGTTTTTAGAATTAAATGATCAAAACAAGCCGCTCATTAGTGAACTAATTAAACATAAAATTTTAAACAAGACTTCTCAAAATGAATTGCTTATAGGTGAACCAATCAAAATGCATAATTTTTAAAATTAGTAAGTCAAAATAAATCATCGATGGGTGGACTAATGCATAAAATTTAAAACTAATTGGTAAAACCAAGTTTCTCATGATTGGATAAATTATAGATAATTTTTAAAATTAATTGGTCTTAACAAACTATTAATAAGGAAAATCCAGCTGAACACAATTTTTAAAATATTTGGTCAAAACAAACTATTTATTCGTTGACCAATTAAATACAAGATTTTGAATCAATTTGTCAATCCTTGAAATTCATGTTATATCAATAATTAAAAAACAAAAGTAAGTAGATAAAAATTATTCAATGAGTCATATTTTATAAAATATTGGCCTGTATAACCTATTTTTACTGACATTCATTAAATCCTCTAATATAAAAATTATATCACACACATATAATCATATTAAAGGTTCGAGGTTTAAAATTATTTTATGAAAAAAAAACATCATATGCAATTAGTGAATACATTATCATGTAATAAAGTGTGATAGGAATTAATAAATTATGCAAATCAAAAGATAGTCAATCATTTAAATATAAACTCAATAATCACTAAGATCAACACTTATAGTGGATAATTCTCAAAATAAAATCATAATCCCATCCTTCTAATTTTGTTATGAAACATTTATACCCTTTTATTTGTTTTATTTTTAAAAAAATCTCATATCCTATAGGTTTGATTCATATTGACATGCCACAAACACTTCAAATAGTTAAATATTTATACAAATACATTTAATTATTAAAAGTACAGAATTTAGGTTTAATAAATTTCCAAGATACCCCCTAATATTTATATATTTTCAAAATCCTGAGTGTTATTAAATGAGTTATAATGATACAAACTTTAATTGTATTATCCAGTTTTAAAAGTCTTTGATTATAAAAAAAAAACCATAATTGTAAACCTTTAAGAGTTAGATAAAAACTCTTGGTATTGGTGGGGATATCACCAAGAAAAAAAATTGAAAATGGTATATTTTTAAGTGTGGAAAATATTGGTGTGAACTCATCAAGTGATATAAAATTTGAAGAGGGTATATTTATAAGTATGGTAAATCTTGATATGAATTTGTATAGTGATGAGAAAACTTGAAGAGAAATTATATTTAAGTGATGTAAGGTTTTGGTATGAATTTATCAAGTGACAATAATGGTTTTGAACTTTGACTAGTGAAAGAATACAATACTCAAGATTGATTTGGTGATTGAGATATGAATATAAGCTTGTTAAACTATGTTAAAAATCGGATATGCAAAACAAAATTGTATATTTTATTTCAAACACTTTAACTATATTATTGGTTATTGTGTTTAACATCAATATTAGTGGAACATCTAATTTACCCCCTGCTTAGATGTTATTGTTGTCTTAATTCTAGAACAATAGGATCTTGGATAAGGAAGGCTTTGCTGAGTTTTTCTTAAAATTGTATAAATATTTTATTAAATATATATAACAGGAAAGGTAATATTTCATAACAAGGATATTAATGCAACTTATAATTTATATCACATGTGATAATAAAGGTGATTCAAAATGATATGGTCCCCTAAAATATGATTGTATGGAATGAAAAAAAATTGTTTTAATTATTTTTTTTTATTTTTATCATCTATTCAAAACAAAAAAAAAACACCCACATATATCTTTTACTAAATGTTTACTCACACACACCACAAGTACATGTTTATAAAACACTAAAAATTAAAATTCAAACAATAATTCAAACACGCATATTAACATATATAAAATAGACCTTTTGAAGATGGAAGGGCTGCTGTAAGAGGTTAAAGGAGGAAATAAGCAAGAAAAAGGAATTGGTCTTGGTTGAAAAAGTCATAATAGAGGGTTGTTGTGTTTAGAAAGGTATGATAATGTTTAAGAGTATGTATTTTGTTGAAAAGACTGGCTTACTAAAAGATATGAAAGGTTTAAAGGGAAAAAGGAGATGGTTAGGTGGTTGGCCATTGAAGGTGAAAGAGAGAAAATATGAGCTTACTAGGTTAAGGGTGAGGTGGAAATAGGTGGAACTGATGAATGGGGAAGAGAAAAACAAGAGTGAAGGGGCTGAGGTGATAAGAAGTGCTAGTTTTTTGTTTATTTTGTAAAAAGAGAGAGTGTGGGAAATAAGTTTTTTGGTCCTTTAAATTTTTTTCTTCAGTTTTCTTTCTTTCTATTTTTTTGTGTGTATAACCCTATTTATAGGTAAAAATATTGGTCTTGGTCCCTTGTTTTCTTCATTTTCAACTCTAGTCTCTTTGTCCAAATATTTATTTGTTTTTTTTAAATAGAGTAACTCAAAAAAGAAAAAAATAAATGGTTTTGAAAATGATGCATTGAAAGCCAAACGTGTTGAAAAGACATTTAAAATCTTAATTCTTTTGAGATGACACTAAAAATACCTAAAACAAAATAAATACATAAAGATCATGATTTTTTTTTTTTGGCTATTTTCTTGATTTTTTTTGAAAATATTATAAAGAATATGGTAAAAAATGGATAACAATAAAGGCTATAAACTTATTGAATACATTAATGTAGTGCATGTGCAACCTATAATATCTAAGAGCATCATACACCTATGATTGCTTTAAACTTTCATATCATGGAAGACCATAATTTCTTTGAGAAACTGGCCACAAAGGGTTACCTTTGTATAACTAGTTTAGGGGACTAACATGTCATGTCATTAGGTTGGGGATAAAAAAAGAGTCACGTGGTGGTGCATGTATGATATGCCACACACATGCTAATATAGATGTATCCTTAGGATCCTCAAGAATAATATTTTATATTGAATATATCTTCAAGTCTCTATTTTGCAAGCACAGGTTCTAACCATAAATCTTATAACCTCATGTGGATAGGTACCTAGCAGCTACCATCACCTTAGCACAAACGTAACATATGAATGACAACCCCATATTGTAGAGAAAAAAACTCCAATATTTGCCTTATCTTGGAGCATATCCTGAAGGTAGTGGCTAAAGTTGGGTTATTAATGTTAGCAATTCATCAAGTTATAAGGCCCCCCATCTTTGTTTGAGTGAAGGCATCATGCATAAAGCCTTTGCACTAGTACCTATATGTGTTATGCTAGCGCACTTGAAGACCAAAGAAAAGGGTTTGCTCTATAAAAATAAATAAATGTTATCATAGCTTTGGTAGGGGTAGGCAGTATTAAATCTTGGTTTTCACCCCCTTTAAAAAATCAATTTCTTGGTATTTTAAACTAAATTTTTGCATTGAGGTTGGGAAAAGCACAACCTAACTCCAGAAAAAATTGGATAATTTGTTTAGGTTGAAAAGTGTTTATTTATGTATTTTCCTATTATTTAAAATCCATAAAATAAAAATCAGCCTAGAATGACCCTAAAATTTATAGGTAGCCTAAAGAAATGTGTTTGGTTTTACTGGATGGATTTCATATGGAAAAAAATATGTTTTTTTAATAGAATATTATAACTCCTATAGCTTGCATGTCATGACTAAAGATGTCAAGTTGCGCATCTTCTCTTATATAAGGGGTATACTAGAATTCTTGGGACTAAGGTATACACTGCATGCTTGCCTAACATTCCTAGGTAGTTCAGCGTAGACAATCAAATAAATTAGCAAGGTTGTCTTCGCATCATGTAGTGCAATAAGGCAGCATGGGTTGACGCCTCCTAGCTTGTACATGCGCATCAGTCACCCAAGTTGGCTAGAGCCCTACGCCCCTAGGATCTAGAGCCTAGTGCCAGTTTCTAGTGTGGTTGTTTTGTCTTTTTATGGAGTTGGTTGGGTACTTCTTAATGATCAAACCAACTCACATCTTGAAAAGTTAAAGTTATAATTTCAACTTTAACAATGATAGACACAACTAAGTCCCATTTATCACCCCTCTAAAAAAATAATTCAAAATAGTTTTCACCTAAATTTTTATATTTAGCACTTTTCTAGTATACTTGTGTTATCTTTTTAGGGTGTTGGTTGGTCGTTTACTAATGACCAAACTGACTTGCCTCTTGAAAAGCTAAAGTTGTAATTTTACATTTAACAATGATAAACACTATTAGGTCTTATCTAAGTTGTCTCTAAGACAAGCATCATCTTCATAGGATGTAGCCTAACATGCATGGGGGTCATCAATTTACAACACAAGCTCATCCAACATTGATAAGGGACTTCGAGCCCATGTATCCCATGCTCTATTAGTCTATGTTGCATTCAATTTGGTCTTTAAAAAATCTTTGAGTGTCATTGAAGTTTAATCTTTAAGATCCTTTCAAGGGATCAAAACGAATCTTGTTCCTTCCTTTTCTTTCTCACGCCTTGATCTTTGAAATGGAAACTCCCTATCACAAGCACAATATCCATGACTTCTAACATCTTGGAATCATTTCCATTAGAAGATAACCTCATAAATAATAAATCAAAATAATCATGAAGTCTAATTTCTAATTAGACTAAATATTTAAGGATAAAATTTAAAAAATATAGATAAAAAACTTGAGTCAATCTAGTTAATCTATCAAATCAACAATACGAGTTATGAGATTTGTTTTTAAAAAAAAAACTACAATAAATAATATAACTTAATTTCTAATAAATAAAATATTAAATGATAAAATTATAGATTAAAAATATATACTATAAAAACCAAATAAAAAAATTAATACAATTAATAGTATTTTATGATATGCTGGAAAGTAAAAACATCACATCTTTTAATTTGTTTTAATAATTAATAAAATTAAATAACCGATTAAACTGACTCATGGGCTTGGCCCATCGGGTTAAATTAGACCGCCTTTGTATAATCGAAATATTATAGTCGTAAGTTGCAACCGTACAAGCCTTTCAGTTTTTGAAAGTCTATTGCTTTGCATATGCTACAATGGCATCTGTGAGAACCACGGGTGCTTTTGTAGCTGCCATCTCCATGTCCATGGTGCTGTTCTCTTACTTTCTATGCACTTACAGATCCAAAAGAAAGACTCCTTTTTCCCTTTCAAAGTATAAAAATCCGAGAAACGGACTCATTCATGCTGTTGGTAACACTCCCTTGATTAGAATTAATGGCCTCTCTGAAGCTACTGGCTGTGAAGTAAGTTGAAGCTATGCCCTTTTGCTTCATATTATGATCCAAGTCTTCCATTATTCCACTTCTAATATGTTTTCATTATATTTGTGGCATTGTTTTATCTGTTTATGAATGAAATACATGTCGAGGGTATGTGCTTTTGATCAAGCTATGTGTTTTTTTCTTTGAATTATGGTCTTGATTATGGGTCTATGGTGTACTAGTCAACTTGTAAATATATATACAAGATATATGTTTGTGGTTAATTATGGTCACTTCTTAACTCAAACTATTTGATACTTCTCTCCAAGATAGGCTCTTTTTTTTACTCTTTTTTTTCAATTTTATTATTTGTATTTTCCAATGTTCCCCAAACTGATGCTCAATAACTTTTCTTCATTTTCTGAATGGGTTGTTCATGCATGTTTCAGGGTTGATTTATAGTACTTTAGATTCATGGTTATTGATGAATGCTTTTGGTCCCATTTGTCTTGATTTTTCTTTCTTCAGATTTTTGGGAAGTGCGAGTTTCTGAATCCAGGAGGGAGTGTTAAAGATAGGGTTGCTGTGAAAATAATTGAAGAGGTAAATTACCTGAATGCTTTCGTCAGCTACCACTTACGAAAACTTTAAGACAAGAAGCTTAGTTTTGGTGATATTATCAGTTGATTAGGAATTTAGGATAGGAGATATGATTGTTAATTTCAGACATGATGATGGAAGGTAATGATTGTGGCTTGTAAGTTCAATGTGACCGGTCACAAAATGGAGTTAATATGAAATGTCTTTTTATCAAAATGCAGTCATGAGAACAGAACCGAAACTTAATGTTTTTTTTTTTGTATCATGAGCAAACTACAGCGCTTCAAACTCAAATAAGAAATTTAGAGCCAGATAAAGCTTAGGGATCATTTAACTACTTCTCTGTCTTAAACCTGAAGCTCTTCTTTAAATTGAATTTAGACATTACGGAAATCCTTTCAATGCTATTTATGAATCCAAAATCTATGTGAAATATTGCAATTTTAGTTTCCGCGTTGTTCAGATGGTGAAGTGGAATTACTCACAAGGACTGCTAATTGAACCAAACAATTGTCTGCTCATATTCTATATTTTGACATTTCATTAATCCCTTTTGCTAAATACGTTATTTATACTTTTTTGTGTGAAAAGAAGCCCTGATTAGCTTATGCAACACTTAATGTCACAAAGTAATTAAAGCTTCTAGCTGGCATTGTTTTGTTATCCTCTGTTACACTTTGTATATGTTTGGCTGCTTGGCTCTATGACAGGCGCTGGAATCTGGCCAGCTAGTTTGTGGTGGAGTTGTTATAGAGGGAAGTGCTGGAAGCACTGCGATTAGCCTGGCTACAGTGGCTCCTGCTTATGGATGCAAATGCCATGTTGTTATCCCAGATGATGCTGCTATTGAAAAGGTTTGAATATTGTGCAGCTTTTCAGACTAATTTTCCATTAATTGTGTTGTGCCAGGTAAATGTATTGTGGGAAATTTAGTAGCTATTGATAAGTTGCAAAGAAGTTGTATAAATACGATGATGAAGTTTTAGAAGTGTTACTTGAAATTACTTTGGAGGACCAACGGAAAATATATGTTTTTGTATGCATGTCGATGAAATAGACATCTACTAGAGAGTTTCCTACTTCCGAGCATGTACCCGAATACTTGATATTTTTTTTCCCGAGCATTCTTTTTACCATTCACATTCTGTGACCAACTGGAGTTTGTTACTCTTGAAAACTTTTGCTAGTCTCAAATTCTCGAAGCTCTGGGAGCTACTGTTGAAAGAGTGCGACCGGTTTCAATTACACACAGAGACCACTATGTCAACATTGCTAGGAGACGGGCACTGGAAGCAAATGAATTAGCATCAAAGTCTAAAAAAAGTGAACAGATTGATGGCAAATTCCTAGAGCAAATTGACTGTTGCATGTCTGATGGAGAGAAAAAAGGTTCTATTTTTTCAAATTACTGTAATGGTGGTTTTTTTGCCGATCAGTTTGAAAACTTGGCAAATTTCCGGGCTCACTATCAGGGCACTGGACCTGAGATATGGGAACAAAGTGGTGGTAGGTTAGATGCATTTGTGGCAGCTGCTGGCACAGGCGGCACTGTAGCTGGTATTTCCAGTTTTCTCCAGGTAATTTTTTTCCATTTGTTTTAATCTTTTAATTTATGCTGTGTGAGAGAAGTTCCATCGAAAACTTATTACATATTCTACAGGAAAAGAATCCGAACATCAAGTGCTTCCTCATAGATCCACCTGGTTCTGGTTTGTTCAATAAGGTAACAAGGGGAGTGATGTACACGAAAGAGGAAGCTGAAGGAAAAAGGTTAAAGAATCCATTTGACACAATAACGGAAGGAATTGGAATCAATAGATTAACACAAAATTTTAAGATGGCAAAACTTGACGGAGCCTACAGAGGCACAGATAAAGAGGCTGTTGAAATGTCAAGGTAAACCCATGCTTTCTTTTTCCGCCTTATTTCTATATAGTAGTTCTTGATTGCTTAGAGCTTAAGAAAGAAGTGACGAGGGGGGGATTATGTGACAACGCCCTGGTTGGGAGGATAGTTGCACAGAGATACATGGTCTGTTTCCAAGTCTCTGCTAATGTCTAACACTTTTTTTTCTCAGCGAGCTTTTCTATTTCCTTCAAAATGGAAAATTTCCTATATTTTTTGTCATTAATTTTACTTGTTAATGTGAAAAATGTTAAATATGTTGACCTTTCTTCACCTTACATGGAATGACCGCTTTTAAAACTTGATTTTATTTCCTTGCATTTGCAAGCTAAAGATTTTTTCCATGGCACTTGAACTGTGCTCCTGCTAGTTTCACTTCATTTAGACCATGTTTCCATACATCTTTGCTTGAACTTCTTTTCAGGTATCTTTTGAAGAATGATGGCCTCTTTCTGGGGAGTTCATCAGCCATGAACTGTGTTGGAGCTGTCAGAGTGGCACAATCACTTGGTCCTGGTCACACGATTGTGACCATTCTGTGTGATAGTGGGATGAGGCATCTGAGCAAGTTTTATGATGCTCAGTATCTGTCTGAGCATGGCTTGACACCCACGGCAACTGGATTAGAGTTCCTTGGTATTTAAATTAGATTTGGTCCTGACCATATTTTTATCCAGAGTCAAAGAAGCATAATGAGGCTATTTTCATTTGTGAAGTTTCTTGGCAAGGCCGGCCTCCACCCTCTGAAGGTTTGATGTAATTTTTGGCGATGACAGCATATGGAAGCAGTAGCTTCACCGTGGATCAAAAAACCATATACTTCACAAGGAATAGGACAACATCACACACCTTAAGGCGATTAGGCTGGCAGGAGATGCTTTAAAATCATTTGTATTATTGTTGACCATCAATTTATAGTTGAGACCACTCTATCGAAATCTTGGGACTTGGCTTTTTCCCGTGCTTTTTTTTTTTCAGTCTCCAGGATCATTTGAAAGCTTTGTTAATATTAATTGTAGGTTCTAAAACGATTACAAACTGCTTTCCAGCAATTCATTATGTGTGTGTGTGTGTGTGTGTGTGTGTATTGCAATTTCATCTTTTAAAATTATATTTGTTGAGAGTTAATTTTCTTGATTGAACTTATGTTCAATATTTCACGTGTTGCAGGTTTTGGAAGATTCAACTAAGTTTGCTTGTGTTTTTTTCCTGTTTTTTTTTTTTTTTTGGGGGTGGGGGTGGTTAATTTCATCTTCTACTATTTTTTAATATATGAATAATCCATCAAATTATGTTTTGAAGCTTCACCCCCCCTAAATTTTTTAATCTTTCAACTATTGTACTCATTCTTTTAATTACTATTTAGTGTGTCAAGTTTTTTTTATTGATATATTTTTAAAAATGTCATTCTTCAAAACATTTCATCTCTTTTTATTAAACTCGGGTCCAATTCTGCTGCTTCTTTTTTAATTTGACTTTTCATTTTAATATATTTCTAAACAAAATATTTTTAAATACAACTAAACATATACTCTGAACAGTAATTAGTCTGAACCTTTGGTTGGTTTATGTGAAAAATATACTAGAATGGCACCTGTCCTGTAAATTAAATGAATGAATAAATAAATAATAAGCTTGAATCAAAGATAAAGCTAATTGAGTAGAATTGCATCAAGTTTACAGAGCATCGCAAAAACACATTTAAGAAGGGACTTGAGACAAGTAGAGTAAACCCCATGTTAACTTGCTGAGTTGAATGGCAGCTACATCATGCTTCAATCTCAAACTTTGAACACTTGATGGATCCCATGGAGAGGTCAATCTCTATCAGATTTTCCTCTTCATTCACCTCAGTAATCTCTGCAAACAGCTCCATGAGACCCTGTTGCCTCAAAATGGATTCAGGCGAATTTGAAGCTGACTTTTTCTTCGACTCTTCATCAAAATCAACAGAGCTGTTCTGTGGAAGACTAATCTCGATGAGGCCGTCACCGTCCTCATCAACGTCATCTTCAGAGATTGAGCTTTCAGAGACTGCAATGCTTTGACCCACGTTCTCCGAGCACCTCCAACTGAGCTCGAAATTTTCACCTGCTGAGAAATCATCGCTGCTATCACTGTCCGATGGGAAATCCGTTGGCTCAACTTGATACTCGTGCATGTCACAAACATCACTTTGCTGGGAAGCATCGAAATGGATTATAGGCTCCACTTCTGGATTTAGCTCCTCCACAACTTCCTTTTCAAGCATGCTCTGATCAGGGCGGCATATGGGACTTTCAGCTTCTGCTGAACTGCTAACAACAGCCACCTTTTTCTTTGAGAATGTGACGATGAAAATGGTTGACAGGAACAAAACAGATACTGTGATAAGGTAAGTAGAGATCCCAAGAAGCAGGAAACAGGTGGAAACAAGAGAAGCGACAAAGACTGAAACACAAAGCAGTAAGGGTCTGGAGAAGAACTGCGAACTGATTCGACTCTCAGGCGCATTTCCCATTTCCATGGATCAAAAGTAGCTTGAGAGATCTGGTTAGAAGATTGAAGAACAGAAGCGAAAACACTTCTGGGGTCTGATATTTCTTGCGATGCAACACTAGAAGAAGCAGAGCTGCTGGTACAAGTAGCTGCTTAGAGCTTACATATTGTAAAAAAAGGTATAAAATTACAGGAGAGGAGATTGGAATTTGGATGCAGAAGAAAAGGTAAGCGCGGCTGGAGCGAGCTAGTTATCATGGAAGAATCCAAGTATCTGGTTGGCGACAGAAATAAAAAAAAAGGTGTTTTATATATATAATTTTCTCCAACAGGGAATCACAGTGCTTTTTCCCCTCTCACTGACAGTTTTCCTGATAAATTAACCTGGTCTCCTGCTGACCAGGCTGTTACATCAGCTACTGAGACCTTGATTCTTGAAAAGGGCAAGACCATTTTACTTTCTCTAATCGCAAAAGCTTTGAAATTGCCAAATCCATGTGCAAGTGCAGGACACCTGTGCTGATCTCCACATGGAACTCACCAACCAAAGTCTAGATATATACAACTCCTTCTCAAGTTCTGTCCCTTTACTTTGAAGTTTTATCCACAATCAAACAAAAAGTAAGAAAGTTTTTACTAAAAAAATGATTTGCTTTGAGGTAATGAGATGAAATAAACCAACTTTCAAAGCTAAAGGAGAGTGAAATCCATTGCTGGCCAACATAAAGGACGTGATTTCCAAAAAGAGCACAGTGATAAGATGATTGCCCATTTTCTATTGTCTGCAATTAGAGGGTCAAAGAGCAATGATATGATGATAGCAGTCAATTTCTGCTACTGCACGCTTCAATCAGGGTCTTTAATGGAGGCCCATCACTTTGAAGAGATCTTCGCCAGGCACCAATAACTCCCGTCCGTGTCTATGCTCTGATCACGTGCAAACAGAGCTGCAGGGTGAAATAAAATGGCCAGGTTCGTGGTGTTTTTGAAAATCATGCCATTGTTAGCAGATGTAGCTTCACTGTAAGCCGTATCTGACAGCACAGAACATCGCCACTCGCCAGCAATCTCACTTGTCTGTTTGTAACTGTGTTCTAAAAAATGTTTATTTTTTATTTTAAATAAAAAAAATAATATTTTTAGATTATTTTGAATTGATACATTATAAACAACGTGATTCCCGTTGTAAGGGGGGGAAGGTGTAGAAAACAATCATCCCCTCGTGCTCTTGATCGAATAATATCAAATGCATATTAAAATATAATATAAATTATATATTAAAATTTTATTTAATAATTTAAGTTTCTATATAAATAATTTATTAACATGGTATTAAAATTTTATTAACCCAACAATTACAAATTCAAATCTCATCATTTTCATTTTATTTCATAAAAATCAAATATAAAATAATACAAAATTTAAGGTTAAAATATACTTTAAATTCTTAAATAAAATAATTCATTTACACATTATACTAACTTTTTTTTCCTCAGCACGACACATAAGGGCAGTTTTCAAAGTTCTCTAGAACAACGGTACAGGTAGCAGACAGGCATTATCCGTTTGTCCGACGCTGGTTCCTGTGATGTTGACTACTAGGATTGTAATTTGTAAGAGAAGAGATCTTCGTAGAAAGTGACAAACTTACATGGTGCTTATAATATATACAAATACCATACCATATAATGTAAATATGGAGACCCAAAAATTTCCTACCTTTTTTATTTTTATTTAAAAATATTTTTACAAGAGAATAAAAACTTATATATAAAATTAATAATTATATTGTTGGGAGATTTTTTAAAAGTAATTATTTAATTATATAATTTACGTATAATTAAACTATATTTAAAATAATTGGAGTTGCTCTTGGCCAAGGGGTCGAAGTGGCTCATATTATCGGCTTCTGGACCTTGAATTAACTAATGGGTCGAAAGTGGCTCATATTAGTCGGCTTCTGGACCTTGGGAACAAGCAGGATCAAGGTCTCCACCAGCTCCAAAGGAAAAGTTGCAAATGCCTTCAGATTCTTAAAGTGATTGACCATCTCTGCTCTGAATAATTAATTTCAGGATTCGAAGACCACCGGAAATTGAGTTTCTCAATGCGATTTCGTCGTCTCCGAGCAGTGGTAGCAGCGTGGAAGAAACTAGCTAGTGGCCTTCTCCCCAAGCTGCAACCATTACAGACGAGATTCTTGGAGCAAATAAAACTTGAGGATGCACAATGGAAGCAGTGATAGATTGAGAATTCCAGAGATCCCACGAGCAGAACCTGAAGCGTCTGCTCTAACTAGCTACCCTATCAAGAAACCTGAAGCATCATCTGTTGAGGATCGCTCTCCTGCCGGTATCTCCCATCATCTGTTGATAATGCTGGAAAAGGGTATGTGATGGGCTTGATTCCGAGTTCAGATTCAGATTTTTGTGTATATAATTTAACATAATTAAATCAACAATGATAAATTTATATGATATAATTAAGAAAAATTATAGATCAAGAGATAAAATGTATAAATTTTTAAGTAGAGTTTGTTGCGCAAGCATAGATAATAATTTTTAGAATATAGGTACTGCGTCATAAAAGATCACAAAAGAGTGTGAACTATATAACTTGCAGGTCATTGAAAAAAAGACGTATGTTGACATAAAGAACGAAGTCAAAACCTTTCTTTAAAATGAGACATTTAATCTCTCTGCTAATTCTCCTATTGGTGAGGATGCTCTATAACAAACTCCCTAACAATTTAAACTAACTAAAATATAAATGGTGAAAATACATTTAATAATCAAATAAGAAAAATAAATAGTTATTTTTCTATCAACAAAAAGTTCAAAACAGAAATTGAAAATTCATCCCAAAGTTATTTTTATTATCAGTGCTATAACAATTAAAATCATTATCAATATTATTATCAAAGCAATTAAAATAAATAAATTTGCTGGAAAAACATTTAAAAAATAAACAAAAGATTTTTCTAAGAAAAAAAATTAAAAAACATCACACAAATTATCTTTATCATTGCGCAAATAGCAAAAAACAAATCATATAATTGAAATAATAAATAAAAATAAGAGAAAACAGAAAACAATTATGAATAAAGGGAAGCAGGGAGTAATATTAATTTTAAAATGATTACCAATATAAATAAGAATTCTAGACAATGTCCCCGTGCTTCGCCGTGGGCGACACAATATTTTTTTCAAGGTAAAAAATATTAATTGTTTGTATTTTTTTATTATAATATAAATTTAGCGGACATAATAAATCTGTGTAGAATTCTTGTTAAGTGCAAGTTTTCTATAAAGTATATGAATTTAAATCAAAATAAATTTATCTGTTTAGTAGTTTCAAACCAAATAACCAGTATAAATTTCTCTTCATCATTAAAAAACCAAGAAAACTCGGATATCTGAATTCTTGTCAAGTGCAAGTTTTCTATAAAGTATATGAATTTTAAATTGAAATAAATTTATCTGTTTAGTAGTTACAAACGAAATAACTAGTATAAATTTCTCATCATCATTAAAAAAGTAAGAAAACTCGGATATCTGAATTATTGAGTTCACTGTATTAAGATTAGTTAATTTTATAATTCAATTTAAATCAAGCAAAAATAAAATAGAAATTGTCAAAATACCTATAATAATAATAAAAACAAAAAAACAAAATTAAGCAGTTATTTTTCTATCAACAAAAAGACGAAAACATAAATTAAAAATCGATCCTGACGTCATTGTCATTATCATTGTTATAAAAACTAATATTATTAATAACATTACTGTAAAAAAAATTAAAATAATTAAATTGCATCGAAAAATAATTACAAATAAAAGGCAAAATATTTTTATAAAGGAACAATAAAAAACCAATCACTAAAATTATCATTATTATTGCATAAATAATAAAATCATAAAAATCATTCAATGTAAAGAATAAAAAAAACATAACAGGGAAAAAAACGAATTAAGAGAAAAATAGAGGAATATTAATTTTAAAATGATCACTAATATAAATAAAAATTTTAGGAAAATCTTAAAAAAAATCAAAAGATTTTTAGAGAAAAATAAAAAAAATAATCACAAAAATTATCATTAGGATTGCGCAAATAATAAAATTATAAGAATCATCTGATCCAAAGAACAAATAAAAATAACAAAGAAGAAAAAAAATGAATAAAGAGAAAAAGGGAGCAATATTAATTTTAAAATGATTACAAACATAAATGAAAAGTCTAGGTTTTAACCGATTAAAAATCAAACCTCAAGAAAAAGAGATAAAAACTAAAGTTATAAACTAAAAGCATAAATGCTAATAAAAAATAAACATTGTCAAAAAATAAAAATAAAAACAAATGAATTAATATCCAATAAAAATTAAAAGAATAAGGACCGAAATAAAAAATGATATATATAAAAATCATTCTAATTGAAGGATAAAATTAAAAAAAATAGTTGGAGGACCAAAAATAAATAATGACAATTGTTGTCATTTTAGAGAAAAATTAGAAGAAGAGAGACTGAAATCAAACTTTGTATATATAACCAATTTCAATTGGAGGACCAAATTAAAGAAATCGAAACTTCCGTATTGGAAAAATTGAAGAAATTTTAAGTAAATCAAGAATTAAAAGTATAAGGACTGAAATGAAAACTTCGTATATAATTAATGTTAATTGAAGGGCACAATTGAAAACCACAAAACTTTAATTTCAACAAATCAGTTATCAACACGAAATTAAAACCCCAGGGACCAAACGTAATTGACCAAAAATATTAGGGACTGGTGTTGACTGTGTTGCGGCAGGAGAGAGAAAAATGACAATCGACAAATAAACGTCTGCCGCCGATTAACCGGACATATATGACCGGCACGCGCTGCGACGCACGATAGAGGATCTTCAGGCGCATCTTCTGGCATGGCGGAAGTGCATTTTTTACGCCGGGAAGACGCCGCACGCGCCGTCTCAAGGGCGCGTTCGCGTGGAACGCCGCTAACACGGCCGAGCGAGCGTCATCCGTCCTCCCGGTGAATGACCCAAACGACCGCCTCACCGGTATTTATGAAAATACCGTAGGGAAAGGACGCCCCATCCAGTGTCATCGTGCACAATTTTGTCGTTATCGGGGGCTTTTTCCATCAACACACTGTGCAATAAACATGCGAAAAACCAAGGGCGCCCCTGTGTCCTGTGCGCGCTATTTTGTCTTTTTCGGGGGGCAGATTCGTTAATACACTGTACACATTGCGACTATTTAAAAAAAGCCAAAAACCAAAAACACCCTCATAAAATACACAACACACGCCTGATGACGAAGCCCAATTTCGTCTGTACACTGCCACAATCCACAGTGAATTGTGAGAGACTATGCATGATGCTCGGACAGATAAATTCGCCACGCCTTTTAGTTGGTTTGTAATATGTGTGATATTTTTACCTTAAAATAGGTTTGAAAATGCATCTAATGAATTTTTATTAATTTTTCATTAGATTGTCAACATTTTGGTTCAAGCATTGTTTGTAATGACTAACATGATCTGTTAAGGAACCATCTCATCTAAAAAATTTAAGTGTTAGGTGAGGCTCCATAATATGATTTATCACTCTCTAACATACCCCTCAAGTGAAATTTTTTGGGCTTGAAACTTGCACACAAGCCCAAACTCAATAAAAATCCATCAATCATAAATAGCTTGCAAATAAGCTAAGATAATTAGAATAATTAATGGCATGCATAATAATAATTTGAGATAAATACATGACTAAGATAATATTTTTTTAGAAAGGACATGATAAAGGTGATGTCTATATTTCTTTAAGGCTGTGTTTGTTTCCCGGAATTCACTTTCCGGGAAACCACTTTCTAAACTTTCTTGTGTTTGTTTGTCTTCCGAAAAGTTGGTCAACGGAAAAAACTTTCCAGTCAAAGAGTCTGCACAGTGAAAAAACTTCTTCGCTTTGGAAAGCCATATTGCTCTTAAAAAAATCATTTTTTGGATGAGTGTGGCAATCAGGGTGCAACAATTAGCTTGGTCAGAAGCTGGGATAACAACGATAAATTCTCCAGGAATGCCTATGATTATTTCAAGCCTCGCGGGGATGAGGTTAATTGGCTTCGGGTTGTTTGGGATACTTGGTCAATGTCACGTTATAACTTTATTCTCTGGCTAGCGGTCTTGGGAAAACTCTGAACAAAAGATCGTCTTCAGTTCATGTCACCAGATCCTATTTGTCTCCTTTGCTCTCAGGAAAATGAATCTCATCGGCACCTATTTTTTGAATGTAATTGGTCAGCGCAGCTTTGGAATTTTATCAGGTCTTGGCTGAGGATTAATCAGTAGACGATGTCTTTAAGTAGCGCGGTTCGTGAACTCAACACGGAGGGCCATAACATGGAGACCAGGTTAAGGCGAATTTCATTAGGTATTACAGTATACTTAATTTGGGAGGAGCGTAATAATCGTGTATTCCGCTTGAATCGATTATCGGTGTGTAAATTTTTTCGGAAATTCCAGGTATTGTTCTATATCATCTTTTATTTCCGAGAAAAGGACCACCTCAATCTAAATTTTGGGTGACGGTCTTGATCTGACTTGGAGTTAATGTTCGGTTCACTGTGAGGAAGATGTCTTCGGTTTGCTAGACTTTGGGGACCGATTGTGTGCTGCCCAAACTTTTTGCTGAGTCAGTTGTGCTATCCAGCTGACTGATTTGCTTTGTAGGCCTATCTTTTTCAGCTCTTTTTCCAGGCTTTGAGGTTGGGCTTGTAAAATGGGTTGTCTCCAAGCTTTTCTTTTTGGGTTGGTCCTTGATTGGGATGGGCTTTTTAGAGGGGTTTTGTTGTATTGTTGCTTTTCTAGGGCCATTGTTTTGCGATAAATGAGTTTGTTCCCTTTTTCGTTTTTTGTTTTGTTTTTTGTTCTCTCCGATGTTTCTCGGTCTTGTGTATTCTTTGCTTTTCTCTTAATATACTTACATTTTACCAACAAAAAAATTGGCTTGGTTTTCGAAAAGTGTTTTTGGAAAATTTGAGCGAAAACACTTTTCGGAAGTTGTGAAAAAATTAGAAATGTTAGTATTTGCTAATTATATCAAATTTGATCCTCAAACTTTTGATTGCTATATATAATTTGTTTTGAATATTTATTTTTCAATTCCATCTCTTAAAATTTAATTTTTATATTAATTTTGGTCCTTATTTTTATAATTGCTATTTGCTTTTTTCTTATCATTTTTTATTGAAATTTTTTATCTATCAAATTTGGTCCTCATTTTTTTTATTGTTACTTATTTTATTTGAAATAATTTATGAAATGTTAATTATTATTATTATTTTAATTTATTCACCTTTCATTTTTTTTTAATTTTTTAGATTTGATCTCTATTATTTTGATTATTATTTATTTTATTTGAGATAATTTATGAAATTATATTTTTTTTTTCAATTTCATTCTCATTTAACTTCTTAATTTGTAAGATTTGTTCCTCATTATTTTAATAAACTTGAATTTTTTTTTTATTAATAAATTATTTTCTAGTTCATTTTTCATAACACAAACAAACACTGAAAAATATTATCCAGGTTTATTTTTATAACACCGCCAAACATCGAATTCACTTTCCTAGAATTCACTGAATTCATTTTTCCTGAATTCACTTTTCCCAAAAAAAATCACTTTCCAGTAAACAAACGGGGTCAGTCTAACCAACCATTTACTTAGATCTTTGGAATCTTTGTGTGTTTTATATAAAAAAACTAAATGGTGACTCTATTTTTTCATATTTCTCTTTAATTTTAAGAGATTTTGATATATATCAGCCAACAATAATTGTTTAAGCTTCATTTATATGTTGCGAAAAACCCAACATGGATATGAAGAAAAACCATCCATGAATTAGTTTCTTGTTAGTTATTTTCCATATATTAAAACTCTTTTGTAAAACAAATATAAAACATGGATATGAAGAAAACCCATCATGAATATTAATTATCATCTCTAATTTTCCAGTTTTTAATTTTAATTTTAATCTTAATCTTAATAATAAAATTAGGAGGATTGATTAATTTCCCATGTCATAATTAATTTACAAATGATTAAAAACTCTTCTGTATTGAAAGATTCCCACGCTATGTTTTAGCATCAAATATCAAACCTCTATCTGCTTCAGACAATAAGAGTTGTGTTATTTGCTGGGGTTAAGGAGCTGGTGAATCTCTGCCGTCCGATCTCATCTGGGCTTTACCGCCCTGTGGCCATTGAAATCCATGATCATCAGCGTCTCATGGACCCCTCTCAGCCTCACACCACTCTTACCATCGATGTTCAGCAAGAAGATGACGAGTGGGGTATTTCTCACACTCTTTGTTGTTTCTGTTTGCTTCCCGAGAAAGTTGGCAAGTTTGAACTTCGTCTAACTTTTTGAATGGAGGTTATAATTGATATAAAAGGGTTGTTTAAGAAATGGGTTCTCTGTTTGTAATTAATGCTAATTGAAATTTTAGTTTTTGAGTGGATTGGTGTTTAGGTTTTGACGATTTGTTATTGAATTTTGAATCTGGAGTTTAAATTGGGATTTGGGCATGTTTATGATCAAGCTGTTGTTGTTGTTTTGCCACATTACGTCGGATTTGTTCTGATTTAGCTCATCTTGGTTACAATCCAAATTGAAGTAACCCTGTTACTTAGAGATTTGAAGTGGTGATATTGTTTTTCTAGCTAAATCAACAAGTTCATCCTCTATCATCGCCTCTGCACCAAAATTGTTTGTTAGGCATGACAAACTCTCACTATTTGTGATTGTGATTTATCATTACCTAAAATTTAATGTTCGTAAACTATTTAATGATTGAATGGTCAAATTAAATAGCAACACTTTCTCTCTAGTATTTCCATGTGAAAGAAACAAGAGTCTGTAAATAACTACATGACACAATAAGGGTATAGTGCTAGAGTAAAAGTTGAATGGTAGATGAATTCATCGTCTGTTCTCTGTCTCATGTGCATCGATTGTTTGTGCACAATGGATGTCTCTTTTATGATACTTATATTCTTGGTGATCATTTATTACAAGCTCACAATTGTTGCATCTAGTGCTTTGGCCAATCCAGAATTTGGGGTTGGTATCATTTGGTTTGACTGAACTACTCAATCACCCACCCTTTGCTTGAATAAGTTCTCTTCCACTTGTTTGCACCATGCCATCAGTCATTTGAGTGAAAGAGAGAAAGTGTAAAACATGAAAATATTGAGGTTGGTGGGTCATGCTTGTTAAAGAGAGAGTGTAAAACATGAAAATATTGAGTTTGATGGGTCATGCTTGTTACTCAAGGGCAGTTGTTCTCTTCAATTCTTATTTACATGCTTTTGTTCATGACAGGTAGTTGACCAATTTATTGTAGTGCAATTTCTGACAATTGTTGTTATACTTTTAGTGATGAAAAATTTTGGACTTTGATTTTGTGTTAGACACTGATGGATTTGTGATTCCTAGCCTGGGAATAGAAGATACATATCAAACTAAACTCGATGCTTCTGAAGTTGAAACCTTGAAATCTCCACCTCCTAAGGTATATGTTTTATTGCTATCTTGAAACTTGAAATAAAAGTAGATTCATGGTTGCTGAAGATCTGATGTGCTTGCTGATTAAAATATTGCATTTCTGGACATAAATATGCTTTCTAGATGTGTGACTTGTCCTGCTTTTCCCCAGGCTAAGTTAGATGAAAACATTTACCTGGGACCTCACGGGGCCCCACCTTCACAATCAAAGCAGCAAGAGTTGAGCTCTTCTGGCCGTAAACAGCGGTTCAAGCAGAAATTGAAGGAGGCTGATAAGAAGGTTAGCAGAATTGGGCGGGAGAACAAGTTGGAGAACTTGAGAGAGCTAGTGGGTGGTGGAAAAGTGACTCAAAATATGGCAAAGAGTTCCCCCAGGGATTGGCTAGATCCACATTGCAATGAGTCACAGTTTGAGAAGTGTCCCCGGTGAGTGCTTTAGTTGATGTCTACTATATTTACCTTGGTTATTGGCACTAAATTTATTTCAAGTTTCCTTCATCTTTTGGAGATCCGAAATTCCTGAGATCATGTACTTGACAGTAATCTTTCGTGTGAACTATTTAGCATTGATACTATTGCAGGAATATCATCATGGAAATAAAAATTAGCTATTTGAATGGAAGTCTTTACGATAATCTACTGAGGTTTTTTAAGGCGCTCAGTTTTCTTATTTTTAGTTACACCTTGGTTTTGCCAAATTAAAAAGGCTGCAATCATCGCTTTTCTTTTCATTCTATCTCTCTCTCTTTGTGATAAAGAGAATGTAAAATCATCTAGCTATGTCCTAGATTGCGTAGGAATATAGACGCATGGTGTTACAGCTCGTTCCTATACTTGTTAGGGCATGTATCTTGGGGTTGCAGGCTAACCAAGGAACTTGAAATGGAGAACACATGCTCGTGGAAGAACTAAAAAGACCAAAAACAGAGAATACGTTAAGTTGAACCGGCAAGATTCAATTCCTGGATAAGTAGTGTCATAAATGTCATGACCTTGTGCTTTTTCAATTTTTTGTGCTCTTACTGGTTTTTCTTTCATAAATCTCAAATGTTCAACTGGCCCGGTTCGTTTTGCATTGCTTCTGCGCATCTCCTGCTCCTGGGAGGCCCTGAACTTCCAATCCATTTAAGGGGTCATAAATAGTCGATCCTTTGCTCATTGAGTAGCAGACTGGTTGTGGAAAACATTACTTCAATACAAATGAAATATTAATACAGCGTTTTAAGTTTTGAAGTAACCCCTGTTGGTCGTGTCCGTGTGTTTTCTTTATGGTTGTTATGTTTTGCCATCTCCCAACAATTTTTGAGGTTGTCTAGAACTGAAGCAAACGAGGAAACAATTCTCTTCGGTTAATACGAATCTTCATTTTGTTTCTTCCTCCTCTGACAGGTAATCACAACACAATGTTTTATATGGTTTTTTAACTTGTTGCCTACTGCCATGGCGCAACATGAAATAGAGTTGGGAATGTTTCTGTGCGTGCTTGTATTGATGGGACTCAAACCCATTGGTTGTTGTGGGGTTATTTGCTTGGATTTAATGGTAAAATTGTTTTCGTACAGCTTTAGTCGGAAAGCTTTAAGGGTCTGTTTGGAATTGCTTTTGCTTTTGTAGTTGAGGTTGAAAAAAAAACAGTTTCAAAAAAATGTTTTTACTGTGGTTCAAAATAAACAGTGAAATGTTTGATTAAAATTGTGGTTAAGTTTGAGATTGAAAAAAAAACAGTTTTATGTGTTTGGTTATCAAGTTTTTTATTTTGTTTTTAACTTGTGAAATTACAGAACACATGTGCGCGCACACGCGCGCGCGCGCGCGCACACACACATATATATGAAAGTATAATTAATAATTCAACTAAATTAGACATTTGTTTTTATTCTCCCATCAAACTACTTGTAATTTCATCCAAACTATACGTGAAGGGCTCTTCGATCCCGAAACAATCATAAAATATCATTTAAAACAAAATTAGAATTGCGAGATAAAAATTATATTGTGATATTCTTCTAATATATTTATTTATTGTAATTAACTTTTAAATTATTTTAATATTAAAATTATATTATATATATATATATACAAGAAAATTATCATAATCATTAAAAAAAATTAATCATATTTTTAAGTAAAATAAAAATATGTCAAGAGTGGACTTGAACCCCCAACCTCTCGAACAGAATTTTTGTCTTCCGCCTCATAAACCCGCTTGGTCACCTCAACATTCGTTCATCTTTCTCGAAAATATATATTAAATCTAATTTTAATGTGGATTTGCTAAAAAAAAAATGTGTTGAGAGTGAGATTCGAACTCATGTCCTCGGAGGGGACCTTAATCTGATGTTCTTTAGACCATCTCGGCTACCTTAACAACCGTTTGTCTTTCACGAAAATATATATTAATAGTAGGTGTTACTGTGGATTAGCACAGTAAAATCAGGACATGTTTTATATAGTTAATAATATATATATATATATATATATATATATATATATATATATCCTTTTATCATGGCACCGGAAAAACACTGTAGATTGCTACAGTGTTTTTTAGGAACAAAAAATAATAATAAAAAATTTAGAAATAAAATACAATGTAACCGACATAAATTAAAATTTCAGAACGATGAGTACACAAAATAAATGAAAAAAATAAAAACAAAATCTAAAAACACAAATACATAAAATATGAATTATTTTTGTCCAAAAAGAACAAAAATACCATATATATATATATATAATATCATATACATATATATTGGCGTGGAGAAAACATTGCTACAATGTTATATATATATAGGGGGCGCATATCCCAGCCCAACGCCCCTTGGTTTGGAACACAAAAAGCAACAATTTGCTACTTTCCACAAACCACGGTTACAACTTTAAAATTGATGGGTCCCACTATCAATTTTAAAGTTACCAAACACAACATCACAGGTACAAACTGTGTTTTCAACAAAACGCAGTTTATATCACAAAACCAAACGGGCACTTAATCTTCTAGGCTGCCAACCAACAAGTTTGTATTGGTCACATGTTTCGGAGACACTGTTTTGAGTTCAAACAGATAGGAGATCCTCTGACTTTCTAAGGATGGATTAGAGCTTAATGATTGAACCTCTGACTTCAATTTTTTTTCTCTCTTTCTTGAACAAGATGTCTTCAATGAATTTATGGATATTTGCAGTCACACATTGTTTTCTTAAAAAACATTTATTTCCATTGCCTCCAAGGTGAGGAGTTAAGACAAATATCATTTTGTATTTACAATGCCTCCATTATTTTACTTTTGGTGGTGGTTATTTTCCCAGAATCAAAACTGAACAATGACAACGAAACATGGGTATGACCTAAAACCAGAAAGCCCACTCCCAATGTTTTTGATAATGTGGTTGTAGTTGGTTTTTAAAATGTTTTTTATTTAAAAATATATTTTTTTATATTTTTTCAAATTATTTTTAATATTAACATTTCAGTACACTAATAAAATTTTCATTGAAAGCGATTTTTTTTTCAAAAGGTATTTTCTATGAGCTTCTCAAACACTCTTATAAACCTCTTATAAGGGCAAGTCCAACGACAGTGCTATAAATAAAAAATAAATATTTTAACAATTTTTAGTAGTTTTCGGCACTTTAATGGAAGTGCCATTTGCAAAGCCAAAATTGGCTTTGCTTGCTTGAGCTGCTACAAGTAGCAGCTCAGATGCAAAGAAGCCACGTGTGTGCTCCAGAATTATATATATATATAAATTTAATGTGTGCTCCTGTGATACACACACACACACACACACACACATTATATATATATAATGTAAATATATCAAAAATATTTATTTTTATTTTTATTTAAAAATACCTCAACAAGAAAGTAAAAAATTAAATTAATAATTATATTGTTGGAAGGTTTTTTAGAAGCAATTATTTAATTATATAATTTACTCCTATTAATTGTATAATTAATTGCATAAGTAAACTATATATAAAATAATTGAACTATATTTAAAATAATATTTTAAAAAATGGCTCTTACCATTGGAGTATACATCAACAAAAAAAACCATATAAACATTATTCAAGAGTCATTTTATAAATTTGGCTCTTAAAAATGGCTTTTACCATTATTGGACTTGCTCTAAACCTGCAAATTCCGAATAAAGGCCACCAATAGGATTAGTGGTGCCCTCCTCTCCTCTCCTCTCCTTTTACAATATTCTGAATAATAAAAAAACATTAGGTTGTACTTTTTATAAGAGCAAGTCCAATGGTAAGAGCCATTTTTAAGAGCTAAATCTGTAAAATGGCTCTTGAATAATGTTTATATGGCTTTTTTGTTGATGTGTGCTCCAATGGTAAGAGCCATTTTGGAGAGCTATTTTTTTAATATTATTTTAAATATAGTTCAATTATTTTTATATATAGTTCAAGTATGCAATTAATTATACAATTAATAGGAGTAAGTTATATAAATAAATAATTGCTTCTAAAAAACCTTCAAACAATATAATTAATAATTTATTTTTTTACTTTCTTGTTGAGGTATTTTTAAATAAAAATAAATATTTTTGATATATTTACATTATATATATATATATATATATATATATATATATAACGCAGGAACACATACGTGGCTGCAGAATTTTGAAGCCAAAATTCTAGCTTCTTTGCATCTAAGCTGCTACAAATAGCATCTCATGCAAGGGAAGCCAATTTTGGCTTTGCAAATGGCACTCCCATTGGAATGCCGAAAACTACTAAAAATTGCTAAAATATTTATTTTTTATTTATAGCTCCCCATATAGCACTGTCGTTGGACTTGTCACAAGGACTTTCTTCTACACCTCCCAATCTGCATCAACCCTTTATGGTGTTTATTAAAATCTTTATCCTATGACTTAAAAAGACTTTATTTGAAATCGAGTTTCAAAAGTGTTTTTAATTTTTTTAATTTTTATATTTTAAATTGTTTTTTTTGATGTTCTTATATCATTTTCATATGCTGATGTCAAAAATAATTTTTTAAAAATAAAATAAATATTTATTATTTAAATGCATTTTTGAATTAAAAATACTTTAAAAAAACAATCTTATCTATAATACCAAACATGCATAAGATTTCATTGATTAAAAAAAACTAAAGCTTGTGTAAAATATTGTATCAGCAAATATTTTTCATTCTATCATGTATGTATTATTGTGGATTGTTGGATTGAAGGTTAAAGGACCAAGTTAATGATTAGAATAGGTGATGGTTTAAGATTTCATAAAAGTGAGTGTCTTTTTAGTTGTCTCAAATTTGGTTTTGGTATAAAAGTTTTTTTTCACTCTTTTTTCAATTCTTTTTTGTTAGAGGAGAGAGAAAATGTTAGATTTCATTTTAGAGAGAGAAAATGAATTCAATTAAATCAATTGGTCAAATTTAAATTTATCTCAGCGAGTTAAATCAAATATAATTGCATAAATACTAGTCACCAATTGATCTCATGTAACTCCTATATTAGTTAGCTAGGCAACTCTTATCATATACATCTCATGTACCTTTTAACCCTTACATATAACATTGTTAAACCTAACAATTTATCTAAGCCTCGTCCATTAAATGATATACAATATATAGTTTCACCAACATCAAAGAATTATCTCAGCAAGTCAATGATGAACAATCATTTATAATCTTATTATAAATTATGAACAATCATTTATACTTGCAAAATGGATGATAAACGAGCTTGATATTGTTTAACTAGAATTCAAATATAATCTTATTATACTATTTAGCTAACCATGATTTTTGTTTTTATTTCAATGCTTTTTAATTGCAAATTAATCATTTCACTTTAAATTAACATTACTTTATATGTTGCTACTTCTTTCAATTTGCATGCTATCACATATATAAAGGGTCGAGAATTATTTTCATGATGAATTAAAAATTGAATTCATGAAATAAATCTTATTTTTAATTAAAATAAGAAGACTATATTTAGCAAAAAAAAAAAAAAGAAGCCATTTGGTGTTGACTATATTTAGTTCACATTTTTATTTTATTTTATACTGTTTAAAAGAGATCCTTGTAATTTATTTTTAAATTTTATCTCTTATATTCTATAGAAATAAATTATATCTACGTGAGATATTTATAAAAATAAAAATAAAAATATTTTGTTTCTTTAAAAATAGAAATAATATTTAAAATAAAATAAATATAAATTTATAAGATAGAAAGGATAGCCAAATTAAATATTTACGTGTACAACTGTTTTTTACTTGTTCTTATAAAAAAACATCACCTTTTCGTTTAGTATTTAAAAATTAATATTAATAATCTTTTTAAAAAGATTTGTTTATATATTTTTGAGTTTATATTATTCAATATAAAAAATATTTTTTTTTATTTTTCAATTAAAAAAACCATAACATGTCAATATAAACACTTGTTTTTTTTACCAGCAAGTGCATGGTCCAGCGGGAGGAGTCCCCTTTCCTTCACAACGAACCTAGGTTCGATTCCCAGTGGGAGTGGGAGCTGGAGAGGGTACTCCTCTCTTGATCCTGTGTCTATCTTTGAATGATATTCATGTCACCCCGCGGTGTCTTACATGCTTCTTTGGACTTGCAGGGTGTTCAACTGAACCCGGAGAATAGTCGAGGTCGTGCGTAAGTTGGCCGGACACTCTGGTCATAAAAAACATTCAATTAAAAAATAATTTAAATTGACTTAGTGTGAGTGCATGTTAAAGAAAATAGATATTGGAGATGGTGTAGTGTCACAACTCTTGTAGTTTTTATTTTTGTGGTTAAATTTTATTATTTTTTTTATTGTGATGATTTTAAAAATATTATTTTAACATATTTTTAAATAAAAAATATCATAAGGTAAACTATATAACGACCAAACACTACTTACAGGAGAGTGTGTGCTTGTCACTTGGAGACAAGTGCACTTTTCTTTGTCCACGGTATTTTTATGCTTGGACCCCACCAACACAATATGCTAATCCTGAGCGGGCGAATATAAAATCAGGACCGTTAAAGTCCCAGATACTGAAATAAAAGAATCAGGGCCGTCCACCAAACCCCCCATCTCCCCCCATCTGCAGTTTCATCCCAGGTGGCGTTCAACTGCATTTTAAATCCGGATTTCGAGTCCGAACTATAAAAATAGACACCTACCTCATAACTAGGAAATCAAAGCTAAATAAAATAAATAAATAAATAAATTATGTTCACAAGGTCAGAGAGTGGAGTTTAGTACTTCTTCTTTAAGCTCGGTATCAAATCAACATATCAGAGTAAGTTTCTATTTTGATAGATCCTTTTGTCTTAATTATGCTTCAATTTCATGTTTCTCATGTAGAATTGAGGTTGAATTTGTTGTGTGAGTGTGTGTTTTTTAGTGCTGTTTAGTTTTCTTCTTCTTCTCTATTTTCGTGTTTGTTTTGGTGAATTTTGACTCTTGATTTTTGGTTTTTTACTGACATGCAATTGTCTTTGCAAGTTGCGTTTGGTTCCTGTGAAAGTTCTGGAAATTATGGGAAATTCTTGATGTTTTAATTTAGGGTTTTTTTTTCTGTTTAAGACTAGGCCAGGCTCACTTGGGAGCTTTAGTTTTGGATTATTATTTTTTTTGCTTAATTGAGCATAAGAAAGTAACTTTGGCTTAATTTAAACTTCCTTTTAAATAAATGATACGACGAGTAGATTTAAAGATCTGATTTTTTTTAATCTATTTTTTCTTTAGGTTTCCTGTGGTTTTTGTGCAAGCACACTTGCGATTTTTTTTGTAAACCTTGTGTTTTGGGTTCTCTCTAAATTGTGTGAAGTATGGTACTTCCCCAATCCTGTGGCTTGTTTTTCCTTTGGATGCGTTTGGCTGCATGGTGATTCATGTTTCAGGATCTCCTATGTGCATTTGAACTTGTTTTCTTTTTGTTTTTGGTTTTCTTCATGTGTTACTCGTTAATTGTGACCTTCTTCTAATTGAATGTGATTTTCCTTTTACCCTGAAAACAGTTTTTTGTTGTCCACGCACAACAAATGGGCAAGGAAGAAAAAGAGACCAAATTTCTAGAGGTAGCAGCAAATGGGACTAGTGCACCTGAAAAGGAGAAGTCCAATGAAGTTATGACTGAAAAAAAGGAGGAAAATAATGGAGTAAAAGAAATGGAAGAAGATAAAAATGATAGGGAGAAAGCTGAGACAGATAAGATGGATGAAGACCCCAAGGTGACAGAAGAAAAGGAAAGCAGAGAGAAAGAAGATAAGGAAGAAGGAAGAACAGAAGCAATGGAAGAAGAAACTGAACCCATTGTAGATGAAGAGATGAAAGAAAAGGAGAAGGAAGCCAAAGAAGATATGGAGAAGGATGATGGATCCAAGGAGGAGGAAGAGGCGGAGGAAAAACCTGTAGAAGAGGTGGAGGCGGAGAAACCCGAAGAAGAGGCGGAGGAGGAAAAACCCGAAGAAGAGATGGAGGAGGAAAAAAATGAAGAAGAGGCGGAGGAGGAAAAACCCGAAGAAGAGGTGGAGGAGAAGGTTGAAAGATCCAAGGAGGAAGGGAAACAATCAAAGCAACGTGGGAAAGGGAAGAGTGATGGGAGGAAAGCTGTAAAGAAGAAGGTAGTGGAAGAAAAGAAGGAGCCAGAGCTGAGGACTCCTACTTTTGATAGGCCTCAGCGTGAACGCAAATCTGTTGAAAGACTGGTGGCAACTGTTGACAAAGATGCTGTCAAAGAATTCCAGATTGAAAAGGTGTTTTTTTTACTCCATTTTCAGTGTGTAAATGTTGTTTTGTATGTCATGTGGTGATTTAAATTATTCTTGGTTTATGCTGAAAAATGCAGGGCCAAGGCATCCCACTGAAAGATATACCTAATGGTATGGTTCATCTTTAATTCTCTATTCCTCTCTCTCTTGAATATCTATTTTGATGCTGTCAGACAATTGTTTTTTGTTTTTACCTGTGCTCCTTTTGTTGTTGCGGCAGCTGTATGTAAATTATAGACTGATTGATTATACATGATGCATGGATGGCAGGACCGGGGGGTTAAGCATGGAAATTTCATTACTGCTCCCTTGATTTGAGATTTTGTTACTGTTATTAGAAGCAATTCAATTGAGGAATTGATGTAGCATCACATTCTGTGTTTCTTGTAAGTGTAGTTTAGAACAGTTTCAAGTGTTTGTGGACTTCACTGGGATAATGCATTTAAAAAGTTTTTTCTCTCTAAAGCTTGAGGTTCTAATCATCAAATAAATTGAATGAAAACTGATGATCCTGAAAGTATGTACTGTGCAATATTGGTTATATGGCACCCTTGTAATTTGGAGTTCATCCGATTTGGATTGCTGGCCTTTCTTCTGTAATATTCAGAAGTGCTTGTTTTATTGTTGTTGATGCCTATACATTTGTTGCGGACACTTTAATTGATGTAGTCTAGATTACTGTGTCTAGTTGTCCTGGCTTCTTATTGATCTTCCATTTAGAGGGTTGTAAGATGATTGTGTGATTTCTCCAATTTTCATTATTGCTCCTGTATTCTCAGCTAGAAATTGATTTGGAAGTATAGTTTTTTTTAGGATGGTTGAAGAAATTGATTAGTTCGATTATGTAATGAATTGTTGGTTTTTGTGCTCGTGAAAAACTCTGGATAGTAGTTATGCTGTCTTGTAATATATGCTTTTTAAATGACCAAACCAGAGTTAATTGGGAAGTTATTCCAGTTCACCAAAAGTTGCAGCTCGACATTATCTTAGGATGGTTGAAGAATAAGGACATTCATCTATGTAGTACATTCTATTGTCACCTTGTACTCTCTCATCCATCCTCCCACTTGGTTTAGCCTTGTGAGTTTTGTGGTACTCTTCTTTTCTATATGTATTCATCTTGTTCTGTTTGAAATAGTTGCTACCATCGTCTACGAGGATGGTTGACAAAGAACAGAATATCTTGTTCATGGATCTTCCTTTTTATGGCTGTATTGAACATGTCCATGCAGAGCAATGGGTGATGTAAATGACCTGTGAAAATGTTTTGTCTACAGTGGCGTTCAAGTTATCAAGAAGGAAGATTGATGATGCTTTCAAACTGCTTCATACAATTCTTTTTGGAAGGAGAGGAAAGGTAATCAGTTGCTGTTGACTTTTTTATCTGCTCTTGTTATATTATTGTCTTTCTCACGTTATCTCTTGTAATTGATTTTGAGGATGCTGAACACAAATATAATTGATATTGAGGATGCTGAACACAAATATAATTGATATTGAGGATGCTGAACACAAATATGAACATGGTTGTTCTTCATTGTTTGTGAGGTGGAACAACCAGGCTTTATTGTAATCCAATCTTTTCTTTATGCAATTTCAGTTCCTTGCTTTTGCAGGCATTGCAGATCAAGAGTAACATATCCCGGTTCTCTGGTTTTGTGTGGCATCAAAATGAGGTAAGAAAGATTATTTGTACAAGTACTGATTTTAGATTAAGAATGTTAAGAAGGTTTTAATTAGTTTTTATCTGTCATTTATTGCTTGGTTTCATGTACAAAGTTAGTATTTTGAAACAGTTATCATTATTTTCTTCTATAATTACTACAGGAGAAACAAAAGAGTAAAGTGAAAGAAAAATTTGACAAGTGTAATAAAGAGAAGTTGTTGGAATTTTGCGATTTGCTTGACATACCAGTTACCAAGGCTACTACAAAGAAGGTGAGTTGATCAAAAACTTTTGTGTGTTAGGTTTCAGCTTGTGTTCCAAGGATTGAGTTTTGCACTCCATGTTTCTGATCTTCTCTCTAGCTGTGAAAATTATTTTCCTGTTTATAGTTATCCAGCATTTGTGAGGAAATCAGTTAATTCAGGGGTTTAAACTTCTTCCTTGGTGCTGTACAAGGGGAGGGATTTATCCAAGTTATTTCTAACTTTGTTAATTGTATAATTTTGTTAATATGTAATCTGATTAACTTTTTAATTGTCATTAATTAGAAAATCATGGTTTGGCCTAGTGAGGTCTAGGTTTTCTAATCAACACTGTTTCTGTTTTTTGCATATGTGCACGCACATAAACAATCTAGCATTATGGGTGAACCTACAATCCTACTGTTTGTGGGATGCATTGGTGTTGATTACACAAACACCACTGTATTTCTCTCTTGCACAGGAGGCTATCCCAAAATGTCATGGCATACTTTTTTCTGTGAAGTTCAGTAAAATTTGCTACTAAGATGGTCTTAAATTGTAAACACAGGAAGATATTGTTATGATTCTGATAGACTTTTTGGTGGCTCCCCATGCAACAACCACTGATTTATTTGCTGAAAAAGAGAAGGTTTGTGGACTTTTATCCTCCATCCCTATGAAATTTAGATGTTACAAATCAAACAATTTTGCTGTGGCATCTATTTGAGTTTTGATGTTTGCACCTCAGGAAAAAGCAAGCAAAAAGCGCAAGAGAGTGGCCAAAAGCTCATCCTTTGGTAGCACACCATCAAAACGTTCAGCTAAGGTATAATTTTAATCATATTTTTTATTAAATGCTATACACATAAAGCTGCTCCATAAAATTTGGTGTCACGTTAATTTTAATCATACTTTTTTATTCGATGTTATACACATAAAAGTGCTCCATAAAATTTGGTGTCATGCTGCATAAACTATGATACCATTACATATTTTTAGCCTTTTGGATAAAAACTTGATGTGAATCTTGTATGCTCTACTTGTGATAGCCTTTCACTGAAAACCTGTTTGAAGCTACATTAATAACAGTACATTTGTTTTCTGTTTGTGCAATTCTACTGGTTTAATAGTATCTCATAGGTCGCAGAGTGTTACAACAGTCTCTCCCTTTGTGCATATAGAGTGTTTATATTATTTCCCCTTTTAAAAGGATTTGGGTTGTTTTGCAGAGTCGAGGAAAAGTTGATGGTGATTCAAAGAGAAGAGATAAAAAGAGTATAGGTGATGCAGAAACCGAATCAGAAGAAGAGAAAGAAGAGGAAGATGAAGATGAAGTAGAAGAAGAACAGGAACAAGATAATGTAGAAGAAGATAATGAAAATGGTGCCTTGGATAAATCTGATGCTGAAATGTCTGAACATTCAGAAAGCGAGGAGAAAAAAGAATCTGAAGAAGAATCCGAAGAAAACACTGGAAAACGTAGAAAGAGGTCAGCTACATCATCTAGAAAAAAAGCATCTTCTGGAAAAGCTAAAACCAGAATTTCAGTGTCTGGAAAGTCCAGTCCACCAGTGAAAAGAACACCTAAAAAATCCTCATCAAAGCGCCCTCATTCTGGTGAGGATAGTGATGCAAGTCCAAAGGTTTCTTCAAGAAAGAAGAAAATTGAAAAAGTATCAAAGGAGAAGCCCTTGCCTCCAAAGAAATCTGCCTCTAAGGAGAAAATGGGTAAACTTTGTTCTGTTTGGTCCATGGTTTTAAAATAAGGTTGCAATATCTCAGGCATAAAATAATGGTTGAAGCTATAGCTGTTGCAAATCTTTTAGCAACTCTTACAAAAAAAATTATGATTTTACTCTAAACTCACAACAAAACTTCTAAAAGCTCACTTGCTGATTATCATAGTAAATAATACATTACAACTTAAAGTTGTGTAGGGAAATTATTCATCTCCATATAATTGAAGAAATTAGTTTAGTAATAACAAGATCCTTGTCTGATACAAGGGTAGCAAAAACCCAAAAATAAAATAAAAAACATCAACGATCAAGTTAATAAAAATTTCAATATATTAGTAAAACATAAGATGCTAAACAAACCTTTTGAAAAACATTTAAAAATAATATCAAAGCCACTTAGATCTGCAGTGATCTAATAAATCATTACCATAACTTTGTAATTACTAAATATTTGCAAGTTAAATATCAACAATTTTTCTAAGTAATTTAAAAGAGTTGTGAGATTACTTCTACCATCCAAACTTAAAGCTAGTTATTCACTTTCAGAAAAAGCAAAGAAAGTTTTATATTTATAGGTTGTTAGGAATCAGTTCTCTATTGTAATTGAATTCAGTTATAGTGTTTGATTTGAATTCAATTGATAAATAAGTTGAATTCATATGTTTGGAAGAGATGAAATCAAATTCATTTTGTTTTCTATATTAACCTCATTACCTTCATCTTATTTATGCAAAGGTTTTTAAAGAAAATAAAGGCTAGATAAGTATTTTAGAAAAGTAAGCTTTAACATCAAATTTCTCGACTTTTAAATTGTAAATCAGAGGTGTTGACATTTGATTTATTTTTGTAGCATTATTAGAGATTGAATTCCATTTGAAATACAATTTTTAACACTAAAAAAGATTCCTAGTATGAGATTTCGTTAAAACCTTTTAATTCAATTCAATTTTGAGGGTTCCAAACATGTTAATTTTGATTCATGATGTTTTTAAGAATTTAGCCTGGCTAAGTAGAAATTTTGTGAAAGATGAAAAGATCAAATAAAGGAAAGGAAACAAGTGAAAATGGAAATAATGAAAAGTAACAGAAGATAGTGGTCTCAATGCTGTTATTCTTGTGAAATGGCATGGGTAATGGATCGTAAAAAATCCATTAAATAAAGGCTATTACATAACATAATGGCCTTTTTAGAACCGTGATTTTGTTAGTCAATTCTTCTCATTTGGAAATGGATTGTTATTGTTTATTTGGTTAAAAGATGTTAACATCTTAAAATGCTATAATTCACTATTTGAATTCATCTTAGAAGTTTCTTTGAATTTAATCATGACTATCATATTATTGTGAAATTGAATGGGATGCTATTGTTTTCGATTTCGTTTATGTTTTTTTTTCTTTACTTCTTAAGGTAAAAAAGGTGGAAAACAGAAGGAAAAGGTTAAAGTTAAAGAGGGCAAATTGACGCCAAGTGATGATGAGCTCAGAGATGCAACATGCAAAATTCTTAAGGAGGTGGATTTCAATACGGTAAGATCTATAATCATTGCTGCCTTTGGTGTTAGTAGGCTTATAAACTGTTAGAAAGGCCATAAATGTAGCATGCAGAATACATGCCATTGCCATCATGGTTGTTAAAAACACGTTCCAAATTGTAAAAGTGTATTGATGCATCAAACACCAAAAAAAAAGAGCTAACTTGGCTAAAAATCAGCCGTGGGCAAAGTTGTTTGTGAGTTGCTTGCTGAACTCATTGAACCCAATGATAATGTGAGTTATAGGATGGCTTTAATGGGTTCTAAGTGCTCCTGTTTTAGCCCATTTCCATGGTGATTGAACAACTTTTTATAGTGTGCACATATCCATTTGCCTACACTGCACTGTTTTTATGACCACATGTATAATTCCACATGGGTGACAAACTTTTTTTCTCATGCCTGACTTTCTTTTAGTCATCCTTATCGTTAACACTCGTTCTTCTCTCTCTCTCACACACGCACACACACACGCACGCACACACATATAAAGGACAATAATCTTTTGCTCTTATGCTGAACTTAAGAAATACATATAATCTTCTATTTTTTTTCCTTGGGTTAACCAAGTATGTTTTTTATGGCAAAATCTTGACTTCGTAAAATACCTTTCCTTCTCCCCAAGTCATGCAACTGCTGCTGTTAATTATATTGAATGAAACATGATGCATGAGTTAATCACTTGTACACTTCGAACTTTGGTGTTTCTATCTTTTCAGGACAGATTATATTTTCATCAAAAAATTAAGTCTATATGAACTTATGATTTAACCAAGTATTAAACATTTCTTTGGTCTTATAAAAGTAACCATGTATTTAAAATTTGTTGAGAGTTTTTTTTGTTTATTTTTTGCATTTATTATTAGGACTTTATGTAGTATGTGAACATGTACATTTTCATAATCCAATTTTACTATGCTAGTCATTCAGACCTAAAACAGTCCAAGTGAAAAAAACAATTTTGACAACCTAGATTGCCGTGATAATTTTATGGCCCAGCTTATTACACAATTGCTTAAAATAAGGTGTTGTAAGCTGCTCCTAAAACCCACAAGGTCCTTAGAATGGGATAATTTGATTTTCTTCTGGTGATGAAATGATATATTATGTCCGTGTTTCTCATTTGACTTTTGCTTTAGCATCATTGATTAGTGTTTGCCGTCTCTTGAAATTATACAATATTTTTCCTGTTATTGTAATTATTTGGCACTTGAAGAATCTGTGAATCATTAGATGAAATAAGGCTCTGGTAAAATGGAGCAGTTACTGGTAATATTCTGCTGCTTTGAAAAATTGCTAAATTGTTTAAAAGAAAGAATCTAGCTATTAGATTTGTTCTTAGCGAACAAACTTGGTGACTGTTATTTTCCTTAAAAGGACTCTGATTTAATTATAATGTCATTTTCTTCATCTGTTTATTTTAGTTTCTAATAATTTGTATTTGAC
The DNA here is from genome assembly GCA_032356905.1 of Salix exigua. Lineage (NCBI taxonomy): Eukaryota > Viridiplantae > Streptophyta > Magnoliopsida > Malpighiales > Salicaceae > Salix > Salix exigua. Next base: position 27,678,914 of record CM063603.1, read on the forward strand.
TAATCTTTAATTTTGTTATTGGCAGGCTACTTTCACCGACATTCTAAAGCTACTTGGTATGCATTTTTCACCATCGTTGGTTAGAGAAAAGTGTGTTTCTTATCTGTGAAAATACCCTGACAAACATTCATTTGACATACTCTCGTGGCCTGTAAAGTGCAGGCCATCTATGTTTAATTAAATAAACAGGATGACCATACTCCCGATTCCCTAGTTGTGAGCAACCTTGCCTACTTGACAAATTCACTGGATAATATACAATTGTACCCTCAACACTCTCTACAAGCAGAGTGATTGTTATGGTCCATATGTAGAAAGGTAGCATCTTGATTGACTGTACGTCAGTCAAGGTTTTTTCCTTGACTATGAGATTTCTCGAGATGGAGAGGCCTTCAAAAGAAATGGCAGCATTTGTCTTAAAAATTATGATTTTTTTTTTTAATGTATGTTATTTTTGGCCCCTGAAACTAATCTGGCCTCTTTGCAGCTCGGAAATTTGTTACTGATCTCACACCAAGAAAGTCATCTATAAAGCTTATGATCCAAGACGAGCTCACCAAACTAGCGGACGATGCCGACGAGGAAGATGGAGAAGGTGATGCTGAGAAAGATGAAACCCAGTCTACTGGGCAAGAGGTTGAAGCCTGAAACATGCTTACATGACTGTCTGGAAATAGTGCAGCCTTTCTCTTTCATGTTTTTATTTCACTCCGGCCGGCGAAAATGCACTGTTTGTTCTGTTAGGATAGCCAGTTGTAGCTCATTGTTAGTGTTCAATTAGCTGGCAAGCAGACAAGCATTACTAGAAACCAGAGAAGGTGAGACAAGTCATTCTTTGATGCATGACTTGGGCTTCCCGTGTACACGTTAACTTTAATTTGTAGTTTTTCTTATCCTCGAAATTAACTTACCTCTGTACTTGATATCATACCTAAATTATGCGAGGTCAGTGGTGACAGGATATTATTTCTCAACTGTGTAATCTTCAATCCATTTGCTTTATGCCCAACTGATTATCTTTGTTTCTAACCTTTGGTGGGGTTCGTGTGCTGATAGTATATTTAGTGTTTGATCAGTCTCATATGTTGAACTGAACTGACAAGATCTGTTTCACTACTATTCCTTTCAAGGCATTGTCTGCAGAGCCTGAATTCTTTGTGAGAGAAGCATCCACAAATATGTACTCTGCAATTGGAAATTTGCAGAGAAGATGCTGGAAGTGAATTTGTTCATGATACTAGGAAGTGGAACACAATGATGGTGCTAGAAAACCAAGCAAGATGCCTTAATCAAGCATCGTCTGTTTCACAAATCTTGCCGGAAAAGTTAGCTAGCTTATGATTTTGGTTCTTGATGCCGAGGAAGGAGGAAATTTCCGGTTTGTTGGCCGGTTTCTCCGGCCAGGAGACTGGACGTAACTAATCCATGGTCGTTGGTTGTGCTTCGTTTGTGGCATGCGAATTCTGTTAATGGAATGGTAAATCAAAACCCATGCAAATTTAGTTTCTCTAAATTTTATTTTTCTAATTTTATTTTTTAATATTGGGTTTGATAATTTGATTTGATTATTAAAGTTTCATGACACATGTAGTTAGTTTAGCAGGTTGATTTGATTATTTTGATGTGGACCGGCTTTGGTGTTTGCATTGCATGCTTCAATTGGAATATGTTGGGCTGGAGAGGGCCCGCCAATTGAATACAGTGTGGTCCCAAGCCGGTCCACGTCAATACTTTTTACACAGTGGTGAATTATTCTCAAAATTATATTATAAAAAAATCGAAGGGTAGCCACATAGACCATGCAAAGTTTATTTAATTGACATCTAGGATTTTATTAAAATCTTCATCTATTTTTTTTTATTTAAAGTTATAATCAAGTTAATTGAAAAGCGATTTTGTATTTTTAATATATATGAAATGTAATTTTAAAACAAAATGTGGCTGACACGTGAGTTTCACGTGCTAACATATGCGTGTTGCTTTATCATTTTAAGGGTGAATTAAGATGGAATTGTTTTGGTAGATCCTACCTTTCTAGGAATCACTAGTCAATGCCTCGCACTGTCGCGGGCGGTACCATATTTTTTTCAACACAAAAAATATTAATTGTTTTTTATAATATATTTATGGTTAAAATGATAAATTTGTACAGAATTCCTGTGACGTGTAAGTTTTCTATAAAATATATAAATTTTAAATCGATATAAATTTATTTGTTTAATAGGTTTCAACTAAATAATCAATATAAAATTATTATTATCATTAAAAAAGTAAGAAAATTATCATCATCATTATAAAAAAATAATCATATTTTTAAGTAAAATAGAAATCTATCAAGAGTGGGACTTGAATCCCCAACCTCTCGAATGGAATTTTTGTCTCCCGCCTCATAAACCCGCTCGACCACCTCAACATTCGTTCATCTTTCTCGAAAATATATATTAAATTTAATTTTAATGTGGATTCGCTAAAAATAAATGTGTTGAGAATGAGATTCGAATCCATGCCCTCGAATGGGACCTTAATCTGACGCTTTTTAGATCATCTCGGTTATCTCAACAACCGTTTGTCTTTCACGAAAATATATATATTAATAGTATATATATATATATATATATCATGGCGCAAGAAAAACACTGCAGATTGCTACAGTGTTTTGTGGCAACAAAAAATAACAATAAAAAAATTAAAAATAAAATACAATGTAACCAATATAAAATTAAAATTTCAGAACGATAAGTACAAAAAATAAAAATAAAATCTAAAAACACAAATACATAAAATATGATTTATTTTTGGTCATAAAAACAAAAACACCAAAAGAATATATATATATATATATATATATATATATATATATATATATATATATATATATATATTATCATGGCGCAAGAAAACACTATAGATTGCTACAGTGTTTTTTAGGACCAGAAAATAATAATAAAAATTTTAGGAATAAAATACAATGTAACCGACATAAATTAAAATTTCAAAACGATAAGTACAAAAAATAAAATGAAAAAAATAAAAATAAAATCTAAAAACACAAATACATAAAATATGGATCATTTTTGTCCAAAAAAAATACCAAAAGAATATATATATTAGCGTGGGTAACAGTGTTTTCTCACGCCTTTTATATTATAAGTAATATATAATGTATAATAACAAATGTATTTACACTGTTACAATATGTCCACATTTTTCTTTAACTAAACTTATCATTTTGCACACGCGCCAAGCGAATAAATTTAAAAAAAATAAAAATTAAAAACCAAGGATACAATAAATATAAAAGGAAATGGACCAACGACCACCATCAACCATCTTGATTGGCACTCTCTAGTATCTGCCATTCTCAAACCCGAACCCGAATACATTCCCATTTCAACTCGATCATGCTTCAATACTTTAGTTTTTGCCCATGTTTTGGAAATATTTTTGCAATCAATTTGCCTTGCACATTTCAAAAGGTAAAGTGAACAAAGCATGAGTTTATTAAAGATTTAGCGTTAACATATCCAAAAATCAAACAATTACCTTAGGACAAATAACAGAAAGAAGCTCTATATCCTCAAAACCAATTTTCTCAATATTCTTCAAGGCCTCCTTCGATGAATCCGAGGTAATATCTCGCCTCTGCATTTGAAGAAATACAGTGAAAATATTCAAGGGAAAAGCCTGCATAATTCTTTTCAGCCACGCCGGACAAAAGCATGAAGAACTCTTATCTCCACACAATCCCATATCCAAAAACACACATGTCCTGGAACATGGATTCGTCAAGAGGTATCTTAAAAATAAGGGTATCTTGAAAACCCCTCTTTCGCTTGTATCCGACCATGAAAAGAAAGCCAACCATGAAATTGAAGTTTCCAAGAATCAAGAGATGGTCGGTGAGAAAGAGTATAGTAGCGAGAGAACATGAAGGCTTTGCATAATCTACGAAGAGGTGTCTAGTGAGATTCTTTTTTTGGTTAAGAGAGCTTTGAGTTCTTGGTTAAAAGTGTGGTCTTCGCAGTTGATATTTATAGAAGGGGAGAGGGCGAATAAAGCGATGAATTTCTTCAAGTCATTATAATTCCATGCATGTCGAAGCACCAAATAAAACATCCGATTACCACAGTAAATATGAGGGTGAGTGAACGAGTGTATATACAATAAAACACCGATCTACTTGAGTGTTTTTGATAATGTGTAGCTTCTTGAATTTTGGTTTGGCACTAGTAACTTTTTCTCTCTTTATTTCCAGGTAGGGATCCTTTAAATTTTTAAAGTGTCAATTTAATTTGAATTTGAATTTGAATTTGAATTTGATTTATATTCTTTTAATTATTATATATGTTATTTAAATAATTTATAAAATTAGTTTTTTTCATCCTCGTCCTTCTTTAGTTTTTCTCATTTATCAAATCTGGTCTCTATTCTTTTGAATTTTATGTAATCTTAAAATTATCTTTTTTTATGATTCTATCCTCCTTCAGTTTTTTTCTTGTTATATATATCTTCATTCTTTTGGTTGCTATTTTTCTTTTTTTACTTTGAGATTTTTAAAATTTTTTTTTCTAATTTAATCCTTCAATATTAAATTGAAACTTGTATCTCTATAGTTCATTTAATATCACTTGTAATATTTAAAGGTGTTTGAATGTAGTAAATATGAGATTGAATACTTAGCGCTAGAATATAAAATTTCAAATTAGCACAACTTAGAGCATGACAAGATTGATAATTTCTAGTTTGTTTTTTTACTTGGAATACTTTCTCTATTATATATACTTTTATTTTTGCAAGAATAAAACCTATTTACGAGTTTCTAAAAGAAAATATCCATTTTTAGCCATTGGAATTATGTTGATGGCTAAAGCGGTTGACCGGTTCTTGCATATTGTTCATTCCTAATGAATAAATCTCGAACCATTATCAATATTAGTTTGTTCACTTGGTATCACCAAGCAGTAGACTGATTCAATTTTAAATCTGGAAGTTAACAGTTTGAACCTAATAAATCGTGAATCAATATCAATTTTATAAACATGTAAAATGAAATGTGTGAGTTTTATTTTAATTGTGCTATTAAAATAAGATATAAAGATTCACATAAGCACTAAAAACAGACACTTAATTTTAATTTTTCATTTTATTTCTTTCTTGGTTTTCCTTCCATTTTGCTTGTGGATAATGTTCTTCAAATAAATCTTGTTTGGATCTCAATCTCAACAAAATAAATGTGAGTCTGATTTCTATTTAATAATTACAATACTAGCTATACTATAAACTCTTAACTTGTACTGCAATGAAAGGGGTGGCCGAAAACAAATGCACTGAATGAAGAGTCACAATCCAAGGGTCGGTGACTCACGTAAACCTTGGCTATATTTATTCACTCTTTTAATATTTATTTAATTATTATTTAAAAAAAAAGACACATCGTGTAACTATCCTACTATCCTTAGTTGCCTCAAGGTCAGGCTACTCTCTCAAGTCTCCAGTGTCATGCACGAGAAGGCAAGTAACGTGCATCACCTTTTTTTAATTATTAATATTACTATTATTTACAAGAAAATCATTACAAGTTCTTGAACAAAAGCAGCTCCTTCAAAATATTAGTTTATTAAATATATTTATGAATAAATAACACAAATTGTAATTGCTATTGTAAAACATAATTTCCTTTTAGTTTTTGTATAATAATTATTCAAAAAATATGTAAGGAAAAAATACAAAAAAACAAAGGTAAGAACAAAAGAAAATTGTATTAAATGTTCCAAGTATAAAGAATATAAAATAATCTTTGTTTTTGACATAAAAGATAAAGACAGTTGGAATAAAAAACAAACTATTACTTTTTTAAAATAAAATAAAATAAAAACATAAACCCACCTCAAAATTAATATTTATATAAATTTTTATTTGTCTTACATTTTATTTTTATTTTTTTAATACATGTATTTTATATATCAGAGTACTGACCAATAGTACTTTTATGAATTGTTTATAATAACCAATCAAAATCAGTTTACTACGAGATAGTTGAAAGAGAATCCACGTCATAGACAACAACACGCGAGATGCCAAATCAGCGGTGGGAAATGCTTCCCTCCCAATCAACGGTGTGGCTTGAATCCCTTCACCACTTATCGAGAAAAGCAGCCCGGAGTGTCACAAACGACAGACATTATATAATTCCTGATCTCTCTTCATCAAACACTTGTTGTTCGATTTCTACTCTGATCTTGATCATTCAGTAGTGAATCTTCTTGTTCATCAATCCACCACTTGCAAACCCTAATCTAATTCAACTTCCCATTTGTATTTACAACTCAATATTCTACTTCAGCAGCTGCTCCGCCTCTTTCCTCCGCCGCCTCGGTCAAGCTTTCTGCACCCCAAAAAACATTTTAGCCAATCCCGAGTTGATCATGGCAGACTCGGACAACGAGTCGGGAGGTGGAGGGCGAAACCCTGCAAACACCAGCGAGCTGTTATCCCCCAGAGAGATGGACCGTTTCTTACCGATAGCCAACGTTAGTAGGATCATGAAAAAAGCACTCCCGGCAAACGCTAAAATCTCCAAGGACGCCAAAGAGACGGTGCAGGAATGCGTGTCCGAGTTCATCAGCTTCATCACAGGAGAGGCCTCTGACAAGTGCCAGAGAGAGAAGAGAAAGACAGTCAACGGTGATGATCTCTTGTGGGCCATGACGACCTTGGGCTTCGAGGAATACGTGGAGCCGCTCAAGGTTTATTTGCAGAGGTTTAGAGAGGCAGAAGGGGAGAAGATTACTGTGGGGCGTGACAAGGACGCTCCTTCTAATGGGAGTGGGCTTGGAGTGGAGGGGTTTAGTGGGTACGTGTACGGTTCTGGCGGGTTTTGTTTTAATCAGATGGGTGGTGGGCCTGGAGATAGTTTGGGCAGGCCCGGATAGCTGTTGATTTAATGATGGGCCTAACAATCCTGCCCAGCTGACTATTCACATAACGATGATGAGGTGATTGAACGTGAAAGACGACGAATCGACTGTCGTGATCATGTACACACACACGTGTATGGTTCTGATGGGTTATATCAAACAGTTGTAAATTCTAATTAAAGAATAAATGGAAATTTGATCTTCATCCTAGGAAATAAAAGATACAAATGTTAATGCAAATTCATCCATTCAATTTTATACATTCTCTTATATTTATATTGGAGCTTTGTTGTGGTTGATAATTTTTATAAATGCTTCATGCAAATATAACTTATTCATATTAAATTTAATAGAGAGAAATTAAAATAAATCATAATAATTTGTTTGAGGTTTAATGAAATTCATTGTGTCATTATTAAGAATATTAGAAATTCAAAGTAAGTTTTTTAACCTTAAAATTTAAAATTTCAACTTGGTTTTATCTAAAAATATTATATGAACCTTAATAATCCATATCAATCCCGTAACATCCTTAAATCATTCAGAAAAATCAAAATTAAATTGGATATAAACAATTTTAGGAGTCTTGATCTACATATGTTTTGCATGGTTAAAGGGCATATTTTTATGTTAATTTTAGTTCTTATTGTTTTTTTTTAACTATAACCTAAAATTCCATTTTTTATTTTCAATATTTAATTGAATGTCGAGATATTCTATGATCCATCCAATACGCTAGAGTATGCAAATTGAAAAACAAATCCTAAAATGCAAAACTATGCTAACATAACATGGAAAGATGATATTAAAAAGAAACAAAGTGCAATGATCATGGATTGGATCATTGTTTCAAAGATCTTAAAAAAACATAATCCGATCATATTTTTTTTATACTCGAAATAATCCTTGTTGATGAAATTCAACAATTAAAAGAACTTATTTTGTTTTAGGATGAGTTAAGAAAAATAAAAAAAGTAAAATAGAAATAATGAAATGGAGAATCTAAGTGTTTTTTTAGCAATGGTAAGGATGCTGGTAAGAAAAAAGTTTCCAAAAAGTAGATAATAATGTTGAATTGTTTGTTTTCAAATTTTTTTTTTGTTAATTTGGTTCAAAATCTATTTGTCACTTGCATCATTGTTCTAAATGCAACAAATGTTTTTGTTAAAATAAAATAAAATAAAATGGCTGAATCATGTTGTCATGGCCCATACTAAAACTTTCTTCTTTATTTTAATGATGTAATTTTTATAATAAATTTCGAGTTCGAATCAAAATATATATTATTTGTAAGACTTTAAAATTCCCAGAATTTTATTTTTTTTATCTGAGACTGATACACTTTCTGGATAATGAAATTTGCTAACAAAAAAAAATTGGGCATGAAACAGCACTTCAAGGACATGGATTATTTTTTTTAAAAAAAAACTGATTTTTTAATTATTTTATCTGAATAGGTTGTTATTAAAAATAAAATTTTAAAAATAAGTGTTATTGATTATTTACAATTAATTTAACAAATGAGGAACTGAACTGTGCACTCGTTTTTTCAATTGTTTAACAACTGAAACTATTTTTTTCATGGAGAGATAAATCATGTGACGCGTCCTTACAAGAAAGATTGGCCGCCGCCGCCCCCAGTAACGGCTACTTCACCGCTTCCACTTGTATAATGGAACCCCACCAGACCCAACGGTCCCATTTCCCTCGATAAGAACCAAACAAGCACAACGTTCAGTTTTTATACACCCCCTCGAATCGAAACTCTTACCATCTTCACTCACACTGCCAATAATTATCAAGAAGAAGAAGAAGAAGAAGAAGAAGAAGAGCGGCTGACATTCATTGACATTGTCCCCAGCTTTCCAGAAACAATTATCAAGATGTTGCAGCATGTGCGCAGTGTGCTTCTTCTTCTTCTTTTTGCTTTCTGTGTTTCAAGGTCTAATTTCACCGTAAATGGGGACACTGCGCCTGCGCCGTCACCCTCTAAATCTTCTCCTTCCCCGTCCACAACTTCACCCCCATCGTCCCCTTCTAAATCCCCGGCTACATCTCCATCCACTTCTCCACCAACTCTTCCCGTCGTCTCCCCTTCAAAATCTCCGGTTACATCCCCGTCTCCATCCGCTTCCCTACCAACTATTACCGTCTCCCCTTCGAAATCTCCTGCCACCTCCCCATCCGCTTCCCTACCACCTATTACCGTCTCCCCTTCAAAATCTCCTGCCACATCCCCATCTCCATCCACTTCCCTGCCAGCTATTCCCGTCTCCCCCTCTAAGTCCCCGGCTACATCTCCATCTTCATCCACTTCCCCAACAAGTCCTACAGTCTCCCCTGCAACGCCCTCGCCAAATGCCGCTGCCCCAACTCCGAGCGGCTCTCCTCCGGCTTTATCCCCAGAAGTTTCCACTCCGGTGACTGCTCCTACATTGGCACCACTTGGGGCTCCGCCAATGTCGACAGAGGGTCCGGTCACTGCAGCAACTCCGGCGGCATCGGCAAGCATTCCATCAAGTTCTGCGACGCCAGCGGAGGCCCCTATGGTTTTCCCTTCCAGTAGTACCCCTCCGAGTCCGTCGACAGAGAGTTTGGCACCAGAAACTGCAAAGGTTCCGTCGGTTAATGACGAGTCCGGTTCAAGGTCCTTGTATGAGGTTGGGGTCATACTGAGTGGGTTGGTGGGTGGTGGGGTTGTCCTGGCTTTGGCAATTTAAATGAGTACACTCCTCCTCCACTAATTTTCTGTTTTCACAGGATTATTATTATTATTATTATTATTATTATTATTATATTATGTTTCTTAGGATTTCCATGAAGTACAATAAATATATATTTTTCCCGTGAAGTTAAATAATAAATATGCATGGGTTAGTCAAAGCTTTGTTTGGTGGATTAAGAACCCTAATGCATGCTTGTATTAAAGAAATTGAATTTATAATAATAATAATAATAATAATCATATCAATCTAGTCGGACAACAATTGGACTTGGAATGGATGAGATAATAATAATAATAATAATAATAATAATAATAATAATTAGTATGGTTGTTGGTAACCTACATTTTGTCTTAGACTAGGTGTGTAGGATTAGTCTAATAAGTCAAAAATGTTTGTCTTTTTTCTTTTTATTTTTGATTTCTCTCTCCTTCTATTTTCTTAGTTTTTAGTTGAATATTTTTACATATAGTAATTAATAATTTGAATTGTTTTTATAATCTCATCATACAAGAGATATTGTAATTTATCTTTATTTTTATTCTATTAAATTTTAAATAGACTAGATGTGTTTATATGAAGCATTATAAGGGAAAAATCATATGTACTCAACGATCAAATTTAACTTCTAAATTTATTTTAACCCAAGGGGTCCTAGTGTGAGTGATGAGATCACTCTCATCCCTTAAGAGAGGTCAGGGGTTCAATCCCTTCTCTTGTATAGAGCTGACTATTTGGGGAGCACTTTCACCTCTTCGGAGCCCACCTGGTGCGAACGTAGATTAGTCTAGGTCAGCGCTTAGGACACCGCGTGATTTATAAAAAAACGATCAAATTTAACTTCTAAATAAAAAAACATATAATATAAAAAGGATAATTGCAGGGACATCAATCTTTTACTTCTTCTATAAAGATGAGTTTCATGTTTTAATCTTTTATTAGAAATAACAACTATTCTCATGATTTTTTAGTTCATTTAATAAACAATGACGTTACCTTTCCATTTCTCAATTAAGAGATTTCTTAATATATAAAAATACATTCATAATACCAATATCTTTTTCTTTTATATTGCAAATTACTTGAAATCCTTCCTATAATAATCAATATTAGATGGATAAAATTGTGGAGCACATTAGTTCTTGGTATGTTCCCAACTCAACCCACAACAAACCACTACAACTATGCCAACTCTCCCATTATGGTTATGACCATGATGGTTCATTGTTATCTCTTAATGTAGCTACTTTGCATATTTTGTAAACTTTTTTTATTAGTTTTTGTATTTTTATATAGAAATTTTTTTATTAAATACATTAAAAAGGCTTTGAAAACAAATAGAAAATTTCATGGTAAGAGAGTGATATATAGGATTGTCACACTGGCTTCATGACTTGTTCGATTGATGTGTTGCATCCTATTTAATCTAATTTTTTATGTGAAACAAATATGTCAACTATTATAATTTATGTTTTGGTAGATATAAGGATTAAAGGGATACGTGATAACAATGAAGGAGCTTTTCAGATACGATATAATATCGATATAGTTTGGAGTTTTTGCCAATTAAATTTACTCGAGATTTAACAGGTGATAAGATAGTTAAAAAAAGATTGGTATGTTCAGAAGCATCAATGTGTAGTAATAATACGAGTTTAAAGAAAAGAATTATATAAAGTTAAAAGTATTAAAGATAAAGAGAAGAAAAATAAATTAAAACTCTTATGGGATTAATCATCATTTATAGTAGTATACCTTATTTATATTGTCATAAATTCTATATTACATGTATATAAGTAATTCTAATCCTACACAAATATTGATAATAAATAAAAGATTTATTAAATGTTAATACATACTAAGCTACTCTTATAATGACACATAAGTAAATCATAGTCTAATATTTTACATCGAATTAGTTATTCTATTAAGGAATACTTTCTATTAATGTAATTATATCTTTTGGTTATCCATGCACTTTTAAACTTTGTTGGTTGATCATGACCTCCTTATTTCTTTGGTCGACCAACCCTTTAACTATCTTATTTGATAAAAAGTTTTTCCAATTTAGTTGATTTTTGATTCATTATTAGTTTCACCTTTTTTTCTTCAATTTATCATTAACAATCATTGTACTATATTGCTTTATTATATGATTGACACCTGTATGTTTATTTTAGATATAAACAATGCCCTTCATATTGCTTTATTCTTTAAATGAAGGAATATTAACTTCATCGTATTTTTTTTGAAATTGATTGATCAAATCAACCAAAAGTGAGGTGGTAATGACATTGTTCATCTAAACCAATCAATCATGTTCTATAAAAATTTTGACATGTCAAATGTCTTAGTAAATTTAAAAACAATGCATACTTTGGTTTTCAGATGATGTTTAAGTTTCATTAACTACTTCCTAGTTATTAACCTTATTTTATAGATTTAAAAATATTTTTCATAAAAATGTAATCCAAGAAACCTAAATAATCTTTTATGTGAGACTATAATGGCAACTTCTAGTTTTGTTTTAAATCAGCTCTCTTTAGTATTACTTTATAAATTGTCTTTTTTATATTGAATGGTCTACTATGTGTTCTACTAAGATCATGAAAGGAGTATGTTTTCGCCCATTTTATAAAACAATATATTAAGATGAAGAATACTTTCATACCAATCTAGATGTTGAAAGAGATAAATTTTCTTCAAGATGAACATATTAATTTAAGCATTTAAAAGAAGAATATCACACTAAAACCGGTGTTGTCCCTATAGACTACACAAAATGGTTAGATCGAATGCAACATCATGAGAACATAATTCAGGTGATAAAAGACTTTTTACATGATTGTTACTAAAGGTTGCATCAAAGTTGAACTCAAATCTTTTGGTTACCCTTTTCTTTTCTTAAAAAAATATAACAACACATTCATATTCAGATATTGATTGAAAACCATAACTCTTTATGACTTAGCCATAATAGATGGGTTTTACATAGCTAGAGAATAAATTCTTACATCTTATTTGTTGTTAGTCATCCAAAAGAGATCTAACCAAATCACAATGTTGTTGAAATAAACCCTTCACCTTTTACTACTCTTGCATATGTTGCTAAAGTTTGGTCTTCTAAGCCTTTAATAATATAACCTTTTAAGCTATGTGCCTTTCATGATGAATATGCATATATCTTGCTTAAACTTAGTTTTTCTTGGGTGGATGTTGTATTGGGCAAGTATCTTTCTAGTGTGTTAAGGAATAATGGTTAAGAAGGAAAAGAAAATGAGTTAGATATCATGATAGCTTCTTTTAATATCATGAAAGACTTACCACTAAATTATATCATGAATAATCTAGTTATATTTTTATAGCTTATAATGGAAATTAAAGGTAACTATATTGAGAATAGCCTAAAAGTTAAGCTTATATCAATGATTGACCCTCTCATATTTATCTAGTGATTGATGTCCCTAAATAGTACATAAGGGCTAAAACTCTTTATTTCTCTATAGCAAAGGACCAAGTGACAAAGATGTGAGGAGAATGAAGCATGAATATTGAAATAATATTGTTAGAAAATAGAAGTGCTTCACACTCTTGTAAAAAAGCTTAATTACAAAGTTGATTGATACCCAATGACCATTAAAATTGCAAAAAAGAAGCCCATTTTGAATCATTTAAGTAAGTCTATATGTATAATAAAATATAAGAAGATGAACAGTTAGATAATAATGATAGTAAAAATAAAAGTTCATTCACTTTAGTTTATTATTGATTATTTTATAGGATACAACCCCATTTCCTCTCTAAGAACTTACTACATTATAAATATATTAAAAAAAACATTGTAAGATGTAAACAATACAATAGAAGCCAACAATTCTCTTTTGGTTTGGAAACATTGTAAGATGTAAACAATTCTATTTTTAATAATTCTAGTGATTTTGTAATTCTATTCATTTTTATCTTTCAACTTTTATCTTGAAGAATACTAGTCACAACGATGTATAAAACTCAAAGAAATATTTAAGTGAATTTTGTAATTAAATTCACTTTATATATTAAAATTTTAATTTATGTGATTTGACTCCATCATATATAATAATAACAAAAATGGTTTTTTTTTCATTTATTCTTATTTCATCCATTTAACTTTAAACTTTTTCAATATATTCCACACTTGTAAGTTTTTTTTTTCTCATTATAATTTTCATTTTACACTATAATAAACCCATTAAACTTGGTCATTATTTTTAAAAATAGAATAGTCAACAAATTAACGAATATGATGGCAATTTTGTATATAATAAAAAATTATATGAGTTTTGAGTACGAAAAAACGTTTTCATAACAAATAAAAATAATAATTCCTTGATGCTATAGATATTTTAATGTATAATATATTGATTTGATGTGTAATTTAGTTACTTCATTGATATATAAAGATTTTTGAAGTTTGTTTTTCAAAGTATCACCCCTAACAAAAAAAAGGAGGAAATAATATAGTTCAGAATTTATTGAGGAAAATAAATAATTTAGTGAGTAATGACTTTTATCTATGATTGTTTAAAAAAAAAAACTTAGAGAATTTTTCAAACACTATTTTGAATATTTATTTATTTATTAAAAAAACTATATTCTTATACTAGAATAAGTACTATAACAATAAGTGTTGTGTATTTATACAAATTCTACAACTAAATTAGATTTATACTTTGGAGTAAAATTGAATGAGTTTGACTTAAGTGTTTTTTAAAAAAACTTTAGAGTGAAAATATTATAATAATGAAAAAAGTATTTATTAATGATAATAGTAATAAGATTTATAATTAATAAATAAAATGTTAAAACTTGTAAATTAAAAAAAAAAAAACGAGTATGCTTCATAAAACAAAATTCATTTTACGATGAAGTAAATGTTAAAAAAGGATACTTCAACCCCAAACCAAATATTTTATTTTTAAATTTACAGGTTTTAAATTTTATTAAATAATTATATATTTTATTTATTTATTATTAGTAAATAATGTTTTCATTAAAAAGATAGATGCACTTGATTTTATTTTAACTAAATTATTGTAATTCTTTAGGTTTCAAAACTATTTTTTATCGCAACTTATGTCAAACTCTTTTAGTTTTACATCAAACAAAAAACTCTTTTCACTTATAGAGTTTGTATAAGAATAAAATACTTATTTTGGAATGAAAAAATATTATTTATTTTTAAAATTATAAGAACAAGAAAAAGATTCAAGAGAAGTCAAAGTTTTCATTATTTTCCTCCAGTTCTCTATCCTCACTCTAAACCCTTTTTGTTTGTACTCTTTTTAAGTGATTTCCAACATATTTATAGGAAAATAAATAAACCATAATTTATCCTTACTCTTAACCTTGTTACCAATAAATTTGTTTATCAAAAATCTCAATTATTTAATTTCACTAATCATTTATTCAGGATAAACAGATAGATTGCTTCATCATTTATTTACCACTATGTTTTTGCTTGACTTTACATTTTTGTATTAATTTTAGTGATAGTCTTATCTATTTTTTTTATAGAAATTTTCACGAATATCGACCACTTAGTATCTAAAGCAACCTACCTTTTGAATAGATAAAGATGTTGTTTAGGTTGAACCTTCTTCACTTTTTTAACCAAGGTTTTCTATTATAGTGTTATCATTTACTTAGTTGGAATCAATGGTTATATAACACAACTAGTTTGTGTAGGATTAAACTCAATTCTATCTACCTATGATCGGGCATAATCTTGTGTTCTTGCAACCTATCGAGTGCTTAATATTATTGGTCATAGATCATATGATTGG
This sequence comes from Salix exigua, assembly GCA_032356905.1. NCBI lineage: Eukaryota > Viridiplantae > Streptophyta > Magnoliopsida > Malpighiales > Salicaceae > Salix > Salix exigua. The sequence goes on from CM063603.1 coordinate 27,694,376, forward strand.
GTTTTATTTTATTCAAATCCTATTTTCTTGGTAAAGTATATGTTTATTCATTGTATTCATCTACAGTGAGATCTAGATAAATGGACTTTCTTTCACCTATTTTCTAGGTTCCGGATGTGTTGATGGTTTGTAACTAGATCATCATGTTCATCATTATTTTTGGTTGATTTTATTATGCTTATGCCAGTTTGTATTGGTAAATCTTTTAGTGTTAAAGGTCTGTGTTTGTTACAACTTAGTGATTTATTTCAGGGTTGTTGATATCGTTCCGTTTCGGCTGTTATACCGATAGAAAAACTGAGACAAACGGCGTTGATTTCATCTCGGTTTTAATTCCGGTCAATACCGGAAACACCGGCCGAAATGCCCCAATATCATACCGGCTATGCCATTTCAGCCTTGACAAAAAATCAAAGAATTAAATTAACAAAAAGAACAAATCAGGCCACTCTCCGGTCGGAACTGCGTATTTGGCAATTATACCCACTTTATTTGCACTCTCTCTCTCCTTACTGGCAAATAATCAAAACCTGTGTCCCATGGTGATGCTTTCATTGAGAGATTACTTTACAAGGAGTTTGAGTTGAGGAAATGTTGGGCAAGGGTCGAGACCACTTGAGGATCTTTGGTTAACCTCTTAATTTGCTCCTATGCTTGCCTTCTGCCATCAAGATTCAAGAATTGAATCAGTAGCAGAGAAAGATAGGGCGGTGGCTAGGGTTTTTGTTTTGCTTTGTATTTTAAACTTTAAAGGGGTGTTCTTAATTTTCAAAATGTTTTTTGATTTAAAATATATATTAGAGGGAGGGGCTAGAAGCCTGTAAGTGAGAGCAATCGGGTGTGAGGTATGAAATTTATAACTTATAGGCCCCGCACATTGATAAAGAAATAAAGTAAAGTAAAAAATAAATAAAGGGGTAGTAGCTAGCATCAAAATCACGGGTATATTCAACCTGCAATTACTTAAGTCTTAAAAACTTGTTTATTTAAAAAATATTTTTTACATCAATCATCAAAATAATATAAAGATATATAAAAAAATTTAATTTAAAAGAAAAATAATCCTTGGCAAATTTGAATTATGTTTGTTAAATTAATATTATATATATATAGTACAACCTCGAAATGGCATGCCGAAACTGAAACCAAAACATTCCGTGCCAATAGAAAAACCGGAAAGACGACCGGAACAGTATTCACAACCTTGATTTATTCAACTTTGCCCTTTTAAGTCTTATCAAAAAAACATTATTTAACCTCATTAACTACTCTTGTAGTTTTTATTTCTTTTTTATCAGGCTTGCTAGCTATTTGGGCTTTCTTATTATCTTAATAAAATTAAAAGATAAATGATTGAAAACTAAACTATGTAGAAAATAAATGACTCCCTCCAAATTCATGATAATTTTTGTTTTATTTTCTTTATTTTTTTGTCCTCAAGTTCAAGAGGGGAGAGAAAGTTGTAGGTTGTCACCAATTTGGTAATCAAAATGGTAAAGCTTAGTGTCTAAAGGTTACTTTCGACGAAAAGAGTATGATGATGATTTCTATTTCTCTATAAATGATGTGAACAACAGATGGGTTTTGATTTTAATTTTGAAATTTAATTATTTTTGAGAGTTTTAATGATTTTTGAGAGTTTTTAGAGTTACTAGGTGGTTTTTTTGGTGTTGTTGATGAAATGAATTGAAAAGGGAATTTTAGGACAAAAACCCATCCCCCTTGATTTTATAGATTTTGGGAACTGTGGGTGATTGGTCGTCTCCCACAACAAATGACCTGCAAATTGTTTAATTAAAAAAGGTAGGAGCGACCGACGTGTTGTCCACACATGACGAATAACAAATAAAACACAAGTCTAGCTAATCAAGCGTTTTAATTTAGGCTAGGCTCATAGGCGTAGCTTGCTTTTTTGCACTAATTGAAATTAATATTTATTTTTAAAAAAATTAATTAATTTTTAATTAATTAAAAATGGATTTTAGATGTTATTTTATTAAATACCATCGACTTTTTTTACTTTGTTTTTTTAGCACAAGTGTAACAATAATTTTATAATGTTACCAATTTTTTATGGAAATTGTTATTCTTTTTTAATTTTATTTGGTTGAGGTGTATTTTTATATTTATATAATTTTAAGAAATTAATTAAGAAAACAAATGTTATTAAATCTAATCAATCTTTGACTCGAGTAGCTAGTTTAGTAGGTTAGTTTAGGTTAACCCATATTAATCAAAGATGTCGATGTTTTAATTTTTGAGAAAAAAAGTTTACTTCATAGATATTATTTATTTAGTTTGTAATTAAAATTTTACTTTTAAATAAAAAAAATTAATAATATATGTACATTTTTTATATATTGAAAAACTATTGTATGAACCACAACAAAATTACATCCGATAATTTTTACTAATGAAGGTCTTGTAAATTTTGGTTTCCGACATAAATATATCAACTTTTAGATTGGTAAGACAATATTTGTATTGCTGTTAGATGCATCACCTGTCTAATTGTCATTCAAATTTCTTCGTAAAAAACTCAATTTTCAAGTTATCTCAACCCTAACATTTGGATGGATCTTGTTGCTCACTCTATTAATCATTTTATGATATTTTTGGTGTTGTTAAATTCATTTTGTTGATATCTTTTCAATGGTATTGGTGGTTTCATCATTAGAACTTCAATATATGCCCATGTATCATTTTTTCTTCTTCTTTGCATTTTTTCTCTTCTCTCTTCTTCTTGTAATTTATGAAGATATAGGAAAAAGAGGGAAAAAAATGACCCCTATAGTACATCAAAGCTCCAATGACAACATCATCACTACTGTTGAAAAAATCTCAATAAAACAAATTCAATGACACTAAAAAAAGCTGCAAAATATTGAACAAAGTGATTCGTTCAAATTGTTAAGGATCATTTGCATTCGGACCGCCTGTGTGACTCATTCTAGTCATTGTTTGTGATAAATTTTTATATCGTTAGATTCATCTCGTCGAGATCTTTTCAAATATATTAATAATGTCATCATCAAATATTCCTCAGTTTTTTTTTTCTTCCTTTGTGTTTTGTTCTCTCTTATTTTTTCTATATTTAATATTGTGTCATGTGACTTTTATGATTCCCAAATGACAAATTTCATCCCAGAATCTTTTATAAAGTAATGTTTTTATATTGTGTTATATCATCATTTTTTTAATATGCTAGAATAAAAGAAAAAACATATCATATCAAGATATGCATGTCCTCTGCCATGAAAGGTTCATGGCTGTCATCATCAACTTTATTTTTAAATGGTCATACACACACAAACATCTTATCCTAGTCTACTTACGAGGATATGACTTTTAATTATAGAATCATTTGCAGCTGTAAAGCATATATAGATAACAAAAGTGAAGGACAACTCATGTAAATTAGGGCATAATAATTAATCATGGTGGTCAAAATACAGGCTATCCTTTCTTTTTCTTTTTCTTTTTTCCTTCTTGACGTATATATTATATATATTTAGTGCACAATGTTAGGTAAACAGAGATTGACTAAACGAAAGGATACCAAGACATCTCAAGTTAACAATGAGCTGGATACCAAGACATCTCAAGAAAAAAGGTGTAACAATTTAGTAATTGCCAATGGTGCAAGTGTAGAATTAACTAGTTTTTTTATATATAATTTCAGGTTTAATTTCTGTGGTTGATAATACGATGATCACTAAAGATTTATATGATCATTAATTTTAGACCCGTGAGATTACTCAAAAAACATAATGAATGCAACTACGTTAATCAACAAAAAGTTTTTGAAAAAGATGAGTTAAGAAGCTTCCAATATAATGGCTAAATGTGCAGCTAGATATTTCATATCTTTGAGCAAACATATTATATACATTTAATCATGAGTTCTAACACATAATTACGTGATAAAAGTAATTTGATGTATGTTTGATACCATAAAATATAATAAGATAAAATAAAATAAAAAATACGTAAATTATATAAAACAAAACCCTGAATGACCTAGCTTTTCATACAGCAGCTCTCTGGATGTCTCTCACTGGCAAAAACCTTTCCCTTTTTATATAGTTTTAGGTCATATTATTTTTTTAACATATAGTTCTTCTTTATCAACAAAGTCTGATTAGATTTTATTTTTACTTGATCTCATTTTTTAAGCTCTCTGGCAGTCATGGCCTTGTAAGCCAAGGTGGTGGTGACTAGTACCTGCAAAAGATTTCTAAAATACAATGATATTTTAGATAGATAACCTCTGAAAAAATGTGATAAAAATATTAAAAATAAAGGGTTGTGAATCATTTACATGGGTGTTTCATGTTGTTTATATATCTTGTAGTCAATTAGTTGGTTACATGTGTCATTGTTTTTGTTCATGTATATATATTTTATTTATTAATAAAGATTTATTTATCTTTAATATTCATCAAATATTTTATTAATAAATTTAGAGTAAAGATAAAATTGTTGGGAAAAATATTTTACAAAAAAATTATAAATTTTTATAATTATGGAATTTTTATTGCATCAAGGCAATGTTTCTAGATGTTCTTGGTCATGGCTCTATTAAGATTGAATATTAATTAGAGTTATCGAGGGTAATACATATTATATTTTTTATATTTATAAAATAGAGTAGTTGTTGGTCACTGAAAAATTAAATCAAATCACTTATATTTTTTTTTTAATATATGAGAGATCATGACATGTTTTGAGCATTGTACTTGATCTTGAAATATAAATCAATCAATTATTGAACAGATAATAAATTAACTTATATATTGATTTTTTAAGGATTTTCTTGTTTATGTTTATAAATTTAAATTATTTTAAAGATCATAAATCAAGTATATATTTTTAGTAAATGTAAATGTATTTTCTACATATCTCCCCTCAAAATAAAAATAAAAAGTTTTCCAATATTTTCACGTTCTAAATTTAAGAGGAAAGAGGAACGTTGAAGCGAGACTGGGAGAGGGAAGGAAGCGTTCCAACTATGGGAAGACTGGCAGGCAAAGGAAAGAATCCTGACCGTTAAACAGAACCGAGTGAGATTGTCGGTGGAGGAGTCCAGGTGGCGTCCTCTTATATGCACCTTCCAGCCTGGCACTTTTTGGATGTCGCACCCTGAATGAGACAAAAGGAAAGGCCCCCCAAGGTGCAACCCTTTCAACTTTTTATGCTTTTCCTTTACTCTCGCCCTCATAATTCATTTTAACTACGAAAATGACCCAAGGTTTAAGCATATTTTGCTGTCTTTTTTACCATTTGTTTCTTGCTGTGCCGACACCCTGCCAGCAGGGCAAATTATCCAACTATCAGTGATTATTCAAAAGCAAAACAGAGAAAATTATATGAGAAATAATAAATAAATAAATAAATAAATAATATTTTTTGAATTTCCTCTCACTAGTACTACCAAAAATTATAATATTAAAGCTGAGGATGTAAAGTGTAATTTATCATTACATAAAGGTTTAATTTTTTAAAATCTGCATTCATCTCTTAATTTCTCAACAACTCTTTTAACAACTCTTTTTTATAAGTCTTTTTTTTCACTATATTTATTTTGAAAAAATGTTTTTGACACTCTGTTTCAAATATATTTTTTTTAAAAATTGAAGTATTTTTATTTTTATTTTTTAAAATTAATTTTTTTAGTATTTTTAGATCAATTTCATGAGATGATGTCAAAAATAATTTTTAAAAAAATAAAAAACGTTATTTTGATTCATTTCTGAACGAAAAACACTCTAAAAAACAAACTCAACCACATTCATAAACAATCACAAAATATGTAAGTTTTCTATTCATTACAAATTAAAATAAAATATTTTTCTTATATTTTATTTTATCGTGTTCCCTATTATTCAAACATGACGTAAATCATACACTTAAATCAAAATTGAGAAATACAAATTATAAAATTCAAATAAAAAAAATATCTTTTTTTAGATTAATTCCTTACCATTTGACTCTTTCCAGCCCAGCCAAAAACTATTTAATATTGCCCATATAAAAATATACCTTCATAAATTGACATAAAATTCAGCATTGGATGATCAATTATATAATTTAAAACGGCTCCGTATTAATTATTTTCTAATTTCAACGTATCTTGTGGTCAGTGTCAGTCTGGAAATCATGTGGTCAGCAATTTGACAATTAATGATTAGGGAGAGTGCAGCAAAGCAGAGACATGATGATACCATAGAAGAAGAACCCTCCAGCAATCTGTGTGGAAATCATGTGGTCATCAATTTGACAGCTGTCATATCAATGTTTGTAGTGAGTTTTTATTGTCTACTTTTTCAACTGCCTCGTGATCTCAATCTCGTGTTCTCGTTTCGATTCCACGCACGCCCTTTTTAACCGGTTTCCTTGTTACGATTTTACGCTAAGCATTAATTGGTTTTGGCTTTAGTGTTACGCAAGTGTTTATTTTGTACTAGATTATGTTTTTAGTGTTTTTTAAAAATAGGTTGGTTAAAAATTATATTAAAATAGATGTTTTTAAGAGGGTTTTTTTTATTTCAATGTTTTAATATTAAAAAGAAAATAAAATATATTTTGAAAAGAGGATGCAACTGAATTAAATAAATTTTGAACACCAAATTGAAAAATTAATTGAATAGTAGATCCACGATAAAATGTGAGAAAGTAAACAATGGTGTGTTCATAGTAAAAAGGTCAAGCTCTTTAGTGTTTTATATAACTAGGTATGGTGTTAGCACTTCACTATGATTTAGATAAAAAAAAATAGTTATTGCATAAAAAAACATATAGGTATCAATTAATTTTTTATACATATGTTGTAAAATGTGAAATAAAAATTGAAAAAGTGATTGGTCTATCTAATAACATTTGTCAAACATTATATGCATTATATGCATTAATAAATACAAAAAAAAAAAGTCGGTGTGTTACATCCAATTTCTAAGGCTAAAAGGAAAATTGGTTGCCCCATTCACAGATTACATACTCCTCTTCCTCAACTCATCTTCCTCCTCTCTCCAAGTCACTTCACCATCTCTCTCTCTCTCTCTCTCACACACACAATGCAGCTTACTGTTCTCCTTTCTTTACTTTTTCTCCTCTCCACCACCACCACCTTCACTTATGGCCACAACATTACTAAAATACTAGGCCAGCACCCATCGCTCTCCACTTTCAATCACTACCTCACCCTAACCCACCTCGCCGGAGAAATCAACCGGAGAACAACCATCACCGTCTGTGCTGTCGACAACGCAGCCATGTCTGAAATGCTTTCAAAAAATCCATCTATCACCACCATCAAAAACATCCTTTCCCTCCACGTCCTCCTGGATTATTTCGGTGCCAAGAAGCTACACCAGATAAGAGACGGCTCTGCGTTGTCAGCCACCATGTTCCAGGCCACCGGGTCAGCTCCTGGGTCTACCGGATTCGTTAATATAACGGATGTTAAAGGAGGGAAAGTGGCTTTTGGGCCGAAAGATAACGGAGGGGACCTTGATGTGTTTTATGTCAAGTCTGTGGAGGAGATACCCTACAACATTTCAGTTATACAGATCAGTAAGCTGTTTCCGTCGGATGTGGCGGCGGCGCCCACACCAGCGCCAAGTGCCATGAATCTAACGGGTATAATGTCAGCTCATGGGTGTAAGGTTTTTGCTGATACTTTGATTGCAAATCCTGATGCTTCAAAGACATACCAGGTACTCTATATTACTTTTCACCTCCCCTCTTTCTTTTTACTCCCCAGATCTAGTTAACTGCTTTTAAAGAGCTATGATTTAATATACTTAATAATGAATACCATGTATCATTTTCGTGGAATGAAGAAGATATACTACTTTTTAATTTTTAGAATAATTGAATTGAATCAATAATAATTGAATTATTCATTTTTAAAATAATGAATACAATGTATCATCTGGTGTGATGATGAGATTTTTCACTTGGGATCCTATTAGATTGGACATTGCAAGATGGTACTGTAGTGACTGATGCTTTCCGATTACGATGGCCTTGACTTGCTTGCAAGATGTGATTTTAAAATATCCTTTCCCATCAAACCGAGTGTCACATTATCGTTTTTTTTATTAGATTTAATGAAGGAGCTGCCATCAAATTACTTGCATTGTATTGCTATTCTCTGTCTCGAGTTGTAGACCATCATCAAATGAAATTGCAACTTAGACTTGATTTCTTTTCTTTTTATTATTTGTTTCAATGTTATCAGTAACAATTTTAAATGTCACGGGCCTCGTGGCTATGATTGGTTTCAGGACAATATTGATGGAGGATTAACCGTGTTTTGCCCTCTTGACGATCCATTTAAGGCCTTTCTACCAAAATTCAAGAATTTAACAGCTTCTGGCAAAGAGTCATTCCTTGAATTCTACGGTGTTCCGATTTATCAGTCTTTAGCCATGTTAAAATCCAACAATGGAATCATGAACACACTGGCTACAAATGGGGATAAGAAGTTTGATTTCACAGTGCAAAATGATGCCGAGGATGTGACCCTCAAGACAAGGAGTACCACTGCAAAAATAGTCGGCACACTGATCGACGAGCAACCTCTTGCTATATATTCCATTGATAAGGTCTTGTTGCCCAAGGAATTGTTTAAAGCAGCACCAACCCCAGCTCCAGCACCTGCCCCGGAGGAGGCGGCAGATGCACCAAAATCTAGCAAACATAAGAAGCCCTCCGCCTCCGCCGATGCGGCGCCATCAGACTCACCAGCTGATTCACCTGAAGGCGACGCGGCAGACCAGACAGCTGATGACAATGCCAGCGCGAGACTTGATGGTGGAAGACTTGTTGCCATAGTTTTGAGCTTGTGCTTGGGGCTTTTGCTGCTGTAGTAGCGTGGAGGTTCTTTCAAATTGTTCCTTCTTTCTTTTTTTCTACTCACAGTGGGAAAATAAGTCAGGCTGAATGGCTAAGTTATTACTTAGAGTATGTTTTATTTGTTTTTTCATGTCTTATTGATTTGGCCTGTGTTCTTTCTTACTTTTTTCGTATACGGTTTGTGACCTGTATTTTGTGGTAGATAAACTGTAGATCTATGGTGCAACATTGTTATTGTCATCGACCAGAAGATTTTGGCGTAGTAAAATATAATTTTTTGTGTGCAAGTTTCGGTTCATGTTCTTGCCATGTCAATTTAGGTTTTATTAGATAATTGTGGGATCTGATCGAATGGAAGCAGCTTCATCTAGAATGCCCAATTTAATGTCCCCCCATGGGATCACCCATCTGATCTCTCTCTCCCCCACTCCACACACACATACACTCGAGAAGTAAAACATGTGGGAAAGTAAAAGACAGTACCTGATGAAAAGTCACCCATCAACCCGTCTGCTGATCATAGATGTAAACAAGAAGGTTTTACAAACGACAATCTTGTAAGCTGTGATCTTAATTACAAAACCAAAATAACAAGACTATTGCGGTTCTACTCAAGGCTATCAATTCTGTCACTATTCATATTTTGTTTTTTCAAATTAGAATATGATGTTTTGGTTTCGTAGTGTTTTGGCGATCTGTTTTGGTGTTTATTTTGTATATAATTAAATATATTAATTTTAAAAAATTAATTCAAATTCAAAAATAAAAATATTTAGAACTGTGCAATTTAAATTTTAGATATAAGTAAACAAAATAAAAGTTGAAATGATATAACTCGACCGAGTTGATGAGTTCAAAAATAACATGAAAAATTGAAAAAAAATATAGTTCAATGAAAAAAATCAAGTTGACATTAAAAACAATATTAAAACAATGATATATTGAATCAACTCAGGTCAACCTAGGTTAACTATTTAAATGTGTGATCTCAAATTATAAAGTTTAATTCGTAATAAACTAGTTGAATAATGAAATTGAAAAAAAAAATCTAAAAAAAAATAGTAAAATAATTTTTCTTAATAAAATTATAAATATATATAATATTACGAGAATATCATATATCAAACAACACTGATTCATCTAGTAAAGAGAACGTCCATGAAAGAACTAGGGCACACTGTCCAACGGCAAGGCTTTATTACAGATTACAGATTACAGTCAAAAGACTATATATGCCGGTACTCTTGCTATAATAAAACCTGAAAGAAAACAAGTAAACCTAGAGCAAAGTAGCAAATGGGTCCTGACTGAAATTAATTTACAAGGCGAGCATGACGTATAACCGTTCTCTTGAGGTTGATATCCACAAGGATAGGGAGGGGGCTACTGATATCCATAAGCATAGGGAGGGGGATGCTGGCAGCACTGCACTGGAACTGGTGGACCATTGGACTGAGATGGTGGTGAAACGTGGCCAGGAAGTGGAGGCGGTGGAGCTCCAAATGAGGGATAGTCTGGAAATGGTGGGGGAGCGAGGTTGATTTCTATTGGTGAGCAGCAGAAGTTGACTGGCTCGAATCTCTGACGTTTGAATATAAGTAACCTATCTGATCATCAAGCGTTGATCTTGATGGTTGTGGAAAAAACCCAACGGCATCCCGGTCAACTTTTGCCAAACATAAATCAGTGATATAGGCGAAAAGGTCGTGGTTCTGGGCTACAGGCTGAGCCGCATATTCCTCATATGGCATCCACTGGGGAGAAAAATGGCAACCGCGTGAGAAAATTTAATCCTTCAATCCTAAGGCAAGCTTCTTCAAGCAAAAAACATGATAAATAACTAAGACAAAACAGAAAACAAGGAGCATGCAACAGATAACTGCATGTTTTATGTGTACAGAGTGACAGAAGATTATGCTCCAGTTCCGAATTTTCTTAGCAGGAAGATAAATGTCGAATCTGTCATATAGCCCTTGAGTGAAACTAAAATGAAGAGCAATCAGGTAAAACCATTTGACTCAATTTGTTATTTCTTAGGCCGTTCAGGGTCTCTTGTGTGAAGAAAAGGCAGGACTTAGAGACCAAAGAATAAACGGTAGATCTTAACACCAAAACATGGGATGTTTTGATTGTTAAAAAACCAACTCATCTAAAAGTTTAAGTTGATAGGTGATGCTTCAGAATATGATTTACATTATTTTTTAACACCAAGTGAAAGTTGTTTGGACTTGAAACTTGCACAAACTCACATTACCTTGTGATTTTTATCAAATAGAATGGGAGTGATGAAATTCAAACCTGTGACCGGGTCAACAAAGTTCTGATACTATGTAAGGGAACCATCTCATCTAAAAACTTAAGCTTTTAGGTGAGATCCCAGAATATAATTTATATTATTCTTTAACATTGATTATATTGGACACATGGACTACTGACTTCTCTTTCTTCCAAATTTATCATTTTGAATATAGCAGATTGACTCAGAGACAAAGCGAAGCAAATGAACTGCATGAGTTTGCCATGTTTTACTTTAAAGACCAGTTCAAGGAAAGAAACAATACGAGAAACGCTGTCATGTATCAGTTGTTTCCACATTACACCACTGCCTGAGATTACCTGAGCCGCCTCAATCTCTGAATCTTGCTTCTGGATGTCAAAAGATAATGGACACAACCTGCAGAGGAAGACTAAATCTGACTTCTCGAAGAATGATTTGTGCCATTGCCTGCAAGTCAACGCACCAAACTGACTGAAGTCAATAAACTTTATTTAATGCATCAGGTAGCCAGAAAAATCACAAGAAGAAAATAGAAAACTTCATGCACGCTCAAATTTAGATAAAAAGATAAGAGAAAGAGAGACATTGTCATCAGATCATGTATAGAGCATGGCAGTGCCAAATTATCCAGTCCATGCATTAAATTCAAAGTCAAGAAATCTGAGTTATTGGACTATATATGTCTTTCAAGAAAATCTGGAAAAGGGATTCATGATATTCAATTTGGACAAATGAAAGTGATCTCGTCATGAGAAAACAAGAAATCGGACGACCTGGTTTTCCCAAGAACTAATGGCTTCCTTTTAATGCAGAACAGGTTTAACCATTACATGGGGAAACTACATGGAGAAACTCTAAAGGCTGATAAGGAACTATCTCATCTAAAAACTTAAACTGTTAGGTGAAGCTCCAGAATATGATTTATATTATTCTCTAACAGATGTTTTTTTCTCTACCCAAAGAAAATCACCCTGAATCCATATCTTGGTTTATCCATTATAAACCATCTTCAAGAATAAGTCTAAAAGACAAAAATAGAAATATAATTGGTGGTCAAACTACCAACCATTTTCAGTGAAACGTACAATGCCACTGATTTGTCCTTGACTAAACAGTTAAACATAATCAATGGTTTGAATCACAGGGGAAAAACATTAGCAGAAACAAAAACTTCACACCTGAATGCTATAATCTCCAGAAATTCCGTGTCAACCTGAGCAACATAAATATGAGCTTTTAGAAAGTTGTGATTTAAAATTAAAAAGAAGGAACCTATATTGGTATACAGTTAATTACTTACTCCTGTCTCTTCTTTTACTTCTCTTACAGCTGCCATAAAGATCTCTTCACCCTGCATGTTGAAAATCTCATTTAAATGATCAAGGAGATCCATTAAATGTTAAACAATAAAAATTCCTTTCTCCACGCATGTACCTCATCAACAGCTCCAGTAGGGATTTTCCACACGCCTGTTCCTTTAAGTTTTCCACTCTTCTCCTGGACCACGAGTATCTAAAAACCAAAAGCGATTTTGGCTATTCAAAACAGTAAAATAGATGTATAATTCAACTTGGATGTTAAAAATTTGTCAAAACAAGAAATGATAATAACAAAATGCAATATAAACCGAAGATGGAATTAGAGTTAAGGTAAGCAGAATCAGCAAGAGAAATTGTTGCAGAAGTAGTGAATACCTCTCTTTTATCATTCAAGACAATAGCACCAATAGATACTCTATGGGAAGCATTTGCAGGAATAGTGCTTGGGGTGTCAGGAATCCAATAAACAAGCATGAGGTAATTTGGCTCCGCATGGTGGTACTGGAATCCTTTCTGTTATCAGGGAACAGAAGTACAAAGAGAGATCATCATTTTTCATCTTTACTCTCATAAGACTTTTCGAAGCAATGGGAGATAACTGTGTATAACAAATATTTTAAAATTATTGAAGAAATCAGGTGAGAACTATATTTCATGAATATTCCATCGGTATTCTAACTTCATAAAAACAAAAAAAATAGGATTTTAAGTTTAGAATAGTTTAAAGAGTTGGGACTTGAATCATGCCAAAAGGCTGATTGAGAACCAGGTTCTGAGAATCACAACCTAATTATCTTATCACTTCACTGGCTCATGTTTGCACTCATCTTGTTCCTACATAGGGACAGGATTATTGTCGCCATATAAGAAAAATATGTAATATATATACGAAGTACAATAAGATAATTTGTGAAAGATTATAAGGTAAGTCCATCTTCCTGGCTGGTGCCTTATTATGAAAAGAGGGATCGACAACTATGCTGCCACAGCAATGAAAAGATCAAAAAAAGTTTTTTTATTCAGAAGCTAGGATGATTATATCTCAGCTGCCTCCAGTTGATTGCGGAGAATTTAACATAAAATACACAAAAGATCCAACATTTGAGATGGTTTGGAGAATAATCAAGTGGCAAGTTTGCATTCATAAACCTAAATTCAGAAGATGAATTCAATTTAAGGAAGCATAGCTATAGGTTGTTAGATGATTAGTGTCTATTGCTGGCTCTACTTGTGGTGATCTAGGTTTCACAGAAGCAGAGAGTAATTACCTTAACCGCAGTTTCTACAAGATTTACAAGTGCAATTGGCAACTTTATCCAAATTCCCCTTTTCCCCTGCAAAATAAAACCAATAAATAAACTAGCCACATCTAAATATGTTCAGGGGAGGAAAGATTAAGATGAAAATAAGAGTACCACTGCTGTACAATTTACAGATCCATCTGCAATCCTCATATCAATTTACAGACTTCAATTGTTTACTTGCAAGACTCATAATAGCAAGAGACAAATGAAAAGGAGATTTTTCAGCAGAAAGTAGTAGCATGTGGTTAGCAGAAAAATATTCTGCTCTGTGCTTTTACTCAGACCTTAGTTACTCAACTTGCATTCTTTCAATCAGATGTTAATTTCAGGAAATATACAAGCAGTTCAATAGAGATTATGCATCATAAATATGATCAAATCGTGAAAAAAAATTTCCATCATTGAAATTAAATAGCAAAATCAAATTCTGAAGGAAGTTGTGCTGTTAAAATAAATAAACACCTGTTGCCTCCAGAACGATAACGAAGCTCTGAGCTTGGCATGAAAAACATCCGGATCCATGGGCTCCTTCATGTCCACAATGATACCACCATGATCATCATCAGATGCAGAAAGTAATTCAGCTTGATGAACAGTAACGTTTGCACACAAATCAACCGGCGGTGTGGAATTCACTGAAACTGTCATGGATCCAACCATAGCTGGAAAAAAAAAGAGAGATAGTTAATTTTGTACCCAACAACAGTTATTTCATAACCCAGATCAACGAAATTACAAAAAACCTAAAACAAACACAACAAAGAAAAAATGAACACGACAATGATCACGAAAACCGCACATAGATTTATGTTACCACCCGTGGGAAAGTTCGTATATATAAACTAAAATGGAATTCATATAAACGAATGATTTTGGTTGCATGATTTTTGCTAATATATTATATATGCACACATCAGCCATACTAACAAATCAAATGAAAATACTAATTATCAGCAAAATTAAACAGCTACCCGCCTTCCTATCTGGCTCCATTACAGCAAAAACAACAGTACAGAAGAAGGGGGAATACATATAAAACAAGATGTTTCATTTTCAACAACCTTGTATAAAACAAGAACACCTCAGACAACAGGGCAGTGCTTGCTTGCTTGGCGACGTCTTCAAATGTAGAGATCAGGTTAAGGTTATGCTTTGTGCCAGTGCTTGTGCTGTATACTTATAGAGCGTGGGATTGCTAATGCAAAATGGGTGCATGTTACATCGTTGTTCTTGTAAAGGTTCCTTTATTTAAAAATATATTAGAGTATTATTTTTATATCAATCCATCAAAATAATTTAAAATATAATTTTTTGAAAAATAAATATAGGATTGGATGCGGGGAAAACTACTCTGCGCCTGTATGCTTGATGACGTGTTCCCACCGTCGTTTATCAATCGCTCACATCATGTGGGACCCGCTTTTACTAGCCGCCCTCTTATGTTGTTTTCGTGGCGCAGTCATGATTGGTGTGGCCCTGAGACCATCTCAAGAAAAGTAAGGCAGGTGACGATCCTGGTTTGTGGCCACAGGTTCGGAATTCGGTTAAATTTACAGGTATAGATGGTTTCAATAATTAAGGGCATGTCGGAATGATTTTTAATATTATTTTAATATATTTTTAAATAAAAAAAATATTTTGAAAATTACTCTTATTATATTTCTAATAGTCCCATATATAAAAAAAAAAGTAGATGTACACCCGCGATTTACCGTGACAAATTGTCACTCCACAGTGGCAATGAGTCATGGTCTACAGTGCAAAATCCAACTTGTTTGAGCTATTAGATAATTAAAAAAATATTTATAAATTATTCATTGAGTTTGGTGTATCTAATAAGTATTTATTATTATTATCATCTATCATTTAATAAAAATAAAATAATTTATATATATATATATAATACTTATCTTCTTATAATAAAATATACATATATAGATTCGGTTGATTTTAGATTGGATTGAATAGTATTTATATTTTATCTATTATTCATTGAATCTAAGAATTTCAGTTCGGTCGACATCCTTCTAGTCACATATTTATGGTCTATTATTTAGATCTTTTAACTATTATTAAAATAATCTTTTATTATTATATACCGTTTTAACAAGCTATTGAAACTAAATAAATAAAATGGAATTCTTAACTTTCAATATATTTAAGAGAAATAATTTAAAAACCCCGTATGCTGAAAGAAACAAAAACCACTACTCTACTCGTGGTCCATCTGCGCGACAACTAAGACTTTCTCCACCATCGATCCCCACATTACCACGTTTATAAGATAATAATTATGTGTTCGTGGACTGTCAAATAAAATGAAATTTAATTAAAAATAATCTGTAAAATATTTTTAAATAATTAAATTTTTGATGTATCTATCAAGAATTTTAACGTATAGAGATTAAATAATTATTTTTATTTTAATGATGAGATAAAACAGAAATATGAAAGGAAGATAATGTCAAAAGAGGAATAGATAGAACACTCCTCTCAATCATTTTGCATCTCCATCTCAATCAACTTTTGTCCCGTTGTGAAAATACTTTAAATAGAAATTGATTTTTTTATGGTTGTGATGTGCGTAATTGGTGTTATTAGGCTTGATCACGAGCTTTCTTGTAAAATAAATACGATGGCCTACAAAGGGATAACATGTTTCTAACATTTCAACTATTTTTTTGCATTATTGGCCGAGACCTTTGACTCTTTTTTTACATGCATTAAAAGGTGTGTGTTGAGACAGGATTAGACAATCCTAGGTCAACGTAGGGTAAAAAACTCTAGCCTGACCTAACCATCGAAAATAAAAAAAAATAAAAAATATTAGGTAAAATATCATTTACCCCATTGAATTCAGTCCTATAATACTTTAGCCTAAAGTTGTCAATTCCATTTCGTGGACGTTCCATTCCATTGAAAAACCAAGATGAAACGACATCGTTTTTATCTTGGATTTAATTCTGATCCGTTCAAATTCGACTGAACGTCTCATTACCGTCTCAGTGTGTCTGTTCAGATCTTAAAATCTTCTTTATTTTGATTAACTTGTGATTTTTTTTCTAATTTTGAGATTATGTTTGTTTGACTTTATGTTTATATTGTATAATTTAAAGTTAATTTATCTTGAATTTTAATTATGCTTGTTAAATTAATATTTTAATTTTTTATATGTATATATAATTAATTATATATGAACAATGCTGATCAAAGCGGCATGCGAAATACTCGAAACTAGAATATTCCGTTCCAATAGAAACCGAAATGGCGACTGAGCGGAATCGATAATTTTACCATCAAAAGTAAGAGGAAAGTTATCATTAAATGTAAAACCCTAGGGAAAAATTTTGAAATTAATGAGGGGAAAATTACCCCTCCTCATTTAGATGAATATTTACTTTATGGGTATGATGTTATGTGGTAGAAAATAAAATAAAATATTTTTATATGAGTTTTAAAAAATACGAAGCGGTATGCCGCAGCGATGCGTCGAGTTTTTATCTATATAAAAAATTGATTGTTTTTATATATATTGTATTTTATTATTTTAATATTTAATTAGTTAAATTATAATTGATAAAAATTGTATAATTGAAATAGAAAGTGGTTCGTATATTTTGTAATTGTAGATAATGTAGATAATTTTTGTTTATGAGTTGTATTTTTTTCTTAGTAATATTAGATCTGACACATTATAAATAAAAATATTGTAATATTTTTTTTTAGAAATAAACCTATATTTTTGCTTGCTATAATTAGTTATTTTAATATTTAATAACTGAAATTGCAATAGATTCAAGTATGCTTGCCCACGCATTGCGTTACAGTTTTTTCTATGTAGAAAACTAATTGATTTTTTAAATGTTGTAATTAGTTGTTGAAAGATTCATTGTCTAAAAGGAACAATGCAATCGAAATGGGAAGTGACTCGCATATTTTTTAATTGTAGATAACCCAAGTAAATTTGTAATTGTTTTTAGTTTAATTTTTTCCCTATCAATATTAGATTTAAAATATTAAAAATGAAAATATTGTAAATTAATTTTTAAGAAATAAATTTAAACAAAAGAGTTTCAAATTTAAATTCAAAGGCATTTTTTTTTAAGATTTATTAATCATATTATTATATTAAATTTATTTAACAATATTGATATTATTTTTTTTAAGAAAAAAAATCCCAAGTCATTTCTCTCTCTCTCTCTCTCTCTCTCTCTCTATATATATATATATATATATATATATATATATATATATATATATATATATTAAGGCGATGATATTCAATAAATATTAAAACATATAATTAGTTTAACATACTTTATAGAGTAATCAAAATGGGAAGTGGTTCATATATTTTTTTAATTGTAGATAACCTTGGTAAATCTATTATTTTTTTAATATTAGATCTTAGACATTATAAATAAAAATATTGTAATTTGTTTTTAACATAATTTTTGCGTGCAATAATGTTTTTTGCCGTTTAAAAGAACAATTTAATCAAAATTGGAAGTGACTCGCATATTTTGTAATTGCAGATAACCTAGGTAAATTTGCCATATTTTTTTATGAGTTGTTTTTTTTTTCCCAGTAATATTAAATCTGACACATTGCAAATAAAAATATTGTAATATGTTCTTAGGAAGATTTTTTTTTGGCGTGCTATAATGACTTATTTATCGTCTAAAAAGAACAATATAATTGAAATGGGAAGTGGCTTGCATATTTTTGAAATCTAGGTAAATGTGTAAATTTTTTTGTTTGAATTGTATTTTTTGCCTAGTAATATTAGATCTGAAATATTAAAAACTAAAATATTGTAATTTGTTTTGAAGAAATAAAGTTTCAAAAAAGAGGAAAGAATAAAAATTTAATAACAGTGGAAATAATAAGAACTGGTGAGACCATATTTATTGTAAAAAAAACTCCATACATTTTTTATTTTATAAGATTTATTACTCATATTATTATATTAAAAGTATATATATATATATATATATATATATATATATATATATATATCAATCTTAAAATGATCATTAACGCAAATTAAAATGTATAAAAAAATTAATAACAATAGAAATAATAAGAACTGGTGAGACCATATTTATTGTAATTTTTTTTTATTTTATAAGATTTATTACTCACATTATTATATTAAAAGTATTTAAGAGCAATGATAGTAAAATTAAATAAATATCAAATAATATAATTAGTTTGACATATCTAGAAGAAAACAAAACTAATAATCATTATCATTATTTTGAATGTCTTATCAATAATAATATCAAATTATGTGACTTGAAGGCGAAAAAAGATATATCATAATAATTATCAATTTTTAAATGATTACCAGCACACAAAAAAATTTGAACATTAAATAAAAAACTTATAACACTAGAAATGAATAAAATTTGAAAATAGGAACTAATAACATGTATATATAAATATGGACAAAAATATATAAAAAATAAAGAAATTAAAAGTATAATTGATAAAATTAAGAACGAACATATATAATAAATATAATTTGAAGGACAAAATTGAAATTGATTATGAGTTTTATTAGTATTTATTTAAACCAACCATTGAGAGACAAAGTGGAGAGAGAGGGGGAGAGGGTTTTAATAAATAATAATAATAAGAAAAAGAAGAAGTAAATAAATAGCAGGTATGCGCGTGTATTAATTAGATCCTCTTGTATGATTATATATATATATATATAAAAAATTTGATTGTTGCAGTTGTGTTCTGTGTTTAATATTAAAAATAAACAAGTAAGAATTATTGTGAGATTTGGAGGGAGAAAACAGGGATTGATGTTAGATTGTGGTGTATTATGTCCGTGGATGACAGCCGAGCGAAGAGGAAGAAATGTTCAAGAGCTATGCAATGCGACAGACATAATTGGGAACCAACACCTGCGATGCACCGAGATTTATTGCCAATGAACAGTGGTAATGAGTCTTGAGCAACAGTAATCTACGGTAGATATCAGATCTCTTTTAGTTTCTTCAGTAATATTATCAAAAATACCTAAAATAAATATATTCATTGAGTTTCGTGTATCTAATAAGTATTTATTATTATTATCATCTATCATTTAATAAAAATAAAATAATTTATATATATATATATATATATAATACTTATCTTCTTATAATATAATATACATATATAAATATATAGATTCAGGTTGATTTTAGATTGGATTGAATTGTATTTATATTTTATCTATTATTCATTGAATCTAAAAATTTCAGTTCGAGTCCGGTCGACATCCTTCTAGTCACATATTTATGGTCTATTATTTAGATCTTTTAACTATTATTAAAATAATCTTTTATTATTATATACCGTTTTAACAAGCTATTGAAACTAAATAAATAAAATGGAATTCTTAACTTTCAATATATTTAAGAGAAATAATTTAAAAACCCCGTATGCTGAAAGAAACAAAAACCACTACTCTACTCGTGGTCCATCTGCGCGACAACTAATACTTTCTCCACCATCGATCCACACATTCCCACTTCAACGTTACGTTTATACGAGAATGTACTGTTGAATAAGATTAAATCTAATTAAAAATAATTTATTAAATATTTTTAGACAATTGAATTTTTAATGTATCTAACTGGATATAGATATTTAATATGTAGAGATTAAATGATTATTTTTATTTCTGGGGTAAAATAGAAATATCGAAAATATCAAAAGAGGAATAGATAGAACACTCCTCTCAATCATTTTGCATCTCCATCTCAATCAACTTTTGTCCCGTTGTGAAAATACTTTAAATAGAAATTGATTTTTTTATGGTTGTGATGTGCGTAATTGGTGTTATTAGGCTTGATCACGAGCTTTCTTGTAAAATAAATACGATGGCCTACAAAGGGATAACATGTTTCTAACATTTCAACTATTTTTTTGCATTATTGGCCGAGACCTTTGACTCTTTTTTTACATGCATTAAAAGGTGTGTGTTGAGACAGGATTAGACAATCCTAGGTCAACGTAGGGTAAAAAACTCTAGCCTGACCTAACCATCGAAAATAAAAAAAAATAAAAAATATTAGGTAAAATATCATTTACCCCATTGAATTCAGTCTTATAATACTTTAGCCAGCAAAAGTAAGAGGAAAGTTATCATTGTGGCCATGTTTTTATGAAGAAGAAACTACCTTTATGGATGTGCTTTCATGAGAAACAAAGTGTAAAACCCTAGGGAAAAATTACCCCGCCTCATTTAGATGAATACTAGTCAAATGCCCGCACTACGTTGCGGGCATAGTGCGGACGGAACAAATAATTTTTACCATTATTGAAATTAAAATATAATATTTAAACATGTAAAATTTGATATAATGAAAAAGATCAACATACTGTATCATAACAACAGTAACATTGGAGTCTTAACTTCTAAAATTATCGTCACTATTACTTTCAAAACAATAAACATTATTAAACAAACATGAGAAAAAAAAATTAATAAAAAAAACATGTAAGAACAAAAACTAAAATTCTTCTTCTTCTTCTTCTTCTTACTATTATTATTAATATCATTATTGCTTTAATAACATGAAAAAAATGAAATTAAATGAAAGGATGAAAAGAAGCCTAAAAACATCAACAAAAAAGCAAATAAAATAATAAAATAAATGATAAATACAATAAAAATTATTGATTGAAAAAAAATATACATGGGAAGAAAAAATCGTGGTGTGCGTAAATTGACCCAGACACCTCAGTTAAGAAAAAAAATATAAGTGGCAAAACAAAATAGGGAAAAAATATAAAAAAATGGATCCGGAGATTAGTCGTGGTGCGTGTAAGTTGGCCCGGACACCTTAGTTATTAATGTTTTTTTTGTAAAAAAACAACAACCAGTTATTTTTAAAAAGAAAATGGTTCTTCAAAGAAAAAAAACTACAACAACCAGTTATTAAAAAACAAAAGACCCTTTTTTTTTAAAAAAGAAAAAACAGTTCTTTATATTAAAAAAAAACACAAATTCAAAGCATTTTTGCAGCCAGAGCATTTCGAACTCGCGCGCTGCCAGAATTGGCATCGCGCAGATGACCGCTCGCCCATAGCCTTTGCTTGGTCTTAACCATCATAAAAAATAAAAAAAGAAGGCCTTTGTAAAAAAAAAAAAAAAGGCTGACGAACGCCTGCGAAACACGGAGGGAAAATGGTCACTCTACAGTGCCAACCCGATCTCTTTTAGTATATTAAGTAATAGCTGGATTGCCCGCACTACGTTGCGGGCATAATGCGGGCAGAACAAATAATCTTCATAACCGTTAAGATTATAATATAATATTTTAATATATAAAATTTGATAGTATGAAAAAGATCAACATCCTTTATTATAATAATATTAAATCAAAGTCTTAATTTCTTAAATCATCATCATCATCACTGTCAAAACAATAAATATTATTTAATAAATCTCATAGAAAAACCAAACAAAATTATTAAAAAAGCACGTAAGAATAAAAACCTGAAATTACTATTATTATTCTTAATATTTATATTATTATTGTTTTCATAGCAGGAAGAAAACAAAAATAAATAAAATGCTTAAAAAAACATTAACTAAAGAGCAAATGAAAAAAATAAACAAAATAAAAAAAACAATAAAAATTATTGATTCCAAAAACAATTATTTGACCTGAAAATTTATAAAAAAAATATTACACTACTTTGTGGGTTGAGTAAAAAGTTTGTATAACTATTAAAAGAATAAAAATTATCAAATTATCCCTAGAGAAAAAAAAACCTAAAAAACATTAACAAAAAATTAAGTAAGAGAAAAACATTAAATAATAATAATAATTATTATTATTATTATGCTAATAATAACAAAAATAAAAGAATAAATTGTTTTTTTAAAAAAAACAAAAACGAAATAAAAAAATCAAAATCAATAAACAAAATTAAAAAACAATCAAAATAATAATAAAAAAACATAAGTAAAAAAAACAAAAGAAAGTCAAAATCCAAAAAAAATAGGAAAATGAAAAAAAATAAAAAAATAAGAGAAAAATGAAAAGAAACAAAAAGCTAGGCGGTGGCAGGGGTCAAACCGCTGCCCAACGCCTTCTCGCCCCCCAAATGGTCATGTGTTTGCCAATAAACTACATCATTTTTATTGTTTCTTTGTGTGACAAAATATATAAATAGTATAGTTACTTGTTCAAATACTGAAAAAAACATCATTGAAATCCACAGTGATTTCACTCACAATACACGATGAATCAGTGACCTCTTTTAGTATATAGGATAATAATAATAAATATAAGTGAAAAAAAGAAATAAAAAAATCAAAATAAAAAAATGAAAAAAAAGCAAAGTGAAAAAATAAATAATAATAATAATTAAAATATAAGTAAAAAAATCAAAAAAAACTCCACAGTGATTTCACTCACAATACACAGTAATGGGTTGACCTCTTTTTAGTATAAAGGATAATAATAATAATAATAATAATAATAATAATAATAAGATAAATAATAAGATAAGGATAAATAAGATAATAAGATAATAATAATAATAATAATAATAATAATAATAAATATAAGTGAAAAACAAAAAAATCAAAATGAAAAAATGAAAAAAGCAAAGTGAAAAAATAAAAATAAATAATAAAAATAATTTAAATATAAGTAAAAAAAAGCAAAGTTGAAATCCACCGTGATTTCACTCACAGTACACAATAATGGGCTGACCTCTTTTAGTATATAAGATAATAATAATAATAATAATAATAATAATAATAATAATAATAATAATAATAATAAGTGAAAAAAAGAAATAAAAAAAATGGAAAAAAAGCAAAGTGAAAAAAATAAAAATAAATAATAATAATAATTAAAATATAAGTAAAAAAAATCAAAAAAAAACAAAGTTGAAATCCACAGTGATTTCACTCACAGTACACAGTAAACGACTGACCTCTTCTAGTATATAAGATAATAATAATAATAATAATAATAATAATAATAATAATAATAATAAAACTGAAAAAAATGAAAAAAAAGCAAACTGAAAAAAATAAAAATAAATAATAATAATTAACATATAACTAAACAATTAAAAAAAAAGTAAAAAAAAAAGTAAAAAAAAAATAGTGCAACAAAGAGGCGCTGGCGTGGTTCGAACCCTGCCAGCCGCTCTGCTACGCCTCACTCGGTATGTCTTACCAGTGGGCTACATGGTTTACTTTGATGTTTCTATGAAAGAATATATATATATAGTATAAAATACTATTCCTATCCACAGTAACCGCCTGATCTCTTTTAGTATATTAGATAATATTGTCAAAAATACCTAAGAACATAGGGACATGAATTAAAAACAAATGGAAGAGATAAATAATTATGGTGAAATGTAGTATAGTGAAATTTGATATGCCCTGGTTTGGGTAAAAATTAGAATGTAAAAATAAAGACATAAGAACTTAAATTAAATTGTTGTCTATATTAATATGTGTTATTCAAAGATTAAGGCAACTATACACCTAAGGGGGGGGGGGGGAATTAGGTTTAAATACAATAATTATAGCAATTCTAAAATCAATTACTTTAAAGTAAAGAGATAAGAGAGAGAGATTGCTAACTCGGTTTTTAACGTGGTTCGGCAAGCCTACATCCACGATTCAAGTACAAATCCGTACTTGAGTATTGTACTCTCTTACTAGTCCAAGTAACAAGATTACAAATCTCGCTTGATGAATCCACACCAAGACTTTTACACCACTTGAAGATATGCCCTCTTCAAGATTTTCCTTCTTCCCACTTGAAGATGTACCCTCTTCAAGATTTTTCCTTGGTGATGTTCCCTCACCAATATCAAGAGTTTTATACTCAACTCTCAAGAGTATTACAATGATTGTTTTTGTAAAACAACAATACACTCTTAATAGTGTAGATATTACAAATGAAGATCTATGATCTCTTTATCTCACTTGATAACACTTAGAATATTTGAAGGTGTTTAAGTGTAGTGAGAATGAGAAATACTCTTTGTGTTAAGATATGAAGATTTAAACACAAATATGAGTATTAATGAGGATTGATGATATGAAAGTGTTTTTGCACTCTAATTGCCTCAATATAAGATATGAAAGTTGTGTGTCTTTAGTTTTGCAATTAGGAGGCCTATTTATAAGTTTCTTAAAGGAAACTAGCCGTTTATAGCCGTTTTAATGCAACTGTCATATCAAACGGTCGACCGGTTCACAACGGACAAATAAAGTGGTCGACCGGTTCAGTTCAAAAGACAATTCGTCTTCAAGCGGTCGACCGGTTCACAACGGATAACCCAAGCGGTCAACCGGTTCGGCTCGAAAGACATTTTGTCTTCAAGCGGTCGATCGGTTCAGCTCAAAAGACAATTTGTCTTCAAGCGGTCGACCGGTTCACTTGGCATACACCAAGCGGTCGACCGGTTCATGCAGAAAGGCAATTGTGACAAATTATCTTTTCTGAATTTTTGAACCGATTGATTATGACTTAATCCTATAATCATCAAATCCTTTTAATGCATGCAATGTGAAGTGTGTGAGTTCATTTTAAGTTGTGCTATCAAGTTAGAAATTGAGATTTACATAATTAAAGCACTAAAATGAAAACTTCTTCTTTGTCTTCACTTGCTTGCATCTTGGACTTCTTGGAATGATTTCTTCGTGTACTCCATTATGCTTGTTGATGTATTCTTTGTATAATACCTACTTATCGCTTAATCTCATCCAAGCATATTATTAGTCCATTTTCTTTTATTGTTATCATCAAAATATATAAAACATATAAGTGTGACATTATATGTCAACAATATGGTGATTATGTGTTTGATGAGTTATGCAGGTATATTGCAATTTTGCATAAATTCAGTGTTGATTAAATAGGAAAATAATGAAGAAATGCCTAAATGGGGAGTTTTTGCTAGTTTTAAGGGCTGTTTGGCACAGTTGTTGTTGTTGTGGCAGAGGTTGAAAAAAAAACAGTTTTATGAAAAGCATTTTTAGCTGCAGTTCATAACTGAAATTGAAGTGTTTGGTTTAAAATGTGGTTGAATTTGAGGTTAAATGAAAAGTAATTTCGTTTGTTTGGTTATCATGTTTTTTGTATTGATGTCAACTTGGTGAAATTACTTTAAATGACATATACATACACTTTTTTTTATCAATTATTCTTGATCCCCTTTTTTTTTGTTTTTTAGTCAATTAATCAAGTACATTTTTTTTCGTTTTTATGTCATTTATTCAAGATCCCAATTTTTATTTTTTGTTTTTATCAATTATTCTTGATCCCACCTTTTTTTCCTTTTTTATGTCAATTAATCAAGTACATTTTGTTTTGTTATGTTATTTATTCAAGATCCCAATATTTATTTTTTGATTTTATCAATTATTCTCGATCCCATTTTTTTTTGTTTTTTTAGTCAATTAATAAAGTACAATTGATTTTTTTCATTTTTTATGTCAGTTATTAAATATCTCATTTTTTTTATCAATTATTCAATATCCTCCTTCTTCTTTTTTTGTTTTTTTTATGTCAAATCCCAATTTTTCTATTTTAATTAATTATTCAAATAAAAAAAAATACAAACAAAATGCAATTTTTTCAGGGGAAATATGTGCAGGGATCAGAATAAGTCATTAAAAAAATTATTGAATAATTGATAATTATGCAAACAAAATAATTTAAATTTAATTTTTAAAAAAATTGTTGAAACTCCATAATGTGAGGATCTTTAATTGTTGGAAAGCCACAAACAAGTCCAGGTTATATATATATATATATATATATATATATATATATATATATATATATATAGCATCTATTGGTTGCTTTTCGCAAACTGAGATTTAAACCTCAGTTTGTGTGGGTCCCACAATCATAAAAACTATGGGATAATAAAACCAAACGTTTATGGCTCTACGGTTGGCTTTAAGTGCGGAAGCCGCCGCAGAGCCAAACACCTACTTAATATAGGATAATGAGTTATGGATTATTTATGGTAAAGAAATGGTATGAGAATTTATGACATTATATATATTTGATTCATCACTGACTAGACCAATATTTAGCTAATATATTATGGATTTGAATTACGTTAAAGTATAGGACTTGGAATATTTGACAAATGCATAATGGAAACAATTTGGACTTCACTTAAACGTGAATCAGACTAGGTTTATCTTTCAAATAATGAGTCAATAAAAAAATATGCTATAAGTACGTGTGAAACAAAAACATAAATTCACCCTCATCTACTTGAAAATGAGCTCATTTTCATCTTTATTAATATTTTGAAGGCTATATATTATTTCTACTTGATTTTTAATTTATTAACCTATTTTATAAATGTATGACTTCTATAGAAATGACACAATAGAGGTGTGAACGGACTTTCAAATCTATCCAAAATTTTCTACTTGATTTTTCAACCATGTCAGCCCTTTTTTATTATGTTGTTGTTGTTTTTATTTATTTGTTTTGAGTAAACTCTAGGAATAATCCAGAAATGAGTTATGAAAATATTATTACAGACATTAAGTTTCACAAAACCTATAAACCCTAGTCTTATACATTTTGTATATACTAGATGAGGACTTAGACAATTGAATTATAATAAAATTCATACATTTTCTTCATGTGCCTCCTTTAGGTAGCTGTATGTGTTAAAACTCTTATTATATCAAAACATTCATCACAATTAACTATTAAAGGCTTCTATTCTAAATAAAAATTAATCGTCGATCAATAACATGAACTCTCATCTCTATAGTTTATGGCCGATCTTAACTATTTATACAGTGGTGCTTAAAAACAAAACAAAAATGAACTATTACTCTTAGTAAAATGACTTGTGGTTGATTATATTTAATACACAAAAAAATATATTATATATGTCCCAATGGTCATGTTTTCATTTTGGCATGTCTCAAAAATATTATAAATTATTAAAAAATCAAAATGTTAATTTTATTTTATTTTATACTTAATTACTATTCCTTTTGAAACTTTCATTCCAATTTCTCTCTACACTATTTAAAATGAAAATATAGAAAAGTAATTCCAAAATAAATGTCATGGGTTATTTACACTTTTTTAATCTATATATAAAATCAAATAGGATGATCTGGAACAAAGAGAGATAACTTTAATGAGATAATTACAATTTTATATTGATAGAATATTAATTACATGATGTGTATCATTTAGTAAAGAATTTTAGTATAAAAATCAATTACTCTCACATTATCCATGAAATGTATTGTAACAAAAGACAACTTCAGACAAAAGTGATTCAAAAGTTTTTATAATATGATGATTATCTTAGTTTTTTCATTTCTTATTATTACAATATAGATATTAGTATATAAAATTCAATTTTCTCTCACATTTTATTTTTTATATACTTTTTCAAAAGTTCTCAATTATATATATTACTAAATATTATTATTTTTAAAAAAATAAATAAAATAGTTTTTGATAATTAAACCAGGATGTCATATACATAGGTTAGATATGATTAAATGAGATTATGTTATATTATATAAGGTTTTATAAATAAACATACAATGAAAAATAAGGATAATCTCTTTTTTAAGGAATTAAATTATATTATAGAAAGATGAATTTATATATAAATATATTTTGTATTGTTATATGCAAAAAGATAAATATTTTCCTTTTATAAAAAAATAAAATTCTTATTTTTTTAATTTTGGCATGGAGAATGTTTTTAAGATAATGTAACATATTCGATATTTAGTACCAAGTGTTCTTAACACATATGATGATTATAAATATTTAAAGGTCTTTTGGTTAAATCAAATGTTTTGACATAGAGTTTGTGTTTTTATATTGACTTTTTTTTTTAACTCAAAGATAGTAAAAAGTATCCTTGAGCATACCTTTTACATCATTTCAGTTTATTTAAATAAATTTAATAAATTCCTTTAAGTATTGTCTTGAAGGTTTGAACTTGTAAAGTTAAGAAATGAGATAATTAAGTCAAATTCTTAGATATTTGTTTAAAAATGTGATTTTCACTTTTATAATGTTATTCAACTATAAATATAATATTGTTTTCACTAATTTTTTATATATTGGTTTGATAGTTAATTATATAAAAAAAATACCAAATCTATGTATATTACATAAGAACTTCTAAAAAGTTCCAAGTTTTTATATTATTTCCATGTGAGCATACTTAAAAATTAAAATCCTTATACCACTATGTTCTAAAATGAAGAGCATGATTTTTATTATGTTCTCTTTTAGCTTTAATTAATATTCATCCTTTTATTCTCTCAATTTACTTGTGTTTGGATTAATTGCTCTTATTGTTCATGCCATAGTTAAAGAGATAAAAAAAATTGATTTTTTTTTTGAATTTTTGAATTCTTAGAGTAATTAAGAGTTATTTTTAAAGTAGTAGAATTTTAGATAAAGCACTAATTCATCCTTTTATACTTTCTTTCAACAAAGATAAATTGCTTTACTTATTTTATAATGCATGTAAAATATAATTGCTTTAATTAAAAACAAAATATCATGTTATTTTTTTAATCTAAAATTAAATTTAGAATAATTATATGACAAAAATAAATGTAATTCAATATAAACTAAAATCATGATAAACTGTAAAATTATATAAGGCTTAAAATAGGTCAGTAAAACCATACCTAAGACATGAAAAATAATAAAAATACATCAAAATATATAAAATTATTAAATTAGAGATATGTGTGTTCACGCGTATTGTTTTACATATTAATCAAATTTCCTTAAGCAAAACAATTCATAAATGTTTTGGCCATCCCTATATTTTTAATCTCTATTCGTATCACATATAATGAGATGATAAAATATTTAATCTATTTACATTAACATGGGTTAACCTATAAAAATCTACAAGGATAATCTTATGAAAATAAATTCTAAAGCTCTATTTTAAAAGATAAAATCGGTAAAATATAATATTTACTTAAAACAAATATAAGTTAACTCAAGTCAACTTAGCAAACTCGCAATGTAAGCGACACAAATCATTAAATTCAATAAAAAATATCTGCCAACAATTATTTTTCATTTAATAATACTATAATAAATATCATGATATTTTTTGTATTAAATATTTTTTTAGAAGAAAAAAATCATGTTCGCTATAGTAAAAGTATATTATATAATAAAAAATGATAAAATTATATGTTATTCTTAAAAATTAAGGAGCAGAAAATTCATTAAACAAAAAAAAATAACAGTCTCAATCTTGTGAATTATTCCAACTTACAGACTCAATTGCGTTCAATGATGTTTATTTTTTTCAAAAAAATAACACAACATAAAATAGAAAAAATCTCTTATTATAATCTTATTATGGAAAGTTTTTAATTTCCATACTTATAAAATCTCTGATATTTAGATACAAGGTTTTATTCACATCAATTAGTTTATGTTAGTAATAATCATATTAAAATTTAGTGGAGCGTTGAATAAACCTTCCTTTTCCTTGCACTTAAATATTATGTATTATTGTTATATAAATTATTTTATTCATACATAATATTTTATTAACTATTTTTTTTCATTTTATTAGATTTAATATTAAAATTTATACAAAAATGTTATTCATACACATGTGTACAAAATACAAATATAAATAAAGAAATAAGATGGTTGATTTGTAAGGGAAAAAGAGTTTTTTTTTAATTTCAAACTAAATCATTAATCTATGCTATGTTACTAATTAGATAAAAACTATTTAATTTTATTTTTAATAAAAATCTTGACATTGCCAACATGTTTTTCAATGAATGAAAAAAATATTAATCATCAATACAAAATCTAATATAAAGTTTTAATAAAATAATCTGAGGATAACATGAACAAATAAATGTAAAAACAAATTCTAAAACAAACTATAGAATAAGTTTTGAAGTTGAGAGACAAGACATCAAAAAAACTTCTTAATCTAAAAATGGGTTGGATGACAAGTCAAAACCTAGTTTGACTTAAAATAAAATTTGAAAACTCATCTTTTTTTAATATTGAGGTTATGTCATCATGGGTTGACACAGGTTAACCCAAGTTGACTTTTCAAGCCCACAATCTAGGTTATAGATTTGGATGAGTTTAATAATTTTATTTTTTAGAATTAATTTTTATTTAATTATTTGATAACAAAAAACAAACATCATAGAAAAAACAACCAAATAAAATAGAATAGAAATTACTATGATGGGTTGCATAAAAAGAGAGCTTGTTAATTAACAAAAATATCTTCATAATCTTATTTGAATAATACAATACAAATTGAGAAATAATAAATAAAGTAATATCTCAATAGCACAAAAAACAAAATAGACTTTTTCAATGCATTTTCTTACATTAAAAAAGTTAAATGTAAATTGAAAATCTAATGCATATATTTAATTAAATAAATAACAATCACATGGAAATAAATATAAGAAAAATTTGTCAACATCAACCAAAGAGTAAACTAGAAGGTTAGGAGATAAATGAAAGTCAAAACATTTGATCTTGGATGACTATGGGCATGAACTTGGTTGATTTTAATAAATTTATTTTTTGAAATTACTTATTTATCTAATTAAATGATAATAAAAGCAAACATGAAAGTATAAGATTGTTATTTTAATTATTTTTCTAAATATATAATGATAAAATGGAGAAAAAAGGGGAAGGGCTAGGCTTTTTTTTAATAAATAAATAAATATGGAAGAGGATGTTTTATTTCGGGCTAAAATTCACTGCTTTCTCTACTCCTATGGACTGAAAGATTAAAAAATAGTATTTTATATTCAAAGTGAATTTAAAAAATATACAGGGACCAAAAATATATTACTGGAAAAATAAAAGAACCAAAATCACCTTTTTTCATATACTTTGAAATCACCATCTATTTTCTGTCTTTCTTATTTTTTTACGTTGATCCTTTATTTATTTATTTTTATCCTCGCGGCAATTTTACTTAAATGGGTTCTTAATTTGGTTTAGAAATGACAAAAAAAGAGAAGAGAATTGGGATGAAATAAATAAATAAAACTATATCAGTGATGAACAGTGTTTGGAAGAGGATCACCGTGCAATTCTGGTCGGCGAATCCCTTTATTGTTAATAATAATTAATAAATAAGGTAAAAAAGGGGCATCAATATAATTTACTTTTTTTTTTTGAATTGCTTGCTTGACATTAATAAGGAGCAAGCTGTTATGGCTTCTGGGGTCTCCTTAAAAGAAGCAAAAGAAACACTTTTGAAGTTGGAATGCTTTTCCTTGAGAACAAATAGAAAACTCCCTTCCTGTTTACAGCCTTGATCACCATGTCTCTGGGTTATGCAGAAAAGCTTTCTTTCATTGAAGATGTGGGCAACGTTGGAATGTCAGAATTCTTCGACTCATCTCATGTTTTGCAAGAAAAAGTAAAGCTTTTTCTATCACATTTTGTTATTATTATTGCATGGGTTTCTTTCTTTCTTCGACTTTGTTTCTTGCTTCTTGTTGTTAATTGCTTTTAGTGATCATCTATCTGAAAGACTGAAACTTTAGTGTTGCTTTACTCGGGTTCTTTCTTAAGCTTGGAGCGCGAGCGACGAGTTTGGATTGTTGTATAATAGTGGTTGTTGTTCGATGAGATCTGATTTCTGGGTATTTCATTTTGTTTCAATAGAATTTAGCTTCTGTATCACTGATTTAACTCATTTTTGTACTTATTAATCATGCATATTTTATTTAATCACTAGCCATCATGGTAGTGTAAATGGGCAATAATATTTGTTTATTTGTGGAGTTGAAGGATATTAAGGGAGTTTTACAAATAAAATAAACTGATATTTTGTTTCAGATCGAATATTGCTGCAATGCGTCTCATATGGTTTTACGTTGATTTATTTTATTGTCTAATTAGTTTGTAAGAGGAAGGATTTTAGACTCGAGCAGATGCATCATTTGCTGATAGTTATTAGATTGTTGGATTTAAAATTTCCTCTCGGCTTGACATTGTCTTTTAAACAATCAAAAAGGAGAGGGGAGGTGGTAAAATTTTGTGAATCCTGGAGAGAACCTTTTTGTTCTTTTAAATTAGGTTTCACTATAGTGTGGCAGTCAGTAGATAGACTGCCATGTTATCAGTTCATTGAATATGAGTGGAATCATTTCAAGTTTTGCTTTATTATTGGATGCTATGTGTATGCATACACAGGCTTTTACCATCCATTTGCTGATTTGGTTGTGTGCTAACATTTGTATTAGTTAAGTTGCTGACCTTTTGTTTTCCTTTCTCCTTTTCAAATAACAGAGCTCTTTTCATCTTTATTCTCATTTGCTTCTATTGCTTATTTAATTTCAATTTGCTTTTTAATTGGCAGATTGAAAGACTTGCCGAGATGATACAAAAGGTTTGGACCTACAAAATTTGTTATAAATGGTGTCTATAATTTTACATCATCCAATTGAACCCACCACTCTAACTGGGAAAAAAAAATACCACCCACATTTTTTGTTGTTAAAAATATTTTTGCATTTTATGTTTCTTATACTTAATGACTTGTAGATATGTTTATCCAACAACCCTTTAAGTTGTTTCCTTGCACTTGCAGAGCAAGCATCTAGTTGTGTTTACAGGTGCTGGAATATCAACTTCTTGTGGCATACCTGATTTTCGAGGTCCCAAGGGAATTTGGACGTTACAGGTGAAAATTCTATTTCTTACTTGGGAGAAATGGAATTTAATGGATCTCCTTTTCCTTTTGTGAAGAACTCTAATAGTATTATGTCCTTTACCTGAAGAACTTTGTACAATTTATAATTACATTTCATTTCAAGGGAGAGGTAGATGGTGAGCCTTATTTCCTATTAAGAACTGTGATGGAACTTGGTACTTTTTTTGGCGTGTATAAATAAACTTTCGATAAAAATATGAACACGAGCTGTTTCCTTTACTAATGGAATGTTGCACAAAAGCCAATGAGAAACACATCTCGATTTCCATGCCTTGTTTGGGGTGAGAACTAATCAAACAATGTGAATGTGCTAGGAAATTACTTTAGTATTGATTTCTGAAAACAGAGAGTATGAAAGAGATGGCGGGGCTTTGGTTGATTTTATTTTTTTAAATCAAAGAAAGGAAAAGTTTTCCCTTCAATGATAACTAAAGAAATTAGAAGAAAATCTAAGCTTTAAGCACTTTTGTGAAGCCTCAGTATCTCCAAGACATAAAAGGTAGTCAGAAGGCAACCTAGTTGCCGCTGGAAGGCTCACAGTCATCCAAAGCTGCCTCAGACAAACAAGAAAGACACCAACACTAGTTTGTGCGTGCATGAACAAGGACCATCATGCCATCCTGCGAGGTTCATTGTAGTATGATCAATTTATAGGAAAATTCATGGTTTGGATGTTAAAGTCTACTAAGACTTCCAGCAATCTTGTTCTATTTCCTTTTTCTTTCATTAATGGTTTATTTATCTATTAAAAATTTCATCTTTCTGGAAGCTTGGCCTAGAAGTAAACAAGCTGAGTATTTATGATTATCGATAAGCTGTATTTGGTTGTTGCTTTGATTCTCATCAACTGAATGCAGCGTGAGGGGAAACCATTACCTGAAGCATCACTACCATTTCATCGAGCAATGCCAAGCATGACACACATGGCTTTGGTTGAGCTGGAGAAGGCTGGCATTCTAAAATTTATTATTAGTCAGGTATGGCTTTGGTAACTCATTCTTCTTTAGCAATGTGCCATATACTTCCTAACTATGGGGAATGTGTTAGCTTCCATATAAAGCCTGCTTCTAGAATAGGATAATGCAAATCATCAAGTGCCTTTTAGTTTGTGTAGGTGCTTGGGCGTGTGTGTGTGTGTTATTTATTTGTTATTATTTTGTTGGTGAGGAGGGGTTGCTTTTTTCTGAAATGGGCGTGACAATCCTTTGATTCAAGTATTTTTCTTGTTGCTGGGTCAAATAATCAGACATCGGAGGTCCATTGGAAATGTAACTGTACAATCTGCTATCATTTATGCTTTCTAGATTTTCTCTGGACCTCAATTACACCCATGATTCCTATTGCAGCCATTATTGCCTCAAAAGAATGGTTTAAAAGTCTATGCTTTCTGCTTCATTTTTCCTTTTATCTCTCAAATAGGCCTCATGGTTATTTTACCATATAAACAAATCTGCTTGCTTTCCATATACTGATTTGGATCACTTATTATATTCATATGCCAGAATGTTGATGGCCTCCATCTTCGATCTGGAATACCAAGGGAGAAACTTGCTGAATTACATGGGAATTCCTTCATGGAAGCTTGCCCTTCATGTGGTGTTGAGTAAGATTCATCCCTACAGCTGCCCCTGTTCTTCTTGTAATATGTATCTCTTTTTGCTTTTTTTTTTTTTTGCTTTCAATTGTTGGCATTTCAAGTATCAACATTGATTAGTGTGGGTTATATAATAGTTGTTTGTACAATTATCGTTTCCATTTCAAAATTGTTTTCCAAATCTTAGTGTAGTGTTATTGTCAAACCTGTGAAGGTATTTGCGGGATTTTGAGGTTGAAACTATTGGGTTGAAGGAGACATCAAGACGCTGCTCTGATGTCAAATGTGGAGCAAAGCTAAAGGATACAGTTCTTGACTGGGAGGTATATTTTGTTTATTTTCTGGGCTGCTGTTAGGTGAGGCTCAGTAAATAAATTAATATATATATTCTTGATATCTTATCCTCAACCTTGAGGGCTGGCCAAGTTGGAAAGTGTGTATGCTCCCCTCATCAGCCAGGGTTCAATTCTGAGTCCAGGATGTGAGAATCTAATTTATCATGAATCCCCTAGTCCTGGGTAGATAGATGCCTTTGACCTCACCTGGAAGGTAGATTTAGTTTTGGGGTGCACAAGTTGGTTGAGGATACCTGACTATCAAATAAAAAAATGTCTTACCTTCTCAAACTAATCCATATGTTTGTAATGGCATTTTAAACAAGTTGGTGGATGGTGAAGAATAATGCAAAAAGGCTCTGGATTAGATGCTGAAGTGATGTGAAATATTATGTAGAAAGTTTCTAATGCAGTTGAAAGATTGTCTTGAATGAATGGGTTAAGGTTGACTGTAGATCAGATCAATTCGTTTGAGGCGAGGCATGGCACATGTTTCTTGTGAAATTTGAAAGACACTGTTTTATGGTATTCAGATAGATAGACAAGATTACAGATCCTGCCAATTCATGATGATGATCACCGACTTTTTGATTGAATTCAGTGCATTAATTAGGCTTTAAATAGCTCCAGGAAAAAAAGTTGGATAAATTTAATTCCAATGCCTTTGTTCCACATTTTTTTCTGAAACTTAATTTCTGAACTATATCTACAATTAATTGAAAGCACATGCTACTGAGAATCTGTGTGTGCATGTGCAGGATGCATTGCCCACAAAGGAGATGCTTCCAGCTGAGAAACACTGCAGGATGGCTGATGTTGTATTATGTTTGGGGACAAGGTACTGAGAGATTTGCTAGTTTACAGTATGAATGCACCTTTGTTTCTATTTTTTATTCTAATCGTTAATAGTATGCTATTTTCTCAACATAATAAAACCACCTAAATGAATCATTTACAAAGGCCTACAACTGCTTTGGATATACTCTTGAAAAAAGAAAGAAAATGAACATTTAACTCTTTCAAAATAAACCACCAAACCTTGGCATGTATTCTCTACCTTCACACCCTTAGATAACCAAAAAATAAATAAAATAGAAAGAAAAAAAAGGTAGCTTCTTTGTTGGAAAACCATGTAGATTTCTTGAATTATCAAAGCATACTAAATTACTTCTCAGTATTACATTGATGTTGTGGAAATGCATGATTGAATTGGCTGCCTCCTAAGTTACAATTGTACCCCATGAAAAAGAAATTTACTATACCTTGTGTCCATATTACAATTTCAGCTTTCAGATTTTCAAGCCTTAGGTTCTTGAAGTTCCATAAATAAAGATAAGTTACCACTAACAACAATTTTAACAAAATAATTATAACAATCCTAATAAATGTTTAAGCACAGTCATGTATCAGAGGAAAAGGAATACAGAGGATCCAGTTGAGGCAAATGCATCTAATAACTAAGTATTAAATTTTAATTCTGGCATGTGTGATGTGAATAACTTATGAACTTAAACCTGCTACCAGTTCTTCTATTTATCACTCTGTACTTTTTCCAATTGTATTCCTGAATTTTTTTTTTAATATATCTCATTACCGACATGATTTACCCATGCAGTTTGCAAATCACTCCTGCATGCAATCTGCCTTTAAAATGTCTCCGAGGCGGGGGAAAGATTATCATTGTGAATCTTCAGGTATTTTCATAATTTCTTTCTAAGGATGTATGTGTATGTAACTGCAAGTTGATTGAGATCACATAATAAACTGATACCTGGGCGGATCATGTATTCTGTCACCCTCCTATAATGGTTGGATCTTTATACGTTACCCTAAAGTATTTGCTCCCAAATCACTGGTTTTGCCAACATGTGAAGGAACCAGATTTTTCTAATAAAATTGGAAAAGGGTTCTTACCACTTATGAGCAGAAAATTTTGATCTGTTTTAAGGATGGTTGGTGTCATTTTGATGTGAATCCTCTTTACTTCTGATTGATTGCCTTTCTCATTCCTTTCAGTAGCAATGACTTGTTTTGAATACTTATAAATGCAGCAAAACAATAACTTATAGTAGGTGATTGAAATAAGTAGATTCTTCATATCCTAATAATTTGTTGCTGATGCTTTGAAAATTGGCGGCCCTAAATATTGCCCCAGTCAACAGCCTTTGAGGGAACAGTGCGTTCAGTGTTGTATTAACAACAGATTTTGTTGCTTCTGAGACCCATAAAATATTTAACTGGATCAAAAATATATGAAAAGCATGCATAATTCATGAGGGATATCACTATTGGGTTGACGTAACCACATTGTCAAAGAATAACAGTAAAGCAAAACTGTAATTTGTTTGGGTTATTTTGCATCAGGTGCATAATCATTTGGTTATTGTTTGTGTGATGCTGATTTATTACAGTAAGGTTTGCATGTTATACATATATGACTAAACATACTTTTTTCGTACCACTATACAGAAAACTCCGAAGGATAAGAAGGCAAGTTTGGTGATCCGTGGATTTGTAGATAAGGTACTGATATTTCTGCTTACAAATGCATAGTGATCCTTCCCGTTTTGATTTGTCTCCTGTTTTGCACATGCACACACCCCTCTTTTCTTTTGAGATTAACCTTAATGAACCAGTTTTTGGATAAGCTGGCATATAGATCTGGAAAAACTGTGTTGTTTGCTATTCCTATTTAATGATTTGATCCATAACAGGTAATTGCAGGGGTCATGAACTTGCTTAATTTGAGGATTGCTCCCTATGTCAGGATTGATCTTCTTCAAGTTATCATAACTCAGTCATTGAGTTTAGGTAATTTTCTTCTGATGCACAGAGAACTTCATATAAATCTCATGCCTGTGAAACATGCGTTTAGTGTGTTGCTAACATACATCTATTGGGCTATGCTAAATGTTAGCAATCCTTCAGGCAACAAACCCTGGTGTTTTGGGCCTGACAATCTTTTTCTTTCCATAGGCTCTAGAATAAATTTTTGCTTCCATTTAGTCTGGGCTTGATATCTTTTCTAAAAGACTAAATTGAGGCTTTCTATTGTTCTTTTTAATTTCTGTTGAATGTGTTTATGACACGAGAGTGAAGTTTGTCTCACTATTGCTTTGAAAGACATCATTCTTATCACTAGTGGCCTCATATGAGAAATCTACTGGAACTTCATTGGTAGCATTTGGTAACTATTTGATGCTATGGTTTATAGCCTTTTTATGTGGTGTGGCATTTGATAGATGAAAGGTATGTAAACTGGAACCTCCGGGTGGCAAGTGTACATGCACTGAAAGCACCATTGCCATTCATCAAGTCCATTGAGGTGAGTTTTTTCAGAGAGCCATTCTGCGTGATGCCTTTAATCATGCTTTGCTTTTGTATGTTGCGGTGCTCTTTTTCTAAAAGTTGGGCTGCAATGGCCTTGGATAACTGATTGCTTAAGGTTATTTTGTTAGAGTGGCAGATGCTATGCATGTTGGAGAGAACTTTTAGTTACCAAAAAAAAAAGAAGAAAAAAAGAAAGCATGAAACTTCAGCACTTTTCATTTGAAAATATAAAATTTATAAGATGCAATGATCAGGATTTAACTAATCTCCTTTAGTTTGTTCCTGTTTTTATTATAAGTTAACAGAGGCATCTTGCTTTCAAGAAGTTCCACCATTTTATTCATAGATTGTTGCAATGATTCCATGACCAGGGTTTTTCTGCTAGTTGCTAGCAAACTGACTAGCTTCGATTTAATTTCCATTACATTATTACATAGGTACTGCTTGTGCCAAGTTACACCACTTTGTTCTGATCTGTCTTTGGACGAGGCAATTTCATATTTTGTTACCAAACTACTATGCTGCTTCTAATCCCCCTGTTTTATTTTCATTTTAGGTGTCCTTCGCAGATGCTCAAAAATACAAAGCAGCTGTGCTACATGACCAGCCATTTAACCTAAAGAGGTTGGTCCAATCCCATCCTTAATGTAAAGTTTACTGCTCAAAAAATTGATAACATTTGTTGAGCTGTATACTTTATTCTCAGCAAAGATGGAACTTGTTGGCCATGCTTCTGTTGCATATAAATAGGCTTAATTGTTGGCCCGCATATTGTTACTCAGCCTTCTTGTCCTCACAATTCTTCTGGTTTATATACGTCAGGAGGACTGCCCCAGCAGAAGCATTTGAAATCCTGTTGAAACTCAACTTCAGTGATGGATGTGGTTGTCCCTCCATCCAAATTAATGTCCCTGTCAATTTCAAGGTAAGAAGCTTGATGAAGTGTATGAGAGCTGTTTATTGGAAGTTTATACCACTCTTGCTTTGCAAATGTACAAGAGTGTAAGGAAATTATCTCCCCTTACCGTGCAGGTTTCAAGTGACTGCTTTAACCTTGACAAGGATTTGACCATACGAAATCTGAAGGAGAAGGCAATCCAAGATTTATGCTGTGGTCAGAATGCACTGATAGAAAGAAAGGTCATTTCAGAGCCAAAAACTGAGGTTGCAAACCATGCTATTGTAACCAACATTAAAGCTTTCAATTCTGATTCTTGGAGCAATGGTGATGTGAAACATCCAAGAGGGGTTAATGGCACCAGAATATCTCGGAAGCGATCGTTTGGCCGCAAGCGTAAATCGAGATTTTAGAGAGCAGGGCTCGTGGTTTGAATGTATAAATGTACTTGATTACTTATAGAACGTATGATATGCAGGGACTGAGTGAATTTTGTTAGAGGCGACACTCGGTCTTCCCAGCTATGGATAGTAGGAAAAGGTGGCCAAATCAGTTAGATTGGACCTAGTCATGTAACATTTTCTTATATCCTATACTTTTCCAAAGGAGGTTTCTCAATGGCAACTTGGTATTTTTGTCTTGCAGTCTGTACTCTGTACATGTTAGCTGGGGAAAAACTAGTTTGTAATTGCCAATCGTTTTTGTGGTTGATTTGTGGTTTTCTTTTCAAATGCAGATTCGGTCTAATAGCTGTTACGCCCAGTGTTGTAAAATCTATTCCGTTTTGTTTATAAAATCGAGACAAAACCGCGTAGTTATATAGTTGAGAGGTATTTTTAGAGTTTTATCCAACATCAGAAAAAAAAGTAGCCTCTATGACTTGGGATAAAAATCAAGTGGATTTTAAATCATGTAAATTTAAGTTTATAGTTATTTAGACTATTGAAGATATTAAATGTAGTAGCTAAATATAAGATGATTAAAAACAAAGTAAGATAATTATGAGAAGGGCTGTATCATGTATAATTTCTATTGGCGACAACTCAAAAATATGAATTTCTTAAATATAGTTTCTATGGCTAAGAAATGCAGGTTAGAAAAATGAAAATCTCAAATAATAAGAGAGGGGATAAAAAGAAAAAGAAAAAAAAAGGGGGTTGATAACCTAAGATCGATCTTGAGTTGTTTGTTTTAGGTTCAATCTAACTATAGTGGAACAATTGGCTAAAGGAATGTTCATATAAAAAATAAGCAACCATGTGTTGTTTAATTATGAATAATAATTGTTTACTTGTTACTGCATTTCAAAAATATGTTTGAAAAAAGTGAATTTTGTTTAGATCATTTTCATATGTCTGGTGTCAAAAATGTTTTTTTAAAACATTATTTTAATGTATTTCTAAACGAAAAGTACTTTTAAAAGCAACCTCAACTATATTCTCAAATAACCTCTTGATAAATTAGTAAAGAAAGCTAGAATATATTAATAAAAGTAGCTAAGATTAAGGAGATTATGATTCATTTAATCAATCGACAATCAAGTTGTCATAAAACAAAAGCTTTTAGTAGATAGTAGATTAATTGATAGATGTTGTAGTGTAAACAAATGTCTAGAAGGAAACTTGTAAATAAAAACTATAAATAATACTAGGATTCAGATAGATTGTTTCTATAGGATTATAATTTTAAGTTTATATGCAATCTTACCCCTGGAATATTATAATTAAAAAATCTAGTAGTTGAAAATAATAGCTAGTTTCGTATACATAATTTATTCACAAGTTTTTACAATTTATAGCTTTCTTTTAATTATTATTAGAAAGTCTTTTATCTATCTTTATTGCTTTTCTTTTTTATTATTTTTTCCTAGATTTTAGTTTATTGGCATTACCATTTTCCACTCATAATCTATTAAGTTAAAAACTCCACATTTTGTTTGATTTATAAGGTTGTTATCTGTTTTTTCTAGGGATCAAGTTCCTAACTATATTTTCTCCCAATTAAAATAAAAATAATCAACAAATAAAAAAGCAAGTGGAGCAACCTTTATCAAATATGTCACAAGATGATTCTTTATCATTTAATTTCCTATGTCAATAAAGAATAACACTAGATAGAATCATAATGTCCTAATAGTGTTTCCACATTTCCTAACATCATCACCTCTACTCATTTTTAATGTTTATGTTATTGTCTTTATTCTTCTAGCTCAACCTGATCATCCCTTTTGGAGGCTCAATGTCATTGTCAGAAGATCACAACAAGTTTGTTGAAACTCTAATTAGCTAGTAATGGGTTTTTTTTTTAAATAAGTTCCTTTATCTAAATTTTAACTTATTTATTTAAAAGCTATTTATCTAGAGATCAGAAATAAAAACAACATGACTTATCATAATAAAGTTATGATAGTCAAATAAAACTATATATGTTAGCTCAATCAAATCTAAAATAAGCTTAAGTAGAGTCAATTGAGCACTCCTCTTATCTAGATACATTGTTCTAGGATTTAATCATTTTCTTATCATCATTTTTACAAGGTTGATGGAGGTTGAAATTAGGATAAAATATGCAAATCTCATTAAATGGTCAAAGTACAAAATACTACTAGTCCCTAAACAAATCTTATAATTGAATTAGGTCCTTTCGTTTACTAAACTTATATTTTCCTCTAATTGGTATTAATAAAAAATAAAAAAAATTATTTAATCAAGATGTTAATTATTTTCATATTAACTTAGAAAACATAAACCTTTTAAATCTATTGTCAATGGTTAGTTTTGATTAAAAAAAAATATTCCAATTATAATGTTTGTCATTGTAATTCCCAAGTAATTAGGAGAAAGTATGAATTAGGTGATTGAATATATATATATATATATATATATATATATATATATATATAGTTTGAAACCCTAAAGTACTTTAATGATCAATGCAAATAACCAATCAATAAATCATTTATATCATCAAAATAAATTAAAAAAGAAATAAAAACATCGTGATTTATATTAATTCCACTTTTACATATACTTCATGTCTTAAGTTATAGACTTAGTTATTCTAAACAACCTTCTTCAAGATGAGTCCTCATCTTTTTTTAGTTATAAAATATAATTATTAAGCTCATAAGCTCTCAAAATCACATTTCCTATAATATTTAAAAATATAACACTTCTTTTTTATTTATAAAAAGACATTGATAGTTATAAAAAATATTCAACTATAGCTTTAAAGCGATTCAGACATGTTCTTTGACAATAAAAATAGATAATTGACAACTAGATAGATATAATATGCATGTGAACTATGTTTGATGCACCTATTAAAAGCTAAATCTTAAATATGTCATAAAGAGTTTAAACAAGGTATCAAAATAGTATACTTATGTTGTTTGATCTTGAAGACTTCATTTCCATTATCATCATCCGATTAAGCTTCATTTTAAGTTCTATTGTATTCTCAATAAATATTTTCAAATCCTTAAACTTCAAAAACTCTTTAAATATTTGAACTTGAATATATATCTTCAAATAAAGCTCTTCAAATTCTCTTTTGCATCTTAGATTAAAATGTCTTGACATTAATGCTCAACCCAAAATAATTTCTCCTAATATATCTATAAAACACAAATACTAGAGCAAAAATTAGCACCAAAAATTAGTACCATTTTTGCTATTTTCAACATCATACCAACCATTAGGGGTAACAAGTCCACTTGTTAGGACAAATCTACATTAAAGAGTCACTCACACCTATACATGCAAGGGATTAAATATACTAATAAACATCATATTTAATTTAAAAGTCTAGACTATTGGGTTATGAATCCATTCTTGTATATAAGTGAGAATCAACGTGGGTTTGTATATACAAGGGTTTATATACATCACCTTTAACCTAAATGCTTGTACTATTGGCTTATAGATCAATTTATATATGCAAGTCTCTTATAGTTTTTTTTTCCAACCAATATGTGCCTGTTTGGTATTGAGCCCCAAACCAAGGTTTGAAAAACAATAATTTTGCTGTTTGGTTAAATAAGAAACGCAGATTTTGTGGTCATGGTACACAAATTAAGGGTCTGTTTGGGAGTGTGGTTGCGGTAGCTTTTAAAAGTGCCTTTTGTTCCGAAATGTATCAAAATGATGTTTTTTTTTTTAAAATTATTTTTGACATCAGCACATCAAAATGATCTAAAAACACCAAACCGCCGGATACAAGACAGGGAGCGAATAAATTGCTCCATTTGTCAAACAAAAAAGAGCCACTGTCTTGTATATATTTTGAAGAGCGGATAAATAATTTCCTCCATACATCAAATAAATATTTATATATTTTGAATATTTATTTGATATACATTATTCAAGTATTATTTATTATATAAAATAAAATGTGTTTGCATAATGTTAATATTTAATATGAATTTACTATATTGGATTAAAACACAAAAATATTTTATCAACCTCAAACTCAACCACAGTTTTAACCAAATACTTCACTGCTTATTTTGAATCGTAATAAAAGCATTTTTTTATTTATAAAACTATTTTTTTTTCAACAACCACAATACTAAACACACCCTGTATCTTAACAACCATGTGTCAACTATAATGATTAGAGAGTTGATACATGATGATTACATTATCGATACATCAACTTTATATATTTATTTTCTCAATCAAGTATATGAACTTTAATTTTTCTCGACTTGATAAAACTTGTTATTTAAAAAACTTTAATCACATACCTTTGTCTTAATTACTATGTTTTTTATATTGTGTTTTTTAATAATTAATTAAAGAAAATTGCAATATTGGTACACCAAGTTGTTGTTGTTCAATAGAGTGGTAGATTTTAACTCTTTTTTTTTTTTTTGTTTCGGTACACAAACTTTTTCAATTTTTCCAAGCAATACTTTCATTAAAAAATCCATTAATCTTTCCATTTATTGTATTATCACATGCTGTAAGTTTATTTGGTTAAAATAAATAATATGTTAATTATATTTATAATTAATTTTAGTTTTAACTAGTCGTAAAATAAATTTTAGCCTCTATGTAGATAACTTGCCATTAGTTAAAAGAGTTTTCTTCATAAAATAATTGATTTTAATTTATGAAATATAATATTATTTTAAAAGGTGCTTTAACTAAAAAAAAAGAGGAAAAAACTAAATTAGAAAATGAAAATTTATTAAAGT
Organism: Salix exigua; assembly: GCA_032356905.1. Lineage (NCBI taxonomy): Eukaryota > Viridiplantae > Streptophyta > Magnoliopsida > Malpighiales > Salicaceae > Salix > Salix exigua. The sequence goes on from CM063603.1 coordinate 27,739,251, forward strand.
GTTTAGCTGAAACAATAAAAAATCATGTATCACATCATTAAAAAAATTAAACAATTAACATAAATTAAATAAAAATAAATTTCAAAAAATATATTCCAGGCTTAAATACACAGACCAGTAAGAACTAGTGTTGTAAAATCCATTCTAATCCGCCGGAACGTTCCATCCCGCTTCACAAAACCGGACAAAACAACGCCGCTTTTGTCCTAGATTTTAATTCGATCTGCTTGGAAATTCCGTCCGGAACGCCTCTGCCTGCTCGGTTCAAAATCTATTTTTATTTTTGCAAAATTATTTTTGACATCTATACATCAAAATAATTTAAAAACACCAAAATATTTTAAATGAAAAAGAATTCAAATTTTAATTACGCTTGTTAAATTAATATATATAATTAATTATATATGAATAATACGACATCTGAAACGCAATGCGTAGAATACTCCAAACCGAACGTTCCAAAATTGAAATGTTTTATTTCAATCGAAAAACCGTAACGGTGACATGATAACAGTATTTACAACTATAATAAGAACTATTCATGTAATAACTTATCCTCGATTTTTAACCTCATAACTTTAAAAGAAACGCAGCACAACAGGCAGCAAAAATATAAAATAAAATAAAACCTCTAAAAATTTGAAATCCAAATCCGCGCTCATCGCAATCAAATCTTCACCGTCAATAATCAAATCCCATCTCTCCCAGTCTGGCTTTCTCACAGAAGACGATATTCGCAGTCTCCTCTCAATTTGTATACCTCATCAGTTATTGATTATTAATTAATGGCGTCGATTCATTGAGGAGGAGGAGGAGAAGAAGAAGAAGAAGAAGGAGAAAATGGCGACTACTATAGAGAAGCTGTTTCTTCAGATCTTTGAGAGGAAGTTATCGATTTTTGAACAAGTCAAGCACCAAGCCGATCTCTTCGATCACCGCCTCGCCTCTAAATGTGTTCTTGACGGAACTACCCCTCCTCCCTGGCTCCTCTCCCCGTCCCTCTCCTCCCTTCCAAATGGTAATCTCACGCTCACGGAACGGGCTTACGGGATACTAGGGTGTTAATTTCTGTTTTAATTTATGAATGTTCTCCATATTAGGGTTTTTAAATTATAGTGGAGATATTTTTGTGGCTGTTTATGGACAACTTTTGGTTTACACATGAGAGTTAGGTTAAAGGTTTTAAAGAGCTTTTTTTTTTTTGCATGGACTAATGGAATGAAATGGTGTCTCGGTTATGTTTTTTTTTTTTAAATGTTTTTTCATTGTAAATTTCATAAATGAGTTGCTTGTGGTTGGTGTCATTTCTCAATTTTCTGCAAACTGCTGTGTTATTACAGAATTGAATAAAGAGGATCTCATATCGGGACTCTTACTGCCGCGTCCTCACCCTGCGAACCCTTATTCCAGTAGTGCCTGCTCAGTACAGCCTGTTATTACTACCAAGATCAGTGACCTGCCAGGTAATTCAAACACAGAACTTGGCCTCATCGACAAAGGATTTGATTCAGGCTATAGACTGTCTGTCTTGTCACAGTTACCTGTTATTGATGGCTGTCAATGTAACTTAAATGGAGTTCCTGAGCTGGATTTTAGTGATACGTCTCCTCAAGATTGTAGAGATGCAAGAATGCCAGACATCGCACCTGATCACAGCCAATCACTGGCGAGGATTCATAGATCCAAATCAAGGCAAAAGGCTCTGGAGCTTCGAAATAGTGTGAAAAAAGGTAAAACCTGTTCACTTGCTGAAAATAATGTTGGTTATTGTACCAGTCGATTTAGAGGGTCTGGGGTTACTTCTCTACAGTTTGACCATGTTGATCAGTCAGAGTCGCTCAAACTTGTTGAGGCAAGTAATAAAAGTTGCGTCGGAGAAGAGGTGAAAGCTGGTGAATGCATGGTAAAAGAAAACTCTAGTGATGTTCACCATGGCAGAAGTACAAGATCTAGAAGTTCTAGACAAAAAGCCAGCTCTGTGAATGAGTCCGGGAATTTGTGCACCTCTACTTGCTTTGCCAAGGAAGATGATCCTAGAGAGTCTATTTCAAAACAACAGCTTGACCATGTTGATCAGTCAGAGTCGCTCAAACTTGTTGAGGCAAGTAATAAAAGTTGCGTCGGAGAAGAGGTGAAAGCTGGTGAATGCATGGTAAAAGAAAACTCTAGTGATGTTTACCATGGCAGAAGCACAAGATCTAGAAGTTCTAGACAAAAAGCCAGCTCTGTGAATGAGTCCGGGAATTTGTGCACCTCTACTTGCTTTGCCAAGGAAGATGATCCTAGAGAGTCTATTTCAAAACAACAGCCTAGCCAAGTTGATTTGGCAGAACTTGTTTCTGTTGTTGGTCATGCAATTTCTGAAGCACAAATGGAAAATGAAGGCAATCACAGGGGCAATGAAATGGCTAGCATCATGTACTCTGGTGGAGTTCCAAGATGTACGAGTTCAAGCCCTCAACCCAACTCTACAAAGCAGCCTTTGGACATGAACGACTCTTCTTATATTGACAACAGAGACAGTAGGATTAGAGAGTCTATTGGTGATCCATCACTGCAGCCCAATGGAGTCAAAGAGATATCAGAATTGGCCAAACCTTCACATGTTATCTCCAATGACAGTTATGGAAGGGTGAAAGCAAACGTAAGTGATTACTGGAGCCAGGAAAAGGGAAGCGGTCTTTATTTTGGGAGAATAACAAGATCTAGAGGTTCCAGCCAACAAGCTGACGATGCGAATGAATCTTTGAAGCTGGATGGTTCTTGCGGTAATGCTGAGAAAGAACCAAGGCAGCTTTCCAACCTTGTTGATGACTTTAGGGAATTGGTTAAACCTTTCAACATCACTGATGAAACTTGTGGAGTGAATGAAAAAATGTTGAACTATCAGAACAATGAAGAGAGAGCTGATTCTTATTATGGAAAAATAACCAGAAATTCCAATCAGCAACTTAGAGTTGATGGGCTTCCAATACTGGATACTTCGTCTAATACAGCAAAGGATAATGACGGTTCACTCTCACAGTCCTTCGGCAGATCATCACAACCTCATCAACCATTGAATCAGGTTAGAGAAGAAGGTGTTGACCTCCAGGAAGTGTTGGGTACTCAAACAAATGCCCTTCCTTGTATTGAAAGAAAGGACATTGTTGACCTGGGTATATGTGACACAGTTGTTGCAGAAACTGATATAGATTCTGATGGGATAGTTGAAGCTTGTTCTGTTACTTCCAGGTCTAACTCAGATGGTTCCATTCGTGGAATGGAAGTTTCAGTATCAAGGCCAGCCACTGACAGTCTGATGCTAGTGAAGCCCAAGCAACTTGATTTTGATGATTTGGAAGACTGCAGGATGAATGAAATTGCTGATCCTGCATCAGAGAACAAACAGCAGTCTCTATCATCACTATCATCAGAGAGACGGACTTCTACCTTGCTGGATTCAACACTTATATTGGATAAAGTATCTGTTAATTACCAAGGAAAGCCCATCTTGTCCGTTGAGATGCCATTGCTTGAGGACCAGGCAGTTTTTAGTAAAGAAGACAAACCTTGGAATGATTCATCTGAAGCTTTTGTTAATGAGACTACTCTTTTTGTTGATGAAAATAACAACTCTGTGCATAAGAAAATTAATTCAGCCATTTCTGAAAACCAAAATGGAGATTTCTACGTCATGGGTTCATGGCCTCAGCATAAGAGGAGAAAGATAGCGGGTCAACTGACTAGTTCCTCTTATGCTTCTTCAAGTTTGATGAGAAAGCAGTTTCAGCCTAATGTTACGGATCATTTAAATGGAAATATTAATACTATAGAAGATCCAGATACTGTCCAAATATCAGAAGGGTTTTATATGTCTCATATGGGAGATGACATGCAACCTAATGCTATCAAGAGTTCAGTTGAAGACATTCATCAGACCTCAGGGCCCCATATGGTATGGCCTGAATTCTCATCACCAAAGCTGCAAGTTGAAGAGGTATTTCTTTTGATGCACTGCAGAGCTTTTTAATGTCTTTGGCGAAATCTGAAATATGATTCCCCTAATTCTTGAAAAAAATTCTTATTAAAAAATGGATAATACTAAAAAATCACATTGGCATATCTAATCCACTAATTTTTAGCTTGTGCAGTTGCTGGCAATATATTAGCCTACGCATATTTTCAAATAATTCAACTGCAAACAAAACCAATTAATCCTCCACAGATACCAGATCAAATTTAATAAAAAGCTTGTAATGCCTACATCTCCACAATCGTGCTGCCAGATACTTGGATGCATTTTCCCTCTCCCTCTCCACACAAACCCTTTACTTTCTCTCAACAAATCAGTGGAATGGTTCTGGTTGATCATTAACACTTTATTTGACCAAAAAAATGACACATTTTAGAAGAGCTGAATCAAAATACTTTGTAATACTTTTAATATTAGTGCTACTGAGAGATTGTGCAAAAAATGATACATATAATAGGTTTTAAGCTTGAATGGAATTTGATTGTGGTGGATTTGTTTTTCTGGTTGTGTTAAGGACTCTGATGCAGAGCTTATGGTTAATTGTTGTCTGACAGATTGAGCCTGGCTTGGAAGGAAGGAGCAGAAGTGCAAATAAATGCGGAGCACGATCACCATCAGGTTTGACAAAACCATCTACTGGAGTTTCTCAAGGTAGTTCATTGGAAAAAGTTCCAAGGGACAACCACACTATTGTGATCTTCGATGAAACAAGTCAGCACACTGCAGAAAAGAACCAGGTTTCACTGCAGCTTAAAGATAGATTTGAACTGGGAAGTTCTGAACTTTTGACTTGTACTGAAACAGCCATGCAGGAAAAGAGATTTCATCTGGAAAGGAATGGGAAATCACTGTCAAATTCAGTTAGTTCTCCACATAGTCAATCAGTGGACTTGATTGGTACCGATCAAAATATGCCTGTATATGAGTGGTTTGGTATGGAAACTGAGGGAATTGACTTTGAAAAACTGGATCTTTCAGACAATGCACTAGAAAGTGCAATTGCTGTGGAGCGGCTTTGCAAATCTGTTTGCCTTGAAACACCTTTATCTCATTTTGCTACTGCATATAACAAGCACAAAACGCTGAATTTATATCAGTCTGTTCCAAATGGACTTTTAGAAGTGATGGAGCCGAGCACCACCGTTAACACAAATAGTAACACTGGCAAGGAATTTGAGGCCAGTTCGAAGTGTTTCAATGACAAAGTCAACGACACCTTGCATGGGAGGCTGCATTCTGATTCCCCAGCTTTTTCTAATGCTCCGTCCACATGGGATATTAGAAGACCTTTAATGTCTCCAGTTGGGAAGCTCTGGGAAGGAATCACATCGAGGTCTGGTAGTTCAGAGAAGAGAGTGAGCTCAATTCCAGATCTTCCCTGCATCAATGAAGAAAATGAGAACACCATTGAGGTACCTGAAACAGTTAAGGATGTTGTTGGTTCAGAACAGATGATCAGCTCAGTCAAAAGAGGATTACTAGCTGATATTACAAATAATTCTGATCCTCCAATATCAGTTTATGATTCTGAGATAGTCAGTGATAGATACAGTCTTGCATCTGTGAGCACAGAGTGCAGCTTCACTGGCACTTGTGGAAGGGCCAAATTAAAGCATGGAAACCAGAAAGGCAATAGAAGAAAATATAATAGCAAGGTAAAGGAGAATCGGAACCTAGTGGGTGTAAGTGGTGTCAAAAGAGCCAGAGAATCTCACCATAACAGATTGAGTAAGCCAGTCTTATCTGGAAAAACCAGTTTGAGAAAGGGAGGCCTAAGTCTTGCGGAGACCAGGTCTAAACATAACAATATTGTGTCAAACATCACTTCTTTTATTCCACTCGTGCAACAAAAACAAGCAGCCGCAGTTGTTACAGGTATCATTTAAATCTTTTTTCTTTTGTCCTGTCTGTTCCCATTAAATGATTATTTATTAAAGGGCTACTTTTTCCCCTCCCTTCCTTAAAAGATAAATTCATCATTTTGTGAATTTTTTATTATGGTTTGGTAATACCATATGCTTAAAGCAACAGTGTCACATTACAAGGTTTAGACCTACAGTGTTTTTTTTTTCATGGTTACGAAGAGGTTACTTAATGCGCAATTAGCATTGTGGTCCTATAAGAACAATTCTTCACCATTCCGAAGTCTTAGTTTTCAGCTCAAAATTCTTTACTGGGATGGGTACAATTGGTCATTTTGCTTTCATTTTGTAGTTGAATCTGAAGAATTGGTCAAGGCATGTTCAATTATAAGTTTGCTGAATCTTGAATCCACTTTGGTCTTATTTTTCTCTTGACACACATGGAGACTGTTTGTTCAGACTTCAGATTGCTTTTGTTAAATCGAAATATAATTATGCATTTTGAAGTTTGAACATAAAGCTCCAAATGATCTGGTTCTGGTTATTTGAGTTTCTATTTATTTTCTTAGTTAAATCTGTTCCACTTAAGGTATTTTAATAATAAAAGCTGCTCTGTAACAATTTAACATGTTATTGGTTCAGATTGCGCATACTGAAATATTACTGGCAATTTGGATCAAACTACTGACGATGATTATTAACACCTGTTGTCATGGTTTATAAAAAAATTGAGATGCTCAATGAGCTGCCTCATTTTATGCACCTGATTTTATATACTTGGTCATTTTAGGTTAAATTCTTGCATTTGATTGTAATATCACTGCAATCCCATGCTATTATTTGGAAATGGCTTCCCCTTTCTTCAGTGGTTCCATTTCTCTGTAAAACTTTAGTGTCCATTCAGTTTTCTTAGGATGGTAAACATGCCTAATACGAGGCATATTATGATCATGTTACTTATTCATTGAACAAATAGTGTATGTTTATTACAGCATTCCAACATCTCCTCTGTTTCAGTCCATAATTGATATTCAAATACCGGTGCTTCCTTATAGGGAAAAGAGATGTTAAAGTGAAGGCGCTGGAGGCTGCTGAGGTTGCAAAGCGTCTTGCAGAAAAGAAAGAAAATGAAAGGAAGATTAGGAAGGAAGCCTTGAAACTTGAGCGGGCAAAGATGGAGGAACAGAACTTGAGGCAGTGGGAGCTAGAGAAGGAAAAGAAAGACCAAGAACATAAGAGAAAAGAGGCAGATATGGCAGCAAAGAAAAGACAGAGGGAAGAAGAAGAAAAAAAGGATAGGGAAAGGAAAAGAAAACGTGTTGAGGAAGCAAGGAGGCAGCAGCAGCTAGTGCACGAGGAAAAGCTACGTACTGAGAAACAAGAGAAAGAGAGAAAACACCGAGCTGCAGTATGATCTCTTATGCCTTAAAGCAATTCACAATTTCTGTGAGCTGCCAGTTTTATGAATGTTATTAATTTTGAAAATGAATTTAGGATGAAAGAGCATTCGAGAACAAGAAACCCAAGGACAAATCAGGAAAGCATGTTAAGATGGGAAAAGAAAAAGGAGACACCAATCTTCAGAAAGTGCCTGAGACTAAACCTGTGACTTCCAGGGTTTCAACGATTGATGATGGAAAGTTTGAGTTGGGTGATTGTGGTGATAATTCAAAGGTACATATTTTAACATCATTTTTACTTAAATTTTAGCCATAATGCCTTGAAGTTCATGTTTTAAAAAATAAGTCAAAGTTGGATATAATTCCTATTGGAACATAAGCAACAAGAAAAATCATTGTTCCTTCCTCACCAGAAGGAAAAAGTTCTGTTTTCTAATTTCAATCAATGGTGAGTGCTTCTGGTCTCATATTTATTGTTTTCTGCCTTGTTGAAGTTGGTGGTCTCAAGTAGGATTCTTAAAATTGATGGTTTCACTGAACTTCACATGCATGGAACGTTCCTCGCAAATTGAGCATTGGCATGACTACTGTTTCTGTTTTTATAATGGATCATTGCATGGGAGTTTGGATGAAAAAGCAATAAAAGACTCTTTTCCATACTACTAACCACCTTGCACAAGGTTATCTCATAAAAATAGTTCTGTTTATGCTCTTTGTGTGTGTACTCGTGCTCAGATTTCCCGTGTTGCAGGAAATGACTGTCATTTTCAAGGCAGCTGGGAATGACAGCTTAAAAGAACAGGCATATGAGATTTCTCCATACAGGGGTTCGGATGATGAAGATGAAGATGACGAGGATGATGATAAAGAGAATAACAAATTTATTCCATCATGGGCCAGGTATGCAACTCAATTTTGTTATCTTGATAGAAATGCCTTCAATGCAATTAGGCTTTTGATTCACATGGAGTACTATGCTTGCATATGCAGCAGTGCTGTTTCTACACGATGTTTTTTGTCTATCGATCTTTCTGCTCTGGGAACTACTGCAATAGATGAGATGACAATAGCCATTTTCCTTTGATACTACACTTATTGTTAAATTATATCCTATTTTGCCTTTTGAGACTTCAATATCTCTCAATGCGTTAATGAAACATTCGTAAACTTATTCTTGATTTCTGCAGTAAAAATCATTTGGCTCTGATTGCTTATTCCCAGCAAAGCATAGACCCACAAACCATTTTCACCCCAGAAAGCTTTCCTGATAAATCTGAAGGTATATTCGGACAGTATGGTATCTTAAACTCTGACATTTGTTTCTGAACTAAATTGTATTACTACTTTGTAGTTCTTTTGCCCAGAAAACTCCAGCAAAAACAGCGGGCACAGCAATGAAGTTTGACAGCATTATATAGTCCTTAGGTCCTTCGGCAACAACTTCAAAACCCTTGTCCAGTAAAAGGTTTGCTTTCTTTTTTTCCCTCTGGAAAATAGCAAGACTATTTGCTTTGGTGCATTGGCATTGCATATTGCTGTGAACATCAATCTAGGTGTATCATATGACAATGACCTTCATTGCGGCAGTTTACTGTAACAGTTCACCACCCTTTGTTTAGCTTTTTCCACCTCAACTGCTCTCAATCTCAAACATTTCAGAAAAAGAAATAGTCCCAGTCATGAACTTGGCAGGCTCAATTATTTGGATCCATCTTCAGTATCATGCTGCCTTAAAAATATCGAAAACATTCTTGGCTGTTGTGACTATATAAAACCTATAGTCTACATCTGTTTCTTTGCGTGCATTACTTGTATCCAATCCTTCCCCATGAGTGCAACTACAGAACCATGTTAATAACGGCATACCGACAACCATCTACTTCCCCCTATTTTTCTTCATGGTTGCCACTCCACCTTAAAGTAGATGCACTTATTTCTAATCTAATATTTTCTTGTGTTTTCAAAGTCCAGTCTTTGGATCCACTTAAACAAACATGTGTATTTTTATAACAACAATAATTTTGATCTAATTATAACAAGGATTTAACAGTCACGTCACTTTAGTAAGACTTCTTAATTTCAATTTTGGTTCTAAAAGTAATTTAGCTAAATCTCCTGTTTGAAAGTAGCAGTAAGGGAACCAGAGAACGTTGTCCCTGAGCGTGCTCAATTGCACTAAGTACATGCTCTCATGCAGAGTTGTGATGGAATTTGTTAAACCTTATCAGGAAAGAAGCCATCCCGGAAAGAAAAAAAAGAACAAAATTTACTGTAATGAGATTTACACTGCATAATTGCCTAAAATTTTGGTCACAAAAATCAAATTTAAGTAAGCTAAACCTTGTTGTCTGACCGTTTATATTTAATTATCATGAGAAACTGAAGTAAATTTGTTTTCGCTCTTCTGTGTCAGGTTTTGATGAGGACTCCATTCGTAATTCACGGGTAGGTGAATTCGTAGCACATAAATTAGCTTAGAATCTTAGGTTTGCAATCATGTGAACACTTTAGAACTGTTCAACGTCCAGCTGCTGTCATTTATTTCCAGGTGCAAGCGGAAGGTTAAGTGATATAAGCTATTGTAACGCTGTCTTTCAACCTAGAACAGGTGTAGCTCTAATATCGTCACCTTTAATTTTTATCTTCTAATATATAACCTGTACGTGGCGTTGCGTTTTGCTCAAGGGAAAGGGTGAATAATTTTGTGGAATAGCCATGATTCGCATCTGATCTCCTTGTTTGACCATTGAAACGCCAGCCATGCTCTTCTGTTGCTGTTGCTTTTGCTTTTGATTTGAAACCCAACAGCTAGCTTGTGATTAACCTTGACCAATGGTTGCACTTAGTGCTTTCATTTTGCAGTCTTCCATGTGAAGTGGGGAATATATATGATGAGTCTGCGACATAAAATTTCAGATTAAATTTGACAGAGACACGCAATAAAAAGCAAATTTATCTGTTTCGGTTCGTGTTTTATTTTTTCAATTTTAATGAAATGTTTTGGTTTATGAGCGTTTATCTTCGGTATGTTGTGTTGTTTCGGGGTTATATTTTATATATATAATTAATCAATTTTATATATGAAAAAAATAAAAAGAAAAAAAAGATAAATATAATTTTTTTTTATAAAATCAAAGTTGATGCAACAATTTTATTTTTTTATAATATTTTTTTTTTAATTTTTATTATTTTAATTTTGGTTCTTGCATTTTCACACATATCTCATAAACAATAATATATATAACCAAGTATTATTTGAATAGTTCAATAAAAAAAATCAATTTGATGTTATTAGATTAGATGGAAAAAAGCAAGAAAATCAAGTCATATTAGTGATATACAATATGGAGATGAGGTGGTGGGAGAAAAAAAAAATCCAAGGTTGAAATGGCACAGATGAGGTAATATCAACATGTTTTTGTTAATATTTGACTGATATTTGGAACTGGTAAAAATTTAAATTAAGTTAAAAATGACGTTGTTTTTTCTCATTTTTTTAACTGATACGAAACGTTTCAGTCAAAATAAAACTGTGCTAGCACAAGAAAAATCCCGGACCCATGAAACAATTTTTGTTATAGCAAGACAAGCTATAATATTTTATTTGAATAGGATTGAAACTTTGATAAAATATTCCTAAGAACTTATTGTAAAAATTAAAGACACTGCTATTCGAGTTCAAAATCAAATTGGAATAGGTTTTTCTTTATTTTCCTAGCTGTTTTAAGAATTTGAAGTTTTAATTGGTTTAGATTTCCATACCTAGATCAGCTTTAACTTTTATGTTGTGAAAATCATATTGTTGAATAACATCACATTATTCTTCTCTATGCTTGATTGTTTTTGCTTAGAACATGATTATCCATTTTGTACCCTATTTCTTTGGCAATACAACAATAATGCAATAAAGTCAAATTTGCAACAAGCTTCTGAAAAAAGAAAAAGAAATAAACAATAATGTTCAAGCCATTCAAAGTGAGAAACAAAGTTGAAAAGGTACGTCAAAATTATAGAAATACTTGAGAAAAATAGATTCTCACACCAACAAAGAACATAAAACACATAAATTTGATATAAACAACATGTTTGTGCCTGATGGAGGGCAACATTAATTGCAAAAGAATAAAAGAAAATGCCAACCTGAGATGTCATCTTTGGTTTAATAATTGAACTCCTTCCTTCAATTTTAATATGCTTAACATTGAGTTAAGATAAAAAACGTAAATCATATATAATGAATACCAATCAATTTACATAAGATTTTCTAAATATATAGGGATTGATACGGGATAAAATGAAGTTTTAGTATCGAAATATAAATATCTAAATCTATAGGGATTAAAAATGTAAGACTCAAACGATTAAGGGGTCAAATTGATTTTTAAAAAAACATAAGAATCAAATTGAGTTTTCAAAGATTGCAATATTCATAGCATGATCCCATGAAAGAAAAGAAAAAGAGTGCGATTTATATGATCCCATGAAAGCCATGCCCTCCTCCTTTATGCAAATCCCCATGGCCATGATTAATAACTTTAGTAAAAGCTGCAGGCAGCAAGTGGAACTGAGTGTCTCCAAATAGTAATCTATATATATCAGAAAGGTGGCACCAATGACCATTTGGGTTGGGTGGGGTTGGTTCATAGAGAAGTAGGAGCCCTCTCGCAAGAAAAAACAGTTCATAAACTAAGAGACCCACATCTGATCTCATTCCCATTGTCAGTTATTTTCATGGCCAGTCGAGGATCACCCACGCTCCCATTTCTCTCGACCGTTTAAACCCCATTTTCCCACCAACCACCCTTGAAAAGTTCTCTCATAACTACCATGATTGTCTTCAAGAAAGCAGAACAAGCCTTTACTGTCAAACATTCTTCATTTTTCCTTCGTTGAACTCTCTCTCAGAACTTGGAAGAAAACAATAGAGAACCAAGATTCAGCGAGTATGAGTACAAGAAAGATACTTTTTATCATCTTCCTCTCCATTCTCTTTAGCTTCGAAGGCCCTCCTCTTGTGCTAGCAAGTAGTAGGAATATGAGCCTTGAGTTCCCCTCTTTCAATCTCCGTAATCTCACTCTCCTCGGCGACTCTTATCTCCGGAATGGTGTGATTGGCCTCACACGTGACGTCACAGTGCCTTCTTCAAGCTCAGGCACTGTAATCTACAACAACCCGATCCCATTTTTTGATCAAGAATCCAATACCACAGCTTCTTTCTCAACAAGGTTCAGTTTTTCTATCCATGGTGTCAATGAAAACTCTTATGGTGATGGCTTGTCTTTTTTTATCTCACAAGATAACCAAACTCTTGGGAGCCCTGGAGGGTACTTGGGTCTTGTTAATTCTTCTCAACTGACCAAGAACAAGTTTGTGGCTATTGAGTTTGACACCAGGCTTGATGCCCATTTCAATGATCCAAATGACCACCATATTGGTTTGGATATTGATAGCCTCAATTCAATCAAGACTGCCAATCCGATCTTGCAAAATATTGATTTAAAGAGCGGGGATTTGATCACTGCTTGGATTGATTACAAGAATGATTTGAGGGTCTTGAAAGTTTATATCAGTTATTCAAGTTTGAAACCAAAAAAATCCTTACTAACTGTGCACATTGACCTCTCTGAGTATCTTAAAGGTGATATGTATGTGGGGTTTTCAGGCTCAACGGAAGGAAGCACTGAGCTTCACTTGGTAGCGAATTGGAGCTTCAGAATCTCTGGCTTCCTTCCTCTGAACCCAAATTCAAATCCTCATAATGTATCTGATAGTTCAGTGACGATAACATCGCCTGTTATTCCTATATCAAATGCTGCAAATAAACGTCACAGGAGCCTTGGTTTCGGTCTTGGGGTTACTGTTCCCGCTATCTTTTGTGCGTTCCTATTGGCTTTTGGTTATATTTCTTTCAGGAAGTGTCAGAAGATTGAAAGAGTTAAGAGCCTGAAAGCAGAGCTAGTGACAGGGCCAAAGGAATTCAGCTACAAAGAGCTGAAGTTAGCCACAAGAGGGTTTCATTCAAGCAGAATAATAGGTGTAGGTGCATTTGGGAATGTCTACAAGGCCTTCTTCAAATCGTCGGGTACCATTGCTGCAGTGAAAAGATCGAAACATTCCCATGAAGGTAAAACTGAATTCCTTGCTGAATTGTCAATTATAGCCTGCCTAAGGCACAAGAACCTGATCCCACTACAAGGGTGGTGCGTTGAGAAAGGTGAAGTGCTGCTTGTATATGAATTTATGCCTTATGGGAGCCTTGATAGGATGCTATATGAAGAAGGAATATTTTTAAACTGGGAACACAGGCAAAAGATAGCAGTTGGCCTGGCCTCTTCGTTAACATATTTGCACCACGAATGCGAGCAGAAAGTCATTCATAGAGATATAAAGACTAGTAACATAATGCTGGATGGAAACTTCAATGCAAGGCTGGGTGACTTCGGATTGGCGAGGCTAATGGAGCACGACAAGAGTCCCGTGTCAACGCTTACTGCTGGAACAATGGGATACTTGGCTCCTGAGTATCTTCACTGCGGTAAAGCCACTGAGAAAACTGATGTTTTTAGCTACGGAGTGGTGATACTTGAACTGACTTGTGGCAAGCGGCCCATTGAGAGAGAGCCGGCTAGCCAAAAAATGATGAATTTGGTTGACTGGGTTTGGGGATTGTATGGTGAAGGAAAGATCATTGAAGCAGCTGATAGTAGGTTGAATGAAGAGTTTGAGGAGGAGGAAATGAGAAAGCTGCTACTCGTGGGTTTGAGTTGTGCTAATCCGGATGACATGGGGAGGCCTACCATGAGAAGAGTCCTTCAAATCCTCAATGGCGAGGTTGAGCCGATTGATGTGCCGAGGAAGAAACCGAGCCTCACATTCTCTTGCGGCTTGGCATTGACGATTGAGGACATTGTTTCTGATTGTGACTAGTCTCACATGAGACATTGTAGCTAACTCAAGTCTTACTGGTTGATTGATTCTTTCAGTTTTTCTCTTTTTGTTAAAATTGTTATTTTGTTTTCAGTGATTAGAGATAGTAGGATTTGTTTCGGACATAGTTCAAAACTACTGTGTTGAACTATGCAGTCTCTCTGCGATACTTTGGACATATATTATAGGACAATATCTTGTAACCCTTTGAATGTTGTATTTGGTCTCTTCCATCATCAAACAAGTTTTTCTCTTCTGCGTTAGCATATCCTAAGAGAAATCAATACGCTAAGGTAAGGAAAACTCATTGACATTTCGGGGCTGCGGTTCCACGAGTTTCGAACTTCTACATGGTTCATTTCAGATACAGGTTAGCCATCTCCTTCGAAATTGTTTGCATGGAGGCTTTTAAGGTGGCAAATGGTGATTTTGATTGCAGCACTGGCCTGAATAGCGTGGGAAAGGGTTAAATCCAGCATCCTCCATAACCAACAAAGCCATTTGAGGTGTGCTGAGGCCTCATGACTTGATGCCACTGATATGCAGCATGCTTGCTTAATTTTTCAAGAAATTCGTACCTCTTTGTACTTGATCCTCTCTTTCTCTTCTTGCAAATTATGCAACAAGATCCCTCATGATTCCATTGAAATATCGGGAATTTAAACACAAAGGAAAAGGAGAAACAAGTTGGATTTGCAAAGGCTTGTCATTTTGATGATGTGAAGAGTAATTGTTTTGAAGTTTGATTGCGGTTGTCTTTTAAAGTATTTTTTATTTGGAAATGTATTAAAATAATATTTTTAATTTTTTTTTATATCAGCTCATGAAAATGACTTAAAAACACTAAAAAAATTTAATTTAAAATAAAGAATAAAATAAAAATAAAAATCAATTTTATTCAAAAACATTTTTGAAATGCAATGTCAAATGATTTGATACTTAAATAACAATGAAATGTGTGTGTTTTTAATTTATAATCCTCATTTAAACCCTGAAATATCCTTTATATTCCCAATAAACTTCAAAAAAGGAAATCTTACTTGGAATTATACAATTATACTCAAATTGGAGTCAAATGATTTTGATACTCAAATAACAATGAATTATGTGTTGAAGTCATAGACAATCTTATCTCACTACTTTTTTCTCTAAGGTTAGCATGATGATTATTAAATGAGTAAGATTTATTAATATGAACATGTTTGAATTTGAGATGAGGAAATCCATGTTGAATTTGTCTTTCACAAACAAAAATATATCCCTTACAACCTTCTTTTGAGCCTCAAATATTTCTTTGGTAATAACCAAGACTAAGATCATCCCTAACATTAGAGGCATGCTTTGAAAGTTCTTATATGGAAGAAAGGAAATACAAAAAGAACAAAAGTGATACAAAAAGGGCAAGAAAATAACCATACAAAAAAAATGAAAAGCTCTATAAAATATCTCAGATAATGATGCAAACTCCACAATTGAGGATAAAATATAAATAGCAAAACATGATGTGTAGTTTGGATAATTTAAGTGGGATCAATAATCAAAATGATAAAATTAAGGTGGCAAGCCAAAAAAATCTCTATAAAAAATAGGTGTTCCTATGTTTTAAAATTTTAAGCACATGTTGAGTCTTGTATATCATATTTTTTTTCATAGACATGAACTTTAGTCTATATTACATGTTTTTAAAAGCTATTTCTAATGTATAAAAATAATATATTTATATTGATTAGTTTTAGCCTCTGGGAAAAAAAATTGTATAGTTTTTCACAAATAACATGAGCAAGATGCTCCTATTTGAAAACCAAAACTCTCATTTTTTAGAATCCATTTAAGCCATTCATTTTTTAAAAGTAGATAAAATCTCAAAATAATTTTCTATATTTCAAAATAGCCTTCCACCATCAGTTTTTGTTCATTGTATATCATGGATCGCTTCATCCTCCAAGAAAACTCTAAAGATTTTTGGGGAAATCGATCACCATATGCAGATAGCTAGCCTTCTTTGCATATAAAAAATCCGCATGTTATTATCTGTCAGATGACTCAATTTGGATGAGCTTTAGTAGATTAAGGTCCATAATATATATGTAAAACAAATTGGTGAGAAGAAAGAGCTGAAGGGGCTTGAAAAAAATACACTGGCATTGCACATCAATGACATAATTTGAATATACAAAGATGCCATTTGGCTGTAAAAATTGCCATAAAATACGGATGTACAATTAAATTTCTTTTGCTGCTTCAACTAACATTTCGTATACAGGAAATCTCATTCTTAATGGCCACTTTCCCTTGAAAAGTAATGCTGCAACTTTGGGAATGCTTCAGGCCAGAATAAAACAATAGTAACTCTAATCTGTTAAGACTACTGCGGCACAGAAATAATCAATAACCTCATCACATGATCAAGTACTTTGCTTATCCTTTATTATATGTTCCCTTCTGGTCTAGTTCTGTTCCACATAAACTGATATAGTATTTGCTGCATTTTCTTGGCGAAAATTGTCCTGCTCTTCGATTTCTATCTCTTCCTTCCTTTCTACCAATTTGGTCTTCCATCTAATACCAACTGCCTGTGCCTGATCTGCAAAGAGAACTTTCGAGAGAGGTGAACTGCAGATATCTTTGTAAGTTTCATAACTAGCAGCACAAGTATTTCCTCCCTCCAATATTGTTGACAGAGGATGCAAAACAGAGAATGCATCATTGCTTCTATCCAGCGTTTCTTTCACAAGTAGAAAATCAGCGACCAATTTTGATTTACTGAATTGCACAAAAACTGCAGTTTCATCCAGACGACATATTGATGTTACAGAGGTTGGGCCAAATACTTTGGAGATGCGATCTTTTATAACAGCTGTCTTGAGGTCAGATGGAAATCCCCAGATTAAAACAATGTTCTCAAATAGAATCCCTGTCTGCCACTTCTTTAGGTCTCTACATCTCAAAGACTCTGCAGTTCTATGCCCGGTGCTTAAATCAATGATGTCTCCATTGATCCAACTGAGATATAGAAGGTTAGCATGCTTCTGGAGCCTCTCATTACAAGCCAAATTCTCAGATGGCGAATAAAGTTTAAAATCAATGCCTAGAAGATTGCAAGCCTGTGCAAAGATACATCCAGTCATGAATGCATCATATCCAGCTTCATGTTTGACTCCAGAAATCCAGCTGGAAGACCTGAAAATAGATATTCAATCTTGGTTAAAAGAGCAGCTTCTCCTCAGTTATAAGCACAAAATCAAAGAGCAGAGCAATTCATTCTTTTGCCGTGTGAGATGCCAACATGCCTGACAGACAAAATTACTTGTGTTGACTTTTACTAGAACAGAATTTTGACTTGAAGACAAAACAGGCACCAAATAGATGCATAAGTACATTAATCCCCCAGAAGTCCTTTTTGAAAGTTATCTTTCGAACAAGACAAATTCCCATCAAAAAGTGATTCTGGCACTTGCGTACTAGAAATGGCAGGTGTCCATATCATGGGGTGGTAGGGGGATGATACCTTGTGGTTTGAACACCAGATTATCAAGTAATATAAACTCCATGGAGTTTTATTTTTGAATTGCTTCACTTAACATACATGAAAGGCACTTTTTTTGTATGAGACAACATACATTTACAGACAGTTCGAAGGTAAAAAGGGGGAGGCAGCTTTGCAACGGAATGAATTATGCAATTATCATTTTATAATTTACAAGAGAGAGAGACCTTGTATCATCCACTTGAACCTCCACTTTAACAGATGAGCTAAAAGTCAGATTACAACTTTCATTCGAAGCAAAAGCAATTTGTGGACAGAGTGATAAAAAGGCTGAGGAGAGTGATGTCTTTGATTTCTTCATCCTTTGCTTGAGTATATTGTTAGTATTCAAGAGTATTTTAGTGTCAATGATGTATGGAAAACATTTGTTAACAGAGTGGAGAAATTCTTCAGCTTCCAACGGAAGAGGACCCAAGAATTTGCTGTGTACATGCGCTAAATCTGCATCACATAAAGCAACTTAATTAATACTGAATCAATATGGCACCATCTTGAAATGCACGACCATTATCCATACCCAAGAAGCAATTGTGACCGATAATCAACTTCTTTTCAGAGGAAAGGAGGTCAATAACATGGCGAAACCCAATTGCAGCTTTGATCTTCATCTCTGCTCGTCTACGATAGTCATCCATTACTTCTTTCTGGGGGAGGAAAAAAAGCTAAGCACTGAATTGCTGGGAGGGCTCGAGTGATGGCACTAAAGATACAGATTTTATATTGGTATTTTTATTTTGGCAACCCCCCTAACTAATTCCAGTAATGTGCTAAAATATATGGTGGACATTCTCCATGCAAAAGTACTTTTTTCCCTTCTCTTACTTGGCATTCATATCAGCTTGTGCTCCTTTCACCCATCAAAATTATTACTTAAAAACAAAAGCCAATGTAAACTCAAAAACATTAAGACCTCAAGGAATGGCAGAACCACATTTGGACAACAGAGTAGAGATTAAAACTATTTTATCCAATTAAAATATCAAATAATCTCAGACAAGAGCTGCTTTAGAAAGCTCAAAATTCACATGAGTGATCTCATCAAACGATCTTTCTCAAAGTGATAGAATGTACTTTACCTTAAGCAAGCCCCTATCACTCTCTGAGTCCGTATACACAACTAACTGCTGGGAACAAGAACTTTCACCTTCAACACGAACAAAAGCGAGATCTTTAAAATGCTTCTTTGTGACCTACATGTTTTGATTTTCATCAGTTAGCATGTTTCAGTCCTCACCTAGCATAGTATAGAACCATTACTCAAAAAGGAATGGTGGTATCAAAAGGATAGCAGAGAAATTCTCTGCACTAAGGAGAATCAATGAGAAAAAAGCTTAGACTTCTACAAGGCAAAACATAAAACCCACGTAAAGAACGGGCAATTAACAGCGTAAAAGATGAGAAAGATGCATTAGAATCATCGACAAATTATTGCAGGTACATGCTGCTTATGTACTTAGCATAATCAACAACATAGGTCCTCCAGTTCAATAGGTAAAAGCACCTTAAAGCGCGTCAGACATCTTCGACTGAAAGTAAAAGAAGATAGAGCAACATTACCGATTGAATCAACCTAAGCTGATGCGAAGTGAAACCATTCAGAGAAAGAGCTGGACGCATCTTGTAAAAAATGTTCTGAAATTGTTGGTTCGAGTCATTTAAAAATGACCCTTCCAACTGAGATCCCGCGCTAGTATCTTTCAACAACCCATCACGCCATTCTCTCAACCTATTCTTCATTCTTTCACTGAACAGAATATCCGTAATGCTGAACAATGGCACATCTCTAGCTTGTTCTGATAACTCATCCTCATATCGCAAATTCAAGCGCCTTAACGCTTCATCTTCTTGCCATCTAGATAAATAAGACACTCCTGCGATTAAACAGCATGGTAAGTTCCCAAATTTACATGCATATACAAATGAAGTGCTGGCAAATTAAGCGGCAGCAGCAGAAGAGGAAAGCAATCCATTACAGAAATGAAATGAAGTTAAAAAGAAAAACCTTGGCGAATGCAGGCATTGAAATCAAAATGATATTTAGCCAAGAAATCCATGGACGTCGTCTGGCAAAGGAACTCACACGAGGAAGAATCAGTTGGAACCTCTTGACGCGGAAATATATAGAAATTGTGCCTGCACAGCACAGCACAGCATTCTTGACTTTACTAAACTTGGTTTATCACAAAGTTGCAAATCGAGAAATGTAAATTAAATATTTACTTACGGGTGAGCAATGAAGGAGAGACGAAGAGGGTCCCAACGAAAGGGGCAAACACCAAACTGAACAACAGCAAATTTCTCAGCAGAGTCTTTAACTTTAAGGTACTTGACATCGAAGCGGTCAAACTCCAAAGACTCGCGCCATGGAGCGCTTGCGACTCCGGTCATTTCCAAGTCGATGGCCACGAAATCGGCGGCTTTCAGGTGGGTTTTCAGGTCAGCGACTGCGGACTCGAAGTTTGATTGGGTCACGTGCTTTAGAGGGAATGAAGAGGAGAAGGAGCAGTAGTAGGCACGTGAGAGTGTCGTCCTTAGCCATTGATGCTTTCTCATTCTCGTTGTTTGGTCTGGTCTATGTAGGTTATAAGGGTTTTTATTTTTACAGGGTTTAATAAGTGTGGACCGCGTGGTGTGAACAGTGATTCCAACCGGAAATTTAATATAAAGTTTATTTTTTAAAATGGTACTATATATGTTATAAAATAATTCTTTTAATAAAACCCACTAAACCTTCTTTTTCATCTGTGAAAACAACAAAAAGTAGGGTTCAGATATTTATATGGATATTTTGTTTTGGGGTTAGATGGATATAAAAGAAAAACAATGATAATTTTTTAATAGATTTTTAATAAAAGGGATTTAGGAAATTAATCCAAAATTTTGTTAAGGTGTCATTTGTTTTTTTATTGAAAAAAAAACTCCAAATTTAAACAGAATTATTATCAAATATAGACTTGGCATTACATTTTAAATATGCTTTTAAATTTTTTATTCATTTTAAATTAAAAAATAGTATTTTTAAATTATTACTTCCCAAACACCCCCTTAATCTGGCACAAAGATGGTGTAGGGGTGCTGGCCAAACCACCAGTCTCGGGTTAAGAACTTGGAAGTTGCAGGCAGAGCTGCTGCAAAGGGAATTGATTAGCCAATCAAAGGCAACGAGAGCTATGATCATGGAGGATATACAACACACAACTAACACCATCTTTTGGCTTTGCGCACAGCATAGGTAGGGTATAGTTACAAAATTGTACTCTTGTGAGGGCCAAAAACTTCCTGGTAATATATGTTACGCTAGGATTGTTTCAAGCGACACAAGATGCCTGGCATTCGCAATTAAGCAGACAAATGTTTCCATGACCTGGTTAATGTACACAGACCGCTGCGGCGGCGCCTCCTGGTCGAGCTGAATTCATTTGGATTGTTAGTGGAGCTTCTCAGGCATCTCTCAAATGGCATCTCCTGGTAAAGTATCTCGCAAGTCTGAAGCATTTGATATGGTAGCGGACCGACCATTCAAACACCAAGGACATCCTGTCAGGCAGGTAAGAGATGAATCAACAAAATCATATGAGAATTGTCTGTCCCTAAATGATGCATATTTTCCCCCTAGTACAGGTGCATTCCAGGACAGCGTCAAGCTGACTGGGACTTGTGGTTTAGCGACCATTATCAAACTCGAATCGAACAATTTCCTTTGCGGACAAGATCAGAAAGGGCTTCGTTGGCTAGAAAGGGGCTTCTCTAATTGTTGAAGGATAAATGCAGCTGAATTACTTACCAGATCTCCATATTTCCAAAGTTCATTGTGCTTCCAAGAATCACTGATCTGAAATAGAACATTAGAAATCATAAAGTGTGGTCCCAGGCAGGTTGCTCACTGGAGTGGCTTCATATTGCAATATTTGCATGTGTTGTGATTTCTTCACAAGGTCCGAATTAGGCGAGCTGCAAAGGCACCGTCCATTGAATGTTTTACAGGATCAGAGGAATAGAAACCACGTTTTGTTACAAAACCAGGTGGCACATATCTGTCAACAGGATCTATACGAAATTCCTGACACAAAAGATTGAAAAACTATAAGACTTGACCAACAAGTTGCAATGCCAAAATAAATTCTTTAATGCTCTTTGTTGTTTGTTGAGTGAGCAGTTGCCCGGGGGATGACTGCAGAAGAGTTTAATATTATCTTTTAAAATCTCCAGATTATAAGAAAATCCCTCTCTCCTTATACTTGGAATGAAGAATGAAAAAAAATCAGACATGATAGCAGATAAGTTTGAGCTCTTACAGGATGTCTGAGAAGAAATGCATCCACCCTCTCTTCATTCTCTTCAGGATCTATGGAACAAGTACTGTATACTAAAACTCCACCAGGCTTTACCAGTCTGCAAAAGCACAGCAAACATTGTCAAGGAAACACAAGAAATAAGACATTTGATCAAGAGGAAAAGTCATTGAGTACTGGTTTTTTTTTAAGAAAAAAAAAAGTCAGGCAAGCATCCAGGATAAACAATAGAATGTGTTCATAATTTTCTCGCATAACCGATGATGTTATATTGGTTATTAGAGAGAGAGAGTTATAATCTCACATGGAAGCAGCTTCAAGAAGCTCCTCTTGCAATTTCTTAAGTTCTTCCAAATCCTCCAACCTCCTATTCCATCGCAAGTCTGCTCTCTTTAACAAAAAAGAAAAAAGCTATCAGCAATTATTGTGTATATCTTGTGTCCCGGATTAAGAAATTAATAGAGTGAGGAAAACATCAGATGACAAAAAAAGACACTAAACGAAGTCCTTAGTATTATCAAAATTCAATGCAACTAATATTTTTAAACATATTAGTTGGTAGACAACTACCTTGGACAGAACACCAAGCCCGGAACACGGAGCATCCAGCAAAACCTTATCAGACTTCAACTGACAACTTTCCTAAAAAATTAAGAAAAGGAAAAGGAAACAAAAATTAATCTATAAAGGCTTTTATCTTGATGGCATTACAGCTTTTTACAGTATGAAAACAACTTACAGCAAAGGTGCGGAGATCAGAAGGGATGGTGGTAATGACACCATCGACTTGGTGCAACTTGGCTGTCTCCTTAAGGATTCTCAACCGGCCTTTGTTTATGTCAATTGCATATAACATGCCTATAATCCATAAGATATCACCACGCTAATATAATATTACTTCACTAGAAAACTGAAGAATTAAAACAATCATCATAGCAGAACAGCTTAGTAATTTTGTTTTTTAGCGCAGTCAATAATAATCAGAGAAATATAAATCTGGGGAGGGGGTGTTAATTGCCCCAATTAATCTTTTTCAATAGTCCTTAATAATTTTGGACGTTCAAATTTATCCTCCATTTTCTAATTTAAATGGATTTTTGTGATTGCTTCAATTTTATTATTAAGCTAATAATTTTGTTCAAGTATAATATTAATTTTTAGAATAATATTGCTATTACTGACAGGGCTCAATTGGATAGAGTAACAAAAGGGGAGAAGCAATAATGCGGAACTGAAGGACATGCATATCTCACCTACAAGCCAGCTGCAATTGGCTTATAATGTAGAAGTAGGGTATAAAAACGCATGCAGATGAGATGAGGCAGTTGGTTTAAGCAATGAGCGGAGTGAGAAAGATGTGAGGTTAAAATGGCATAATAAAGGCTAAAAAGCACCAGAAAAGAAAGCAGTAACTCTTAGAACTAGCATATATGACCTTTCTTGGTTTACAAATACCTTGGCCTTGCATTTGTGATGCCATGTAAAGCGTCTTTCCTCCTGGAGCAGCACAACAATCAACGATGCTATCGCCAGGTTGAGGATTAACTACAGAAACTATCAAGCCTGCAATAAACTTGTGTCAAAATATTGTAAGACATTTTGAGTAAGCCAATATCAGTTGAACCAAAAGTAAAAGCCAGGTCAATTCCAATTTTACTCAGTCTGTAATTGTAAATGCAAGCAGGTTTAAACATGAACTTGACAAACATGGATTCAGTTATCACAGCGGTTGAACGTAGCCTTAAGGTGATCGTCATATAGTTTAGAAATGAGAACAGGCCTAGAAAGCAGAAAACTACAAATGTTGAGGATGTTTTATCACCATATCCTACTGCATTCCAACACACTAATTTTCATTTTCTTATATATTTATCTTCTTTGTTGTTCTCATGTGGTGAATACCGTAGTTTTTGTTCCAAGGGTAATCAGAAGGTAAGACAAATATCAACCTGCACTCTCATCCTGGACTGCACATAGACCTTGTTTCAGCAATCCAGCTTGTATGATACTCTGAAGCAAGGAAAAGTATCAGTATTCTGTAAAGTGATAAGTGATCAGATAAGAGTAATGTGTTATCGACCATTAAATGTATATTCATGCACGTGTTTGTGTCTCTGATAACACCGTTTTGTTGTTTAGTTTTTTACAATTGGAGAACTACAGAACAACATATCTCAAGGTCAGAACCAATTAAGAAAAAGCTATTATAAAGGCTTGTTATTCATTAATGTAAAAACCAGCCATCTAATGGATCTTTAAAGACTAACAATAGAAGCTAGTCTCCCTACATGCATGTCTTGTGTTGGCTATTGAGTAGAGCTGATGTCTGCAACTTGCCACTGGATAGAACAATTTTCACTGTGTACCTAGTATGAAACGACTATACCTTTCTGCGTAAATATGGCTGAAATATCATAACTAATACCTGCAGTCCAGTTTTAACACGGACAAAATGGTCCAAGTGCAAAGAAAGCTCGTGAGGGACCTGGAGTTCAAGTAAAGATCATCAATTTCAGCATCCTTCCATGACATGCTATGCATGTAAATATACGCACATTTTCCCGCATGCGTGTGTGTGAGAGAGTGAGTGAGAGAGAGACAGACAGACACAAAGACAGAGAGAGACCATAGTTCCAAACTATTAGGAAAAATGCAACCCTACTAAATAATGCTAATCGTCCCATCCCATCCGCTGAGGATCCATGAAAAATCTTGATCTTTCTACACTAAAAAAAAATATCATGCACCTTCAACATATTGAACTGCATCACAAGGTCAGCTCTCGTAACTCCTTTCCCACTGTTTGCCCTGAGATCAGTATTGGGAAGGAAGCTTATGAGAACCATGCAATTTAATTTATGGACAGAAAAAAAATAGCAAAGTTTAGCTGAAAAAAACCTCAAGCTGAAACTAGGGTCATCGTTGTTCCACATCATCAGCTTAATTGCTTTTTCTTGCCCTAAATGCTTCGTCCAACGCCTTACCATCCACTGAAACATTATATAAATCGAGAAATGGTGAGCATGAATGTCACATATAGTAATTTATTATGTTTCCAATCTATGAATTACTATACCTCATTTTTTTTAAGAAATAAGAAACTCGTACAATAAAATGCATATTTTACTATCACAACCCATTCATCTTGCCTATTTTGTTGCTTATCATGTCAAACAAGGGATGTTGCAAGACATACATCTATCCAGATTTTGCACAGCCAAGGTGGCAAGGAATTTGTATACATGAATGAGGTTTATGACCACAGATTTTTATTGAATTTCAGCTGAAACTGGTGAATTACCTTGAGTATAAATAAATTAAGATAAAAGAACTTATGCAAGTTTAGTGCATAGATGTCAAGTAGCATACAAAAGCTAACTTGAATTTCTGTTCTGTAAGTAGAACTAGCTCCTTGAGTTTTTACAGAAATCCACAAACATCTCATGGGTTCAATTTCCTAGGAAAATGTAGATCATAATGAATGACCAATTGATTTAAGAGGTTGTTTATGTTATGTCAACAATCACAGCAGCAATTTAAACTATCTTATGCTCACAACAAGCGCAACAGTTGCAATATGCACTCACCACGGGATGAGAATAGAGGATGGCAAGAGCACGTGCTTGGGCGCGATCATCACCTTCCAATTTAGGAAGGGGGAGTGAGTTACTTTCCTACATCCAAAATGTTTGTAACTCAGGATACCCTGAGGCATGCCACTTGATTTAACATATATTAAGATAAGTAGCAAATCTTCTTTTCCTTGTCCTGGATATGTAAATAAAGTGGCAAACCTTAAGCAGCACTAGCTTCCGGAGAATCCCGTTGACCATATTGCCAGCACCAGGCCTGAGGGAAACTTTTGCAAGCCTCACATTCTGCAGTCATGACATGCAATATTTAAAAAAAATAATCTCACAAGACAATTTCAATAGACCAAATAATAATATCCAAATATTGAAACACTAGGTGAGAATTTATGCCAGAATCTGACCTCAGGCCAGACCACTTGAATTAAAATTAGTACATATGAAGTTCCTCTAAAATGAAGAAAACTTTTGAGTTCCTATAAGCCATATAGTTGGCCATGCTGTTATAAGAAATACAACATCTACCTATATCATTTTTTCCTTTTCAAAGAACATGAATATAAAATTACATGAAACAACTGTTAAGGAATCATCTCACCTAAAAGCTTAAGCTTGTAAGTGAGGCCCCAGAAAATGATTTATATTATTCTCTAACACACACCCTCAAGTGAAGCCCTTTGGGCTTGAAACTTGCACAGGCCCACATCACCTTGTGCTTGATTTTTTTATCAAATAGAATGGGGGTGGTGAGATTCGAACTCGTGACCGTTGGGTCAATAGGGCTCTGATACCATGTTAATGAACCATCTCACCTAAAAGCTTAAGCTTGTAAGTGAGGCCTCGGAATATGATTTATATTATTCTCTAACAACAACCAACTCATATATGATGCTAGCAATCTATTTCCAACTAACATGAGTTTTAAATTAGAAGATTGATTAACATGTTCATCCTGAAAATACTTCTGAAATATGAGTTACTTCTCATTAACACGTGAAGATACCGCATCCCAAAATAGAAATCCGTATCTTTGATGACCCATACTTCTTTACACCAACCCAAGACTTTGCTCTTACTAACACAAAAAGGGGGTCAACTGAAGCCAGGGGGAGTAAGGTAGCAGGTCACTAAGTTTTCTACTAAGAAAAATCTTGTAGAAAAGAACTCTGAGAAAGAAAGAAAACTCTTAACAAACTTACCTCATCAACAACAGCATATGATGGCATGTCTAGCTTCACAATCTCATAAAAGCCAATCCGGAGAATCTAAGAAAATGGGAAAAGAAATGTGAGACAAGACCTGGTCCCAAATTTAAATTATTACATATTTTCCTTTGATTGTGTTTTTATAAAATGAAAAGCCGAGTTTATATTCACCAAAAAACAATCTTATACTTTGTCTAAACAACAACCAAAAAAAATTTGAACACAAGTGAATACTCTAGTCAATGAAATTCTTTCATTTTACGATAATATGGGTAGCAATAAAGTGATAGCAGGCAAATATACAGCTATTCTGTAAGGACCATTGGATACTGCGATTGCAGCACAAAGCTCGGATATATTTGTTACACTTCAGACCATGACAGTAAACCATTAGGTAGACAAGTCCGGCAGGTGTTATAAGTGTGATTACTCTCAATCATTCCTGGTCCACTTTTTGTGAACAGTGTTCTACACCTTACACTCTCACAACCTCCTTTAAATGGACTAGACAACACATCTAACGTCCAGAGGTAATCTTACCATCTTATGTCTACTGGTCTACTCAGTCTTGCATTCTCATGACCACTTTTGCATTTACTAGCCCACACATCTTAAACCCAACAGAAACTTTATTGGCCTAGATCATTTATTTAAACACAGAAAAATAATGAAATAACTTCCTTGTATATCTCAAAGTGAGCTAACTATTATACTGCATTCCATGCTGCTCCAGTAAAAAATATCACGCGTAACCAAAAAATAAAAAAAACATACCGAGTACACAATCCAAAACTACCTGCAAGAGAAGAGGTTCCATGCTCCTGAATGCTTTGTCATCATGGCACAATGATCCAATTAGATAATCAAGATATCTTCTCCAGCGAATGGTGCCTCCAACAATATCCGTAACCTATGTTTCATTAGTGAATGAATAAAGGAAAGAAAACAGATGAGTTTACTGCAATCAAGTAGGATGCATTCCCTTAATCATAATAGTGACAACTGGATGTACAAAATATACTATGTTTTGATCTCCTGCAAAGTTTTAAATTTCTTCCAAATAATACAGTGAAGGCTTTGAAAACCAAAATGGAAGTGCACAAAATATTAGTACCAATCTAAGATCACGATCATCCAAATTCTTGGTTCGGAACCCAAGAGTTCTTTCAACATATCCCATCTCATTATCACCAGACCCTTTCCCTTTCTCATTCAAAAGATCAGCAAATGCACCACCCATCTCTATTCTCATCAACCTCACTGCAGAAACTGTATAAAACATGGACAAATCCACATAAGATACAGAGTACTAAATAAGTCCTATAGCAGACGCTATTGAAGCGAGCTTCTCTTTCCAGCAACAAAAAGAGTGCGCACGGAGTGACATGTACAAGGCATTAAGTTTCGAGTTAACACAAGCGAGAGAATACCAGCTCGATGAGGTGAAACCTGTAAATTCAGCTTCTGGGTTTTGCGCATGGGACTCTGAGGACCTGAAAACACCCTATTTGTTTAATCATTGGCAAGAAAACAAATTCAAATCCCATTATGACCCCATACACTAGCAATGAACTAAAACATCCTGAAAAAACACAATATTTTACTTAACATCATAAAATGAAGCTATAAACTAACACAATATCAGTTTTGCATACAGTTTTCTTTGTAGAAATGTCGTCCAATGGTATAATTCCCATTTGGTTGTTTTTTATCAATGAGATTTCCCAATATATATATCGGATAAGGTATATATTATATATTGGCATGAGCATGGTTGAGAATTTCTGAAACTGGGTTCTTAAATAAAACAAAAAAGTTGCAAGCTTTTTTCCTGTATTTTCTTGGCAACCAAGAAGAAAGTTATAGAGAGAGCTTACCTTTTCTATGAGTGCTAAGAGATGTTTTGGGGTTGTGGATTCTCTTCAGTGGCTTAGAAGGACCAACTTTGTGTCTTTCTGCAGAGAAAAAAACATGGAGGGAAAGCACTTGTGCCATTGCTTTGAACACTTGACACTTCCTTTTTGCTAGGATATCTAGAAGGAAGCCCTTTAAGATAACAGCATGTCAAGCGACATGTCATCTAATTGATAGGAGTATAGGCTTCGAAATAAACGAGTAGGCTTTGAAATAAACGACAGTCGTCATTTTGGGTTATAGCAACAACCAAGATATACGGCAAGAAAGTAGTTAATGTTATTTTTGAAAGTATTTTTTATTTAGAAATATATTAAAATAATATTTTTTTATTTTTAATATCAGCATATGAAAATAATTTGAAAACACCAAGAACACTTAATTTATAAAAAAAATCAAAAATAATTTTGAAACACAATATCAAATAACACAATAATCAAGTTAAAAAAATATATAAATGTCGCTTTAAATATTTTACGATTTTAGTTTTTATCCATACTATTAATTTTAATTAACTATTTTTTATCATTTAATCTAAGAAATAGAGAATGTAAAAGTAAAAGTCATTTAAAAAAATAGATTTTAACCCAAAATAATGATGCAATGTGGGTATTGAAAGATAACTAAAATATACATTTGTGATGAAATTAATATCTTGCTTTTATAATTATATAGATTTTGATTTTGTTTTCGTGTAAATATTTATTTGACATTTATGATTGGTTTAATTATTATAAAATATATTTGAATAATATAATAATTTTAGTTTGTTAATAAAAATAATACTCGTTATAAATTAAAGTGGAAATGAAAATCTTAATCTATTGTTTCAAACATGTCAATCTTCACCATAATATATATCAAGAGTAAAACAATTTATTTCATATTTTATTTTATCTCTCATTAATCAAATAAATATAAAAATACTTATATATTTTGCACACCACTATTAAATACAAATTCATCTTTGTTTTTTCTGTTTCAAAAATACAACAACTAGACAGTACCTAAAATTTTTAATTCTTTTCATGATCTTGAAAGGAAAAAAAGAGCACCATGCTTCACTATCTAAGAAGAGGCTTGAAAAAATAATTATTAATTTGCAAAAATAATTATCAAAGATAGGTAAAAAAGATAATTAAAAAATATCCCTTTTATTCACTATTTCTATCTTTAAGAGAAAACTCTAGTAATGGTAAAAGAATCAATCCCAACAAATCTTTATCTAGTTATTGTTTAACATTGTACTTTAATAGTTTCTTTTTAAAAAATATTAAAAACAATATTTTATTTTATTTTTAAGATAATTTTAATATGTTAATGTCCAAAAAAATATAAAAAATATTATTTTAATATATGTTTAAATAAAAAAATCACTTTTAAAAGCAACATCACTCACACTCGTAAACAAGCTTCTAATTTCATATGACTCTAGATCTAATTTGTGTTTTGTTTTTGTTTTCTTTAATATATTAATATATTTTATATCTCTTTTAATTAAAGACTTTTGCTATTGCATCTTATGATTTAGAGGAGAATGACACTTTTAAACAAAATCATGGAGAGATGCCAAAATAAGATATTTTATTAATAGAGTTATGATAGTGAATTTCCTCATTGGTTGAAGGTTACCTAACTACAATAACAATCCTGTTTTAATTTCTGTTTGATAGTGAGATTCAATTTATTTTTAAAAATATTTTTTATTCAAAAATATATTAAAATAATATATTTTTATTTTTTAAAAATCATTTTTGATATTAACATATGAAAATGATCTAAAAACACCCAAAATTTTTAATTTAAAGTAAAAATTAAAAAAATCATTTTTTTTCAAAAATATTTTTGAAACGCATTGTCAAACAAAGCTTTAATCTCTTTCTTTGATTACATTGATTAATGTTTAATCTTTTTTAAAATTTCATTTCATGATTAACGCCACCTTATAAAGAACTATTGAAGCTTGCTTAGTTAGTGTTGGATCATGTAATTTTGCTTATTGTTCTCATCAACTTCTTAAGTTCTTAAAAAAAAAATGGGTGTATAAGTTTGAACATTTAAAAAAAAAATGTTTGCTTGATTTCTTAATTTAATGTTTAATTAATTTATTCTCTTTTTTTAATTATTTATTTTACCAATAATAATCAATCTTTTTTAGCGTTTTTATAATTTCAAAAAACCTTAAAAATATTTCTATAATTTATCTTTAAATTTTTTTATTGTTAAATTTTAAATAGACTAGGTGTATTTTCATTGTGCTCATATGTACTTAGAAACTACACTAAATGTGTTTTATAATGTGGTGTATGATGTTTTTCAATTAAAAATACACTAAAATAAATATATATTTTTATTTCTTTACATTGTCACATTAAAACAAGGATATCAATTTCATTATATTTCGCTCGGAATGATCGGGATATTTCATTCCAATTCAAAAAAATGAAACAAACTGAGACAAATTTTATCTCACTCAAAATCTTGCCCCGTTCTGGAAATTGCACCCAAATTCCACCAGAATGTTCCGACCAAATTTTGCTTGTTCCGTTCTGGTTTTGTTCCGTCCAATCTATTCCTACCACATAGTGTTATTTTAAACAAATAAATAGTTTTACAATATCAATTATATCTTTTAATTTGACTGATAGATTGAGATGCAATTTTACGAGGAGTGTCTTGATATATTTATATATATTATGTTAAATTTCTGAGCAATTAAAGAATATAACAACCTTGCGAGATTGATTATGATATTCTTGTAATATTATCCACATTCATAATTTTGTTCAGAAAAATCATTTTATTATGTCTTTTTTTAGATTAAATTTTTCTCAATTTAATTATTCAACAAAGAGTTTATTACGCATTGAACTTTTTAATTTGCTTTGATTTGTTTTATTTAAGGTTATCATGGTTTTATAATGCAAGCCACACATTTGAAAGGTTAAAGGTTAATCTAGATGAACCCGAGTTGATCTAATATATCTCTTTTCAATATTTTTAAGATGTCAACTTATTTTTTTTTAATTAAACTATATTTTTATCAATTCTCCATGTTATATTTGAATTTATCAAGTCAAGTTGATCGAGTTATATCAATTTAACTCTTTTTTTTTAGATTTAAATTGTACAATTCTAAATATTTTTATTTTTGAATTTGAACTAAAAGATTTTTTGTTGAATTAATATATTTAATTATATATATATAATAAAAATTATAAACAGACTAACCCCGAAACGCTTCAAAATCAAAACATTTCGTTCCGATTGAAAAAACAAAACACCAACCAAAATAAAATTGACAACCTTGCATTAAAACCATAAAAAATACCTAAATATATCAGTTTGATGTTTTTTCATATGGACAATATTTTAAAAAACATTTTAAGCTATAAAACCAAACACTCTGTAAGCCTCCAAGATAAATATAAGGAAAATGGATAGAATAAAAAATGATAGTTTATATAAAATATTTATACTTTTATTTGTCCTTTTTTTATAGAAAAATAAACTTCCACTTTATTTTTTTTCAAACTTCTTAGTTAATATACTAAATCTAATTTGTGACAATTACCGAATAATCCCTTTCTCGTGTAAATGAAGAAGCATTACTGTGAAAGTATTACTATTTGAGGCCAGAAAGAAGACAAATCATCATGTATTTTTGAAGCATTGTTGCAATAAGCCATGTTGATTGTAATTTTATTCATGACTTGTTCAAGCTGAACTTTCACAAAACATATAATGACTGTTTAGACTGTGATTACAGTTATTTTTAAAAATATTTTTTATTTAAAAATATATTAAAATATTTTTTTTTTTATTTTTAAAAAAATATTTTTGACATTAACACATCAAAATTAATTTAAAATATCAAAAAAATTAATTTAAAATAAAAATGAAAAATGAAATTGTTTTTCCAAAAATACTTTTAAAAAGCTTGGTTTAATGCTTTCCTCATGATTGTCATCCTTCTTCTCATCTAGTAAAACTAGCAGTTCATATTTTTATCTCAAAAGGCTAAACCTGTTATCCTTTTGGCCATTGCAAAAACTAAAGTATATATATAGAGAGAGAGAGATTTTGTCACCGGTCTATTCTTTTTTATTTAATTTTTTCTTTTAATTTTGTCATCCAAGATTAGGTTATTTGGTAACCAGTCTTCATAATTTTTTATTTGATGTCTATGGATTTATTTAATCTCATGAATGTAGTTATATTTTATAGGTCTCATGAATTTACTAATTCATTGCTTTTCTTAATTTCAATCTTTAACTTCGGAGTTGTTAGAAATGAAGTTTTGTAATTTTATTCTTATGAATTTTTTTTTATCATATATGTTAGTCTAAATTGACTTAAGCTATTTTTTTTCTAATTAATATTTTCTTAAATTTATCCATAAATATTAGGTTGGTTGGAAATTAAACTTCATAACTTTTCTTTTCTTAATTTTCTTTGTATAAGGTTATTTTAGTTTCTTGACATGAACTGTGAGTTTGTTGGGTTAACCCAAGTAGTTTTTTTTTTTAATTTTTTAATCTAATATTTTTTTTAATTTTATTCTTCAATATTGTGTTAATTAGAATTTGACCTTCATAATTTATTTTAATTTTATTTATATAAGATCATCATAGTCATATAACACAGGTTATAGATTCAACAACTTTACCTAATTTGATTTGATATATCATCATCTCATCATTTTTTTTTTTAAAAAAAGAGCTCATCTAATATGCTACCCTACCAATATTAAAAAAAGATTTCATTGAATATGCATCAAAGTTCATGATTAATTGTTTTTGTTATAAAACATAGTAGTAATGCTTGAACAATTTTTTAAGTTAAAAAAAATTTAACCTTTGATGTGCGCGAATGATCTAGCTACCTAAACACTCCAAGAAAAATGAGATTCCTTATGGTTTGTTACAATTAGTGTCGTAACTCAGTTGATTAATGGTTGATATATTTTTGAAATTGCGGTTTTGAGTGTTAGTTGACACAAATATTTTTCTACATTGTGACAAATTATCTAATATACTAAAAGAGGTCAGAGTGAGTTACTGTAGCATGTGAAGAGAATCATTGTGGATTACAATAGTACTGCTCAGTTTTCGGGTCGGTTCAGGTCGTTCGATTCGTCGATTTACTGATTTTTTTATTTTTGCATAGTAAAAAATGATTTTGTTCCTTGAAAAAGATAAAAAAAAATGGCTACTATATAGAGGGGGTTCCACGGTAATTACACATTTTCGGTCTGGTTTTATTCAGGTCACCAATTTTTTCATTTTTTATATTTCTTTGCACAATAAAATAACAATTTTGTCTTGAAAAAAGGACAAAAATCAGCTCTAGCCAGAAAGAGTGTCGCGGGCATTTCACTTTTTTTTTTAAAAAATAGATAAATACGAATATGCCCCCCCAATAAAACAAAGATGAAGAGCTGGTTGTAGGGATGTCCCAATAATTGACCATAATATTTTTTGTTATTTCTCTCGGTTTATTGTAGGGTGCGTGTGTTACACGCGGGCCACAATAATCAGCCTTACGCCCTCTTCGAGCGACGCATGTGATGTCGCCTGGTCGCTAAAAATGCCCATCCAACATCACCGTGGATGCGCCGCCATGTCATCTTCCTGACGACGGGGTGCGTGGCTTCCAACGGTGTCTCATGACGAGCCCATGGGCGGTTGAATGTTCCCCCGTTTTCTCTTCTTCAACTTAAACTACACATCAAATATATATATATATATTTGTGTGTGTGATTTTTGCTTTGGCTTTTAATTTCTATTATTTTCTCTTTTATTGAGGTATTATTTTTTTGATTTTTTTTTAAATTTAAGTTTTTGTTTGTGATCATTTGAAAATTTTTATTTTTATTTTTTCTGTTATGTAAGTTTTAATTTGTTTCACTGATGTCCTTCGATTGAAATTGATTATATATTAAATTTTCATTCCAGTCTTTATTCTTTTAATTTTCGAATTGCTTTTTAAACCTTTAATATTTTTGGTTCAAAAGATTTATGTTTTCAATTTTGTTCTTTAATTGAAATTGATAATACATTTGATTTTCATTTCATCCAACATCACCGTGGATGCGCCGCCATGTCATCTTCCTGACGGTGGGGCGCGTGGCTTCCAACAGTGTGTCATGACAAGCCCATGAGCGGTTGAATGTTCCCCCCTTTTTCTCTTCTTCAACTTAAACTACACATCAGATCTCCAGTTTTATTGTCTTTTCATTTCAGTCCCTTCTCTTTGAATTGTGCTTTATGAACTTTAATTTTGTTATGTAAATTTTAATTTGTTTCGATGATGTCCTTCAATTGAAATCGATTATATATTAAATTTTCATTTCAATTTTTATTCTTTTAATTTTTTCAAAATAAAAACAATATATATAATTAATTTCAATTGAATGATAAAACTGCAACAAATCAAAATCTTGGAACAAAAAAAAATAAAGGAATTTTTAAAAATAAAATACAGTGTAACCAATATAAATTAAAATTTCAGAACGGAAAGTAATAACAATAAAATCATGATAAAAAATAAAATAAAATCTAAATATATAAATATGGACAAAATATAAATATTATCCAAAAAAACCAAAAGAATTAATACAAAAAACCAAGAATTATATATATATATATAATGGCATGGGCAAAATAGTGCACATTGTTTTGCCCACGCCGTTTATATTATAGGTAGTGTGTGTGTGTGTGAGAGAGAGAGAGAGATATATATTTGCTTTGGCTTTTAATTTCTATATTTTCTCGGTATTATTTTTTTATTTTTTTTTAAATTTTAATTTGTGCTTGTGATCATTTGAAAATTTATATTTTTTTCATTGTTCTTTCTTTTGATTATTTTTTTTTTATTTTTTTTATTTGCACCTCAAATGATTTTTTAGCTAATAATTTTTATGTTTATTTTATTTTTTGTTTTCTCTTTCGTTAAAGTTATTCTTTGATTGAATTTGTCCCATTATTAAAGCAATAATAGTAATTTTAGTTCTTTTATTACTTCTACTTTTGGTTGATGTTTTTGATTTTTTTTTCTCAAAGTAATTTAATAATTTTTATTATTTTAGCAGTAATAGTAATAACATTTTTAAATATTAAGGCTTCAATAGTGTTGTTGTTATAATACAATATGTTGAAGTGTTTTGTTATATCAAACCTTATATATATAGATGCTATATTTTATTTCTGATCCAATAAAATTTATTAATCATTTCAATTTCAATAATTATAAAAATTATTTATTATATTCGCAATATAGTAGTAACGGCGAATTATCTAGTAACTTCTATTTTTCATTTCCTTGTCAAGAAGAAAAAAGAAAAAGCAGGGCCATGCATGCGGGCTTGGCCTCCAAGCCTCCATGTACTTACTAAAAGTTTTTTGTAGATTCATTTAATTTATGTTTTGATGTTGTTTAATAAATATTATTATATATGTTTTTTTTTAATTATTTAATATGAAAATAATAATAGTAATAAATTGTTCATGAAATTTGATTCAAATTGTTTTTTATTCTTAAAATTCTTAGATAGATTTTAATCATGTTTTTGATTTTTTTAGCTTTTAAACACACATAAAATATGAACATATTATATTAGTATTTTTTTGTAAACTTGTTTTAACAATTATATTTTTTTAAGAGAAATAATGATTCCAATTAAAAATATTGTCTATGCTAAGATAAATAAAAGGTATGTTAATAAAAAATATCTTGATGGGAAGAAAATTCAATAAACTTTATTTTTATATTTAATAATAATTTCAAAAAAATCTCCCAAACCTTTATATTTTTTATGCTTAAAAAGTTCTTAGTGCTACAATATAGCATCTTAAGTTTTTTTTTTAAAATGCTTAATGAGTAACTTATAACATCTTATTGGTTAACCAATAAAATTCACTTTAAAAAAACAGGAATAAAAAGATGAGAGAATATAAAACACAGTACCCTTTAAAGTAATTATAAGAATATCTTTACCCAGTACTTCTTTAATAATATATTTTTTTATATTTTTTAAAAATATATTAAAAAATAACTAAAATAATAAAATTACTCACACGCAAGCTACTAAAATACTTTTTTTCCCAGTACCCTTTAAAGTAATAATAAGAATATCTTTACCCAGTACTTCTTTAATAATAATTTTTTTATTATATATTTTTAAAATATATTAAAAAATAAATAAAATAATTAAATTATTCACACGCAAGCCACTAAAATACTTTTATTTTCCCTGGTAAAAGTAATTATTCCGGTTAAATTAAATAACAAAAGGATTAAAAACAAATTAAAAGCGAGAGAAAAAAAGAAAAAGAAAATAGAAAGAAAGCTACACACTTTTTCTTTTTAGCTTTCTTCTCCTAGTTAGTATCCTTCTCTACCTCTCTCTCCTCTCCTATATGAAAACCTCAAACCTCTCTATCTTTTCTATCTAATAATAATACCTGTAAATTCTATGCACACGCGATCTCATACAAAACCCTAGTTTCCATCGGAAACTCAATTTCATTCTCAAAATCAAATAATAATATCTCTCTCTCTGTAATTTTGGGATCCGATCATTTTGAATAGTAAGTGAATAGAAGACAGCCCTAACTTTTTTTCCTCTTCAGTTTAAGAGAAAGCTGCTCGATCGATTCTCGATTATAGAGAATTGATCAATTCTTGATCGGTCTCTCCGTGCAAATGCTTGTCTGAATCATGACGAAGCTTAAGAGGAGGAGGTCTACAGAAGTGGTCAGTCAGTGTTTTCTTTCGCTATTTATTTTATCGATTCATGTATTTTTTTAATTTTATTTTGTTATGGAGTTTAGTTATGGTTTCTATGCTATTGATTGGTCAGAACTGGACTTTAGAGTGATTGGCTTCTAAGCAGTAGAATTTGATGCTATTATTTTTGGGTAATGGTTGAAATTGTTTGAGACCGATTACTTTATGCTTGTGCCGGTGTGTTGGTTTTTGTACGTTTGGTTGCTGTTATTTGAAAGGAGTCCGGTTTCGAATTCTTGATAATAGCTGTTAAATGGTGGATATAGTTGACGAACACAATTTGCCATGTTTTTCCTCATCCTCTTCTTAAGTTTTAAATTTGGTTATTAAAAAAAAGAACTTACAATTACCTTAAAGAATACTTAATTGGGCAAAGTTGGTTACCCAAGTGCTTTTTTGGGTTAAATGTGGGCAGTTGAATTGAAGACCTACTTCATTTTTTCTCTCTTCAAAGTTTTGAGCAAAATGTTGTTATTTACAAGCATTTTATCCTGTAAAGATGAATTACATGTTGAAGATCCACATGGGGAAGGTGGATAATAGTGTTAGAATATGATAGTTGGAGTACTCTTTTCAGTTTAACTTTTAAGTTGGTGTGTTCCCTTCTGCAGTTGAGTCATATCACAACATGTACCAGCCTCATGGTACATGGTCCTCAATCCTCTAAAATCTGTTTGCTAATGGGTTGCTATATTTGAACTTTTCTTTCTAGAGAATTTTGTCTCTCTTGTATGGAAAAGGAAATTGTTGGTTTGCAAGACCAGCTTCCTTTGTGTTTGTACATCAACATTTTGGTTGAGTTTGATTTCCCACACTGTTTTCACAGTGTTATATAATATTGTGCCCTTTGATTTGTATCAGCCTCCCAAAATTAAGTCCTTCATCAACAATGTTACTGCTGCACCACTTGATAAAATAGAAGAACCTCTAAAAGGTTTTGTTTGGGAGTTCGATAAGGTAACTTTACATTATTTTTTCTTGCAAAGAATAATGATTGCTTTCATGCCGATTTATGTTTGGTTTGATTTACTCTATTTCATGATGATGCAGGGAGATTTTCATCATTGGGTTGATCTTTTTAATCATTTCGATTCATATTTTGAGAAGCACATAAAGCCAAGAAGAGATTTGCAGGTTGAGGACAACTTTTTGGAATCTGATCCTCCGTTTCCAAGAGATGCTGTTCTTCAAATTCTTTGTGTTACCAGAATAATTTTAGAGAACTGCACAAATAAGCACTTTTATAGTTCTTATGAGGTATTGTTGCTCCTATATGAAATGCATTGTGTGTATTGCCATTACTTTTGTTTTATCATTTAGGCTTCAGTCTCCATGCAGTGTCACTGTGTATGTTCTTAGTGGTGAAAGACATCAGTATGGGCACGTTTCTTTGACCTTTGTCTTTTTTCACCATCATATTCCTAAAAGTTTTGGTTCTCTGTTTCCTTGCAGCAGCATCTTTCTAACCTTCTTGCTTCCACTGATGCGGATGTATTAGAGGCTTGCCTGCAGACTCTGGCAGCTTTTTTGAAGAAGACTCTGGGAAGATATTCCATTAGAGATGCGTCTTTGAATACAAAGTTATTTTCTCTTGCACAAGGCTGGGGTGGA
Source organism: Salix exigua (assembly GCA_032356905.1). NCBI lineage: Eukaryota > Viridiplantae > Streptophyta > Magnoliopsida > Malpighiales > Salicaceae > Salix > Salix exigua. The sequence goes on from CM063603.1 coordinate 27,778,405, forward strand.
AAGGATGAGGGTCTTGGATTGATTGCATCTGCTGCACAAAATGGGTGTGACCCTGTTGCTTATGAGCTTGGCTGCACCCTCCATTTTGAGTTCTATGCGTTGGATGAGTTGTCAAGTCAGGTCAGCGCCACAGAACAGTCAACTCAGGGCTTACAAATTATTCATCTACCTAATGTCCATGCTTGCCCAGAGACAGATTTAGAGCTTCTGAATAAGTTAGTTGTAGAGTATAAAGTACCTCCCAGGTTAAGATTTTCTTTATTGATGAGATTGCGGTTTGCAAGGGCTTTTGGCTCTTTGGCTTCTCGACAGCAATACACATGCATTCGTTTGTATGCTTTCATTGTTCTTGTTCAAGCAAGCAGTGATGCTGATGATCTAGTTTCTTTCTTTAACTCTGAGCCTGAGTTTGTCAATGAATTAGTTTCACTTTTGAGCTATGAAGATGAAGTCCCTGAGAAAATTCGAATTCTTTGTCTGTTATCATTGGTCGCCCTTTCTCAAGATCGGTCCCGCCAATCAACTGTCTTGGCTGCTGTTACATCTGGTGGTCACCGTGGTATCCTGTCCAGCCTCATGCAGAAAACCATTGATTCTGTTATCAGTGATACAACTAAGTGGTCTGTTGTTTTTTCTGAGGCTCTACTATCTCTTGTCACTGTTCTGGTGTCATCATCATCAGGTTGCTCAGCCATGCGTGAGGCAGGGTTTATTCCTACTCTTCTACCCCTCCTCAAGGATACAGACCCTCAGCACTTGCATTTGGTAGCTACAGCTGTGCATATTCTAGAGGCATTCATGGATTACAGTAATCCTGCTGCAGCATTATTCAGAGAGTTGGGTGGTTTGGATGATACCATCTCTCGATTGAAGGTAGAAGTGTCTCATATAGAAAATTGTTCAAAGCAACAAGGTGAAGATTCTGATTTGAGGGCGAGGAATTTGCAAATAGCTGCAAGTGCTTCCACAGAGTTAGATAGCATGCTCCCGCTGTATTCTGAAGCATTAGTTGCATATCATCGACGTTTACTGATGAAAGCTTTGCTACGGGCTATATCCCTTGGAACATATGCTTCCGGGAATACTTCTCGTATTTATGGATCTGAAGAGAGTTTGTTGCCCCAATGCCTATGTATAATCTTTAGAAGAGCGAAAGATTTTGGTGGAGGAGTGTTTTCACTTGCAGCCACTGTCATGAGTGATCTAATTCACAAAGATCCTACCTGTTTTCCTGTCTTAGATGCAGCAGGTCTTCCTTCTGCTTTTTTGGACGCTATAATGGATGGTGTTCTATCCTCTTCAGAAGCCATAATGTGTATACCTCAGTGTTTGGATGCCCTGTGCCTGAATAATAATGGTCTTCAGGCAGTCAAAGATCGGAATGCTCTAAGGTGCTTTGTGAAAATATTTACATCTAAAATGTATTTGCGTGCCCTTTTTGGTGAGGCACCAGGGTCCTTGTCTAGTGGACTGGATGAACTCATGCGCCATGCTTCCTCATTAAGAGGACCTGGAGTGGATATGGTGATTGAGATCCTAAATGCCATTTCAAAAATTGGGTCTGGGGTTGATGCTTCTTGCTCGCCCACTGATCCATCATGTTCTGCTCCTGTTCCTATGGAAACTGATGCTGAAGAAAGGGGCCCGGTTCTGTCAGATGATAGGGAATCTTTCAGGATGGAGACCTTGGAGCAGACCACTGAGCAGTCATCTGATGTCTCTGTAGCAAATGTCGAGTCACTCTTTCCTGAATGTTTAAGCAATGTTGCTCGTCTTCTTGAAACAATTCTTCAGAATTCTGACACATGCCGTATATTTGTTGAGAAGAAGGGAATAGATGCTGTTCTGCAGTTATTTACTTTGCCTCTGATGCCTCTTTCAACACCGATTGGTCAGATCATATCTGTTGCATTTAAGAACTTCTCACCACAGCATTCTGCTTCCTTGGCCAGGTCCGTATGTGCGTTCTTGAGAGAACATTTGAAATCAACAAATGAACTATTAGTTGCAGTTGGAGGGACTCATCTTGCTGTGGTTGAATCATCTAATCAAGCTAAGGTTCTGAGATATCTTTCCAGCCTCGAGGGTATCCTTTATCTCTCCAATTTTTTGCTGAAGGGGAATAGTACTGTTGTCTCTGAATTGGGGACTGCAGATGCTGATGTGTTGAAGGATCTTGGGAATGCATACCGGGAAATAGTTTGGCAAGTTTCTCTGTATAATGACTCCAAAGTGGATGAAAAGAAGTATGCCGAACAAGAGACAGAGAGTGCAGATGTGTCTTCATCAAATGCTGTTGGAAGAGAAAGTGATGATGATGCAAATGTTCCAGTAGTGAGATACATGAACCCAGTTTCTATTAGGAATGGTTCTCAGTCCCTTTGGGGTGGTGAACGTGAATTTCTCTCAGTCATTCGTTCAGGTGAAGGCTTGCACCGTCGTAATCGACATGGCTTGGCACGCATACGTGGTGGGAGGACTGGTCGGCACTTGGATGCTCTAAGTGTTGATTCTGAGATCCCATCAGATGAACCAGAGACATCTTTGCCAAAGTTGAAAAGGAGAACTCCTGATGAGATTCTTAACAAGCTGGCTTCTATATTACGTACTTTCTTCTCTGCCCTTGTGAAGGGATTTACATTACCAAATCGTCGAAGGGCTGATGTAGGATCGTTGAGTGCAGCTTCAAAGACCCTGGGAACCACCTTGGCTAAAATATTTCTTGAAGCGCTCAGTTTCTCTGGGTATTCTATTACTGGACTTGATACATCACTGTCAGTTAAGTGCCGGTATCTTGGAAAGGTAGTTGATGATATGGCAGCCCTCACATTTGACAGCAGGAGGCGTACTTGTTATGCAGCAATGGTCAATAATTTTTATGTACATGGAACCTTTAGGGAGCTGCTCACCACATTTGAAGCTACAAGTCAACTGTTATGGACACTACCTCACCCTTTTCCTACACCCTCAGTTGAACACGAGAAGGCAGGTGAAGGAAATAATTTGTCTCACAGTACATGGCTACTTGAAACTTTACAAAGCTACTGCCGTGCACTCGAGTATTTTGTAAACTCCTCTCTGCTTTTATCTTCAACCTCTGCATCCCAAGCTCAGCTACTTGTTCAGCCTGTTGCAGTTGGTTTATCAATTGGGCTATTTCCTGTTCCTAAGGACCCTGAAGTCTTTGTTCGCATGCTGCAGTCTCAGGTTCTGGATGTCATATTACCTGTCTGGAACCACCCAATGTTTCCACGTTGCAGTGCTGGCTTCATTGCTTCTATTGTATCACTTGTTACACACATATACTCTGGTGTTGGAGATGTCAAAAGAAGTCGCAGTGGCATTGCAGGAAGCACAAACCAAAGGTTCATGCCCCCCCCACCTGATGAAAATACAATTGCAACGATTGTTGAGATGGGCTTTACAAGAGCAAGAGCTGAAGAGGCATTGAGACGGGTGGAAACAAATAGTGTTGAAATGGCTATGGAGTGGCTGTTTAGTCACAATGAGGATCCTGTGCAGGATGATGATGAGTTGGCTCGTGCACTTGCGCTGTCACTAGGAAGTTCATCAGAAGGATCGAAAGTTGGCAATGTGGATAAGTCAATCGATGCCTTGACAGAAGAAGGACAAATGAAGGTGCCTCCCATCGAAGATATTCTTGCTGCATCTGTGAAGCTGTTTCAGAGTAGTGATACAATGGCATTCTCATTGACAGATTTGCTTCTGACCCTTTGCAATCGGAACAAAGGCGAGGACCGTCTAAAGGTGGCATCTTATCTCATTGAGCAACTAAAACTTTGCCCGTTGGATTTTTCAAAGGATTCCAGTGCATTGTGTATGATATCACATATTTTAGCATTGCTCCTTTTTGAGGATGGAACTGTTCGAGAAATTGCTGCACAAAATGGTATTGTTGCTGCTGCAACAGATATCTTGATGAATTTCAAGGCTAGAAATGCATCAGGGAGTGAAATTCTTGTCCCAAAATGCTTAAGTGCTATACTGCTCATCTTGGATAACATGTTGCAATCCAGGCCCCGAATCTCTTCTGAAACCATGGGAGGAACCCAGACAGTATCTCCACCTGACCCATCAGTTCTGGCATCAGGTACAGAAGAAAAAGTGGCTTCAGACTTCCCTGAGAAAGAATCTGGCACAGCAATTGAGAAAATATTGGGGAAGTCAACTGGTTACCTGACTGTTGAAGAGAGTCATAAAGTGTTACTTGTTGTTTGTGACTTGATGAAACAGCATGTCCCTGCTGTGATCATGCAGGCTATTCTGCAGTTATGTGCTCGCTTGACAAAAACTCATGTTTTAGCTTTGCAGTTTCTTGAAAATGGAGGGTTAGCTTCTCTCTTTAGTCTTCCAAGAAGCTGCTTCTTCCCTGGATACCACACTGTTGCATCTGCTATTGTTCGGCACCTCCTTGAAGATCCTCAAACCCTGCAAACTGCTATGGAATTGGAGATACGGCAAACTTTGAGTGGAAATCGCCATGCTGGGCGTATATCCCCAAGGACATTTTTGACATCTATGGCACCTGTTATCTCCAGAGATCCTCTGGTTTTTATGAAAGCTGCTGCTGCAGTTTCTCAGTTGGAATCATCAGGAGGGAGGACTTTTGTGGTGTTATCGAAGGAAAAAGAGAAGGAAAAGGACAAATCAAAAGCACCAGGTGCTGATGAATCTGTCCGGATTTCTGAGAGCAAGATGCATGATGGTTCTGGTAAATGTGCCAAAGGCCATAAAAAGATTCCAGCCAATCTTACTCAAGTAATTGATCAGCTTCTTGATATAGTTCTGAAATACCCTGTGCCAAAAAGTCAGGAAGGTTGTGTTGGTGATTTAAATTCTATGGATGTGGATGAACCTGCTACCAAGTTAAAGGGAAAATCCAAAGTTGATGAGGCAAAGAAAACAGAGTCTGAATCTGAAAGATCTGCTGGACTGGCTAAGGTGAATTTTGTTCTCAAGTTGTTGAGTGATATTCTTCTTATGTATGTGCATGCAGTTGGGGTCATACTGAGACGAGACTTGGAATTGTGTCACCTGCGGGGATCTAATCAAACTGGTAGTTCAGGGCTTGGTGGGATAATTCATCATATCTTACATCAGCTGCTTCCAATAGCTACAGATAAATCTGCAGGACCTGATGAATGGAGGGACAAATTGTCTGAAAAAGCTTCTTGGTTCCTTGTGGTTTTGTGTGGTCGATCTGGTGAAGGGCGGAGGCGAGTAATTAATGAACTTGTGAAAGCCATGTCTTCATTCTCGAACTTGGAGAGTAATTCACATAAAAACATTTTGTTACCTGACAAAAAAGTTTTTGCTTTTTCTGATTTGGTATATTCAATTTTGTCTAAAAATGCATCCTCCAGCCACTTACCTGGTTCTGGATGCTCACCGGATATAGCAAAAAGCATGATAGATGGAGGAATGGTGCAGTCTCTCACCAGCATTCTTCAAGCGATTGATTTGGACCATCCTGATGCTCCTAAAATTGTTAATCTTCTACTGAAGGCCTTGGAAAGCCTGTCAAGAGCTGCCAATGCTAGTGAGCAAGTTCTTAAATCTGAGGGTCTGAACAGGAAGAAAACTACAGGGTCAAATGGCAGGCACGATGAACAGACAACTGCATCAGTTGCAGAGACCATAGAGCATAATCAGAATATGGAGGGCACGCAGGAAGTCCCAAATGAGGAGGAGACAGACATTCAGCAACAAGAAGGAACTACTCATGTTAATGCTAATCATGTTGTCCATCAAAATGAGCCAGCAGAGCAAGACATGAGGTTAGAATTGGAAGACACAATGGCAACCAACCCATCGATGGAGGTTGGACTGGATTTCATGCGTGAAGAAATGGAAGAAGGTGGTGTGTTACACAACACTGACCAAATTGAGATGACTTTTCACGTTGAGAACAGGGCTGATGATGATATGGGTGATGAGGATGATGACATGGGGGATGATGGTGATGAGGATGAGGATGAGGATGAGGATGAGGGAGAGGATGAGGACATTGCTGAAGATGGTGCTGGCATGATGTCTCTTGCTGACACTGACGTGGAAGATCATGATGATACTGGCTTGGGGGATGACTATAATGATGAGATGATTGATGAAGAAGATGATGATTTTCACGAGAATCGTGTTATAGAGGTAAGGTGGAGGGAGGCCCTTGATGGATTAGATCATTTGCAGGTACTCGGTCAGCCTGGAGCTTCCGGTGGTCTCATTGATGTTGCCGCAGAGCCATTTGAAGGGGTGAATGTGGATGATCTTTTTGGCCTTCGCAGGCCTTTGGGTTTTGACCGACGGCGTCAGAATGGCAGGTCTTCCTTTGAGCGTTCTGTCACAGAAGTAAATGGATTTCAACATCCTCTTCTGCTAAGGCCATCCCAGTCAGGGGATCTGGTTTCTATGTGGTCATCAGGTGGGCATTCATCCAGGGATTTAGAAGCTTTGTCATCTGGGAGCTTTGATGTAGCTCACTTTTACATTGATGCTCCTGTTCTTCCATATGAACATGTACCTAGTAGTATATTTGTTGATCGTTCGGGTAGTGCAGCACCCCCACCTTTGTCTGATTATTCTGTAGGTATGGACTTGTTGCATACACAGGGACGAAGAGGGCCTGGTGATGGCAGGTGGACAGATGATGGTCAGCCGCAAGCAGGTGCCCAAGCAGCTGCAATCGCACAAGCAATAGAGGAACAGTTCCTGTCACAGCTGTGCAGTGTACCTGCAACCATTGTTCCCACTGAGAGGCAGTTCCAGAATTCAGGAGTGCAGGAGAATCAACCATCCGATCCTCTATCCAATGATGGTCAAGTTGTGGTGGATGGTGATAACACCAGCAATCAGCAACTCGAAGTTCATCAAGAAAATGAGGATGAAGTTACCGACTATCAGCCTAATCCAACAGTTGAAACTGTTCCTTGCAATGAGCAGGTTGATCCTCGGTCTTCATTCAATGGTGCAAATGAAGGTCTACAAGTGGATGAGCCTATGTTAGTTCACCCAATTTCTCTGAACAGCACACCAAATGGTCCTGATAACATGGAAATTGGAGATGGTGATGGCAATGCATGTGATCAAGTTGAGACAATGCCGGAGCTTGCCAACTCATCTGCAGAACAACATGCAGCTTTGCTTTGTGAAGGGATCCCTGAAGTACCTTCAAGTCTCAATGAAGTGTCAATTCAGGCTGTGGGATCCGCAATAGGTGGTCTGTCTGATAATCCTCTGGTGGTTGATAATGTTTCAGCGATGCCTAATGTGGATCATGTGAATGCTGATGTTGAAATGAATGGTGCTGATGCCGATGCTGATGGAAATCAGTCTGAGCAATCCATGCCTGCTTCTGAACAAGGTGCCAGCGAGCCATCATCCAGGCAAGAGACGATGGTTGCTCAGGACACTGCCCAGGCTGACCAAACTGGTATAGATAATGGGGCTCCTGCTACAAATGCAATTGACCCAACCTTCCTGGAGGCTTTACCTGAAGATTTACGAGCCGAAGTTCTAGCTTCCCAGCAGGCTCAGTCTGTTCAACCTCCAACTTATGCTCCACCTTCTGTTGATGATATTGATCCTGAATTTCTGGCTGCCCTTCCTCCAGACATACAAGCAGAGGTTTTGGCACAACAAAGGGCACAGCGGATTGCACAGCAGGCTGAAGGGCAGCCTGTTGACATGGATAATGCTTCGATAATTGCAACTTTTCCTGCTGATTTGCGTGAAGAGGTTTGTGCTTTTTAACTTAGCCGTCAATTATTTCTTGAGCCACGATAACCATTTTGTGATTGCTTTTGTTACAGGTGCTTTTGACATCTTCAGAAGCAGTATTATCAGCACTACCTTCTCCATTACTTGCCGAAGCCCAAATGCTAAGGGACCGAGCAATGAGTCACTATCAGGCTCGCAGCCTGTTTGGCAGCAGCCACAGGCTAAGCAGTCGTAGAAATGGTTTGGGGTTTGATAGGCAGGCAGTGATGGACAGGGGTGTTGGAGTGACTATTGGAAGGAGGGCTGCTTCTACTATTGCAGATAGCTTGAAGGTGAAGGAAATTGAGGGCAAGCCACTTTTGGATGCAAATGCATTGAAAGCTTTGATCCGCCTCCTAAGGTTGGCGCAGGTAATTTGTGTTCTATACATATCATGTTTCACTCAGAACTAATCTTCCTTCCTTGGTATTTGGGAAAAGTTGGAACTTTTCAATGGGTACATGTTCAAAATGGCTTAGAATTATTTGATTTGAGTTTCAATTAATTCTAAATTTCATTTTTTGATTACTTCTAGAAAATTAATAGCCTGGTTCTACATCCTGAACTTTTCAAAAGAATGAATGAATTAACTTGCAAATGGATTTCTTTGTTGTTTAACACAAAAGTCCAATAAGAATTTATAACTTGTGTATAAGAATGTAAATTGTTCAGAGTGCAGAATGCCAAATCTTTTATTTTTAGATATTTTTTTGAAAGTTTGTTATGCTAACCTGTCAATTTGTTTTATTATTTCTATTATGTTAGCCCCTTGGGAAAGGCCTTCTGCAAAGACTTCTGTTAAACCTTTGCGCACATAGTACTACAAGGGCAACTTTGGTTCGCCTTTTGCTCAATATGATTAAACCTGAGGCTGAAGGGTCAATTGGTGGATTGGCAACAATTAACTCCCAGAGGCTTTATGGCTGTCAGTCAAACGTTGTTTATGGTCGATCACAGTTGTTGGATGGTATTTTTTATTCTTCTATTTGTTGTAATCATTATTTTCTTGCTGGCTTTTGTTTTAGATTATTAATTTTGACTATTTCCTTTATAGGTCTTCCTCCCTTGGTTTTACGTCGAATTCTGGAAATCTTGACCTATTTGTCTACAAATCATACTTCTATTGCCAATATGTTGTTCTACTTGGATCCCTCAATTGTTTCAGAGCCTCTAAGTCCAAAATATCTGGAAACCAAGATGGATAAAGGCAAGGAGAAAATTGATGATGGAGGTGATTCACCAAAACCTCTGGGAGACACTGATGATGTTCCTTTGATCCTGTTCCTGAAGCTGTTGAATCGACCACTCTTTCTACGCAGCACTGCCCATCTTGAGCAGGTATGAGCAATCTGGTTCTGAAGTGATTGTTTCATCTCTTACCTTTCATGATTCAATTCTATGTATTTTGTAGTTTTGCTCATATTTCTCTTAGCATGTTTTCCCCATATTTGCAGTACAAACTTGGTCCCTTATTCTAAAGTGCTCTTGAATGCATGCATGAGACAAATTCTTTATGGTGCAGGTCATGGGATTGCTTCAAGTAGTAGTTTTTATGGCAGCATCAAAATTAGAGAGCCAGGCTCAATCTGAACAGGCAAGGGAGACTTCCCAAAAACAAAATGTTGGTGAAGCTTCTAGTGATGTTCCAAGTGTTCTGCCTGTGGTTGCAGAGTCAAGTCAAGAAGACAAAGCTTCCAGTATAGCTGCTTCTGATGGAAAGAGGAGCATTGATGCGTCCAGTGTTTTCTTGCAATTGCCACAACCTGATTTGCGCAATCTGTGCAACCTTCTTGGTCGTGAAGGGTACTTTCAGTTTGTCACTCTTATACTGTCTTATCAGTCAACTTGCCCACTATATTTCAGTCAATCCATCATTGGCTATCTTCCATTCATCTATATAATTTCTTCTACCAAAAAAAAGATATTTTCTGTATCCGTTTTAGTCATCTCCAATTTCGTATATTTTTCAACTTCTGTGAATTGGATAATATATCAATAATCTGTTCCATTGATAAATTTCAGGCTGTCAGATAAAGTGTACATGTTAGCTGGAGAAGTGCTTAAGAAGTTGGCCTCAGTTGTTGCAACCCATCGTAAATTCTTTACTTTGGAGCTTTCAGAATTAGCTCATGGGCTGAGCAGTTCAGCTGTCAGTGAGCTTGTTACCTTGAGGAACACTCACATGCTGGGTCTAAGTGCTGGCTCCATGGCTGGGGCAGCAATCCTACGCGTGCTACAGGCACTCAGCTCACTCACCTTGCCCACTGTTGATGAAAATATGAACCTGGAGCGCAAGGGGGAACAGGAGGAGCAAGCTACCATGTGGAACTTAAGTATTGCACTAGAGCCATTGTGGCAAGAGTTGAGTGAATGTATTAGTGTGACAGAGACACAGCTCATTCAAAGTACTTTTGGTCCAACTATGTCAAATATTAATGTAGGAGAGCATGTACAGGGGAGCTCTTCTTCATCCCCTCTTCCTCCAGGAACCCAGAGACTCTTGCCTTTCATTGAAGCTTTCTTTGTTTTGTGTGAAAAGCTACAGGCAAACCAATCCATTGTACAACAAGATCACATGAGCATAACTGCGAGAGAAGTCAAAGAGTCTTCTGGGAGTTCTACCTCAACCACAGCATGTATGGGGGATTTTCAGAGAAAATTTGATGGTGCTGTTACATTTTCCAGATTTGCAGAAAAGCATCGCCGGCTTTTGAATACTTTTATTAGACAGAACCCTGGCTTGTTGGAGAAATCACTTTCTATGATGCTGAAGGCTCCCAGACTTATTGATTTTGATAACAAGAGAGCATATTTCCGCTCCAGAATAAGGCAACAGCATGAGCAACACCTCTCTGGCCCTCTGCGGATAAGTGTTCGGCGGGCATATGTTTTGGAGGATTCATACAATCAGTTGAGGATGCGACCTACTCAGGATCTGAGGGGAAGATTGAACGTGCAGTTCCAGGGTGAAGAGGGTATCGATGCTGGGGGTTTGACGAGAGAATGGTATCAACTGCTGTCAAGAGTTGTATTTGACAAGGGAGCATTGCTTTTCACAACTGTGGGGAATAATGTGACTTTTCAGCCAAACCCTAATTCTGTCTATCAGACAGAACATTTGTCTTACTTCAAGTTTGTGGGACGTGTGGTAAAGCTCTAGAACTTGGTTTTTCTGAAATAGATTTTACTACTGCTGTTGAAATGGGCTGTTTTCTGAATTTATTGCTTGTGAGCTTCTGTGTAGGTTGCCAAGGCATTGTTTGATGGACAGCTTTTGGATGTCTACTTTACTCGGTCTTTCTACAAGCACATTCTTGATGTAAAGGTGACATACCATGACATCGAGGCTGTTGATCCTGATTATTACAAGAATTTGAAGTGGATGCTGGAGGTTAGTGAATTTAATCAGAATTGCCCCTTCGTCTGAAAATGTTCTTTTACCCACATGTTGCTATGGAGCAAGTCTTTTCTCCATTGAATGACAGTATATCTTCTGTATCTTGTCTGTTTCAGAATGATGTGAGTGATATACCTGACTTGACATTTAGTATGGATGCTGACGAGGAAAAGCACATTCTTTATGAGAAAACCCAGGTACAAAGCACTTTGATCCCTCGTATTATTGTTAGTAGTTGTGTTATTATGGAGGGTTTTGTCCTCTTCTGGGGCATGAACATTGTCTTCCAAGTTTTATCTGGCTCTCAAACTTGCATTTATTGGTGCTGTTGTGGTTGAAAAGGTTACTGATTACGAGCTTAAACCTGGAGGAAGAAACATAAGGGTTACTGAAGAAACAAAGCACGAGTATGTAGACCTTGTTGCTGATCATATCCTGACAAATGCTATTCGTCCTCAAATCAATTCATTCCTAGCCGGTTTCAATGAATTGGTTCCAAAGGAACTTATTTCCATTTTTAATGATAAAGAGCTTGAGCTGCTAATCAGTGGACTTCCTGAAATTGATTGTGAGTTTGCTTTCTTTTATCTCGTTCAATTTATGTGGTTTGTTTTTCCTTGCAAGACCTGACCAATAGCATGGATTGTGCAGTGGATGATCTGAAGGCCAGCACTGAGTATACTGGGTATACTTCAGCATCCAGCGTTATTCAATGGTTTTGGGAGGTTGTCAAAGGTTTCAATAAGGAAGACATGGCCAGACTGCTGCAGTTTGTAACTGGAACATCAAAGGTGATTGGTTGTACTGTATACTTGGCTATTCTATGAATATATTTCACATGATGTATTCTTCTATTTCACATGATGTACTCTAAATGATATAAAATTGGTTATTTTGCATGATAACGTTTTTGTTGAGTTGGTCTCTAGGCTTTGGCATGGTCAAAGTGTTTTAGCAGTTTAACATGTACACTTATTTGGAGTTTAGTAAAAACTAACTTGTGGGTTTTCAGGTTCCATTGGAGGGTTTCAAGGCATTGCAGGGTATCTCTGGGCCCCAGAAGTTTCAGATTCACAAAGCATATGGTGCTCCTGAGCGTTTGCCTTCAGCTCACACATGGTCAGTTTAGAATGCATGATATTTGCTCAATTAGAAGCCCGGTTACTTTAAAGCCCAAAGCCTGCTCCTGACATTGGAATTTCTGCTTGTCTGTATCCTCTTTAATCTCTCTCTCTCTCTTTTTTTCCAGCTTCAACCAGCTAGACCTTCCTGAGTATACCTCCAGCGAACAGCTTCAAGAACGCTTGCTGCTTGCCATTCATGAAGCGAGTGAAGGCTTTGGCTTTGGCTAAACTAGATGAACACATTGGCGGCCTGGGATTATTGTCAACAGTTTGTCTTGAGAGATGATGTACATGTCAGACACCTTTCTCTTTCCCGATTTCATTTTATTATTTCCACACTTGCTCATCTAGTTTTCATCCAGAAACTTTCTCCAATAAATAAGTTTTCTGTTCCTGTGTGCTGGTATCCTATCACTGACCATCTGTTCCATGTAGATAGAGGAGGATCGGCTCAAGTGGATGAGGATTAGAAAGAATAATATTATAAAAGCCGGGAGTGGCGCATCAAAAATCGCATCAGCACAGCAGCAAGTGAAGTTGTGCAGTAAAAATCAGCTAGCTGGGAGATACGTATAATTTTTTGGGTTACTTGCCATGTCAGGGCATATTTGATGGATGAATCTCTCGTTCCATTGTTTATATAAAGTTTAGTTACCTGCCAATACTCCCCAGTATCTAATATTAATCCTGATGGAAAATTACCTTTATTGATTTCCTATCAAGAAGTTGCATGCCTTTTTATATTTCTTTAATTAGGAGCCCAGTCACCAGAAACTATGGATGGGATACCATATTCCACAAAGCACCAACTCTCGTCTCGTCTCATCTCATCACCACCTCAGATGACTGGGAATGACCAGCAGTATTAAGTTTCTTTAGAGATTCATGAAGAATTTAAACACATTAAATCATTTTAATCTTGGGACAAAATATATCTCTGTAAATATTAATAATTGCTTTTTGCTTAAATGTGCACATAATAATATACATTACTTGTATTGGAACGGATCCAAGTTTTGTTTTATTTTATTTTAGATAATAATAAAAAATGACTGGGTAGTATCTACTATATCCTCTTGAAAATATAAGGACATGATAACTAATTAAATTATGTTATTAGTCAAAATTAAGGATATAATGGATTAATTAATGATAGGGGTATTTAAGTTCGAAACACATTCACTGGCCCCTCGATTCAAAAAATATAATAATTGGGAAGTAACATACATAATGTAGTGTTGTTGATCAGGTTAAAAAAATAAAACAAGATAAAATAGAGTTATTTTTATCTTAGTTAAATTTCAGATTTTCAAACCAGAAGCTCTCAGTACACTCTCGTTTTCCTCTTTAATATGCAATCCATGTGATTTCTGCTTGGAATGGATGATGAAGGGTGGATGCTTGTAATTCCTTTCCCATTTGCTCCCGAACTGTGTCTGCTTCTTCATCTAAACCTGCTGTAATCAATGCCTAATTTCTTCTTCTGCAATATTTTGTATTGTGCTCCTGCCTGCCTTCTCAACTTCTGTTATGATTAGTTTGCTTGATTGGTTTAATGTTATTGTTTTTGCAATGAAAAGACTTTTGTTATCTAAGAGCAAAATAAAAGCCTCCTCAATGCTTTTACAGACTTTTGTCTTTACAATACTATATACTGAATCCAAATTCTTGAAATGAAAGCTTGCTTCTTTTTTTTAATTACAATAAAAGAAAAAATCAATCAATGGATTGCATGAAATATTGTTCGATGAAGTGATAATAATTTTTTTTTATTGAAGTGGTTAAATTTCACACATTTTAGTGAAGTGATAAAAAAAGAAGAAATAAGGCAGATGTGTGTTTGTCACATTTGGTAGGCGTGTATGTCACATTGTATCCTTATATATACATATATATAACTTGAAATATTGCATTTCAGTAACTCTTTTTTCGTTTTATATTGAATATAGGGAAGATGTGTGTTTGTTTGACAACACTAATGTAGTTTTAATCATGGGTATTTCATATCAGCAACACATTATCAATATTATGGATTTTTTCTTTATATTAAATTATATGGTTGAAAATTCATTTAGTGGTGCGACGCAAGATCAGATGATTTAGCATGGGTGCATGAACAGGTGGTTATTGGTACATGGAAAAGTGTATGTGTTCGTTGTAGCAAAAAAGTCAATGATGGTGATATTACTCATCTGAAGTATCACCTTATTGGTAGTAAATGCCAAGTTAAACCTCATAAAAGATCTCTCCAAATGTGAAATGGCAAATAAAGCAATTGATTAGACTTTACAATGGAGAAAGAGAAAAGAAAAAGACTTAGAACTGATATCGGAAATTCTCAATCATTTTCCAATGATGAAGTTGAAGAGGATAATGATGCAAATCCTAATTTAACTGATATGAGTTCACAAACAAAAAAGAAAGATTCACAATGCAAGGTATAAATGCAACTAGAAAAAAGATGACTTTATTTGCTTCACGAACTACCTCAAGTTCACAACCTAGCATTAAAAGTGCAATGGCTTCTAAAGATGCAATAATATAAGGATTCAACATGGGTAAAATATCAATATTATTATATTAATAATTATTATTTTCTAATACATTGATAAATTTTTTTAATTTCTTTCATGTTTATTCTTTGTAGGAATTTGAGCAAAACAAGAGATGTTTTAGATCTCATTATCCTTGATAACATTGACCTATCAAAATGAATGGATTTGTGAAGAACTCAATCTTCTTGATGGAGAGGATATAAGTGGGAAAACTATTGAAGTACCTTTGTCTACTTTAAATTTAGAAGATGAAGAGACAAGTTTTAGTGAAAAGAATGAACTTGGTGGAAATGATCAACTATTGGAATGTCTAGTTGATGACTTTCTTTACATACAATCACAAGATCAAGATCCTTATTTTTATATTAATGATATAGAAGATGTTTGATTTATATTTTTTTTATTTTAGGATATTTTACTTTCACAATATTTTGGATTTTATTTAAGTCAAATTACTTTAAGTTAAAGTTCTATTTCATATTGACTATTTAGAGTTAATTTTGAGATTATGGTTGTTTGACTTTGTGTTTGTATTATATAATCTAAAGTTTAATTTTTCACATATATAATTAATTAATAATTAAGAACTATAACCTCGAAACAGAGCGTAGAAATGCATCTACTCTGTAATCAAAATATTTTGTTCCAATTGAAAAAGCAAAGTACCAACCGAAATAAAATTAACAAATTTATCATACAACTATTGAAACAATTAATTAAATATGTCGGTCTGAAACTAAAAGGACCAACTTGTTGATTTAGATAAACTAAAAGGACTGTAAATAAATTGCTTTAGATAGTTTTTCACCCCCCTTCCCTTCCCTTCTTGAAACAGAAACAGGGCCTTGTTCTGAAAACGATGATGATTAGTTAATAGAAAGGCTATCACAACACTACCAATCATGCCCTGTTTTATATCTTCTTCAATGGCCAAAACAATCTCTAAAATCCCACTTCAGTTATCAAAATTTAGACTCTTTTCCCACGTACCCTTCTCTGATTATACCAAACAAAGTTTCACGTATGATCGCAAAAACTCTGCTGTCACCCGCCAACAATCCCCAGGTACCCTCCTTTCCTGTCTCCTTTCTTTTCTTTCTCTCTCTCGCTCTCTGTGTGGTGGTGTTGTTGTTTTCTCATTCAAAGTTTGTATTTTTGAAACATTTTCTCATTCAAAGTTTGAATTTTTGGAACAGCAGAAATGGAAAAGAGCATATATATTATGCTAACTCTAGATCGCTGGAACTCACTAAACCACATGGAATACAGGTTAGCTTCACTGAGGCCAGTCCATGGGAAGCTAGCTTTGAAATTCCTCAACTGGGTCATTAAGCAACCTGGTTTGGAACTCAATCACCTTACTCATATACTCTCCATCTCTACTCATATACTTGTAAGAGCTAGAATGTATGAAGCTGCTAAGTCAATTTTGAGGCATCTTTCTAAATTGGGTTTTGGTTCAAAACCTGTTTTTGATGCTCTAATGAACACTTACCCACTTTGCAAGTCCAGCCCTTCAGTTTTTGACCTATTGATTAGGGTTTATTTGAGAGAAGGAATGATTATTGATGCTTTAGAGACTTTTTATTTGATGGGTTCTAGAAGGTTTAACCCTTCTGTTTATACATGTAATATGTTGCTTGGTTCAGTGGTAAAGGAACGGAGGGTTGGGTCGGTTTGGTCTTTTTTTATGGAAATGCTGGCTAGGAGGATTTGTCCAAATGTTGCTACTTTTAATATATTGATTAATGTTTTGTGTGTGGAAGGGAAGCTTAAGGAGGCTGGTTATCTTTTAAGAAAGATGGAAGGGAGTGGTTATGTTCCCACTATAGTTACTTATAATTCTATTCTTAATTGGTGTTGCAAGAAGGGACGATATAAAGCAGCCTCTGATTTGATTGATAGAATGCAATCTAAGGGTATTGAAGCAGATGTATGCACATATAATATGCTCATTGATGATTTGTGTAAAAACAACAGAAGTGCAAAAGGGTATTTACTTTTGAAAAAGATGAGAAAGAGGATGATAGCGCCTAATGAATTCACTTATAATACTCTAATTAATGGACTTATGAAAGAAGGAAAGGTTGGAGGTGCTACTCGAGTTTTTAATGAGATGTTGATGCTTAACCTTTCACCAAACCGTGTTACTTACAACACTTTGATTGATGGGCATTGTGATAGTGGTAATTTTGAACAAGCTTTGAGGCTTTTGGATGTGATGGAAGCAAAGGGATTAAGGCCTGATGAAGTTAGTTATGGGGCTCTCTTAAGTGGGCTGTACAAGCTTGCGAAATTTGACATAGCCAAAAGCCTTATGGAGAGAATGAGAATGAGTGGGATGGTTGTCGGCTACAGAGCGTACACAGCTATGATTGATGGGTTATGCAAACATGGATTGCTTGATGAGTCTTTGCAATTGCTCGATATGATGTTCAAGGATGGTGTAAGTCCAGATATTATTACATTTTCTGTGCTCATAAATGGATTTTGCAAAGCAGGAAAAATTAAAAATGCAAAGGAAGTGATATGTAAAATGTTCAAAGCTGGACTTGCACCAAACTATGTCATATACGCTACTTTAATTTACAATTGCTGCAAAAATGGTGATATCATAGAAGCATTCAAGATCTATGCAACAATGACTCGCACTGGCCATGATGTGGACTATTTCATCTGTAATGTGTTGGTTTCTTCTCTTTGTAGAGCTGGAAGGCTAGCAGAGGCAGAGGATTTCATGCGTCATATGAGCACAATTGATCTTGCCCCTAACTCAATTACTTTTGATTGTGTTATAAATGGATATGGAAATTTGGGTGATGCCTTGAAAGCATTCTCTATGTTTGATGAGATGGTTAAATTGGGTCATTACCCTAGTCATTTCACATATGGTAGTCTGCTTAAAGGGCTATGCAAGGGTGGAAATTTGGGGGAGGCAAAGAAATTACTCTATAAACTTCACCATATTCCTGCTGCTGTTGATACTTGTATCTACAATACAATTCTCACTGAGACATGTAAACTGGGGAAGTTGTCAGATGCAGTGGCCCTTTTTGATGAAATGGTCCAATTTAATGTGCTGCCTGATAGTCACACATATGCTATCATTCTTTCTGGGTTAAGTAGGAAAGGCAAAATGGTGCCTGCTCTTCTTTTCTTTGAAAAGGCAGTTGCAAGAGGAACTCTTTCCCCAAATAAGGTTATGTACACTAGCTTGTTTGATGGTCTGTTCAAGGTTGGTCAATCAAATGCTGCTTCATATATTTATGAAGAGATGGAGCACAAAGGCATAAACCCAGATACTATTGCAATTAATGCAGTACTAGATGGATACTCAAGGATGGGGAAAATGGAAAAGGTTGACAAGCTCTTCATAAAGATGAATAGTGGTAGTCTGATCCCTAGCTTGGCCACATATAATATTCTCTTGCATGGGTATTCAAAGAAAAAGGATTTGTTGAATTGCTCTAAATTCTACAATATCATGACAAGGATAGGTATTTCGCCTGATAAACTAACTTGTCATTCTATCATTCTTGGGCTTTGTAAGTCTGGCATGCTGGACGTTGGTTTTAAAATGTTAAAGAAGATGATAATGGAAGATACTTTAGTTGATCAACTTACACTCAACATGCTCATCATGAATTATTGTGAAACTGATAAAATGGGAAAGGCATTTGATCTGTTGAATATCATGAATTTACTTGGAGTTATTCCTGATGTATATACTTACAATGCCATCTTTACTGGACTCAACAGAGCCTCTGCTCTCCGCGAATCCCATCTTCTTTTGCATGACATGTTGGAGAGGGGTATTACTCCTACAAGCACACAGTATATTTCTTTAATTAATGGCATGTGTCGAATGGGGGATATACAAGGAGCATTCAGGTTAAAAGATGAAATGGAAGCAATTGGTGTCAGTTCCTGGGATGTTGCTGAGAGTGCTATGGTAAGAGGGCTTGCCCTGTGCGGGAAGGTTGAAGAAGCCATGCTGGTTCTTGATTGCATGCTTCAGAAGCGGCGAATTCCAACCATTGCTACTCTTACAACTCTAATGCACATGCTCTGCAAGAAAGCTAAACTGTCCGAGGCTTTAAAGTTGAGGGATATAATGCCACTATATGGGGTGAAACTCGATGTTGTTGCGTACAATGTTCTCATATCAGGCCTTTGTTCTGATGGTGATGCTTTGGCTGCATTTAAACTGTATGAAGAGATGAAAGAAAGGGGCCTTTGGCCCAACACCACAACCTATTGCACTCTCATTGATGCTATTTCCACCAATGAGGTTAGTCTTGCAAAGAGTGGAATTCTTTTGAAGGATTTGCAGGAGAGGGGAATGATATCCTGGGATTGTAATGGAAGCACAGATGACGGTTTGATAACTGCCATGAAAAAATTGAAGTCCTTGAGGCACAACAGAAGGAAATGATGCAAAAATCTCATGGAGTAGCAATGTAATTGGGTTGGGAAACGAAAATATAAGCCACTTTATGGAGAGCAGAAGAAGCTGGGATGAACCTCCATTATCTATCAGTTGTGCTACTCATTATTAGTTTGTGTTTTACTCTTGTACATTTCAATACCTTTTCTTTTTCATTTTTATTCTTATATAATCAACTAGTTTCTGCCTTTTCAGGTGAAATATGTTGGTCACACTTGGATATAATGGTATTCATAAATGAATATCCTTTGCCTTGACATGTGGAATGTGGTGCCTTTTAGAAGCGTTGGTCATAATGTTTGAGGCTTTTAGCAATGCCAACTTGAATGTAGGTGCTATGCTAGTCCATTCTTTATTTGTACTAGTGTTTTCTTGTCTCTAGTTTTCTTTAATAACCAAGGCCTCAAAAGTTTCATTCTTGACCTTTCTACTCCTAATATTTCTCTTATTAGCAGGTGCTTGTAGTACAACATGCCACTGGAATTTATTGAAAATACTTTCAATTGATTAATTAGTTGGTGAGAGGTGCATTTGTATTGCCTCAAAGTTTCCAGTCTCTACCTTTCTACACCTAATATTTCTCTTATAAGCAGGTGCTGGAAATTGGAACTGGCAGATGCAAAGTGAAGACACCGAAAATGCTCTCATGTGGTTTATTAGACAGTTGACAGGTAATTTGCAATCTGTTTTTGCATTAATTTTGTGTATGTTTTTGTTGCTTGAACAACTCTTCATATAGAACTTTGATTGTCTCAATAGAAATGAAAATGAAAACAGGGGTGCATCGATGTGCTAGATGACTGCCATACTATTGCCTTGATTGCAAGTGACAGCAATTGTTTTTCACTAACCAGTTAGTTAATTTATATCACTGCTGCTTATTTTGTTTTCCTGGGGGTGAGGTAGAAGAAAGACTGCTAGTGTATCTTGAGCAATTTGGGAAACCGGTGGGCATATTATAGCATAGAATGTAATTTCTCAAAAAAGAAAGAAAAAGAAAAAAAGGAAATTAAAAACCAAAGAAGAGCTGACGAATGTTACAAGTGTCCATCCAACCATGGTCAATATATATCTTCTCTCTTAGGTTGTAGCCAGCTGTATCACCAGAATCTTAAACGATAGTTTAGTTTTTCCTAGAATGATCCAGTAGAGTAAGTAGGCTGGTTCATGCTTGTTATCCATTGTCAGGTTTGGAACAAAATTGAAGTGGAGGTTGGAGCCGTGTCCTCCTTGCATGCGGGTGGGTGTCATTAGCTTATTACAACTCTCTCTGGCACATGCAGAATATCCAACATATATTAGCAGGTCATTTTTTTTCTAATCAGCACGGCCATGTGGCCTGCAAATCATATCAGGATTGGTGATCTATGCCACAGCAATAACTAACCAATTTGTGAGTGGCATTAAATACTAAGTCCATGCCTTTGTTTAAACTTCTCTTAAGGATCTTCCTTGTTTAATTTATATCTTTTGTCGAGATTTCGGAAGGAACAGCAAAGGTGGAGGAAGCAGCAGTTTGCTGAGGAAAGATGAAGATGGCTTTCGAGGGAACCAAATCTGAATCATTTTCTTCAATTGCATCATATAATGGAATCACAAGGAGGGAGATTTTCATAAAATTGAAATTGTTGACAGGGTGCACCTTTCAATCAGGCAAAATATAAGTACTGTTATAGGCGTGGCAGACAGAATCTAGCAATATCAAAAGGGATAGGGTTGCTATGATTGACTTTGTAGATAATTAATTTGAAAGGTAGTATATTGCTGCTGCCATGTTATTAACAACAGCCCTCCCCCCCACCACAAAAAAACAAAAAAAATTACAGGCTCCATAAGAATGAGGATGAAGAAGAGCCCCTACAGTGGTTCTGGATTATGATGGAGAAAACCATTATGATTATTTAAATAAATTAATAGCATACCCCCAGAAAACCTAATTTAGAATTGCTCATAAGATCTATTCCTTGTTTCTCGTCAGGGCCGTCTGTGGTACCAGGTCTTTGATCAACCAAAAGAAAATAAAAGAGCTGGCCAGGGTGACTTTTCTTTCATTTATTCTATCAGTATTATTTATATTTAAATCTTCTTGACGTAACCCCCATCCCTACCCTTTATTTTACGGAGAAATTTTATGTTAAATGGTAACTAATGAGTATCTATAACATTAGGATATGAACCAAAGTTGTTAATTCTGTTGTGTTGAAAAAATCGAGATGAAACGATGTCGTTTTTGTCTTGGTTTCAATTCTGACCCGTTTCAGAAATTCCAGTCAAATTTTGGCCGGAATATCTCAGTACCGTTCCGGTCTCAAATCCTCTTTATTTTGACTAACTTGTGATTTTATTTTTCTAATTTTGAGATTATGTTTGTTTGACTTTGTGTTTATATTGTATAATTTAAAGTTAATTTATCTTGAATTTTAATTATGCTTGTTATATATATTTTGGAGCGTTTCAGCGTGCCGTTTCGAGGTTGTACTGTTCATATATATATATATATATAGTACAACCTCGAAACGACACGCTGAAACGCTCCAAAATCGAAATGTTCCGTTCCAATAGAACGGTGACCGGAATGGTATATTAACAACCTTGATATGAACATCAAGAGAAGAGAGAATCACAAGAGAGAATTAAAAAAAATAGAGAGAGAAAAGAGAGTTCTTTTTTATTTTTCGTTGAGACTTGAGCAATATATGTTGTCAAGTATAAAAATGAATTTTTTATTTTTCATATGTATTTGTTTCACTTTTTCAAAATTGCTTTAATTAATAATTATTTGAAATTAACTCAATTATGATCAATAGTTGACACAAACAAATAATTTTCATCTTTGGATGTTACATTATAATTATATTAAGAAAAAATAAAGTTTGAAGGAGATTTTATTGTAGCTCAAGACTTATTTTTCTCTTTATTAGAATAGTGTAATTACAATGTCACCCTTGAACAAAAAAAAGTTTTTAGGGGAAGATGGTTTAATTACCATGATACAATTGTTTTTTTAATTGTATGGGATTAGACTGATAATTTTGTATAGTAAAAATATTAATATAACCCTATAATAAAATAATATAATACCAACTAGTGAATTTTTGTATTTTTATTTTTATTTAGAATGGTGTAATTACTCTAATGTTTTTAAAGACAATCAATATAACTCTAACCCATAGGTTTTTTATGTCATGCACATTGTTTTTATTGTAGATCCTAAGGATACTCGAACATTGATGTAAATGATATTATATATATAAAGTTGTCAAGGCTTACCAAGCATGCACTAATGTGTGAGTGATCCCTGTATTGTTAGGGTTATGTGAAGGGAGGTCTGGTGAAACACTGCCTTTCATGACAGTTTTTGAAGTTTTTAGTCAACCTAATGAGATTGAGCCTGTCCCAAGATTCAAGGCTGGCTGGCTTTAGCAACCCCCTCTCTTTTTTTCTCTCTCTCTCTCACCTAGATTTTTCATAGTAACCCCTTAAAGATTCAAGATCACCTCTTTAAGGTATTGATTCTTTAAACTTGGTCCTTTTTATTATGATTTTTTCTTGAATAATTTTTAAGATTTTGTATTATGATTTTACATTATTTTTTTCTAATAGATTTAATTCATATTCTTTTGATCGTCAATTTTTTTTCTTTGATAAATTTTTAAAATTAATATTTTTAGATTATTTTATAATAAACTTCTTGATTGGATTTGAATTCATGATTTTACAAGTTGTGAATTTTAAAGATTTGATCGGGTTTTGGATATTTGCCTTGATTTGCTTGTTTTTTCCTCCTTTGGCTAAGCTATTTTTTTTCCATATCACCCTTTAATGGTTATTCAATTAAATATTGGGTTCCTTTTTATCTAGTTTTCTATGAGCTTAGGACACCTTTGCTCAAGTTTAGGAAGATCACTTGAGTTTTCTTGGATTTTGTTTTTACTTTTTCAAATATTATTTTTTTCAATTTAATCATTAAATATTTTTATATTATCAGTGATTAGGCTTTTGTTTTTTGTTAATTTATCTTTTGTATGAATTTTGTAATTGTGCATTTTGTGGTATTTCCCTTTTAATGTTTTGCTCATATATTAGGCTTTTTTCTCTATTGGATCTATGCCTGAAGTCATGTTATTTTTAATTTTTCCTTTTTTTCTTTTTTAAGTCATGCCGGAAATGGCACACCGAAACGCTCTAAAACCGGAATGTTCTGTTCCAATAGAAAAACTGGAAGGACGACTGGAACGGTATTGACAATCTTATTTTGATTGACTTTGAAGTGGTATAATTTATTTTGAAATGCTCTATATATGTTTATTACAATCTCAAATAACCGACCTCATATTTGGGTGATACTCTGAATTTCATGAGTGTCTATTTTTTCTATTTATTAAATAAAAAATAGTTTTAGAAAAAAAAAAATAATTAAACATAGTGGAACCCATGATCCAAATAGCGGGTTTGACTAGTTAACTTGGGTTAATTGAGAATTAAGCTTTATAATTTGTATTTTGCTATTTTGTATGGAATTATTATTGTCTCAAATGAACATTATAGTACTGGGGTGATGCTTGTTATTCTAAGAATATATTTTTGTTACTTACAATTAAATAAAATCATAAAAAACAAGGATATTGAACCTAGTGGAGTCTTTGACCTCGGTTGCGGGTTCGATAGATTAAACTATGAAACTCGGGTCAATCTAATATGTTGTTATCTCAATATATTTTTTTTAAGAAAATCATCTTGAATAATTATTTTTATAAGTCAAACCATATTTTTCTAGTTATCCGAGGTCTTTCAAAACTGCCAAGTCGATTGGATCACGTCGACGCACCTCCTAAACAGTTGAATTTGATACCCCATGGTTGCTTTACTAAAATGAGATTAATAATACTATATGTAGATGAATAATATGTGTATCAAGTTAGAAGGCTAAAAGAGCATGAAATCAAAAGGACATGGATGATATTTCTGAATTCTTTGCACAGTAAATTAACGAAACTAACCCCCCTAAACAACAAAACACCTCTACTGGAACTGGGGGTATAATAGTTTTTGCACCCCTGGTTTTTTCATAGTATTGCTAGGCCTAGGGGTACATGGATAATTGATCACTTTTTTATTGTTTTTTTTCCATAACACTGCAGGCACATCGTACAAACGCACTACCGCCTGCACGCGTATTTTAGACAGCACGTGTGGCGGCCTTAAACGGTGGAAACTGGTCTTCCATCGTGTCCCTTGGTGCGCCACCATGTCCTTTGCCTCTTGGATTATCATGTGGCAAGTTAAGGGGATCGTGCAATCGCCGATGAAGGGTTCTCTTTCCCCATTCTCTCTCCTGTTGTCGTCCTGTTGCCATCAAGTATGGTTTGGTCCTTCATATTGTGGTTGTTTCATTGAAGTCCCTGATCTTTTGATTTCGTTTTGCTTGTTGATTTTTCAATGGAAATCTTTATTATTTACAATTATACACTTCAATTGAAATTGATTATATACGGTAAGTTTTGTTTCAGTTCTTAATCTTTTGATTTTTGGTTTGTTTTTAGTTCCTTTAATAAATTTGGTAAATAAGTTTTAATTTGTTCTAATTTTGTCGACGACTTGAAATTGGTCATATATGCTACTATTCATTTTAGTTCTTATTCTTTTAATTTGTTCACCAATTGAACTGTATTGATTTTTAAAAATCCCTTTATTGTTTTTCGGTTTGAAGTTTTGTTCTTCAATTGTAATTAATTATATATTTTTTTTATTTTGGTGCTTATTCTTTTAATTTTTTATTTGGTATTATTTTTTTTTTGTCTTTTAGTCTTTCTTGGACAATGTTTATTTTTTGTCCATATTTATGCATTCATGATTTTATTTTTTTATTTTTGATGTTATATTTTTTTGTTGAGGTTTTATTTTTATTCGGTTTCGTTATGAAATTTTAATTTATGTTGGTTACACTGCATTTTATTTTTAAGAATCTCTTTATTGTTTTTCGGTATCAAAGTTTTGATTTCTTGCAGTTTTGTCATTCAATTGAAATTAATTATATATTTTGTTTTTATTTGGCATTTATTTTTTAAAAAATTTATTCAATATTCATTCTTTCCTTTTTTCCGGTCCTTCTTAGACAATGCTTATTTTCTGTCCGTATTTATCCTTTATGCTTTTATATTTTATTTTTATTTTTTATCGGGGTTTTATTTTTATTAGGTTCCGTTATGAAATTTTAATTTATATTGGCGATAATTTTAAAATTAATATTGCTCTCTTTTCCCTTTGTTCTTTTTTTCTGTATTTTCTGTTATATTATTTGTTTTTCGGATCAATGTTTTTTATGTTTTATGTTTTGCGCAATAATAATGATAATTTTGGTGATTATTTTTTAATTGTCTTTTTGTAAAAATATTTTGCTTTTTATTTTTATTTTTCAGGGCAATTTAAAGATTTTAATTGTTTGTCATTAATGTTGATAATGATATTAATTATTATAGTAATGATAATGATAGTAACTTAGAGATGGATTATCAATTTATGTGTTTTGTCTTTTTGTGGATAAAAAATTAACTTATTTTTGTTATTTGATTATTGTAGCTCATTTCACAATTTATATTTTGTTTTTAAATTTGATTTAAATTAAATTATAAAATGAACTAATCTTAATACAATGGCTTCAATAATTAAGATATCCAAATACTTTTACTTTTTTAATGATGATGATAATTTTATGTTGGTTATTTAATTGAAATCTACTAAATAGATAAATTTATATCGATTTAAAATTAATATATTTTATAAAAAACTTGTATTTTACAATAATTCTGCACAGATTTATTTTTTTAACTAAATTTATATTATAATAAAAAAAATTATATAATTAATATTTTTTATATTGAAAAAAATATGGTGTGACGAGATACTGCTAATATGTATATATACACGACAAAACAAAAGTACCTAATTTTTTAAAAGGGTGCCAGCATGTGAAGTGTACAGGTTGCCTCCAAGTAGCCCAACATCTCTCCCAGTTACGCCGTTTTCCAGCTCACTACCCGTGCCGTTGCCAATCACTCTCGCCACGTCATTGATAACGACGGGATAACGGCAGCCTCTAACGTCCCCGTTACTCTTACAAGCAAGCAGTTAACAACTTAACAACTCCTTTATGTTTATAATACAGAGGCCCGTTTCAGGCCCGTTTTACTCTCTCTTTCTCTAAAAAAGGAAACTCTCTCTCTCTCTCTCTGTCTTCCTGCTTCTGATTTTTATTTTTAGCTGAAAAGTTTCTCTAGAATTCATGTCGGTATGTAGTTTCTCTCTATGTAGAACATATATATACTGATTCATGCGTCCAAGTATGCGTGTTTTTATGTGTTAAAGTTCCTGTCTATTATTGTTTCTTAATTATTTTTTCTTGCTGGTTTTTGATTGATTTGTGTCAGATTTTTCATGGATTGGCGTTTTCTGTTGGTTTCAGATATTATTTTTTAAAAAAATAAAAGAATAAAAAAAATTGTGTTGGTTTGATCTTGGTTCTTGTTTTTTTATTTTAGAGGATATAATTTTGATCAACTCATTCTGTGCTTTTTTTTATTATTATTAATTTCCATTATTTTTTCTTTTTTTTTTCTCTTTGTTAGAACTGTTTATGAAATTATATTTAATGTGAAGAGAAGTGGGTGTTTTGTTCCCCCTGTTGGTTTATGTTTATGACTTTCAATTAATGAACTGGACATGTTATGAAATGCTCTGGGCATTTAAAAAAAGAAAGTTTGTTGGATTAGCGTATTTGTATCTGTAATTGCTTATTTAGAAAATTCCCATTCTTGCCTATCCCTTTAATGTTTTTCTTTTAATTAAGAGAGTTAAAAGCTCTCAGAGCAATATAGGATCTGGGGAAGCTACTCATAACTTCCATTAGGGGGTGATTTTAGAGCCCTTTTGTGTTTGTAAGAATAAAGAAAAGTCATTTTGTAATGTAGAGGATTGCTGTTCAGGTATGTTGTTGCCTCACTAACATAAACATGCTTGTAGTTAGGAAGCTGAAGCGACTAGAATTTTGGGTGTATTGAATGATTGAAGTCAATGAGTTGAATATGTTAGCATGGCTTAAGAAACGATCCATTTTTATCTCATGTCTCATCCATTATACTATTTTTTTTCCATTTGTGGCGATCTTCAATATCTATGGACTTTAATGGGCTATTTGAGCTCTATCTGATAGATAATAGAGTTCTTAATCCTAAGTTATCTAGAGGTGTTGTTTATGTATATGACAATGGGCATTAAGAATTACATACCTGTTAAGCTTCTTCTACTCCTGCATATGTGATGGCATACTAGATCATTTGAAACCTGCTTTAATTTACATGTGGTTTCCTTATTATTATTTATTTTAGTACAGTGCTTTCTGTTCTGGTGAATTATTTCTATAGAACAAGAGCACATGGTTTGTTAGTTTGGTGGTCGTGTTTATTATTTGTTAAGACTCCTTTGACTCCATTGGACCACAGTGAAACTATGATGTTATTGTACTGAACACCTGTAGTTGTTTTTCTAAATCTTTGTATCACTTGATGTTAAATTTAAAACCACTGCTACTTGATGTATGGCTCTCCCCTGATCTATACAACTGTGAGAGTCTTGACGGCAACTCCCTTCTTGTCTTTCTTCCCAGCAGGACGCAGGTCGGCCACTGCCAAAATTTGGTGAATGGGATGTCAATGATCCTGCATCAGCTGAGGGATTTACTGTGATATTTAACAAGGCAAGGGATGAGAAGAAGACAGGTGGCAAACCGGAGTCACCGGGAAAGGGTGATGACTCTCATGTTAAGTCTGGAGTAAATCCTGCCAAACCTCAGCCTGTAAGTTTTTTTTTTCATCACATAACCACACCTTTTCTTCTGTGACAATGCAGGTATGTGTCTCGTAAATGACACATGCATTAGGCAGCCAAGATAGCATGTCCTTTTTCCCCAGTAATGTGTAACAGCTTTGCTTGAATGGCTATTTTTCCATGCTTGTGTGTACGTCAGTTTTCAACTGTGAAGGATTTACCAATGCTTTCAATTACTAAACAAAACCCAGTTGAATATGCAACAAAATAGAGAGAGAAAAATTGATGTAGCCTATCAGGTAGATATTGGATTGGATTTTGTTGAGTTTTCATGGGGCCAATCATATTGTGTATATCATTTGCATCAAAGGATATCATTTTTAGCGATAACAGAAGTTAGGATGATTGAGGAAAGTTGCAAAATTTATGGCAAGAGAAATTTGAGGGAAAAGGTCAGATAGTCTAACCATGCATCTGAGTAAGTGATCACTGCTTGGAAAATTAGTGGGGATGGAACATGGAACTGTCTGATCTGGTCACTCTCACATGGATGCGGCTATCTTATCAACTGTAATGCAGCCCCACCCCACCCCCACCCCCATCCTAGCAATCATGAAAGTCCATCTAGATGGCTGGTAATGGAATGATAATAAATGTTGTGAGAGATTATTCAGTGCTGCACTTCAAGCTGTCTAAAATTATTAGCATAGAAATGTCACATATAATTCATGGGTGGGCTACATTTTTTTTTATCTCACAAGCTCATGGGTGTTATGTTTATCATTCTTTCTAACATTGATAATTTCTGGTTTTCAGAAAAAATGGTTTTGCTGTATTAAAAGTCCGCATGTGGACTCTTGACGATGCCTTTCCCACGTAAGAGCTTCAAGAGAAGTTTATGTTCATCTATCTGTGGCCCCACAATGTATTTACTAAAGAAGATAGGAGATGTAGAGTGTTGGCGACAGTACTCCTGGAATTTGTTTTTTTGTGCTGTAAAACTGAGTTGTGGTGGTGGAGAAAGAGCAAATACACAATTATTGTATTTATCATGCACCAATATATGATTATATGTTTCTCTCTCATGCTGTAAGCTGTAGAGCTTTCGTGCTGTTTTGTTTCATGTACAATTATTAAATGGGCTTTGTTTGTGAAGTAAATAATTTTTTAGTTCTTTTCTGAAGAGTTCTTATAGCTTGGCAACACAGGAAAGTGGTGCAGAAGAGTCACCGAGAGGACTGAAAAATCATTTTAGATTTGTTGACTCGACTCTTCAAATAATTAGGAATCCTCCACCTCTCTGTCCAAGCACTCGGAAAACTTTGGTCGTTCCTCCATCATTGGCCATCTAGCCCCATCGCGGGCTTGCTTTCTATTAAGTACGGGATAAACATTTCTGGATGGCCAGTTGGCGGCCGGTGTAAATGCAAAAACAGTTTTAAGACAACTGAAAGTGCAAAGCAACAACATTTTCTCTAAAGAGAAGGCCAAGTTTGAATCCCATCTCCCCTAAGAATTGGAAAAGAACATAAGTGAAACACTTGTGGGCAAAGATTGCCCGGAGAACAGCTAAAACCCTCTGAAAAGCCATAAAAGTCTAATTCAATTATCAAAACAAGTTTTAAAAGGCGGTGTCTACAGATGCTCTTTTCCCGCTAAACCATCAAAATAGGAAAGAAAAGTTTGAAATCCTTCTCAGCTTGCATTTGTGGACAAGTACTATGCAGTATGCCCTATCTAGACCCTGGACATCCCAAGCTTTCGCTCAAACAGGCGGCGAAGCAGGTAAACTTGCAGAATACTAGCACCAACAAGCGCTGCAGATTCAAAGAGGGCCTTGTGAATCGTCCTCCGGCTCATTGCATCGTTTACTGCGTCCACAACCAAAGAAACTTGTTAGACAACAAAATGATTATAGGAAACCCATTCTCTTGTCTAATAGGATAATATATGCAAGTGTATTTGGGTGTGTTAACTAATTTTTATTTCCACCAACGTCAACCCCAGGAGAGTGAGGGACAAGGAAATTAGAAATTTAAAAGCTTTTGACAGTTTAGGTAGTAAGAAAATCTAGCCATGCAGAGCATGTCTTATTCAGTTTGAAGCCAAGAAACCATCCTACTAACAAGACTGAAGAACCAATGAAAGATAGGGAAGTGTGATTATGGCAGTGTACGCATCAACAAACAAAAGAAAAGGTGAAAAAAGCAGACCTTAGATCAATTAAATAACAAAAAGGGGAAAAATCTTGAACATACTAATTGCCTGACGATCAGTCTGAGCCTCTAGCCAATGTTGTTCAAACTGAATGTTGTAAAGAGCCTCCTCTAATTTAGATATCTGTTCCATCAAAGGTTGGAAATGCTCTGCAAATATACAAAAAAAAAAACACCTCACCGCTCTCAGAATTCAGATGCAAGGACAAAACATGAAGTGCACCAAATTACTGCTTACCATCCTTTGCATGCTCGTCATAGTACGAGAAGTGACCAACATGAACATCAAAGTCAATGGTTTCATGGTAAGGAGACTTGTTTGTGAAACAAAAACGGTGGACTCCCTTCTGATGTGCCACGAAATCAAATTTCTCACTTATCTTGTCACGCAAATCATGAATCTGATCACCAGAAGGTCCCTTCACCTGAAATTCAAAACCATTGATGGGTCAGGACAGGAATGATTGGCAATATAACTAAATATCAACTGTTACCAGCCTGATAAGACTTGAAACTAATTATAGTTGAAATTTCATCACTAAAAAGCCATTACAATCAAAATATAGAAACATGAAAAATCATCCTACTTCTGAGAAACCTGTCAGTTTGGCTAAATCAATCTTTAGAGGAAGCCTTCTGCGTTAAGACAACTGTGTTCCAACTAAATATCCGAGTGACAAATAACAGAAAATGGGATTTCTGGTAATGTGCAAATTTGTGTTACTGGCAGCTTTCAATATTCTACTCCATCTGCATAAATGGAAACAAGATGCCTGTTGTATGCTTCTTATTCACTGCTGTTCACCAACAGTATGCCTTAACAATTAAGGGTTCTTTCAAGTAAAAGTAACCAAAAAACTCCAAAAATGATCGTCATAGAATCCTTGTCTATTCATTTGATGGCATCCATCCAACATACCACTATTAGTAGATCATATATGAATCTATCGGACAAAGTTTCTGCAAGTATTTACTAAGTAAACCTTCTCTTCAAAATAATTTTTTTCTAGATGAATACATGATATTGCCACGCATGTAATCATTTCTCCTTATGAACACCACTGATGATTTGTATAACACATTTAACAGGATACAAAACACCATTTTCCCAGGATTCAGAAGAAGAAGAAAAAGCTTTGATTCCAAAGAACTACAGGATGAAGAAATTTTTCGAAGCAGACATATATAAATTGAAAGGAAAGGAGCAGAAGAAAAATGTCAGAATCAGCACGCATCCAGTGCATTATTGAAATTATCTAAGTGGATAGCTTCATAGCCATTGCTGATTCTACCATAATACCCTCAAACATTCTAAAGATACCAGGCAAAAGGAAGCGATCCTTTGTTTTACATTTCACATGTCACAGAAAGATGATGAACTGCGGCCCAGAAGAAAGCTTCACTCAGGCCTTTGAATTTTTTTACCAGTAACAAATAGGAGTGAGATGGGGGTGAGGGGAGGGGAGATGTTAAAGAGATGCGGAACTATTGCTAGTACAAGGAATTCAAGGGATTGGGAACTATCATGCAGATTCACGGAAAAAGTAAGCAGCAAGACAAGAGGCAGATAAAATAAATAGGGATTGGGAACGGCCAAAAACTGAAAGACCAAATTATATCACACATTTGAATTGAACTTCAAATAGTGATGCCTGCTTATGCATAACGCTAATCAAAAGATAGTCCTAGGAAATTAATCTACCTAGGAATAAGAAAAAACAATAGAGAAAAAATGAACCAACTGTCAGAAAGATAGAGAGGGCTTACCACAAGATCAACACCATCATCGCTATAATGCCAAGACGAATCAACCTTAACTATAACAAAGGAAACATGAACTGTATCTCCTTCATATTTAACATCATGAGAGAAGCATTCTTCCCTATCGATCACAAATCTAATTCCAAACACGGCTTCTGGGCTCGATAATAGTGCCAGCAATAAAACAACAAAATATCCTTTTAACGCAATTCCCATCTGTGGTTCAAAAGGAGATTTTCTAAGTACAGGTTCTGTAACTTGAGCAAATCATCAAAATGTACAGAATTAAATAACCCCCAAATTGTAATGAATAAGACACAAACGTAAGACAAATAATTAACTGCGGAATTAAAACAACGAAAAAACTTTTAAAAAAAAACGAGGACAGTAATTGTTACAGCAAAAAAAAAACCATAATTAAATTAAGCTCATAAAAATGAAGATTAGATGGTGTTTCAAAAAGAAAACAGGAAGAAAAAGATCAAAAGAACCTAACAATTGTGGCAATAATTTACAATAGATCTTATGATTTCTTGCCAAGAGAAAGAAGGAAAAGAAAAGGGTTTTCTTCTTCTGAAGGTAAAACAACAACAAAAACAATAATTAAAAAGAAGGGGATCAAATCATTCCTTCATTAACAAATCGATGAAAGAAAGAAAAAGATAAGTGAAAGAAATTTACCATTAAATTATTGGGATTCAAAGGACTGGGTTTGAGCCGATACGCTGAATGATTAATAAGTTTATCGAAATTTAAGGAACAAAGAAAGAGAGTAGAAAGAAACCCTCTAACGTTAGAGCCAAAGAGCAGAAACCAAAGTACTTCTCTTCTCTTCTGCTCGAGGATTTGGTTTGTCTCCGTCTAACTTTGATTCCCTGTATTTGAGTACACTATAAATCTTTTGCTGTCTGCGTGGCACGTTCTTACAGGACAAACGAACTACTCTGCTGACCTTTATAAGGCATTGGATTGCCAAACAGGGTGTAAATTACACCACTCACCAAGTGTAGTTCCTGACGCTAGTCTAAGTAATCCATGTTCGTTTTGAATGGGCTCGAAGGAATGAAAGTGATTTTCAAATGGTTGGTTTACATACTGAAGAGAGATTGAACCTTTAACATCTTTTTAAGAGACGAAGTGCCTTCACCACTCATGCTAGGACTCCTTAGATTTCTCTGTATAAATAATTAATTAGTCATTGTTGATATTAAAATTAAGTAACCCCTTGATTGACGTTGACCATTCTCTAAATTTTTGTGGTGAGTTTTCCTTATTTTTACCTAATTCTATTTGTCAAGGGAAATATTTCTTTAAAAAAATAAAACATGAAATTGAAAAAGGACTTAATTACAAACAAATCTGAGTATACAAGACTAAATGTATAGTTTCTAAAACCACAAGATCAATTATTAATTTCATTAAACTACAAGAAATAAGTCATAATTTACTCTTGTTAAACTCCTACAAATTATTTTATTTTTCCTTTAATAAAAAAATTATATATTTTTGTTTAAATTTTTATATTTATTCATTTGATTGTTTTTATCCATTTTATTAAATTAATATTTATATTCAACTTCACTTTCAATCAAAAATTAAATTTATATTGTTTTTCAATTTTAATCTTTATTCTTTTAATTAATGCTTCTTATTTCTAATTCTTTTTTATAATTAATTTTTTAATTTTATCCTTCAACATTTAGGTAATTGAAAATTAAGTTTTATAATTTTATTAAATAATATGTTTTTAGTCTAATAACTTGGATTACGAGTTTAAAAAGTTAATACGAATTAACATTGGTGTAAAACTAAAACATGTAGAAAGTACAATTAACATGTATTGATTTATTGTGGATTATAATAGTAAATTCATATTTTTTATCCTTTATTGTACAAACATAAAAAAATTGTTTTTAATGGGTATAATTGTCTTTTTACTTCATTCATTTATAATTCAAGGATTATTTAGGAGCTTTTAAAAAACATTTAGAATTTCTTTTTAACTACATTGCCCTTAAAAGCAAAAACCAAAATTAAAAAAAAAAAACTTGACTATGTTTAGGGGTATTTTTGATATTTCACTTCTTTTGTTACAATATAACTCTCAATCCTATTTTAACATCAAATTTGACTTATGATGATGGTCAAAACCAATCTTCCATCACGCATGTGATTTTTCTTAGCCTCTTCTTCCACCTTATAAGATGTGTGTTATTAGTTTATCTCTAATGTGGTGCTCATAATTTTTTTATTTTTCTTCTATAATTTGTGTTTGAAACTTTAAATTTGCAATTAAACCCTTTATGTATGTTTTCTTTTGATTTCAAACCTTATTTTTTTTATTTTAATTAATTTCTAAATTTTGATTTTTTTCAGTTAATCATCTAGTTTTTAGTCTGATAAATTTGATCTATTTTTTATTTATGTTTTTTATTGAACCTTTTTTTTATTTCACCCTCTTTCATTTTTATTCTTCTTTCATATTTGATGCTCATTTTTTATTGTTATTTTTCTTTTATGTTGGTAAGTTTTTTTAATATGAGATTGTTATTTCAATTTTTTTCTTCAACATTAGATTGGTTAAAAATTGTTCTTAGTGAACCTAGGTTTGTGATTTCACTGGTTGTGAATTTAAGATATTAAATCAAGTTTAGATGATTCACCTAGATCAATTTCTATGGATTAGAACAATAAATTTATTATTTTTTCTACAAAACTTTAATATTTAATTACTAGAATACCCTTAAAAGTAAAACAACATTTAACTTGGGTCTAGTTTTTTTTTAATTTCACTCTTAAAGCTTGGCTTTAGAGGCTTATTTATAATCTTGGAAGAAATTTTACCTTTTAATTATTATTGATAAGGATTAAAAACAATATTTTTATTTATTTCATCTTTCAATGTGTGATTAGGTAAGAAATAAACTTCATTAGTGATTTCCTTATGCTTTGTATAGGATAATCATGGTCTTGAAAATGTATATTTTAGGGTTTATTCTCAAAATCACAAGCATCTTTTTTTTATCATATAATTAACTAAAAAATATTTAAAATAAATAAATAAACCTACTTAAATCTACGAACTAAGTCATATGGTGAAGGAGTCTATCTAATAATTTTTTGACTCGATATTTAAAAATAGTTTTCAACTTGAAGTTTTTTTATAAGTTAAGTCATATTTTTACTAGTCATTTGAGTTGCCATTAAACCCATAAAACCAATTGATTTACATCAAATTAGTTGATTTGCTAAAGGGTTTGATGATATTTTTCAAATAATATCTCACTCTTTTAATATTCCTTTTCATGTTTTAAAAAAATTGCTCTGACGAGCGGTGGAGCGCAAACTAATGGACTAGTTATATCCCAAAACGTAGAATAAATTTTTTGCATATAATAATATTATTTTAGCAAGTAATGTTTAACATATTTATGTTAAATGTAATTTAAAAATGTCAATCCATATCATCAAATAAACTATTAATATTTTACAAAACTTGGTGCGTGCATGTTAGATAAAGGTTAAATTGCTTTTTGTCTACATAAAAAGTAATGTTCAAAAGCTTCAAGTGTATTTCAAAGAAGAATGCAAATATGAGACTTGGGTCATAGACCTAACTAAGTTGAACAAGATGGATTTAATTCAATTACAAGAAGAAGAAAAAATGAAACAATAGTATATGAGACAAATTAAAAAAAACAAAAGTGGTTAAGATAACTTAAGGGATTTTTTTTTTAAAAGGGTAAAAAATATATCTTAATTAATAACCTATTAAATATAAAAGAGCAAAATAAGGTTAAGAAACCACATAAAAAAATCTTCATTAAATCAATTTAGCATGGTAAACTTTTAACTATAGTAATCAAGGTCAAGTCAACCCTAGATATTTTGTTAAACCTGTAACCCAAATCATGAGATCGAAATAACCCGATGAAAGAAATTATAAAGCCTTTTATAGATTAAAAAAAAAGTATTAACTTTTCAAACTCATAATCCAAGTCATTAGACCTACGCATCATATTTAAAAAAAAAACATAAAGTTTGATTCTCAATCAATCAAATATTAAAGGGTGAAATTAAATAAAATAAAAATTCAACTATACAAAAAGAAACTAAAAGAAAAAATGAGGATCAAAATTTAAATACAAAATAAATTTCATATTTGATTGAAAGGTGAAATTGAAAACAGAAACTAAATTAGAATGTTATGTTTGAGGAAACCACTATTCACCCAATGCCCATTAGAGTATAGATTACAATAGTAATTCATAGTATTATGTTTTTTTTTTTTAATTTGTTATGATTTTTTTTTCAAATTTGTTTTTTATTGATTATCTTTTAAAATTCATATTGTTGAGAATTTACCTTTGTAATTTGCTTCCTTTTATTTTTCCTTTATTACAAGTTTTCCAAGTTAATCTAGTTGCCCTAGTTTATGAGTCTGGTGATTTTTTTTAATTAAACTTAAATTTTTAATATAGTTTATTTCTTTCTTATATATTAAAAAAATAGTTTTTGATAAAAGTCATTTTATTAAACCTTATAAAATAAAAAAAATTAAAAGGTGTGAGAAAATCATTGTTCACCCATAAACATTGCAT
This sequence comes from Salix exigua, assembly GCA_032356905.1. Classification (NCBI taxonomy): domain Eukaryota; kingdom Viridiplantae; phylum Streptophyta; class Magnoliopsida; order Malpighiales; family Salicaceae; genus Salix; species Salix exigua. The sequence continues at coordinate 27,815,105 of CM063603.1, forward strand.
TGCGAATAACAATAGGAACCCATAGTGTTTTGCTTGCCTTTTCTTTTCTTTTTCTTTTTGAATTTTTGTTATGATGTTTCTTCAAAAAAAAAATATTTTAACTTTTCTTTTAATATTGAGATGATTAAACTTCATATTTGTTTTTCTTTTTCTTTTACATTTTTATAAGGATAACATGGTTTGCTGGTTTACCTGGGTGACTCAGTTTGCCCTGACTTATGAGTTTGATGAGGCATTTTTTAATTTGAAATTCACCTTTTTATCATATAGTAAGAAATAATTTTAGAGAGAAGTTATGTTATTAAATGTTATGGACTTATTCACCGGTTTGACAAATTAATTTAGTCCACGAGTCTAGCAAATTTTACCTTTATTTATTTATTTATTCCTTAAATATTAAGTTAATTGAGAATTCAATTTTATAATTGTTTCTATTTTTCCTTAATATTAATAAAAATTGATATTGAATAATGTTTGATGTTATAATTGTCTATTATTTTTTATTATAATTCAATAGAAATTAGTTTAAAAAAACGAATTATAATCTGAATAAAGCATATATTTTTAATATATCTTAACTCCCCTGATCATGTTTAATAACACTTCAAAAAATTCGTTATACTTAATATTTTCGAAGAAAATACACACCTGCAGCAAAACACGTGCACAACACACACTAATTATTGTAGTTTATGCCTATGCTGTCACATTTACAAACAACTATTTTTTCGATTTTATCCCCAGCCAAAATGTTTCACTATTTTTAAATTATTTTTTATTTTTATTTTTTATTTTAAATTAAAAATAATAGTGATTTTAGATTAATTTTATATGCCCATCTTAAAAATAATTTTAAAAAATTAAAAAAAATATTATTTTAATATATTTTTAAACAAAAAACTTTCAAAAACAATATCCGCTACTACTCTTAAATATTAAATAGACAGTTATTAATAATTTTCAGGTGTCAATGTCTGGTTTAACTTTTTCCTTCAGTGTTTAGCCTGTGATGGGTACTTAACTTGAAAACATTCATATGAGATCTTAACACAGCCTCTCATATTTCCCGTTTTACCTCTTTCATTTATATTTTTTTCCCCTCCAAATTGTTGGGAGAACCGGGTTGTTGGTTCCGTTCGTTCGGCCGGAGCAGTCGAACGCCCGTTCGAAGCAAATCCGAACAAAACGGCGACGTTTTGTTCCAGTAAAATTCGGTCGATACCGGTAAATCCGGCCGATTCCGTAGGACGCCTGATTCGCATCGGGCGTTCGCTCGGGTTCATCAAAACGATGCCGTTTAATGTCTCATTACATAACACACAAAAACATCACCGGCATCCAACAATTCCCAAATCAATTTCCCATCGACTCATCGCCTATTGAGAGAACGGAAAAGGAGGAGGGTTTTGGTAGACAGGAATCCCTCTAATGGGTCTCAAGAAACCAAGCTCATACCTTAGCCCTTCTTGTTGTTGCGTATGAAAGAGTACTGGATGATGATTATGGAGGCGGTTTTGCAGTAGGAGAGTATATTTGTTAAGGATCGATCAAGAAATTAAGATGAAGATATAGAGGGTTATTATGGACACTTTAAGCTAAAGGGCTGAGAAATTTTCAGGTGAGATTTCTTGGTTTTCCTCTTCGGATCAAATTGAGGGAGTAGTTGCAGAGGTTCGAGATTGAGATGCCGAGAGAAAGAGAAGAAATGACAAGGTATGAAGTGAAGGGCTGTTTCTTTTGTGCGAAATATATGCGAGAAAATGACACTTGAGGTGCTATAGGAACTATGGAACAGATGTTGTAAGAGAAGAGAGAAACAGAGGTGGAAAAGGAAAAAGGAAAGATTCAAACATGATGGTTACGAGAAGAACATGTGAGGTTGAACATTGACAATATTGTATGTCTGGATTAGGAAGAGCAGGGAACAGGGAGGAAGAGGAGGGTGTTGTTTTTTTGTGTGGACGTGAGAGGAAGGGTAAGTAAATTAAGTTTGGGACTCGATTCCGATTTTTTATTTTTAAAGATCGGTTGAAGATAGCATTTAAATTTCAAATTGAATATTCATTGAATTTCATTGTACAGTTCATGTGAGAAGTGTATTGTATAATTTAAAATTAATTTATCTTGAATTTTAATTATGTTTGTTAAATTAATATTTTAATTTTTTCATATATATATATATATATATATGTTATTTTTTGCTGCAAAATGAGTAAACTTTTCAAGGAAAATGCATGTGCTTATAAGTTACAAGGGAAAAGATGAAGGAAAGAAAAGAAAAGAAGAAAAAGCCCAAATTGGATTTGTGAAGAACCTGGTCTTCTTGATGGAGAGGACATAAGTTGGGAGAGTATCGAAGCACCTTTCGCTACTTTAAATTTAGATGATGAAGAGACATGTGTAAATGAGGAGAATGAGCTTGGTGGAGATGACCAGCTATTGGAATGTCTTATTGACGACTTTCCTTATGTTCCACAGTCAGATCAAGATCCTTACTTTTATATTAATGATGTAGAGGATGTTTGATGTATTTTTCTTTTATTTTAGAACATTTTACTTTCATAATATTTTGGAATTTCAAAGATGTTTCTAATTTTGAGATTATGTTTGTATTGTATAATTTAAATTTCATTTATCTTGAATTTAAATTATACTTGTTAAATTAATATTTTATTTTTTTCATATATATAATTAAATAAATATGAACGATGAATCGGTACCGAAGCAGTATCGAAACCGAACGTTCCGTTCCAAACAAAAACCGAACGGCATCCGAACGGATTTTACAACCCTGGAGAAACAACAATACTCAATACTCTCTCTTATGTGAATCTATAGAAAACTCCTAAATAGAGCAAAATATATGCGGAAAAATATGTCCAAATACCACAAGCACAACACAAATTTTTATGTGAAAAACCTTCCCAATATGAGAAGAAAAACCACGGACTCGTAGTCCACTCAAACAATTCCACTACACAAATGATGGGTTCACAATGTTCTTCCTTAGATTAAACGGTGAACGCAGTCGGCAATCCAAGGAAAAAGACAAGTGTTCTAGCTGCAACTTCTCATTTTTCCTCTCGGCTCTCTCTCCTTTTCTCTTCACTTTTCTTGTCTCTTTTGTTCTTTTTAGCAACTCAAAAGAAGTGTGTCCTACCCTTCTAAGTGGATCCTTTCATGTGTGCTAAATCCACACAAAATATTTGGGTCATCCTCCTCTTAGGAGAGAAACCCAAACTCAACAAATCTCCCCTTCCGAGAATACTGAACCCCAACAATCTATTTTGCTAGCCTCAAGTCCTTCATTGCATATGACCGACTTAACTACTTCTTCAACTGGTCAATTCTTGAAGAATTCATGCCAACAATCAACATATCATCAACATAAAGCAATAAAATAATGAAATCGGCATCATATAATTTTTGCATAAAAACACAATGGTAAGAAGTAGTCTTCTTGTAGCCTTGCTCCTCCATAACAGAGTCAAACTTATATCTGTAGTATTTTAAATATATATATATATATATATATATATATATATATATAAATGGAACATACATGAGTGCCCTTGGTGGCTAGAATTAGGAAAAATTAGGTAAAGGGGTAAAGTAGTAATAATACAAGCTAAAAATATAAATAGAAAAGAAAAGGAAAAGAAAAGAAAAGAGAAGTAATCTGAAATTTGAGAAAGAGAAATCGGAAGAGAGGAAGAAAGAAGAAGAAGAAGAGAAAAGAGGGAAAGAGAAGAGGAAGAGAAAAGAAGAAGGAGAAATAAGTTGTTAAGGTAATATGTGTGTTTATTTATGTATAAATATGATTATTAGGTATGATTTGGTTTGTATTGATTGTTAGGGTTTGAGAAATTTATTTGGGTTTGATTGATGAATTAATAGAGATGTTAAGGGTTGAAAGTGTTGGGTAATGATTTAATTAGTTGATTGTAGATGATTTTGAAGTTTTGAGATGTTTGGTTTAAGAAAATATTGAGAAAAATGGTGAAATAATGTTGAGAAAATTGAAAACCCTTGCTGGAAATTCTGGGCTGAGGTTGAAGATGACAAATTGTCATTTTGGTCCTTTTTATGAAAATTACAGTTTGGTCCTCGAACTTTGAAAAAATTACAATTTGGTCCCTGGGGTGAAATTCGAGATTCTGGACAGAATTGAGGATGAATTATGGACACAATTTGTGAATTTAAAAGGAGTTCAATTTAGTCCTTCAATTTGGTAAAATTACGATTTGGTCCTAAAAATATGAGAAAATTTCAGAATGGTCCCTAGATGAAATAATAGCATTTCATATTGGTTTGATGAATAGTTGAAGTTTATTGGATAGATTATTATCAATTTATGAGTTATGTATTGGAATTAGATTTTGGAAGAAACCTTTGTTTTAGGTTTTGCGAAAAATGGATAGTTTGATTTAAAACTACATAGGATTATGATTTGAACTCTTAGATATATTATTAAAAGTATTTTACTTGTTTTGAGTCAATTTGAGTATATATTATTTTATATAATCAGATAATCCCAATACTCTACCATGAAGACACCAGTAAAGTTTCGCCAACATTTTGCTTTTGGAATTTGTCTGCTTTTGACTCCGGTGAGTGGATAATATTTAATATGCATGAGAAATATTATAAATATTTGATTTGATAGTATTTGGATTATGCTTCTTGATAATATATACGTTAAGTATTATTCTTGTTACGATAAAGCATAATCATTTATTGAATATATGTTCTTGATATGAGCCAGTATTTGTTTGTGAATTGATAGCTCCTCATTTGATCGATATCATGATCTGAGCCTTGAGATATGAATTTGTCTGTTTGATTATGATATATATGTACCTACAGTATGCCGATCAAAATACCCATGCTAACGAGGAAATGTTAGTCTTTGTGCACATCGTATCCGAAACCCTAGTTGGTCGGGAGTCACCAACCTGTGTGGATGATCATCCCACAGATCGGAGCCTTATGCTCACTACATTCGATTTTCCGACGAGCTTTACCTATGCGTTCTTGTTATGACCTATTTGAGAAATTTGTTGTAAGAACCTTGAGCCGATTTGATATTATACTTGTCTCTCGCTATATTATCTCGTATGTGTATATTGGATATTATCTACTCATCGAGTTGTTGAACTCACCCCTCATTATTCATTATTTTCAGGATCGTAACTTGCTAGCGAGTCAATTTGTCCTACTCTTGGAACTCGCTATTTTGGTTGTGCTTGATACTTTTGTTCATATGTCTAGTTAGTGCTCCACAAGTAAAACCATATGTAATCAACTTGTGTGTAAGGACAATCGAATTATGTTATAAGTTTACTTTGTTATTTCCGACACTTGAATTATGTAATGAAGTCTATTTTGATATTTCCGCTACGTAAATTCTGAAATTGAATGATAAGTTTGTGTGTAAGTTTGGGTTCGCATAGGTGTGGGACCTTAGAGAGGGACCATGCCTATGTGCCGGTCACGGATCCGGGACTCGGGTCGTGACATATACCATTGTCTAGATGCTGCTTCAAACCATAAAGACTTTTCTTGATAGACACACACAATCCTCTTTTCCTTAAAACCCTCTGGCTGCTCCATATAAATCTCTTCCTCCAAATCACCATGAAGAAAGGTAGTTTTCACATCCATTTGTTCAACATCTATGTCTAGACTAGTTGCTAAACCAAGGATTCACATCCGGAGAGAAAATCTCATCAAAGTCAATGCATTTTTGTGTACGAATCCTTTCACTGACCAGTCTAGCTTTATACAGTGGTTGTGAAGTATATTCTTCTGCTTCACCTTGTAAATCCACTGTTTGTCAAGACTCTCTTACCCTTAGGTAGCTTCACTAAATCAAAAGTGTGATTGTCATATAATGACCACATACATCTGAATGTACAAGATCAAGTACATCTGTTTTTCAGCGAAGGAGAACTCTTAAAGGAAACCCTGTTTTGCTTACACGCTAAGCAGTGTGCATTTTTTCAAAGATGCACTCTTCATTCCTGATAGCAGATTCTTCTTGGCCAATATTTCCAAGCCTTTCTCACTCACATGAGCAAGTCTCTTATGCCACAACTCTGCATAAGACTCGTCATTCATTGCATTAATGTCTTTGGAGAGTTTTGCTTCCAACATGTAAAAAGTAGAAAACTTAAGGGTTCAAGCAATAACCATAACACCTCTAGTGAGCTTCCACTGACCATTATGAAATGTGCTACAATACCCATCATCATCAAGTTTACCTACAGATATCAAATTCATGGGGATGTCAGGAATATGTTTCACATCACGGAGAAATAACTTTATGTCATTACTCATCTCCGAGCACACATCTCTAATACTAACGATTTTAGCCAAGTCGTCATTATCCATCTTCACTGTCCCAAAGTCATCGGCTATATAAGAAGTGAAGAAATCCTGTCAGGATGTGACATGAGTTGAAGCGCCACTGTCAATCACCCAATTGGTCTCATGGCATGCAAACTTAATAACATCATCATCATAAACAGTGAAGAAAGATCTGGAAGTGGTGGTGGCAACTCGATTATCATTCTTGCCATCGTCATTTTGTATCTCCTTCCCTTTCTCTTTGTTCTCTCTCTTCAACTGTCTGCAATATCTCTTGATGTGCCCTTTCATGCCATAATGATGACACTCAACATTGGCAAACCTGTTGGACTTGTTTCTGTTGTTATCTTTATTTTTCGGACCTCTGCTTACTCCTCCCCCTTCTTTCTATAATCAACACCTCTACCTGTGAAGAGGATCCCTGTGATTTTCTCTCATATCTTCATTCAATATACTACTTTTAGTCAGATCCATATTGATTTCACCATTTGGAGCTGAGTAAATAATGACATTCTAAATGTCTCCCAATAGTCCGACAATGCACCAAGTAAACACAACCCTTGAACCTCTTTGTCAAACTTGATACCCATCCCAACAAGCTAATTAATAATTCCTTGACTAAGAATTCCATTTACATGTGTTTGCGTCTGAGAAGCTAGAAAATAAATCTAATGAAGAATGGACTTTGATGCATAGACAAGTGTGTGGATATCTTAGACGAGTGGGTAGATGATAATGTGTTGAATCATATTGAGGGTGAGACACATGCACGCACACTTTGGAAAAACTTGAGGAGTTGTATGCTCGTAAGACCGGGCATAGCAAAATGTTTTTGATGAAGAAATTGATGTATTTGAGATACCAAGATGGAACTCCTTTAACGGATCACTTGAACACATTCCAAGGAATTATTAATTAACTTGCTCGGGATGGGTATCAAGTTTGACAAAGAGGTTCAAGGGTTGTGTTTACTTGGTACATTATCGGACTCTTGAGAGACATTTAGAATGTCATTATTTAACTCAACCTGAATGGTGAAATCAATATAGATCTTACTAAAAGTAGTATATTGAATGAAGAGATGAGAAGAAAATCACAGGATCCTCTTCACAATCGAGGTGTTGGTTATAGAAAGAAGAGGGAGGAGTAAGCGGAGGTATGAAAAATAGAGATAACAACAAAAACAAGTCCAACGGGTTTGCCAATGTTGAGTGTCATCATTGTGGCATGAAAGGGCATATCAAGAGATATTGTAGACAATTGAAGAGAGAGAACAAAGAGAAAGGGAATGAGATACAAAATGACGATGGCAAGAATGGTAATCGAGTTGCCACCACTACTTCCAGAGATTTCTTCACTTTTATGATGATAATGTCATTAATTTTGCATGCCATGAGACCGATTGGGTGATTGACGATGGTGCTTCAACTCATGTTACATCCCGACAAGATTTCTTCACTTCCTATACAGCCGGTGACTTTGGGACGATGAAGATGGGCAATGATGGCTTGGCCAAAATTATCGGTATTGGAGATGTGTGCTTGGAGATGAGTAATGACATGAAGTTAGTTCTTCATGATGTGAAGCATATTCCTAACGTCCGCTTGAACTTGATATCCAGTAGGCAAACTTGATGATGATGAGTATTGCAACATCTTTCATAATGGTCGATGGAAGTTCACTAGAGGTACTATGGTTATTGCTCGAGCTTATAAGCTTTCTACTTTGTATATGTTATAAGCAAAACTCTCCAAAGACATCCTTAATGCAATGGATGATGAGTCTTCTACAAAGTTATGGCATAAGAGACTTGCTCATGTGAGTGAGAAAGGCTTGGAAATATTGGCCAAAAGAATTTGCTATCGAGAATGAAGAGTGCATCTTTGAAAAGTGCACACTGCTTAGCGTGTAAGCAAAACAGGGTTTCCTTAAGAGTTCTCCTTCGCGTAAAAACAGATGTACTTGATCTTGTACATTCGGATGTATGTGGTCATTATATGACAATCACACTTTTGATTTAGTGAAGCTACCTAAGGGTAAGAGAGTCTTGACAAACAGTGGATTTACAAGGTGAAGCAGGAAGAATATACTTCACAACCACGGTATAAAGCTAGACTGGTTGTGAAAGGATTCAGACACAAAAATGCATTGACTTTGATGAGATTTTCTCTCCGGATGTGAATCCTTGGTTTAGCGAACTAGTCTAGACATAGATGTTGAACAAATGGATGTGAAAACTACCTTTCTTCATGGTGATTTGGAGGAAGAGATTTATATGGAGCAGACGGAGGGTTTTAAGGAAAAGAGGATTGTGTGTGTCACTGAAGAAAAGTCTTTATGGTTTGAAGCAGGCATCTAGACAATGGTATAAGTTTGACTCTGCTATGGAGGAGCAAGGCTACAAGAAGACTACTTCTTACCATTGTGTTTTTATGCAAAAATTATATGATGCCGATTTCATTATTTTATTGCTTTATGTTGATGATATGTTGATTGTTGGCATGAATTCTTCAAGAATTGACCAATTGAAGAAGTAGTTAAGTCGGTCATATGCAATGAAGGACTTGAGGCTAGCAAAATAGATTGTTGGGGTTCGTATTCTCGGGAAGGGGAGATTTGTTGGGTTTGGTTTCCTTCTAGGAGAAGAAGAATGACTTAATATCTTGTGTGGATTTAGCCCACATAAAAGTATCCATTTAGAAAGGTAGGACTCACTTCTTTTGAGCTGCTGAAAAGAACAAAAGAGACAAGAAAAGTGGAAGAGAAAAAGGGAGAGAGCCGAGAGGAAAAATGAGAAGTTGCAGCAGTAACACTGTCTTTTTCCTTGGATTGCCACTGCTTCACCGCTTAATCTAAGGAAGAACATTGTGAACCCATCATTTGTGTAGTGGAATTGTTTGAGTGGACTACAGTCCCGTGGTTTTTCCTTCTCATATTGGAAAGGTTTTCCACGTAAATTTTGCGTGTTGTGCTTGTGGTGGTATTTGGACATATTTTTTTGCTCTATTTAGAAATTTTCTATAGATTCACATAAAGAGAGACTACATACAAGCACATCTTATTAATTCCCCAGCTTTGAATTTGGAAATTTTATATATATAGAAAGGAAGAACAGATTAATGGAGGAAAGAAAAGGTGGCACAAACAAGGAGAGCTACTGCAGAAGATTTAAGTGTAACAGATGTTGGCATCCGGCCCCTGTCCTTCCGTAGAAGAAGGCCTTGATACAGAGGCAAGTTGACGAGGACCAAAACCCCACAAAGTAGAATTTGCAGAGGCATTGTCTGGTAGAGCCTAACAAAGCTCTCATTCATGATCAGTTTTTTCACTACTCCGACAAGGCAAAACAAATTGAGCATCGCGAGCGTGGACAAGACTACGAACATTGGAGAGGCGGATCCAAACTCCATTATCTCTTTCTCGTATCTTTCTGAGACGTCTTCATCTGCTACTTTGTCTGTGATTGCAAATGCTGTATCACCGAATCCTAGTTTCTTTAAAATGGTGTCGATAGTGGCGAAGAGATAGGAGCTTGTTCTTTTATATAGCCATATTCTTTGGTCATTCCACCAACCTAGGACTGTCCCATTAGCCCGGAGAAATTCAACTAGGCTGTTGATGTATTTGCCAAATATCACATATGCAAATGGTAGGAACCACGGGCTTGAAACCTAGAGCAGCAGCAGCAAAATATAGTCAAGCTAACTAGACTAGCACCAGCTGTAGTTTGACAGAAATGGAAGTATATACCTGGGGAAACAAGGATATGCCTTTCAGAAGACAAAGCGAGGGAATGATGGAGTAATACAGAGTTGCCAAGCAGTTAGGAGCCCAGAGACAGTAGCAGCAATACCCCAGCTGAAGGCCAAGGCTAATCCTGCCATGCGCATACCATGCAGGGCTGTACTTGGAGAGCAGAATCTGAAAATCACCCTCAGACCATCGTTTGTGCTGCACAAGTACCTGAGGTAAGGTGGATGGTGCGAGACCTAAGAAAGCTTTCCTTTCTGGATTGAGATATGCTGATTTCCATCCTTTGCATTGGATAGACAACCCTGTAATCACGTCTTCCACTGGACATCCATATTTCAATCCCATCTGTAAACATTCATTCCATAAAATCCTAACTTTGTTTCTTTCACTTTTAAAATTTCTAATGATAAAAGCAGGCAGGCTGTATGTTTACCTCATTCCCCCATTGTGTATTTTGCTCATAAGTGCAGCTTGCAAGAGTTTTTGCTTCAGCTTCTAATTCGTGGACACTTTGCTGTCTTTTATGATCATCATGTTTTTTCCATTCAATCTTAGAATCTTGATTGAACTCCCTTCCACAGAGAGTATCTCTCCTGTGAAAGCAGCCAGTTCCAACATAAAGAGGGCCACCACAACCATCCGTACCGTGAAATTCCACCTTCATGATCGACATGTGACAAAGAAGTGAAATAATTAATGACATAGAATTAGAAAATGAAATAAAGCTCAGCTGACTTTAGATCCAGCTCCTCCTGAGAGATCTCGAGTTAGAATCTCAAATCTCTCCTTTGAAAAGTATTTAAAGATGGAACAATGCATACTACTACTACTACTACTCACATCGGTGATTACACGCAAGGAACTACTGTATGGATCATTCTTAGTAACGTTTGCGAAACACTGTGGGAACTGCACAAAAGCAATGTCATGGCTCTTTTCTTCATCCATGAAGAAGCAAAGCGCATCCCGCAAAGTTAGTGGATCGTTCGAGTACATATCACAATCTAGATTGAGAATGATTTGTCCATTGCTAATCTTTGATGACACTCTTATCTGCACATTTATTTTCGCAAGTTTTTGTTGGTATCCTCGCATGGCAGTACTGCCCATAATAAGCATGTAAGCGAACAAGCTTACCAAAGCATTCATAGCCCCAGCTTTGAAATTGTGGAAATGTTGGGGTCTCTTTTCTCTGGCCAAGTATACTAAAGTAGGTAATGCACTCCCATCAATCTCTGTGCAACATGGATCTTTCCTGTCAATCAAAATCTGGCAAGCAGCAAAGAAAATAAACAAATATCAAAAAACTAGATCAGAAAAATTATCTGGTTGATCATTTCTAGCCATGATTATATGTATTGAAATAAGAAAAATAATGATAGCATATACTGGTGTTAAAAGTTCTTGCTTTAAGAATGGTGCCATGATCTCGTTTAGATGAGTAAGAATCCCACTGAGAAAATCCCTCATGTTTCAAGCGTGCCTCTTCAGGGACTCTTCCTAGCATGGTTGCTGTTTCAATTCGATCCTCCATTTCTTGGTACAATTTCTAGGAAGAAGGATAGCAAGCTACATCAATTATAGGTGGAAAAATACACTACAAACATACAAACTAATGAATGGATTCTATCAATTTAAATGATCGGTTGTATGAAAAAAATAATTTACGTACATGCTTGTTTATATATGAGAATTTAGTTTGTTTTTATAGCATTCCTCAATTTATGTTAATCACAGTTGTAAGAAGCTGTGATCATTGGTGACTTGGTTCCAAAATAATTTGAAGTGGCGAAGAGAAAGAAAAAAAAAACTGTACTTATTTATCCGAGTGCGTCATGGATGACCCGACCCCTTTTTCCTTCTTCTATTTTATTCATAATTAATTGGATAAATTATTTATCGAACCTAATCTCAAAGAAAAAAGAGTATAGTACTCCAAGGATGCAACTTGCGCCACCTTTAGTCAAGGAAACAAGCACGAAGAGGTCTACTTTTACCTTGATTGCCAAAAAGTCCCTGGTCTGACTCTGACCGCCGCCATCGTATGGAGGGGATTTGGATGCAAAATAAGCAGCCGGTGACCTAGGTTGCACATTGAACTTTTTGCAATATGGTATCCATTGTTTTGCAAATAAAGATGCCTCCAAGAGAGCATAGAAAGTTAGATCCGATCCGGCATCATCCGACAGGTAAATGGCAAGCTTTTCCGGTGGGTAATCATAAGCCATGGCCGATAAAACAGTGCTAATCACCATTATCGGTGGCTCTATCGTGGGGTCCGCCGTGCACACAAAAACGTCTACCCGAGGCAAGAATTTCTCATATCTGTTCGGACACAGCAGAAACAAAAACATTAACGTAAGCTCCACAAAACTCAGCTCGAAGAGAAAGACTTTGTTGCATATATACCTTTGAGAGAGCCTGTCCTTGAAGGTGAGCCTGTGAACCTGGTTCCATCTGAGAGCTTGAGTAAGGACCCAGTAAAAACCGAACCAAAGCTCAGCTCCGAGCAACCCAATCCAGAACCATCTCCCTTCCTCTCCATCTTTCGGCATGTAGCTTACTCTATAAAACAATATCAGACAGATGCCCACAGACAAGGTCACTGCGAAGGACCTGTATAAGATCAGAGCCCTGGCTCTCTTTGTCTCGAACAGAGGAATATACTTGTCACTTCCCATATCTAAAATTAACAAACAGAACAAAAATGAAGAACGACCCCCCAGGTTATTATATATAGATATCCTAGCTTGTGTTCGAACAGATGTACTTGTGTATGAAACTGTACCCAGTAAACTGCGAAGTTATTAAATGATTAATTTACGTGATGGGTTAGGTGGGTTAGATCCAGAATATTTATTTTTTCAAAATAAAATAAAAAAAATTGTTTTGAGTTCTTATGAAAAAATCAAATTGAATCAATAATTGATTAACCAAGTCAAATTATTTAAATTAACCCACCAAACCATCATAATTCAATTTAAATTAAATAATAATATCCAATTATAATTGTTCAAATTGTGTTTTTGTAAGCAAATAATATATTTAGAAATATTTTGGGAGAATGACATGAAAAAGTATTTGGAAAATAATAAAGTTTCAATACAATCATGTTTTTGAATATCTTTATTGTACATTTTATTTTTAATATCGATCGTTTAGTCACGATTAAAAACACATGTTTTTTTACAAGTTAATTAATTTAAACAAAAGTCAACCTGTGATTTTATGAAGATTTAATGGACCACAAATAAAATTCAAGATTCAATGATCAAGAAAAAAAAAGAGGTGATCATAATTAACCCCAAATAAGATCTTTAATCAATTATAATCTTATTTCGTATATCTTCGACGACTTCTTTTCTTTTTTTCTCATGTCATATCAGTTTTTTTTATTATTATTATTAGATCTTGAATCTTATTTCTTGGCAATCAGATCTTTATAAAAAAAATTAATTGATTTTTGTATATGTTAATTAATTTAAACGAGATATTAATTTTTAGACAACTGATATATCTAACAAACATTATATATTAAATTGTGTTGTTTCTATTAATATTCTAACGTATATTATTTTTCCAAAACTTTTTTATTATTATATCGTGATGGTAAAAGACCCTAAATTGTTTTCTTCCCTTGTTTTTTTTTATAAATGATAACAATAAGTTTTTTTTTCTGGAAAAAAACCTTAACACATAATTACTTAATATATAAAACGCGTAGGTTTTTTACTGTAGCTGCATGTACTGTAGCATGTGAGTGTGCACTGTGGATTGTTATAGTGTATTTTTGAATCGGGTCGGTTCTTGGTTTGTTCGGTTCGGTTGATTTGCCAGTTTTCACATTTTTTTATTGTTTTTTTGTACAGTGAAATAACGCTTTTAGCCCTCGAAAAAGACAAAAAAATGGTTATAGGAGGAGGGGCTCTGCGGTAATTGCACAATTTCGGACCGAACCGGTTTTGTCTGCCTACCTTTTCATTATTTTATATTTTCCAGAAATGGCTAATTACCGGTATAGCCCCTAATACGACAAAATAGTTGACTTAGGCACAGGGCTACACCGATAATTGGCCTTTTTTCTTTATAGTGTTGGCGCCTGTGTCACACGCGGCCGACAGTATTCCACCTCACGTCCTCTTTGAGTGGCGCGGGCGTCGTGATGGAGTAGCCGGAGATGGTTTTGTCCGGCGTCTCCGTCGATGCGCCGCCGCGTGGTCTTCCTCCAGGTGCAGGGCGTTTTGGCCTCCGACGTCCATGGACACGGCAATGGCCGGTTAAAGTCGCTACAACCATTTCTCTCTCTCTTGCAGGTCAAAGTGTAGGGGAGTCCCCCGGGTTTGATGCTTTTTCACTTTGGTCCCTTTACTTTTAATTTTGTTTATGGTCCTGATTTTTGTTATATAAGTTTTGATTTAGTTCGATTGGGTCTTTCGATTGAAATTAATTGAATGTGCAATTTTCACTTCGATCCTCCTTCTTTTAATTTCTGGATTGAGTTTAAATAACTCAATAAATTCGGTACATCATTTTCATTTTTTGCAATTTTATCCTTTGATTGAAATTAATAATAAATTTGATTTTCATTTCGGTCCTTATACTTTTAATTTTGGATTTTAATCCCTTAATATTTGATTTTCTTTTTGGACCTTATATTTTTAATGTTTTTTTAATCCCTTGATTTCTTTTTATGATTTAAATTTTCTTAAAGTTTTTATGGTTTTTTTAGTCTTTCATTTATTTTATTTTTTCATTGATAATAATGGATTTTTCTTTGAGTATCCATCCACAAATTGAAATAACTTTGCAAAACCAAGAAGAAGAAGAAGAAGAAGAAGATTCTTGATATTGTTACTGTAATAGCTTTTGAGAAAGTTTATATGTGAAAATATGTTAAAATAAATTTTTGTGATATTATCATATTAAAATATATGTAAAAATAATTTTAAATTAAAAATGAATGTTTTTTTAAATACTTTTAAAATAAATAAATAAACATTTAGAAAAACCCAATTATATATTCTTGGGACGACCCCGTACTCCCTCCCTGTATTATTTATTGTCATTTAAAATAAATACATGGCGAAAGACACGTAGGCCAAAAAGCATCCAAAACAAATCCAGCAAGAGCCAAATAAATCGGGTGGGGATGCAGGGGATCGAACCCTTTGTCGCTCGCTTGCGTTGCACCATTTGAACTACAGGCCTGAGATATACTGTTTCCTTAACACTATTCACTAAATCTGAGTCTAGAGCTATAATAAATTGCAACAGTAAATATACGGTATTTCCGCGAGCTCATTGTCGCGACGACGATTTTGGACGCGATTCGCTGCCTGCCTCCCCTTTTGATTCTGGGAGACAACGACATCTGATAGAAGTGTTGACATGCAATGCACATATATGCTATATATTTTGGGTAATGTGATAAAAGAAAATGGACTAATAATATGCTTGGATGAGATTAAGCTATAACAGAAGTGGCCTTCAGGAATACATCATGAAGCATAATGGAGTACAGAGAAGAAATCATTTGTAAGTCAGATGCAAGCAAGTGAACAAAGAGAAAAGTTTCATTTTAATTATACTTTTAACTAACATAAATCTCAATTTCTAATAAATAGCACAATTTCGCAAATGAACTACTTTGCTTCACATTGCGCATTAAAGGTTGATGATTAGGATTGAGTCATAATCAAATGGTTAAGGAAATTAAGAAAAGATAATTGTCACCGTTGCCTTTACCGTAACAGGCCAAATTAAATAACCAGGTTCTGATGACTGGAGTCGTGGCGAAATAGTAATCATTACGAAAATTTAGTTTCCCCGTCGGCCGACGGTGTGTCGGGTTGTGAAGCCGGTCGGTAAGCAGAAGACAAAATGTCTTCGGCGAGCCGTCGGCCAGCTTAGGTTATCAGATTGTAGATCCCGGTCGACGACTTGAAGACAAATTAATCTTTTAATTTGAGCCAAGTCGACCACTTGATTTGT
>CM063603.1:27831717-27911889 GCA_032356905.1 Salix exigua
GTCACACTTATATGCTTTATATATTTTGATGATAACAATAAAAAGAAAATGGACTAATAATATGCTTGGATGAGATTAAGCTATAAACAGGTATTATACAAGAATACATCAACAAACATAATGGAGTACACGAAGAAATCATTCCAATAAGTCCAAGATGCAAGCAAGTGAATACAAAGAAGAAGTTTTCATTTTAGTGCTTTAACTATGTAAATCTCAATTTCTAACTTGATAGCACAATTTAAAATGAACTCACACACTTCACATTGCATGCATTAAAAGGATTTGATGATTATAGGATTAAGTCATAATCAATCGGTTCAAGAAATTAAGAAAAGATAATTTGTCACAATTGCCTTTCTGCATGAACCGGTCGACCGCTTGGGATACCAAGTGAACCGGTCGACCGCTTGAAGACAAATTGTCTTTTGAGCTGAACCTGTCGACCGCTAGGTGTATCCATTGTGAACCGGTCGACCGCTTGAAGACAAAATGTCTTTCGAGCCGAACCGGTCGACCGTTTGGGTTATCAGTTGTGAACCGGTCGACCGCTTGAAGACAAATTGTCTTTTGGACTGAACCGGTCGACCACTTGATTTGTCCGTTGTGAACCGGTCGACCGCTTGATATGACAGTTGCATTAAAACGGCTATAAACGGCTAGTTTCTTTTAGAAACTTATAAATAGGCCTCTTAATTGTAAAACTAAATACACACAACTTTCATATCTTATATTGAGGCAATTAGAGTGCAAAAACACCTTCATATCATCAATCCTCATTAATACTCATATTTGTGTTTAAATCTTCATATCCTAACACAAAGAGTATTTCTCATTCTCACTACACTTAAACACCTTCAAATATTCTAAGTGTTATTAAGTGAGATAAAGAGATCATAGATCTTCATTTGTAATATCTACACTATTAAGAGTGTATTGTTGTTTTACAAAAACAATCATTGTAATACTCTTGAGAGTTGAGTATAAAACTCTTGATATTGGTGAGGGAACATCACCAAGGAAAAATCTTGAAGAGGGTACATCTTCAAGTGGGAAGAAGGAAAATCTTGAAGAGGGCATATCTTCAAGTGGTGTAAAAGTCTTGGTGTGGATTCATCAAGCGAGATTTGTAATCTTGTTACTTGGACTAGTAAGAGAGTACAATACTCAAGTACGGATTTGTACTTGAATCGTGGACGTAGGCTTGCCGAACCACGTTAAAAACCGAGTTAGCAATCTCTCTCTCTTATCTCTTTACTTTAAAGTAATTGATTTTAGAATTGCTATAATTATTGTATTTACACCTAATTCCCCCTAGGTGTATAGTTGCCTTAATCCTTGAATAACAATTGGTATCAGAGCTTAGTTCTCAATTATTAAGTTTGCTTAGACTTTGAGTAGAATGGCAACTACAAGTTACAATCTCCAAAATGAAGGTGCCTCAACATCTAGACCACCATTTTTTGATGGTAATGACTATGCCTATTGGAAAGCTAGAATGACTATATATCTTCAATCTATAGATTTTGATTTATGGCTTTCTATTGAAAATGGACCTCATAGACCACTCAAAACCGAAAATGGTATTGAGATTCCAAAAAGCATGATAGAATATACAGACTTAGATAAAAGATTACTTTCTATGGATGCTAAAGCCATGAACACCTTATACTGTGCATTAAATAGAAGTGAATTTAATAGAATATCTTCATGTAAAAATGCTAGGAATATATGGCATACTTTAAAAGTAACTCATGAAGGAACTAATCAAGTAAAAGAATCAAAAATTGATATGTTAGTTCATCAATATGAGTTATTTAAAATGTTACAAAATGAATCCATAACAAGCATGTTTACTCGTATGACTAGCATTACAAATAGTTTACATGCTCTTGGTAGAACTTACACAAATACAAAGATTGTAAGTAAGATTCTCAGATCTCTACCGAAAGCTTGGGAAGCTAAAGTGACAGCAATACGAGAAGCAAAAGATCTCACAAAATTACCATTAGAGGAGCTCATCGGTTCTCTAATGACTCATGAGATTACTATGGAAAAACAAGATCAAGAAGAAAGGCCAAAGAAAAATTTGGCATTTAAAACTGTTCATCAAGTTGAAGACGAGGATAATGACGATGATGAAGACAGTGACGACGATCTTGTGGAAGATGTAGCATTGATCACAAGACAGTTTCGAAACTTTCTTAGAAAGAAAAATGATAAGAGAAAGTTTTCGAACTACAGAAAGGAGGGAAACAAAGGAGAATCTAGTAAAGAAACTCCAAGATGCTACAAATGCAACAAGTTGGGACATATCAAAACCGATTGTCCCCTTCTTCAAATGAAAAAGAAAAATTGTTTTCAAAAGAAAGCTTTGAAAGCAACATGGAGCGATGACTCGGACTCAAGCTCCAGTGATGAAGAAGAACATGTGGCTAACATGTGTTTTATGGCAATTGAAAGCGAAAATGAGGTACAATCTTCGGATGATGAATCCGACCCTTCTTATATTGAATTACATGAACAACTTGAAAATTAGTATGTACAATATAAGAAATTAGGTTCTAAATATAGTACTCTAAAAAGAAATCATATATGCTTAATTGAAGAAAAAGAATTATTAGAAAAGAAAGTATATGATTTAAATGACAAGAGTAGCAAGACCAATCAACTTGAAGAAGATAATAAATCATTAAAAGAGAAAGTTGATGAGTTGAATATAATTATCACAAAATTCACACAAGGCTCAATTTTTTTTAAGAAAATGCTTTCGAGCCAAAGAAGTGTATTTAACAAAAGAGGATTAGGTTATAAACCTAATAAAAACCAAAAATACCTAAAAAATTACTTTGTTAAAGCTAAACAGTCTTATGATCCAAGTTATACATGCAATTACTGTAGAAAATTAGGACATTTGATTTATGCATGTCCTATGAAGAAAAATAAAACTGTTGAAATGATTTGGGTTCCAAAATGAACCACCCCTAACCAAAAAGGACCCAAGAAGGTATGGGTACCAAAATCCTCATCTTGATTCTGTTTTGTAGGAACCAAGGGAACATGGGGAGTGGTTTTTGGATAGTGCTTGTTCAAGACACATGACCGGAGACAACACCTTTTTTTCAAGCCTTACCAAAACTAAAGGAGAAAAAGTGACTTTTAGGGACAACTCAAAAGGAAAAATTGTTGGAATTGGCAACATTGGAAGTATGTCTTCATCCTCCATTGAAAATGTATTTCTTGTTGATAATCTTAAACATAACTTACTTAGTATAAGTCAATTATGTGACAAAGGATATAAAATTATTTTTGATCATACATGTTGCTTAATACTTGAAAATGATAAAATTATTTTTATCGGTAATAGAATTGGAAACATCTATAAGATTAAAATAGATACATATATGAGTAGTGAATGTTGTCTTGCTGCTAGTATAAATGATAGTTTTCTATGGCATAGAAGACTAGGTCACATAAGCATGGACATCCTTTCAAAATTAGCTAAAAATGATTTAGTTAAAGGTCTTCCTCATATTGCATATGAAAAAGAAAAGTTGTGTGATGCTTGCCAAATGGGTAAACAAGTCAAAACATCTTTTAAAAGTAAGAATCACATATCAACCGAAAGACCTTTAGAATTACTTCACATAGATCTATTTGGACCAACTAGAACAAGAAGTTTAAGTGGAAATAGATATGTGTTTGTAATTGTTGATGACTTTACTAGATATACATGGGTTATATTTTTGAAATCAAAAGATGAAACCATTCATGAATTCGTAAAGTTTTCAAAGAAAATCGAAAATGAGAAAGGATTTTCTATAATTAACATAAGGAGCGATCATGGTGGTGAATTCATAAGTGATATATTTGAAACTTTTTGTGAAGAAAAAGGATACCACCACAATTTTTCAACTCCTAGAACTCCCCAACAAAATGGGATTCTGGAAAGGAAAAATCGGTCTCTTCAAGAAATGGCAAGAACTATGATAAATGAATTTAACACTCCTAAATATTTTTGGACGGAAGCCGTAAATACTTCTTGCTATGTTTTAAATCGTGTTACTTTGAGACCTGAGTTGAAAAAGACTCCTTATGAGCTTTGGAAAGGGAGGAAGCCCAACATCTCTTATTTTAAAGTCTTTGGTTCAAAATGCTTTATTCTAAACACTAAAGACAACCTTGATAAATTTGATTCAAAATCAGATGTTGGAATTTTTCTTGGATACTCCTCCACTAGCAAAGCTTACAGAGTATACAATAATAGAACACTTTGTCTTGAGGAATCCATGCATGTCAGCTTTGAGGAAACTCAAAATGACAAAATTATTGAGATTCTAGATGACTTAAATAAAAGTGTTCAAAATTTGAATCTTCATGATAAAAATCCAAATGAATCATCAAATGAAAACATGAACAAGGACCAACCAAGCTCAAGCAATCAACAAGAGTTGGTAAGTAACTCCTTTGAGCCGCCAAAGGAGCTAAGGTATGTAAGTTCTCATCCTCCAGAATTAATTATTGGTAATCCGTTTGAGGGAACTAAAACTAGAGCATCCCTTAGAAACATTAGTGGACATTATGCATTTGTTTCTCAAATAGAACCTAAAACCTTTCTTGAAGCTGAAAATGATGAAAAATGGATTTTAGCCATGCAAGATGAGCTAAATCAGTTTGAGAGAAATGACGTTTGGGAACTAGTCCCTAGACCAAAAGATTCATCAATAATTGATACTAAATGGGTCTTTAGAAACAAAGTTGATGAACATGGGACTATTGTTAGAAACAAAGCAAGACTAGTTGCTAAAGGTTATAATCAAGAAGAAGGAATAGATTATGAAGAAACCTTTGCACCAGTAGCTAGACTTGAATCTATAAGAATGCTATTAGCCTATGCATGTCATGCAAATTTTACGCTCTTCCAAATGGATGTTAAAAGTGCATTTTTAAATGGCTTTATAACGGAAGAAGTATATGTTGAACAACCTCAAGGCTTTGAAAATTTTGAATTTCCTAATCATGTTTTTAAACTCAAAAAGGCCTTGTATGGTTTGAAACAAGCACCTAGGGCATGGTATGATAGATTTAAAACATTTCTTATTGAAAATGATTTTAACATTGGCAAAATTGACACCACCCTGTTTATGAAAAGAAAAGGAAAAGATATCCTTATTGTACAAATCTATGTTGATGATATAATTTTTGGTGCTACTAACGAATCTCTGTGTAAGGAATTTGCAAAATGCATGCAAGAGGAATTTGAAATGAGCATGATGGGAGAATTAAATTTCTTCCTTGGATTGCAAATTAAGCAAACAAGAGATGGCATCTTCATCAACCAAAGCAAGTACACCAAGGATCTTCTAAAAAGATTTGGGATGGAACATGTCAAAGATGCCGACACACCCATGGGAACATCTACTAAGCTTGATATGGATGAAAAAGGTAAAACTGTAGACATCACCAAATATCGAGGTATGATCGGTTCTCTTTTATATTTAACCGCAAGTAGACCCGATATTATGTTTAGTGTATGTTTATGTGCACTATTTCAAGCATGTCTAAAAGAATCCCATGTTAGTGCAGTAAAAAGAATTTTTCGTTACTTGCATGGTACAATTAATTTAGGGTTGTGGTATCCGAAGGGAAGTGAAATGAGTTTAATCAGTTATTCGGATGCAGATTTTGCGGGTTGCAAAATAGATAGGAAAAGTACTAGTGGAACTTGTCACTTTCTAGGATCTTCACTAGTATCATGGGCAAGTAAGAAACAAAACTCGGTAGCCCTATCAACAACTGAAGCAGAATATATTGCGGCGGGGAGTTGTTGTGCACAAGTACTATGGATGAAACAAACTCTAGAGGATTATAGACTTAGGTTTGAAAATACTCCGATTAAATGTGATAATACAAGTGCTATTTGCCTATCTAAAAATCCTATTCAGCACTCTCGTACAAAACACATAGAAGTAAGACATCACTTCTTAAGGGATCACATTGAAAAAGGAGATATTGTACTTGAGTTTATAGGTACAGAACATCAACTTGCAGATATTTTTACAAAACCCTTAGCCAAAGATCGCTTTTGCGAAATAAGAAGGAACCTAGGGTTTATCCATGCAAATGATGTTTGAATTATGTATACATCAATGGTTATAAGTTGGATTTATTTGATGTTAAAATGTATACACTTGGAGCATAAGAAATTTGTTCAAAACAAATATTGGAGAATTTAGAAATTCTGGGATGAACCGGTCGACCGGTTCATCAAGAGCAAGTCCAACCGGTTGACCGGTTGAGACAAAAAGCAGAAGGATAGCTCTTGGAATTTTTGAATTTTGGAGGAAAATGGTTCTGAACATAATTTTTGGACATAAAGGGTATTTTTAAAGACTAAAGCAAGATTTTAAAGTCAAAGTGCAAAAATTTCCATTTTTGCATGTACCGGTCGACCGGTTCATGCATCTGGATCAACCGGTCGACCGGTTGAGCCAGAGGAACAGTAGCGTTAGCTACTGCCTAAAATTAGCACTTTTAGCCCCTTGATTTCTTTGCCTTTTGGACATAATTTTTACATGAAAAGGCTACATTGTGAGTGGAAAGAACGGTTCAAAAGAGAAATTTGGAAAATTCTCAACTTGGGAGTCAACCGGTCGACCGGTTGAACTTACCCCAAGGCAACCGGTCGACCGGTTGCTCGATAGTATAAATACTATCTAGGGTTTCAGAACACATTAAACAGACAACATTCAAAAATCCGAAAACACTAACCCCAAATCCTCTCAAAAACCACTCCAAATCAAAACACCCATAGCCTAATTAAAGTCAATGGCACCCCAGAAACGATTAAGAAGGACTGAATCAAGGAGTAAACGAGCCAATGATCCAGCTTCCTCATCAGGTGATAATATTCAAAGATTCTTGAGTAATTTCTCAAATAGAGCTATTAGTGTAGAAAGAGGTTTAAGCAATGATCTATCTGCTCTAGGTATAGATACTCTATTTGCTGAAATGGGTTGGTACTCATTGTATGAATATAGGAAACCTACATACCCTAAGTTGATGAGAATGTTCTTTGCTAACATGAGGGTTAATGTAGAACCAAGAATTATGAGTACTCTACAAGGAATTCCCATTGAATTTGATTGTGCTGAATTAGCTGACATATTGGGTATATCTAATGATGGTCCAAGAGTTTTCGATATTAAAGTAATTCCGACCATTGAGGGTTTTAGCTATGATTATGTTGTTGCACTGCACACTGGATTTGCTCCAGGTGCCAAAATAAAGAGTCAAGATCTGTTGTTGAGACCTAGAATACTCCATAGAATTATTGCTCACAATATCTTGCCCAAAAAGGGGCATTATGATGAAGTTACATTTATGGAGCTATGCTTAATTGATTGTATGATTCAGAGAAGACCAATAAACCTTCCATACATCTTGATTAGGAATATGATCTTAGCATATGATCAAAAACAAAAGGCTTTACCTTATGGTCAAGTGTTTACCACTATTTTTGAGCATTTTGAGATCTTGCTGACGGGTACGGATAAGAGACCGTACTCAGATAAGACGGAGATAAATAACACCACTCTAACTAGGATGAAATATGTGCTTAATGAGCATGGTGAGTGGATTCAAGGGCACCAAGAAGGTGCACATGCTGAGGAAGAGCATGAAGAGGAGGAGAATGTGGCTGAGGATCAAGGTGAAGATGAGTTCACACATTTATTTGAGTCACCACCTCCGGAGCCATCTGCGAGTGGCTGGTCACATAGGATAGAGAGTCGTCTCACGCTCATAGAGACAGATATACGATCCATGAGAGACTCTCACATAGAGATGCGGGACTCTCACATAGAGATGCGGGCTGAAATACAGGAGATGAAGGCGATGATGGCTTCATTTCTCTCACGAAACCCACCTCCTTAGTGATTTTAATCATGTATCTCATTTTCCTTATGCTGTTACTTAGAGATATTGTATTTATGCTTTTCATTTTGGATATATGTACAATGATATTGAATATTGCGATCTTATTTATCCACAATGATTAATTTTCTTTTTGTTGATGCCAAAGGGGGAGAGAATATGAAAATATCAAATGCATCAATAATGGGGGAGTAAAATAATGAGAATATGAAAAATTTACATGCATATATTTAGGGGGAGAAAAATGATTTTTTCTTGAAATTGCATATGATATTTTTACTTAGATTAAATTGCTAAAAATGTCCAATGTCTCTTATATATTGCATTACAAAATATAGGGGGAGACTCAATTTTTTATCCAAGTGTTTTTGTTTATTGTCATCATAAAAAAGGGGGAGATTGTTGACATATAATGTCACACTTATATGCTTTATATATTTTGATGATAACAATAAAAAGAAAATGGACTAATAATATGCTTGGATGAGATTAAGCTATAAACAGGTATTATACAAGAATACATCAACAAGCATAATGGAGTACACGAAGAAATCATTCCAATAAGTCCAAGATGCAAGCAAGTGAAGACAAAGAAGAAGTTTTCATTTTAGTGCTTTAACTATGTAAATCTCAATTTCTAACTTGATAGCACAATTTAAAATGAACTCACACACTTCACATTGCATGCATTAAAAGGATTTGATGATTATAGGATTAAGTCATAATCAATCGGTTCAAGAAATTAAGAAAAGATAATTTGTCACAATTGCCTTTCTGCATGAACCGGTCGACCGCTTGGGATACCAAGTGAACCGGTCGACCGCTTGAAGACAAATTGTCTTTTGAGCTGACCCTGTCGACCGCTTGGTGTATCCGTTGTGAACCAGTCGACCGCTTGAAGACAAAATGTCTTTCGAGCCGAACCGGTCGACCACTTGGGTTATCCGTTGTGAACCGGTCGACCGCTTGAAGACAAATTGTCTTTTGGACTGAACCGGTCGACCACTTGATTTGTCCGTTGTGAACCGGTCGACCGCTTGATATGACAGTTGCATTAAAACGGCTATAAACGGCTAGTTTCTTTTAGAAACTTATAAATAGGCCTCTTAATTGTAAAACTAAATACACACAACTTTCATATCTTATATTGAGGCAATTAGAGTGCAAAAACACCTTCATATCATCAATCCTCATTAATACTCATATTTGTGTTTAAATTTTCATATCCTAACACAAAGAGTATTTCTCATTCTCACTACACTTAAACACCTTCAAATATTCTAAGTGCTATTAAGTGAGATAAAGAGATCATAGATCTTCATTTGTAATATCTACACTATTAAGAGTGTATTGTTGTTTTACAAAAACAATCATTGTAATACTCTTGAGAGTTGAGTATAAAACTCTTGATATTGGTGAGGGAACATCACCAAGGAAAAATCTTGAAGAGGGTACATCTTCAAGTGAGAAGAAGGAAAATCTTGAAGATGGCATATCTTCAAGTGGTGTAAAAGTCTTGGTGTGAATTCATCAAGCGAGATTTGTAATCTTGTTACTTGGACTAGTAAGAGAGTGCAATACTCAAGTACAGATTTGTACTTGAATCGTGGACGTAGGCTTGCCGAACCACGTTAAAAACCGAGTTAGCAATCTCTCTCTCTTATCTCTTTACTTTAAAGTAATTGATTTTAGAATTGCTATAATTATTGTATTTACACCTAATTCCCCCCCCCTTAGGTGTATAGTTGTCTTAATCCTTGAATAACAACGATTTTGGACGCGCTTCGCGCCCCGCTGTCTCCCCTTTTGATTCGGGGGAGACAACGGCACACGGTGAAAATATGGTTGTTTATATCCGTAAAATTTATGACTATAATTATAAGGAGTCGCCGCCTAGTATTAAGATTACTAGGAACCTATTAGTCTGCAAGAGTCTAGGGTAAGGAGACTTGTTGTGCAAGGGGAAGACGCATCACCCCCAATGCACCCTATCTAAGGTAAGCTGCATTGTTGTTTGATTGTTTTTCTAAGTTAAAATTTTTACACTACTTTTTCAAAAAAAAATATTTTTTTTCTGCGGGTGTACTTTACAATGTAATTTTACACCGTAGTTACAAGTTTTTTTTTATCTATGTGTGTTCTTTACAATGTAATTTTACATTGTAGTAAAACTCTTTTTTATCTACGGATGTACTTTACAATGTAATTTTACACCGTAGAAAAGAAAATTTATCTACGGGTGTATTTTACAATGTAAATTTACACTCTCACAGATGAAACAAAAATATTTTTAATTATTTTTGATATTTTGGCCAAATTCCAATGGATAATCGCAAACTGGTTACAATATCCAAATTTTCATTTTAAAAATATGGAAAAATATGCAACATATTTTTTTTTGAGAAATACAATGAGGAAAGCTTTGGAATCCGGCCGTATGCACAAACACAAATACCTTTTTTATATTTTTTGAATATTTTTTGCAATAAGAATAATAATAATAGTAAAATAATAATAATAATACCCTTTTTTCAATATGTATTTTTTTTATTTTTCTTTGGGGCTGGGCTTTCAGCCACAATGAGGGCTGGAGGCCCAGCAGGCTGTGGATGGGCTGTCAGCCACAGTGGGCTGACAACCCAGTCTTAGTGGGCTGGAAGCCCACACATTGTTGGGCTGGGCTTCCATTGTGGACTGGAAGCCCACTTATTCGGGTCTGGGCCATCATTTAAGCCCATCTTCTTGCACGAGCCGGGCACAAAAGCCTGGCCCAATCCATTTAAAATCTAGCCCTGCATGAACAGTGGGACGATTACGTCCCACTGCATGCAGGGACAGGAGATAGAAGACGATGAATAGTAGGAATTTCAAATGTGGCGAATGGCGCACCTGTGGGTATGGTCGGGTAGCTGAGTCTAATATCCAATTATAATTGTTCAAATTGTGTTTTTGTAAGCAAATAATATATTTAGAAATATTTTGGGAGAATGACATGAAAAAGTATTTGGAAAATAATAAGGTTTAAATACAATCATGCTTTTTAATATCTTTATTGTACACCTTATTTTTAATATATATTGTTTAGTCATGATTACAAACACATGTTTTTTTTACAAGTTAATTAATTGAAACAAAAGTCGACCTGTGATTTTATGAAGATTTAATGGGCAAAAAATAAAATTCAAGATTCAATGGCCAAGAAAAAAAAGGTGATCATAATTAACCCCAAATAAGATCTTTAATCAATTATAATCTTATTTGGTATATCTTTGACGACATCTTCTTTTTTTCTCCTCATGTCATATCAATTTTTTTATTATTATTATTAGATCTTGAATCTTATTTCTTGGCAATCAGATATTTATAAAAAAATGATTGATTTTTGTGTATGTTAATTAATTTAAACGAGATATTAATTTTTAGACAACTGATATATCTAACAAACATTATAATATTAAATTGTGTTGTTTTTCTAATATTACTCTAACGTATATTATTTTTCCAAAACTTTTTTTTATTATATCGTGATGGTAAGAGACCCCAAATTGTTTTTTTCCCTTGTTTTTTTATAAATGATAACAATAAGTTTTTTTTCCGGAAAAAAACCTTAACACATAATTATATGATATAACTTGTAAAGTTAAGTGGGTGTTCATATTCGAAATAGATGAAGATGTTGTTTTACATTGTGTTTCAAAAGCGATTTAAAAAAATGATTTTTTTTAAACATGATTCATGCAAAATACAATTGACAAAATTCTAATGTGCATATTTTTTTAAATATAATAGTTGCTATGTATAAATGTATAAGTGGGAAGGGACTTGTTCCCTTCCTCTGCACCCAAGTTTGATCCTCTTTGTGTATGTTTGTCACACCTACTGTATCTTACTTGTCTACCAGGCTTGTAGGGTGTTTAGTGGGTTTGAGTATTAGTCGTGGTGTGAGTAAGCTAGCCCGGACACCCTGGTTATCAAAAAACAAATAGGTCCAAGATTAGTCATGATCTGCGTAAGCTGCCCGGACACTTTGATTATAAAAACAAAATATATAAGTGGGGAAAAAATAGAAAAAATGTACAAGTAGGAAATCACTGCAGCAATCCACAATGTTATGCAAGGAGAGCTGCAGTGTTTTCCCCGATCATTTTCAAAAAACAAAGTGGGTCCAGAGATTAGTCGTGGTGTGCGTAATCTAACCCTGTTAACATATTCAACCAAGTTGATAAAATAACAAAATTTAGCCATGTTAAGGGTAGAATTTGTTTTCTTGCCCTTCATAAAGTGTGTCTTGATCTTCAAAAAATAAAAGAAGAGAATAAATGGTAATTAAAATTGAATTCATGATGTCCTTTTGAACTACAAATGAGCTGAAAAGTTAAAGAATGATAATGAGGAATGTAAGTGAGAAAGAAAAGATTTGGTAAAAGAGAAATGAATATTATTACCGTTGTTGTGTGTGTGATATGTGGATTAATATGGACTAATGGTGGATGTTTGTGGTTTCAAGAGAAACCGTGAGAGGACTACAACAACAATAAGGGAATGCAAGTTGAGGGTTCACATTAGGTAGGTACTTGGTACCTATATCTCCTCTAGCCAATAATTATTTTTACTAATTATTGAACTATAAGAAACAATTTGGTGCTTATTGATGAGGAAAATAAAAGGGGTAAAGGAAAGGTTAAGGGATGGATATATATATATATATATATAGGAAGAAACAAGTTGGTTGAAATCAGCATTACCGGTACGTGGGAGGCGAAATATAAACACTGATTAACTATTTAGTTTCGGAATAGTTAATGATATTGGCTGTTGACGTCGATATCGACACAATTTATAAACTTGATTAACTATTCGGTTTCAAAATAGTTAATGATATCGACAGGTGACAACGATATTAGTAAAATTTATAAACATAATTAACTATTCAATTTCAGAATAGTTAATGATACCAGCAAGTGACATCGATATCGGCAAAATTTATAGACTTGATTAGCTTTCTAAGATGAAAGCTAATGATGTCAAGAATTCTTGACATCGGCATACCCTAGAGCCTCCCAAGATAATACGGAACAATGATAAACTATTTTGGTTTTAAAAATAGTTAATGACACAAACGATTATGTTCGTGTTGACATTTTCATAAAACTGATTAGTTGTTTCCAGGACGGGCAACTAAAGACACTAATGGAGGTCATTAGTGACGGGGGAGAATTAGTCAAAAGAAATAAAAAAAAATTATATAACCTTAAAAGGATGTATATGGTTGTATTTTAGAATCTCATGATTTAAGTAGATTGATAGATATGTTGTTTAAATTTCTTTTGTAATTTGCTTGTATTTACTTAATTGTTTTTACTTATATGGAAAATCTATATTTTGCAGAATCCTTCCATTCTCGTCAGGAATAGATTTTAAGTCCTTGATCCCTTTTTGTATAAGCTAGAAACTTAGGGATTTGTGGTGTAAATTTTTGCTATGCAGAAAACATGTAAACTGTATAGAATATTATATTCGTAATATTTTGTTTCTGGAAGATTAAATGTATCAACCTATGTTTGAGATATTAGAAAGTATGAGATTATGTTAGAGTATTAAATTGTGTTATATTATATGTGTGTGTGCGTGTGTGTGAAATATTTATGTTCAAATTGGCTCTTTTATTCCCATCTAGAGAATTACAAAAGACATGCACACCTAAATAACCCAAGCCAATCAGCATACTGATTTCCTTCGCTAAGAGATTAAGGCAAGCATGAGTTCAACCCTTTTCTCATCGGCCCAGGATCGATAATCGTTCGACCTGAGGGAAGTGCGGTTAGATTAAGAACCACCGTTTATTTTATAATATTGATGATTTTATTATAAATTATTTTGTTTTAATAAAATTTAAAATATTCTTTTTTATAAAAAAAATACTGTTATATAATTAAAAAAAGCTCCCATGGCATGAATCATATATCTTAATTAGCATTCATAATTTTTTAAATATCCATTGATGTACTTATTAAATGTACATATTAAATTCACAATAAAAAAAATATTGTGACTACAAAACACATTGATGACTTCTGCACATGTTTTTACTTGTGTCGGATCCAACTTGAGATCAAGCCAAAAACTAATTGGCTATTTGTTTTGGATCACGGGGCTCTCTTTGACTTTCTCACGCAATGTCCTCCTCGAAAATATTAAGCAGTGTTTTAAAATATATTTAAAAAAAAATGATTTTTTATTTTTTAAAATTAAAATTTTTTCTTATTTTCAAATCATTTTTATATGGGATGTCAAAATAGTTTTTTAAAAAATAATAAAAATAATTTAATATATTTCTGAATAAAAAAATACTTCTTAAAACAACTTTCACCGCATTATCAATCCATCACAGAACATATTCACATTGATATACTATTTTTGTAATTGTTTCGGATTTCATTTTAAGAATATGTATAAATATTTCTTTAGTATTTCTTTAAAAAAACATAACCTTTAATCCATCGTAGGAGTAATAATTTCCATGCTTGTTTTTTTTTCTTGGAATCTAATTTTAGGCGTTCAATTACATGGTGCAATCACTCAGTTGATTAGAATTTAATATATTTTTAAATTTAAAAATCAATTATTATTATTATTATTATTATTATTACAACAGTCAGCAAAATATAAAATATTTGTGTGTGTGACAGCACATCGCACACACGGAAAAGGCCATCCATTAACAAATTTTCTACTTTTATTTGAAGTCGCTGTCACTGGTCTAGTCTTTGGCCGGTGGTGATGACTTTTGCTGACCTGGCACTCCCCTATCGTCTTCCTGTGCTTTTTTAAGCTATGTCGTTGTACATTGTGGTCTAAATTGCCCTTACTCTGCCACAACATGCCAAAACCACAACCTATAAAAATAAAGACTGCACATCACGTAGGCACCTGTATTCTGTTCTCATGTGCTGATTCCATTTGTACATATAGGTCTAAACTGCCCTTTCTTTGACAATTATATTTTTCAATTCCAAGGCTCCATTTTTTTTTCTACTTCTACGAAAAAGACAGTCCCACTCAATTATATTAGAATACACTATATATATATATATATATATATATATATATATATATATATATATAGTTTTATACTCTAATTGGCTAACTAAAATATATTCATTGTTAAAAAAGCTTGGATAATAACAATGTTTTTTTAAAAAAAAAAACCATACGAGAGTTGAGTGATTGATGTTATTATATTATTATATTATTATAATAATATAATAATAATAATAGATAAATCAAACAAAATAAAATCAATCCACACCAATCCAGGTTAAATTGTGATACTCAAGGCTTGACATGTCAGATTGAGGTTTCTCTATAGTATAGAATGATATAGTTGAAAAGGTAAATTAATTATAAAAAATAATTCAAGTTAACTCAATCTAACATTTTTAATTGGGTTGGAACTATCTCTTGGAGCAACTCTAGTGGTAAAAACTATTATGGAGAGTCAAATATCTAAAATAGTTTTTTGAACGGTGTATATTTTGAAGGGTCAAATATGAAAATCAAAGAGGGAGAAGAAAGAAAAAAATAAAAAAGATCATCAATACAAAATTATAAATCAAAATTGTAAAAAAATATAATAAAATAAAACAAAATGATGCCATTATGTTTTCTTTACAATTGGAAATACATTTGGAATTTAATAAATAAATAATCTTGAAATGATTTTGATGATTATAAAAATATGATACAATTTTTTTTTTCATGCTAAAAAAAATTTCTTTCTTTCAACTAAACTTAGTAGCCTAATTCTGCTCATTTTCTTCTTAATTTGGTATATGTGAAAAAAATTTAGAAACAGTAACATCATATTTATTTTTATAAAATCTATGATATTAAGTAACACGAAATAGTTTTTTTTCTTCCTTTTTTCAATAAAATTGAAAAATAGGGTCATTTTCTAAAATAAAAATTGAATTTATTTTCACCAAAAAAAAAAGAAATGCATCAAAGTAACATCTGATTCTCTTAAGAAAATCAAAATCAGAATTTATAATAATCATCTTAATATTTTTATATTAGTGATAATATAATAGTAAAATGTTAACTTTATCTCATTCAAATTAAAAACTATCATAAGAAATCATCTAGTTAACTAAAAGAAACCTTCTATTTTATATATAATTAAAAAAATAAGATTTTTCCATTAATTAGTTTGGCAATTGTGTTTTTTTTTTAAATGTTAGACTTGTTAATGTATATTATATGAGATCGACAAGAATCTTAGTTCTAGGGTTTGTTTAACAATGTAGTTGATGTGACTTTTTAAAATATTTGTTTTGTTAAGAAATAGATTAAAATAATATATATATTTTTAAAAATATTTTTTATATCATCATATCAAAATAATTTAAAAATATCAAAAAATAATTAATTTAAAATAAAAAATATTTTTGAAATGCAACGTCAAATAAAAACTTTTAAAACCGTTTGATGTGACTCTATAATTAATTTTAAATAATTATGCATTTAAAAAATCACAAAATTGCAGACATGGCATATTTTTAGCTTTCGTTTATAGATTTTGAATATGATCACAAGCTATAAATTCTCACATTAAATAGATGAGATTTTTATTTTTAAGATCCGATGGAAAGTTTATGAGATTTCAAAATAGATCTCATTTAATTTAGTTTGCCCTATATCTTATAAAATATTCATTTTCTTTAATTGGTCACCATGCCCAAGTTTATTTTTATTTTTATTTTTATGTTTTGTATTTTTCTTGTTTTAATACTCTTCTACGCGCGTGCGCATATACGGAATATTATATTTTGGATCCAAAAATATCTCATTTATTTAGATATTGTTTATAAATTTAGGTTAAACAAATAAAACCTTACGTTGTTTGACATTGTGATCGGAAAGTCCTGATATCAAAATAATTTTTAAAAATAAAAAATATATCATTTTGATATATTTTTAAACAATAAGCACTTTCAAAAGCCACCGCAATCACACTCCTAAACAGACACGAATATTTTATATGAGAATATAAACACAGCAAGCTAATATTTCTTAGTAAATTAAATCTTTTGAGTGATTTTTTAAAACATAACCAGTTTTTGTTTTTTCTAAGAATTATGTGACTACTCTCTTTTTAATATTTTTTATTTAAAACAATATTTTTTATAATAGTTTTATTTTTTATAATAGTACATCAAAAAATTAAAAAACATCAAAAAGTATATAACTTGGTAAAAAAACTTAATATTTCTCAAAAGAAGATCTATTCATTAAACAGCCGCGCGGGCATCCCTCACGGCAGCAAAGAGGCAACGCTGCCTCCTATTTTCAAGTGAAAAGACATGACTGCCACTAAAGCACGACAATAGAAAGCAGCATGATGACTTCACCTTGTCTCTCTCTGTCTGGGAAAGGAAAAAAAAAAGTCTCTCTCTGCAGTTATCTCTGATATAAAATTTGTCTTTAAAGTTTAAACAGCTTTGCAAAATTCAAACTCTCTCTCTCTAAACTGCGACTGCTGCCATTAGATTCCCAAAAGAGGACATCCTTTTTTGAATTTTGATTCAAAACAGATATTTTTTACGCTATAAGATCACTACTTTCGTTAAGAAAATCACTTGAAGAAGTTTCTTGGAGATTGCCACTCAGAGTTTAGAATTTTCTTGGTGGGTTTTTGTGTTTGTGTCAAAAGATTTTTTTTTTTTGGCTTTGGACAAGATCGAGAAGGAGATAAGCAGGACTCTTTCATCGTTGTGAATTGTAGATGTGAAGTTTGACTTCTTTTGGTTTTGTTTCTCTTCTAAGCTTGACTAGGGTTTTATGTTTGGTAAGTAATTTCAGGTGTTTTTTCTGTTATTTTGTTGCTTTCAAGCTCGTAATTTTCTGCTGTCTTTCACTTTATACCTGTTTTTTTTTCCAGCGTCCTGTTCATTTGTTTTTAAATTAGTTGATGCTGAGGTTTAGGGATTGAGGTTGAATTTGTGGTGATGCTGTTTATGTAGCGATTATCCGGATTGAAAAGTCATGTTTGTATGATGGTTTTTTTTTAGTGTTTGCATTGAAAGAATTTAAGTCGTCAACAAGTAAAATATCAATTGATAGAATTGATATTTGGGTCTTATTCAGCTAGAATTGATAGGTATTAATTTTGTAAGCCCTGTCTTGATTTGAGCTAGCTATTTTGAAGATAGTTTTGGTTCATGGTTTGTGAAATGAAAGAACTGCAATGTTCTCATTTTTTTCTTAAGAATAAGTTGACAATGTTATTATGCAAAATGCTTGCCACAAACTTGTGAGAGATGCAGCATCAGCATCGCTTTGAATTGAAAGGGAAAAACACAGTTTAACAAGAAAGAGAATGTGAACAACGCTGCGATGATTAATTAAGTTGCAACTACTGGAGCATGGATAGAGAAGGGTAAGAATAATTAGGTTGAGACAACTCGTGGATTTTTGAGAAGCTTCTTTGCTAGAAACTGAGCTCCTATTTATGGTCGTGGATGGCTCATCTCTTCAATTGGCTAGATATGTCACTCTTGTGCATAAAATCAAAATTTTGTTCTGAAATCCCATCGTTGATTACATTTATTTTTACTTTTGAGAAGTAAACATGTTACGCCTGGGGAAATAATGGTTTGATCCTGTTGGTGGTAAATTTTATTATGCCTTTTATCTTTTAGACCTCTCATTGTCAATCTTGTTTCATGCATCACAATATGATTGTTAAAGGCTTCAGAGGAGATTGAAGTGCCCTCAAAGGAGAATACATTGATATGGTGGAAACTCAAGTCTAACTAGAAGTTGCTCTACCTTCCTCTTATACCCACCTCAATTTTGAAAGCTTGCAGTTGGTCAAAAGTCATAGCTGTTTTCTGTGGAGTTTTCTTGGGATATAGAAGGTTATGATTTAAATTACATCCCCTTGGTACAATTTACTCGGGGAAGAACAAGGGAGGCTCTCTTGTCCGTACTTTTTAGGCTTCAGTTACGTTTTGACTACTGTTATGGTAAGGTCTGTTATCTTCTGGAGTTTTGTCATGCCAGAGCAACTGAACAAGAAGTTCGCAAAATATAGAGAGCTTGTAAAACCCATTTCTGGTGCTAGATGAAATAGGTGCATGTCTATAGAAACTTGGTACCCTGCAATTTGTACAATAACAGTCATTTGTGGAGCAAAGAGAATGCAGTAGGTGTGAATTGGAATTCCATGCAGTAAGTAGCCTACCTGGACAAGAATTTGGATCAATTTTGTTGAAGGTGATCGACTCCAGGCTCTAAGTCCTTGTGCCTATCTATGTGTTTGTCACTCAGGAATAGTTGTCATGTGTGGCTAGGGGATGCTAGAGTGTTAATATAAAATTGCTCTTGGGGCCTTACCTAACAACTTAATCTTTTTAGGGTTGAATGGTTCTCTGACATGGCGTTGGAGCTTTAATGACCAAATGGTCATTAAAAAGAAAGGATCAGTCTTTTCTATTCACATGTGATCTGATTACTTGACAGGAGGTCCTGTTATGAGTTTGTCAAAGCTTGATTTGATTTTTGTGATTCTGATCACCCAAATTTTATCTGGTTTTGTTGTGTTTTATTATATAGCTTTTTAGGTGTCAAGACCTTTAACACAGCATTTTTTGTGCATACATAGTTATGGAGAGAGAAGATTTTAGGAAAGTCTTTTTAACACAGCATTTTTAACACAGCATTTTTGATTCAAATACTGCTAGATCAATAGTCCCTGGAGCTCCCATTGATTTTTGAAGTCATTTATTTGTGCTGTTTAGGATTGAGAGGGAATTTGTGGACTATGAAGTATAAATCAGGTAAAGGAACATGGTGGCTGTGAGTGATGAGATGAAGTTGTTCTATGGTGCCCTTTGGTTTTGTCTTGTTGATTTGCAACTTTTCTAGGATGAAAAACAAAAGTCAATGTGTGGGTGCATATCTCCCTAATGTTTCTTTCATGTAGCCTTGTAAGATGCATATGACACTTTACTTTTGGTGAATTGCACACACTATCTGCCTAGGCTTTTTTCAATGCTGTGAACTCAAGATGACAATCCTTTCATGTGTCTGTTTTCTTTTTTTTCCGAAGCAGTTATAAATGTTTATCTTTTATTGTTCTAAACAGGTGGATTTTTGAGAAATCAGAGGAAAATAGATTAATAAAGCAATATGGGAGCAAAAGATTGCCAAAATACTATGGACTTTCCTAAAGTGGAGGTGGGAGAGATAGATACCAGGGCACCATTTCAATCTGTCAAAGATGCCGTTAACCTCTTTGGTGAAGGTGCTTTCTCAGGGGAAAAACCTGCCATCAGAAAGGCAAAACCTCATTCTGCTGAGGTAATTGTAATTCTTCTATTTTGGCTCTAAACATTATTGCCTAGTGGTTTTCTTAAACTTCATACATTCTGTCTTCCATAGGCTAAACTTTACAGTAGCTATATGATGTATATTACGCTTTCTTCCCTTTAGATATCTATCTTGTTGTAGGGATCCATGAACAATTGCAAGCACTGTTTAGTATTCCTAAACAGATAGATTGAGGTGAGTCATGTTTGTGTAGATCGGAGCAACATGATAGTTAGTAGTAGTATTGTTCTCAAAACATGGTTTGATATAACCTTACAAAAAGGTTTGAGTTATTCATCATGCTTCCCTGTGCATTCATCTTCTAATGTTATAAATAGCTAAAAGAAGAATCATAATTCAATTGCTGCTCAAAATAATGAATATGCAAACTAAAAGTTGTTGGTTGATGAAAATATTGATAGTTATTCTGATTGTATTTTTAACATCTACTGTGAATTTTTAATGTGCAGAGAATTTGTATTTTATGTGTTGCTCTTGCTTGCACAAGTGACTAGCTTATCATTTCTTTACTGCAGAGGGTATTGGCCAAGGAGACACAGCTTCACCTGTCCCAAAAGGAATTGAACAAGTTAAAGGATCAAGTAAAGAATGCTGAAACAACGAAGGCCCAAGCACTTGTAGAGCTTGAAAAGGCTAAAAGAACAGTGGAGGATCTCACTGATAAGCTCAAAACTGTCACCAAATTAAAAGAGTCAGCGATTAGGGAAACAGAAGCTGCAAAGAATCAGGCTAAGCAAATTGAAGAAACGAACAATGTTGACCTTCCTGGATCTGATGGTGCTAGGAAGCAGGACTTGGAATCTACAAGAGAACAGTACATGACTGTATTTACTGAACTTGATGCCACAAAACAAGAACTAAGGAAAATTCGTCAGGAGTATGATGCATCGTTAGAAGCAAAGCTTGCTGCCTTCAACCAAGCTGCCGAAGCTGAACATTCTGCCAAAGTAAATGTGGAAAAAGTTAGTGAGCTCTCCAAGGAAATCTCAGCCCTTCAGGAATCTATTGGGCAAACAAAGCTTGTGGCTCTGGAAGCGCACCAAGAGCAAGCAAAAATATTTGCTGAAAAAGATGTTTTGAGGCAATCATATAAAGCTACCCTGGAAGCATCAGCAAATAAGCTTCTTGTGTTGAAGAATGAATTTGATCCTGAACTGGCCCGGAATCTTGAAAAACAACTGGCTGAAACAACGAATGAGATTGGTGCTCTGCAAAAGCAGATGGAAAATGCCAAGGCTTCAGATCTGGATTCTGTGAAAACTGTCACTTCAGAGCTAGATGGTGCTAAGGAGTCCCTGCAAAAAGTAGCAGAAGAGGAAAACACCTTGCGAAGCTTGTTGGAATCTCTCAAGCTGGAACTGGAGAATGTGAAGAAGGAGCATTGTCAACTGAAGGAGAAGGAAGCAGAAACAGAATCCATTGCTGGGAACCTGCATGTCAAGCTCCGCAAAAGTAAGACTGAGCTAGAAGCAGCACTTGCAGAGGAATCCAAAGTGAATGGTGCTTCTGAAGAGATGATCGCCACTCTCCACCAGCTATCGTCAGAAGCAGAGAGTGCACAAAAAGAAGCTGAAGAGATGAAAAGCAAAGCTGAAGAGTTGAAGAACATAGCTGAAGCCACCAGGATTGCACTAGAAGAAGCTGAGAAGAAGTTGAAGGTTGCTTTGGAAGAAGTTGAAGAAGCAAAAACAGCAGAAACAAGGGCCCTAGATCAAATTAAGGCATTGTCTGAGCGAACTAATGCTGCACGTGCCTCAACTTCTGAATCCGGTGCCAAGATCACATTATCCAGGGAAGAGTGTGAGGCTTTAAGCCGGAAAGTTGAGGAGTCTGACACATTGGCAGAAATGAAAGTGGCGGCTGCTGTGGCTCAAGTAGAAGCTGTTAAGGCTAGTGAAAATGAGGCTCTCAAGAGGTTAGAGGCAGCACAAAAGGATATTGAGGATATGAGAGCTGCAACTGAGGAGGCTTTGAAGAGAGCTGAGATGGCCGAAGCAGCCAAGAAGGCAGTGGAGGGAGAACTTCGAAGGTGGCGTGAACGAGAGCAAAAGAAGGCTGCTGAAACTGCTTCGCGGATTCTGGCAGAAACACAGATATCTTCAGAATCATCTCCACACCATTATAGGATTCAAAAGCAGAACTTGGCAATTCAGACAGTTATTGAGGTTCGGAAGTTGGACAAAGAGAAGCACTCCCTCTCGAAAAAGGTTCTTCTACCTAATCTGAGTGGTATCTTCTCTAGAAAAAAGAACCAAATCGAAGGTGGGTCTCCTTCTTATCTGCCTGGAGAGAAGCCTGTTTGACATTTGTGTTTGCTAGATGATGTGTGATTATGAATGGTTTGAGAGATACATTTCATGAAATGGTTGGTTATGTATAAATTTTTCTCTGGGAAAAACAAAAGCCCGAATGTCTCTTACTCGGTTTGACAAGATGAGATAGGCCAAATATGATGAAACAAGTCAGGGAGGGAAGTGTGCCTTTTGTATATGTCTAGTTAGTAGATTAATGATTGAACAAGTTTCTGCTGTATGAAATGAGTTTGCCTTCAAGAACAGACTTTTTAATTTTAATTTGATGTGACCAAAACGCTGGCATCCTCATTCGAGGCATGGTTTCCTGGTTTTTCATTTCAAGTGAAAATATCATTAGCGGTTTCCTAGTGTCTATTTTTTGTTCCTGGAATTGCCAAGTTCACCTCTCCGAGTCAGCTTCAACATCATAGAGAAACAATGAAAACTCGCACAGATCTAAAGCCATTTTTGTCATCATTTTCTATTTTCCGATGGAAACTCGTTACTTCAGCGAGGACAATTTGGCTCCTGAATTTCGCTGCTGGTGGAAAACCTCTATTAATGAGTTTGTTCCTTCTTGATTGACTGGACTGGTTTCATTAAAGGGCTGTCGTGCACCTGGATGGAAAAACCTGCAGAACGAAGGGGAGTCTTTTGAAATAACAAGGGATCCCTTAATGGTCAAGTTAGCAAACATGGAAGAGGTCCTTGGAGGCCGAGAGCCCAAACGGTTGTTCTCTATGTGTTCTTCAGGAAGAAAAACCTGTAGGGACTCATGGAAGAGATCTCTATATCATGGAGCTCAAGCTATATATATATATATATATAGATCTGTGTCGATGTGAAACTCATTGACGAAAAGGAACTCCAATATTTATCAGTACATTCATCATGAGAAATTGAATGCCTTGCTGCCTTCCGAATCTTCTACCTTCACCAATTATGAGTAGGGTACGTAGAATGTCTTTTAAATAATTGTTTATGGCCCACGCTCCGCAGCTCTAAAGTTAAATGTTTTTCTAACAAAAAAAAAAAATCAGACTATACTTAGTATTTTTGAACTATATTTGTAAGTGATAAATATTATTTCTAAATTTATTTATTTAAAAATATATTAAAATAATATATATCTTTTATTTTTTAAAATTTATTCATTATATCAACATATTAAAACAGTTTAAAAACACATACAAAAAATAATTTTAAGCAAATAAATAAATCAAGACTGCAAAACTCTAGTTGAACCAAGAGGCCAAACACCCCCTCAAATAAGTAATAAAAAAAATAATATAAGATTTAGGTTATTAACTTGATCAAGTTTAACAAATGTAA
Organism: Salix exigua; assembly: GCA_032356905.1. Classification (NCBI taxonomy): domain Eukaryota; kingdom Viridiplantae; phylum Streptophyta; class Magnoliopsida; order Malpighiales; family Salicaceae; genus Salix; species Salix exigua. Next base: position 27,855,672 of record CM063603.1, read on the forward strand.
TTAATTTAGTAATATGATTAAAAAATACATTAGTAGTAAATCAAGCAAAACAAATGGAAATAATTAATCTTACAAATAACCTATCAATGTTATTTTATGTTTATATTTAATCAATTTTTTAAAAAAAATCTATAAAAATGCTAAACTTAAAAAAAAAATGAAAAATAAAAAGATACGAGATAGCTCATGTGATTCTAAAAATTAATGAATATTTCTATATATAAAATAACAAAATTCAATTAAATGATAAGAGATGAATCTAAAAAAAGTAAAAACTCGGGCAAATCATCTAATCCTGAGTTAATCTTTTAAACTCGCAACCCATTAAATCTTAAGTCCAAGATTAATTAAGAAATTCAATTTTCAACTAATTCAATATTAAAGTATAAAATAAAAAATATCAATTTAAAAAATTTGTCAAGGCAAAAAAACAATAATTAAAAGAATGATGATCAAATCTAGTAGGGACAAAAAGACTTGTGGATAAAATCGAGAAAAAAGAAAGAAAAAATTACTTTTAAAAGTTATCTTAAATAAAGCAAATACCAATAAAAAAAATGAGTAGTAAATTTAACAGGTGAGAAAAAAATCAAAGGGATGAAATTAAAAAAAATATAAATTATTTCAAATAAAACAAATATTAATCTAAAGAACAAGGACTCAATGTGAAAGAAAAAAAGAAGAAAGAATCAATGTTATCAATCCCGTTCCGTTCCGGCCGGAACGGCTGGAACGTTCCGTTCCATTTACAAAACCGGGACAAAACGGCGTCGTTTTTGTCACTGTTTTAATTACGGTCTGTTCCAGAAATTCGGCTAAATTCGGTCGAACGCCCTGGTTCCGTTCCGGGTGTTCCGTTCCGGGTTTAAAATCTATTTTTTTTTTAAAAAAAAATTATTTTTGACATCTATACATCAAAATAATTTAAAAACACCAAAATATTTTAAATAAAAAAGAATTTAAATTTTAATTATGCTTGTTAAATTAATATTTTATTTTTTTTCCATATATAAATAAATATATATAATTAATTATATATGAACAGTATGACACCGAAACGGAACACCGAAACGCTCTGAAACCGGAACGTTCCGTTCCAATCAAAAAACCGGAACGGCGACCGGAACGGTATTGATAACTATGGAAAGAATGATTGTTTTTCAAATTTGAAAGCTCATACATGGAAATCGAGAAGGAAAGAGAGAGAAAAAAAGATCTTGGACACTAAAACTCACATGCTAGTCTTAGAATTACCGATGATTTTTTATAATTATTTAATTTTATATATATAAAAAAACCTTGATTATAAAAAACATTGATGAACACCCGAAGATTCCCGTACAAGCCAACTTAGTAAATTTTGATTTTAAAGACACTTAATTCGTTTTTTTTTTTTTAAAAAAAAAAGGTAATTAAAAAAATACTATAATTAAAAAGATACACTTAATTCGTTTTATACAAAATAACCCATGTTACTAGCTCTATATATCATGCTTTTAAAGGTAATTAAATAGCTTTATTGTGCATATAAAATATAAATATACTATAATTATCCCTATCAATTTCATAACGATAAATTGACCCATTAAAAAGATAAAAAGTTTATTATTCCTTATGCGAAAGTCCACCATGCAGACACTGAATAATTTCCCCCCCTTTTAATTTCTGTTCTTCCTTACCTATTTATTTATTATTCTCTCTAATAGTATTGCATATATATATATATGTGTGTGTGTGTGTGTGTGTGTGTGTGTGTGTATAAGTTTTAAATAATACTTACATTACATTTGGACTTGCAAGGATGCTGCTTAGCATTTAGTGATTGTTTGTTTTTGTATTCTAAAAATAATTTTTTTTACTTCAAAATTATTATATTTAATATTTTTATATCATTTTAATGTGCCGATGTCAAAAATATTTTTTATAAAATAAAATAAATATTATTCTAAAATATTACTAGACAAAAAAAAAAGTAGATGATATGGGAAGAGAATGATGAGAAAAGAATAAATTTTTTGAAACAAATTAATATTAAATTAAACATTGTTAGTCAAGGGACTGATTAATTAGTTTTTAAAACTAAAGGGACTACTATTTAAGCGTATTTTTCAAAATTAGAGGGACTAATTTATAATTTACTCTGAACCAAGAGGTTAATATTGGGCAATAAAGGGTGAGATTTTAGGTGGAGAAAAATGACATTTGCCTATAAAAATGTTAGAGCTGTAAACGTGCAATAAAAAATATAATTAAAAGCGTAGAGGTGTGTGTGTGTATATATATATATATAAAGAAAGAAAGAAAATCAAACAAAAATATGTATGTTGAGGTTGGACAAAATAGTGCACTTAGTGTGTTTCCGTATTTAAGATATTCTTGCATAAAAGCTTGTTTGTTTCAAAAACATTTTTGAAAAAAAATGAAATTTATTTATTTTTTACTTAATTTTTTTAGTATTTTTAGATTATTTTCATGTGATTATTTTAAAAATATTTTTTAAAAAAAATTAAAAAGAAATATTTGATGTATTTCTAAATAAAAAATATTTTTAAAAGTAACCGCAACTACATTACCAAACAAATATAAAATATCCTTGTATGTGCTTATACTGATATGAGCATGATAGTTGCTAATTCGATTTTAATTGAAACAAAATGTTTATCAAATAGAACTTGGAGATACTAACAACCACATGTGTTTAAAACAAGAAAGAGAAAAACATTATTGAAATCTACCATGCTTTTTTTCATGATGGGTGAAGTATGCGTTTAGTGGTGTTATGGTGCATTCTTTCTTTGAAAATATATAATAAAAATCATATTTTATTTTTGATATTAACACATAAAAATCATTGAGATATGCTAAAAAAACATTAATTTGATGGGTTTTTTTTCTAAGTCAAACCCCGCTTTAAAATTCTCACAAAGTAAAAACCACACTCATGAAATCAACAACTCGCTTTCTATTAATTGTAACCTATATAAAAATCTAGTCACTTGAGCAACTAACAATACATCATGTTAAACCAAACATAAGAAAAAAGAGAGAGGAGAAAGAACAAAAAAATAGAGATGATATTCTAAATAGAAAAACATTATTCCAAATAGGTGGTATGGTGTTTTTCTTTTTCTTTTTTTGGAACTAATTATTTACATTATTAGGCTATTAACAAATGTTTTCAGAGTTAGGTTGGATTTAAGAATCAAGAAATGGACATGGTTGATGAATATAGTTCAAGTGTGTGCTCTAGTTTTCAACATCCAAGACTCAGACAATGATATAGTCTAAGTGGGTGTTTGGTATTGTGGTTGTGGATAAAGTTGAAAAAAAATTGATGTTATGGCTGTTTGATTATATTTAAAACTCAGTTTCAATTTATACAGGATCCACCTAAAAATTACCTAGAAAATTAGAAAGAAGTTGCTTCTAATGCTAAACACCGACACCAAAACACAAGAATTGTTCAACAACATTGATTATAAGATAACATCAATTACAATAGTTTGTCATTCATGTAATCTTATGGTGACATGAGTGACATTGTAGAAACGGCATCTCGCATGGCTTTCCTTCTCACTTGTCTTGCTTTTTATAAAAAAAAATATATTGTTCGTTAAAATTATTTTGAGATAAATTTTTACCAGTTTAGTAAAAAAAAGAGGTTTTCATTAGTGAAAAATAAGCTATTTTAGCTCATCTAAAAATTAATATTTGATTGTAAATGTTGTTTCTGATGATATTTTACAAGATGTTGTTTCTCGGTCAAATAGTCAGGGATAGCAAAAGCCTTCACATATGAATTTAGTTTGTGATATAATTGCAAGTAGTTTGATGAGAGAATAAAAACAAATGTCAAATTTACTTGAATTATTACTTACATTTTATTATTATGATTATTAAATCTACAATATTTAAAAAAATAATATATATATATATATTAAACCTCAAATTCAACCACAATTTTAACCAAAAACTTTAATTTCAGCTATGAACTGCAACTAAAATATTTTTCATACTGCAATACCAAACAAACCCTAAGTTAGAATTGGGCTTGAGGTGCAATGTCGGATTTAGGTTAGAATCAAGTTTGGGTTACCTAAGATCGAGTCAAGGGCACTCGAGTTTGAGTCGGGAAGTAGGGGTGCACATTTTCAGTTCGGTTCAGTTTTATCCATAAAACAACCAAATCGATAAATAAATAACTGAAAAAAGTTTTCATTAAACTTTAAATTCAACCACAGTTTTAACCAAAAACTTTAATTTCAGCTATGAACCACAACTAAAATATTTTTCATACTGTAATACCAAACAAACCCTAAGTTAGAATTGAGCTTGAGATGCAATGTCAGATTTAGGTTAGAATCGAGTCCGGGTTACCTAAGATCGGGTCAAGGGCACTCGAGTTTGAGTCGGGAAGTAGGGGTGCACATTTTCAATTCGGTTCAGTTTTATCCATAAAAACAACCAAATCGATAAATAAATAACCGAAAAAAAGTTTTGTTTTTTTTTTGTTTTTTTTACTTTAACCATCATTTTACCAAAATAAAAGCAAACAAAAGAATTTGAATTGAACCGGAAGAATAAATAAAATTATAGCTTATATTTGTTTTTAATTGAATTGTTTCAATTTGGTTTGGTTTACTCTTTTTTTTTTACTTTAAAAACTGAAAACCCAACGGGACCTGATTTTTTTTAAAAAAATCTAATCGGTTTAAGTGGTTTTTTTTTCTTGATTTGGTTTTTCCGGTTCAATTTTTTTAACTAATTTATTTTAGTTTTTTTGGTTTAATCGGTTTTTAGTTTATTTACCTAACCTCTATCTGGAAGGTCCAGACAATTATAATAACTCAAATATTTTATCATTAAAATTATAATATTTTTCTTAAAAATAGAGAAATTAAAAAAATAAACTCAAAAACTAGAAGAAAAAAAAAAGTAAGAGAAAAGAAGGAGAAGAGACAGAAAATGAAAACGTAAACTCCGCGCAAATTAAAAAAAAAAAAAAAAAACTGAAAAACATGTAAAGTAATCTCTGCTTGGCCTTGGATGGTGGAAGCTTTCAGCCTTTCACCACAAAAATGAAATAACATTCTTTAGATAAAAAAAGAAAGAAAAGAGGATCACATGACAGACATAGTTTGAATAATTAAAACAAAATAAAAGTTTTAATAATTAAGAAAAAGAAAGGAAAAATAAAAAGATTGAAAACATTTTATTTTGCACTGGAAACTGGAAAAGCCAATCTGGAGTCGGAAACACAATCGAAAAATGGCAAGCAACAGAGACGACTCCCTTTCATACAGCAACAACCTCTCATCATGTTCCTCTCCAATCACGGTTTCTGACCATCTAGACCCCTGTTTCCTCGCTGACCCTTCAAGCTCTCTCTATGGCAGCGCTTCTAATAGCTACCAAAACGAGTCTGGTTACCTCTTTGAACCTACTGCTAGCAGCAGTAATGATTTAGAGTTTGGATTCTCTAGACCTGATTTCAGACAAAGCCCACTTGCTGGGACTGTACAGTTGTATCACCGCCACGTCTTCTTGTGTTACAAGAACCCTTCTGTTTGGCCACCTAGGATTGAGGCTGCTGAGTTTGATCGTTTGCCTAGGCTGCTCTCTGCTGCTGTCATGGCTAGGAAAGGAGATATGAAGAACGAGGTGTGCCTTTTGGTTTCGTTCTTGATATGGGTCTGGGCTTGTTTGTTTTAATGTGATTTCTTAGCTTTCATTTTGATGGTGGGTTTTTTGGTTTTGTGGGTTTTTTGAGCTGTTTCTTGTCTTCTTGTTTGCGTTGTCTCTTTGGTCGTCATGTGGGTTGGTGTATTTTTAGTGGATTGAAGTGGGTTGGTTTGTGAATTGATTCAGATTATGGCTGACTCGAACGTCTCTGATTCGGGGCTATTTTAGTTAGCTTCAACGTGATGTGGTTGATTTAGTTTTAGGTGGATTGAACATGCATTGAAGTGGAATTTTTGGTGGTTTGTGGATTGGTTCGATTATTGAAAGTGCGTGTTTTTGTGGTATTGATACTTCAAAATGATAGGGCTGATTTAGTTTAGTAGATTGGAGTGATTCTGCTTGTTGTGGATTTTTCAATCTTTGGCTAATTTGAAGGTGGGGTGTTTATTGGTATTTTTGCCTTCAAGTCGACGCATTAGGTTTTAATTTTTAGTGTTGTTGAATTCGATTATGTTTGGGGACCAACCACAGCTCATATTTTTTTTTTTAATTTTGAGTACTGTTTTGGTGGTGGATGTTTGGATGTCTATGAATTCTTGTAGGGCTGGGTTTGTTTTGAGTGAACTGAATTGAGGTCTGTGAAGGCAATAGGTGCTTTAGGGATTTGGATATCTGCAATTTAAGCTTCACTGAAGGTGGGGTGTTTATTGGTATTTTTGCCTTCAAGTCGACGCATTAGGTTTTAATTTTTAGTGTTGTTGAATTCGATTATGTTTGGGGACTAACCACAGCTCATATTTTTTTTTTTTAATTTTGAGTACTGTTTTGGTGGTGGATGTTTGGATGTCTATGAATTCTTGTAGGGCTGGGTTTGTTTTGAGTGAACTGAATTGAGGTCTGTGAAGGCAATAGGTGCTTTAGGGATTTGGATATCTGCAATTTAAGCTTCACTGGACCGAGGTTTTAGGTGTGGGTTTGTCAGAATGCCATTAGATTGAATATGTGTTATTTGGTGTTGTTCTTGCTTCAGGTTGATGCGGTCGGTTCTAGTGTTAATGATTTCAGATGAGGTTATTTACGGTTAGAGGATTGCCAATGATTGAAGGGAGATTTTGATTTGACTTCAAATGAGGAGGATGTCCCTTGTTTAATTTTAGGGGATTAATAAAGTCTACTTTAAGTTGGTTGGTATTTTAGTAGTTTGAAGGTTTTCTTTTTATCCATGGACTAGTTTGATCGGATGATGATTTATGTTGTTCTTTGGCGTCCTATTGATTTAATTTCATGGTGGTTGGTTGTTCTGTTATTTAATTTACCTGTGCTCTGGATGGTTTATGGACTGGCTGTGTTTGGTGGTGGTTTGGGGTGGTACATATGATCCATTATAGGAATTTTAGTTTATGTTGGCTCAGTGTTTCAAAGTGTACATTTTGTGTGCCATCATGACTTGTGCGTTGGTTTAGTTATTGAACTAATGAAGGATACCCATTACGGCTAAAGCTGTAAATGGAGGCTTTGAGTGGATTTTAGTTCTTTGGAGACATTGAGGGGTGATCAATAGGACTTTGGGTACTTCTGTGGAAAGTCAATCATGATCTGGATGGAGCTTATAACTATGTTATGATGCCTATAACCATGATAGCTCTGTTTGAAGATCAATCTATTTTTTCAATGTTGAAAGGTATGGCTTTAAAAGGAAATGATGCTTTTGGTTCTTGAGTTGCCTCCCTGGATATACTTAAGATTGCTAGAGATGTATGACAATGCTCTACTCTTATCAGTTGATCTGGTTCTGGCCATTTTGCTTCATCTCTATATTTTTATTGTTGTCAAATTGCAATCTTGAGAATCTACTTGTTGTTTTTAACTTTGTGTTACATCTATAATTTAGGTAGACCTGGACTGGAAGACAAATGGTTTGGTGCTTTGTCTTGTAAATCATAAAAGGGTTCCAGTTTTGGCCGTAGGAACCCTTGGCTATATGGATGGTTAACATTTTTGTACTGCATGGGAAAAGAAAATTATGGAAGTTCCATTGATGAGTGACTTTCCACAGATGAGTGTATCATTGATTTAGATTGACATGAATTTTCGCTGCCCCTTGCTGTCAACTGTCATATTATAGCTTGCTATTTAATTATTATTTTTTTAAATAGCACAACTAGCCAACTAGCAAAAATAATTAGCAAACTAACACTATTAAGAAAAAAATTGGGGAAATAGGACAATTCAATTGGTTGTGCTACTGAGAGTAGCACAGCCAATTAAAATTTAAGTGGTTTGGTTGCTACCAATGCACTACTGAGATTAGCACAATTCAATCACAGCCCGACCCAAAATTTTGAAATTTCACTGGTGTAGTACAACAACTTGAGGTGTGCTATTTTCTTTTTCTTTTCCAACCGTGCTGATTTGCATTTTTTTTTTGTCATATGCCATTTTTTTTTAAAAAAAGCCTAGAGATGTAAAAACTTGTATGTGTGTGCACACTTACATGTATGTGCGTGTGTTTGTTTACACATTTTTTCTTAAAGTGAACTTCTAACCTTGTGTCCTTCGCAAAATCAAGTTAAAGAAATCAACTGTTAAGCCTCTTACTTTCCAAGGTTTTCCTGCTTCTGTCTTGTAGACCCGCTTAACAATATGCGAGGGGCATGATGGAAGTGAGACATCAAATGGAGATGTGTTAATCTTCCCAGATATGATCAGATACAGGTCAACCAGTGGCTCTTTTACGTGGTTCTAGATGCTCTTGTACTTCTCTACTTAAACACTGATATCCTTATCAAATGATGCAGGAGATTGACACATTTTGATGTTGACACATTTGTCGAGGAGGTGCTTGTGAAGGATGGTGAATGGTTGCCTGGAACTCCTGAAAAATTGAAGGGTTCATATGTTTTTGTATGTTCTCATGGGTCCCGAGATCGTCGCTGTGGTGTTTGTGGACCTGCTTTAATTAGTAGATTCAAAGAGGAGATAGAATTACATGGTCTCCAAGGTAAAGTAACTGTTAGCCCATGCTCACACATTGGGGGGCATAAATATGCAGGAAATGTCATTATATTTGGATCAAGTTTCAAAGGGGCTGTCACTGGACACTGGTAAGCAGGAAATCTGTTTTTTTTTTTTCCTTTCCATTCATGATTCTCCTTTTGGAATAAATACTTAATAATTTTGGTAGTTGCAGTACCAAAACATATTCTAGATAACCAAATTTTTTCGGGTATATTTTTTTAAATGATAACAGGTACGGGTATGTCACCCCAGATGACATACTAACATTACTTGAGCAGCATATTGGGAAGGGTGAGATTGTAGACCGGCTGTGGAGGTATTCTTTAGCACTTATAATCTCCAGTTTTATAAAGCTATGATGGTTTAGGTAGATTTTAGTTTCCTGCACTAATTTCTGTTCTCCAAAAACAATTGTTGGTTCCCTAGGCGTATTTTGTGATATAGATGCTAGTTGCACAATAGGATTGTGGAGGAAGTTCCCTTGATTCCTTTTAGATATCACGATTATGAACTGGGAAGTTGAAAATAAAACTGGGCTTTTCACAAATATCAAGATGTGTGACTGAATGCTAGATGTCTAGTAATTTTACATATTTTGTCGAGGGTAATCTGCTTGCTCACTTTCAGGGGCCAGATGGGTTTATCAGAAGAAGAACAGATTAAATCCCAAGAACTTAGGCTCCAACAGAATGGAGGGATTATAGAAAACAGTAAAGAGATTACACAAAGACCGGTAGACAACTCAAACACTCGGCCGAGTTGGTCTGAAGTTGTTTCTACAGGCTGTTGTCAGCAAAATGGAAGTTCATCCTGTTGCCAAAACCCTGTCATACCAGAGAAGGATACTGTAGATGCCAAAGAGAGGACAGCCAAGGTGACACCTGAAAAGATGAAGAGCAACAAGAAACCACTATCCCGGATGAACAGCGGCAAGGGATCGACCGCACGGAAGGTTTGTGCGATGCCAACATGGTTTGAGAGTTGGGAGCGTGACGATACATATGCAGCTCTTGCTGTTGCTTGTGCTGTAGTGTCAGTAGCTGTTGCTTATAAGTGCTACAGGCAGCTGTGATAGAGCTTCAAAATCCAGTCTGGCTACTATTCCCTTTTCTGGTATCAAATGTTTGTAATATCTATTTCAAGGGCAAAGAAGAAATTCATCCTAAATCCCACAGGACCAGATGTGTACAGACTTGTGAATTATTTTTCATCTTCTCGATTCCCAGACTTGAAAGTCTATGTTAAATGTGCATATGATCAAATATGAAGGTCTTTTAGCTTCTAATTATAATTATATTATTATAACATATACTAAAAGAGATCGGACATTCACTGTGCATTGTGAGTGAATTCACTATGGATTTCAATAATGTATTTTTAGGTCGTTTTGTTTTTTGTTCGGTTGGTTTGTTGGTTTTCAATTTTTTTTTTATCATTATTTGCACGGTAAATTAACATTTTTAGCTCTCGAAAAAGACAAAAAACAACTTATGGGTGGAGGAGGGGCTATGCGGTAATAGCACATTTCCGGTCTGGTCCGCTTACCTTTTTATTTTTTTATATTTTTTTTGAAAATAGCTAAATATGAATATAGCCTCTAATAAGACAAAATTGATGACTTGGCTACGGGGGTATACCGCTAATTGACAATTATTTTTTCTTTATACTATCAGCACGTGTTATACGTGATCGACAATATTTCGCCTCACATCCTTTTAAGGTGGCACGTGAGGGGTTATCGGGTTGCCAGAGATGGGCTACCGATGTCTCTTGCGATTCGTCGCTACGTGGTCTTCCTCCTGGTGTGGCGTATTTTAGCCAAGGGTGGTTGTGGACGTGGCACTGGCCGGTTAAAGCTGTTGGACCTGTTTCTCTCTCTCATGCACGTAAAAGTGCAGTAAAGACCCCTGGTTTTGGTGTTTTTTCACTTCGGTCCCTGCACTTTTAATTTTATGTATGATGTTGATTTATGTTATATAAGTTTTGATTTAAATCGATTGGGTCCTTCGATTGAAATTTATTCAGTGTAAATGTTTCACTTCGGTCCTCCTTTTAATTTCTGGATTGGGTTTAAATAGATTAATATATTTGGTACAAAAGTTTCAATTTTTTCAATTTTATTCTTTGATTGAAATTGATAATATATTTGATTTTCATTTCGGCTCTTATACTTTTAATTTTTTTATTTTAATCCCATTATTTTATTATATTTATGGAATAATCCCTATTTTTGTCTATGTATATATAAGTGTGCTCTTATCTTTGATTTTTATTTTTTTGTTATTTTTTGTAAAAAAATTAGCTCTCAAATTTTATTTTGTATCTATGATCATTTGAAAATTGATATTTTTTTTCTCCCTTTGTTTTTTCTATTAGTTTTTATTTGTTTTTTAATTTTTATCTTCAAGTCAAATAACTTTTTCTTACCTGATATTTATTATATTGTTTTTTGTTTAATATTTTGTTAAAGTTTTTAAGATTTTTTTAGTCTTTCATTTATTTTATTGTTTTTGTTAACATAATAATAATAATAATAATAATAATAATAATTTAATTGATTTTTCTTGCTTACTCTTTTGTTAATGTTTTTTAGTTTTTTTTCTTTGGATAATTTGATCATTTTTATTGTTTTGATAGTAATATCAATGATAATTTTAAATGTTAAAATTTCGATGTTGCTATTGTTATAATAAAAGTATTTTTGACATAGGAACAAGATCAATGGTTTTCTTTCTTTCAAAATAGATTTTTTTAATAAAAATAAAAAATAATTAGGGGAAGTATCTAGGTTACTTTCCTGGACATCATAACCTATTGAATTAGTTTTTTGAAATTTATCTATTTTAAATCAAAACAATGACTATTTTGATCAATAAAAATATTGGACAATTTCAGTGGTTATAAATGTTAGGATCTCTATTAAGTCTCTGTTAACTAATCCTTAAGTGGTTTGTTAGAGCAGTTAGTAGAAGATTAGCCTTGTTCAAGAAACTATAAATGGGATGTACATTTATTGAATAAAGGGGGACAAGTTTTCTGTAATTGTGAGAATAAGAAACTGTGTTAATTGAGTGAGAGATATATCAATTGAACTTAGTATCAGAGCCTAGATCTACCGAAAAGGATCTAGATGGGAAGAGAGAGAGAGGGTTAAACATATAGGGTCAGAGAGAGAGGGGGGGGATTAAGATGAGTGAAACACAGAGCGAGTGAGTATTGAAAAGATGAGTACCTCGGAGCAATTTGTACAAGCTTCCATCCCCAAATTCAGTGGATACTATGATCATTGGTCCATGATGATAGAAAACTTTCTGAGAAGTAAGGAGATGTGGAATTTGGTTGAGAAAGGAGTACCAACGGTGATACAAGGTGCACAAGTGAAGGGCAAAAGAAAGCAGTGGATGGAGCCATGATCAAGGACCTGAAAGTCAAGAACATTTTTTTGTTTCAAGCCATAGATAGAGAGATCATGGAAACTATTCTTGACAAAGGAACATCAAAAGCCATTTGGGCGTCGATTTAGCAGAAATATCAGGGCTTAACAAAGGTGAGAAGGGCACAGTTGCAAGCCCTGAGAAAAGAATTCAAAACCCTGAGCATGAAGGAAGGTGAGAGGGTTGACAGTTACTTGTCAAGAACCTTAACAGTGGCTAACAAGATGAAAACTCATGGAGAAAAGGTGTAGCAAAACATGGTGGTTGGTAAAATCCTAAGGTCCATGACTCTAAAATTCAACTACATTGTGTGTTCAAAAGAGGAGTCTAATGATCTGGACACCATGAGCATAGATGATCTTCATGGCAACCTGCTGGTATATGAGCAAAGAATGCAGGGGACCAAAGAAGAAGATCAAACCCTAAAAATTACCTATAATAAAAGACCAACAAGGGGAAGGGGCAAAAACTCATACATAGGATTTCGTGGCAGAGGAAGAGGAAGGGACAGACAACAATTCAATAAAGAACTGATTGAATGCTACAATTATCACAATTTGGGGCATTTTCAGTGCGAGTGTCCAGAATGGACAAAAGGAGCAAATTATGCAAAACTGGAGGAGGAAGAAGAAATGTTGTTGATGCTTATGTTGAGCTGCATCATGCAACATGAGAAGAGGTATGGTTCCTAGACTCTAGTTGTAGTAACCATATGACAAACAATAAAATGTGGTTTACAAAACTAAGTACTGAGTTTAGATAGTCTATGAAATTGGACAATAACTTTAGGATGATGGTTATGAGTAAAGGGACAGTTAGGATGGAAGTAAAAGGGATAATACAAGTAATTACTCAAGTATACCACGTACCTGAGTTGAAGAACAATTTGTTGAGTATTGGGCAATTGCAGGAGAGGGGATTAGTTATATTGATAAAGAACAATATATGCAAATTATTTCATCCATCTAGAGGTCTTATGATGAAGAGTAATATGTCCACAAACAGAATATTTGTGTTGTTAGCATCCGTTAAATCCACTAAACATCCATGCTTTAACATTGTCAATGAAGATGAATCACACTTATGGCATTGTAGACTAAGCCATTTGAGTTACAAAGGGTTGATAACCCTATACTATAAGAAAATAGTGAAGGGTTTGCCACTTGTGAAAGGTCCCACAGGAGTTTGTGAAGGTTATATCATGGGAAAATAACACAGGGATTGTTTTCCAAAACAAAGCCAGTGGAGAGCTTCTAAGAGATTACAATTGATAAATGGAGACATGTGGACTTGTAACACCAGAATCGAATAACGGTGAGAAATATTTGATAACTTTCATTGATGATCTCACTAGAAAGACTTGAGTGTTCTTCTTGATTGAAAAGTCAGAAGCCTTGACCACATTCAAGAATTTCAAAAGACTAGTGGAGAAAGAGATTTGCAGTTTAAGAACATACAGAGGGGGGGGGATTCAATTCTGAAAGCTTTAATGAGTTCTGTAAACTCATGGAATCAATAGGCAACTCACTGCTGGGTACATCCCACATCAAAATTTCAAAGAGGAAAAATATAACTATTATGAACCTAACTAGAAGTATGATGATTGAGAAAGAGGTTCCAAAATAATTTTGGGCAAAAGCTGTTAACTGGGTAGTGCACTTGATGAATCGAAGTCCTACAATTGCAATAAAAGATAGAACTCCAAAGGAAGCTTGGAGTAATCTCAAGGCATCAATAAAACACATTAAAGTATTTGGGTGTATTGGATATGTCCACCACCATGATCAAAAGAGAAAAAACCGAATGAAAAAACACTAAATACGTGTACTTGGGCATGTGCAGTGGGTCAAAAGCCTATAAAATGTATAACCCTGTCACTAAGAAGATTGTGGTGAGCAGGGATGTAGTGTTTGTAGAAATTAAAAACTGAAAGTGGTGCACAGAAGACTCTGAGGTCAAGGAGAGTGTACTAAATTGGGGGTGATAATGAAGGAATAGAAGCTAGGAGTTGTGAAGAAATTTATGAAGGGATATAATCTATAAATGGTGAAGTTAGAGATAACAATGAGAACTTGGGGATAATAATGAAAACTCATTTTGTGACTTAGACACTACACCAGTTTCATATGCCAGACCTCAAGGATAACAGGAAGAATTTCCAGAAAACCTGCATGGCCGAGTGATCATGTGACAGGAGAAGAACTGTCTGAAGAGGATGAAATGCAAAAATTGGTGTTGTATACTAAAACTGCAGACCCAAACACCTATGAGGAAGCAACAGAGAGTTTTAAGTGGAGGAAAACTATGGATTATGAAAGGCTTTGTATGGTTTAAAACAGGCTCTAAGAGCTTGGTATGGCCGAATAGAGAATTATTTCATCAAAGAAGGATTTGAAAAATGTCAAAGTGAACATACTTTGTTCACCAAAATCAAGGAAAAAGGAAAATTATTAATTGTGAGCATCTATGTAGATGATCTGATTTTTACAGGAAATGACAAAGCGATGTTCGATGAATTCAAGTCATCTATGAAAGACGAATTTGACATGACAGACCTAGGCAGAATGAAGTTCTTCCTAGTAGTAGAAATTGTTCAAAATCTGAATGGTATCTATATTCATTAAAGGAAGTGTGCTCTTGAAATACTGAAAAGGTTTGGAATGGATAGTAGTAATGCTATTAAAACTCTCATGGTTCCAGGATTTAAACTAACTAAAGATGAATGGGCTACAAAAGTAGATGTTACTCAATATAAGCAAATGATTGGGAGCCTAATGTACTTAACTGTCTCCAGGCCTGACTTGATGTATGTTATGAGTTTGGTTGATAGATATATGGAGAAGCCTACTGAGTTACACATGGTAGCAGTAAAGAGGATCTTGAGATATCTCAAGGGAACCTCAACTATGGGAATCTGCTATAAGAAAGGGACCAAAAATGATAAAATTATGGTCTATTCTAATAGTGATTAAGCAGGTGACTTGGATGACAGAAGAAGCACTTTAGGATATGTTTTTGTTATGAACTCAGAAGTTGTGTCATGGTGTTCAAAGAAGCAAGTAGTGGTTACTTTGTCTACAACTGAAGCCAAATTCATCTCAGCCACAACACGTGTCTGTCAAGCTATTTGGGTGCAAAGAATACTTATCTCAGCTGGATTCAAGAAGGGTGTGAGAGTTATTGTGATAATAACTCAACAATCAAGCTTTCAAAAGATCTAGTTATGCATGAGAGGAGTAAATATATAGCTATTCGATATCATTTCCTATGAGATTTGGCAAAGAATGGTGATGTGGAGCTCAATACTGCAACACACGGGAACAGTTAGCAGATATCATGACAAAGCCTCTTAAAATTGACGTGTTTGTAAAATTGAGGGAACAATTAGGAGTATGTGAGATGACTATGTGATTAAACTGATTTCAAAGAAATAATTCAGTTTAAAGGAGAGTTTGTTAGGATCTATGTTAAGTCTATGTTAACTAATCCTTAACAGATTGTTGATGATTTGTTAGTATCAGTTAGTAGTTTGTTAGAATAGTTAGTAAAAGATTAGCCTTGTTCAAGAAACTATAAATGGGATGTGCATTCATTGAATAAAGGGGGACAAGTTTTCTGTAATTGTGCAAATAAGAAACTCTGTCAATTGAGTAAGAGATATATCAATTGATCATACAGCTGCTGACATGCAAGACATGGAAAGGGAATTGAAGTATCAGTATGAAAACCACATTCGCATTGTGTGCCAGGCAATACAAGTGCTTCTTAAAATTTAAAACTGGAATATAATTATCCACTCGAAGGTGGTATTGTCAATCTACAGATTAGTTTCGTCTTATCAAAACCTGCATCGAGCTTGATACAAGCAATGGCATAATAGCTGAATTACACAAACCTGCTTTCAAAGTAGCCAGGCATGAATAAGCAACGAGTCAGAGTTGTCCCTTCTCCATCTGTTAGTTACCATCAACTTTAAGGCCATTTACTGAGTTTGATAGGCCGTTCAGATTCCCGAGCCTGTGGAACTCGGATTCTATTGTTTTAGCAATCTTGGCATCTTCGGGGTCGGTGTCTGGGACACCCACATGGACTGACCCCTGTTTGATTGGCGAAATTGAATCCAGAAGTTCAGCTTGCTGTTTGATATGATTATATAGCTGCTGGTGGAATTCATGGTCCGCGGAGAAACAATTACTTCCATTCTCGGTATTCTTGGACGAACCAGAGCCTTCTTTTCTGCAAAAATGTGGCAGGGAAGAATAATCCATCACCTGCATGCAAGTGATTAATCAACCTGGTTAGACATCTTAGTTAATTGTGTCATGGAGGAGTTATATGAGATTGGCAGTCTTCAACAAGTGGAAAATACACCAGAAGAAACGAAACAAGAGCAATTTAGTTGGCTTTGCCATGCAGAAACACAATACAAGACAATCACAACCCATAAGAGTGATTAAAAGTCAAGGCCATCATCCAATAACTAGAGTCCCAATTCCTATTTCACATATCAAATGTAAAATGAAGGAAGACAATGAGGGAGTTACTATGAATATTCTCTTTCTCAGTAACATTCCTCTTTTACAAAGCTATACCGAAGGGTTAAGGGGCGGGATTAAGGCGTGTTACAAGATAAAAGCCAAAGCTGATATTAGAAATGAAGTGCAAGCTTAGTAGAAAGTTCAGAAACCATGTTTTGTTACACCGCCTTACCTTTAACAATTCATCTCTTCCACAACCTTGAAGCACCTGAATTTTCTTCCTTGTCCTTTCTTGTAAGAGAGGCTTCACAACCTGCCAACGTATTCCAAAATGTTTTAAGCAGCTGACGAGGGTATGTGTAATGTATTCCCGAGACAATTATTCTAAAATTCTTCAAGACTGAAAAAAAGGAAGCAAATACAAACCTTCCAACACGCTGAGAATATATACGGGGCATTGACTATATAGTATATTTCTGTTTTTTCTGGATAATTCAAGTCATCAACTGTGGACATGGTAGTCAATAACTGCAATAGAAGATAAAAATAAATATAACAGAACTTGGATTTCCAAATAATTCAAGTCATCAATTGTGGACATAGTAGTCAATAGATGCAATAGAAGATCAAAAACAAATATCAAAAAAGAGTAAATAAGCTAATTGGTCAATAAAACACGAGAACAAAGCAAAACCTTCTACCTACACAAGCTCTTTAGAGAAACATAAAACAAAAAGAACCACTAAAGTACAGATGCATCTACATAAAAATAATAGTGCAGACTAAGTGGTTATCACCTGCTCAAATAAACACTGGCAAACATTGTTCAACCTAAAGTTTGCGGTGATAAGGTGACAATTCCACTCATAAGTAAAAAAATTTACATCCCTTTCCCTTTCTACAAGTTTTCAAAGATTCAAATCACCATTTAGAGAACCCTTCATGATAAACTGCTAGTAAACAGTACAATAAGCGAGTATAAGATAAAAAAAAAAAAAAACACTTTGAAGAGGCTGATGGCCTAATTACAATTGCAGAACATGAAAGTAATACAGTACAATGAAGGCACCCATATAAATAAATGCAGCCAATTCATGCAAGGATAAATAGGAAAGGAGAACTAGTGTAGTTGAAACCAATGACAAATTAAAAGTAAGCTCAACAGAAAAGATACCTTTAAATGATTCAATGCTGAAAGCTTTAAGCCAGTCATATCTAAAACCTTCAGACAGGTGCTTATATGTCGTCCAAACTTCTTGGTTGCAATTGGCTACAAGAAAAACTAAACAAATTCAGCTATGCAACAAGAAAAAATGATAATTATTTCTGCCATACACATAAGAGACTATACTCACCAATATCACACGATCTCTATATTCGTTTATTTGGATGTGTGACTGCACATAGTAATGAACCTAATAGAAATTGAAGGCAATGATGAAGTGAATACAACCAAACAGTAAATTGCTTACAAAAACAAAAGTGTGAACATAGCAGTATTAAAAGATACTGCTTTAAGAGAATCAAAAAGAGGACCAGCAAGTAGAAACAGAATCAAATACAAGTCAATATTATCACCACTGCAGTTACACAAATTATTAACCTTCATATTTAAATAAAATAAAGATGTGTTAAAATGAAAAATCCATACAGAAGCTTTATCAAATGTACTGAGCCCAGCACCGATGGTAATGATAGGAAGACCCTGAAAGATCAGCATAAAAAGGGAAACAATATGTTAAGGAATTATCAGAAATGTTTTCAGCCATAAGATCTTATGGGGGTTTGCAAGAGAAATAAAACAAGGTAAATCATAAGTGAGCAGAATTTTCAAATTATTATAGAAAAAAAATGGATTTCAATCACCAGCCCCCCGCCCCCACCCGTCAGCAAGCTGGCTGCAGACATAATATCTGTTGGATGACAAGACTGAACTTGAAAAATTCATTGCATACCTCTTTAGAGTAGCCTGATAATCCTAAAAGTTGAGAATCTCGAACTGCTCTATACAAATTGATGGGAATGATTGGTTTCTGAGACAGAAATAATCAAATCAATAATACTATGAAAGATGTCCAACAGATTGAATGCACAGCTGTTTCAGTAATGTGCTAAGAACCATCATAAACTGCTAGAAAATTCACCACAAGTACAATGAATGATGCCTTGTTCTATTTGCAATCTTATACAAAAATGGTGTTATAAAATATGCAAGCTATGCAATTGTTACATAGATTTTGAAGAGAAGCACTGAAGGTCATAAGAGCATCTACAACATAAGTTTGGATGGAAGCACTGAAGGACATACAAGTATCTACAACATAAGTTCACAGTATATAATTCATATATTTAGAAAAGAACTGGGCATGCCAATTTCTGCTCCAAAAACAAAACATTGTGCCGGATTTGATGAGCCTTGCACAAAAGACAGCGGGCATATCTTTTTTCAAGTCAAGTCTTAAATGGAGAACAGTTTGGAACATTGCAGCCTGTTCAAGTAGCTGACATTAATTTTCAGTTCATTTGACTAATCACTTGGGAGGTTTATATTCCAGCTTGTCTAGTAGACTTTACATCCTGACATTGCTGAGAAATGTGGAAGGCAGCAAACTACAAAGAAATGCATAACCAGATAGTCTACTTCAAAGAATAGGGCAGTTTGAGCAACGGCTATCCTTCAAAATCCTGGACTGGCATTTTTATTCAGCGTATCATTCCAGATGCAAGCATCATCTTGCATGAGCATATAGGTAAAACAGGGAAGCTTTGTGGAGAGTTCTAGTTTTACAACGTGTAGAGGGTTCTCCTTCATTTGCTTCACTTATTTTTAAGGTCGTGGGTCATTGTGCCAGTTTTCCTTCTAAGATACACTAAATACATTAAAACAGATCACGAAAAAAACCCTGCATATCTAATCGTAGAACACAAGTAGAACATGAGATGTGTATGATCAGACTTTTTAATCATGTCAAGATGAATCAGAGAAATTAATGTTTTGCATTGTAAAGAACAAGTAGCAACCATCCAAAGAATTATAGTAAAAAGAAAACTCACTGATAATATGTCATCGATCTTATTTTGTACCCTCCATTCTAAACAATCAACCAACTGGAACAATAAAGCAACCACAGCAGGAATGAGGCCCAAAGACAAATGACTATGAAGAGGATATGTAATTCCGAGCGAATAGTTTATAAAATCACATTTTTCTCTGTAAGTAAATGGATCTAACCATTTTATGAGCCTTGGCAACATTCCCGTCCCTTGCTTTGAGAAACCGCTCCAAAGTTTCTGTTGGATAGCCCTGGTGCATATTCTGCAGATCATAGGACAGGATTAAAGTAGAACATTTGTTTATTAGAATATCTTTTCTTTTCTTGATACAACAAATATTGGAAGGGGAAGTCACAAATGCAACAGGATAATGAAGTGAATAGAGATATTTAAAAAATGACATCAAGTTTTCCTCAAACTGTCTTTTGTCATTTCCTTGTAATCCTCCTACAGTGTAGGAAATCTTGAAAGTAAAAATGTGCTACTAGCCACAAAAATGCTCTTGTCAATTATGTAATGCAGATTTGGAAGGAAATTGTAACTCTCTTGATGATTGACCTATTGTAAGATTATTTCCATCCCAAATTATGAATTCAATCCTAGTTTCTGATGCTGCCATATCTTTTGGACCTATTTGTCATTCCATTCACTTGAGGGACCAACGACAATTATTTCTTCACCAAATTTACCAAAGGGAAAAAGAAGTTGAATCCATACAATACAATACACCTATTTTGAGAAAGAATGAAGTCACGAGGTCATTCAACCATCTGAAGACTATAGGCAATATGCAGTAAATACGATAGGTTTTAGCTGCTCAAATAAAATATGTTAAAAAAAATATTGTATATTTTAAGCACAGATCATGAAATCCTAATATCTTATGGTGTCGTCCAGGGTATCTCATCAAATTCAGTTCAAATTTATTAAAACAAAAGCTCCAAACTTTTGCTCCAACAAAAGAAAAGAAAAATAAAATTTTCACGGAAGTACAGTACAATCATTAGTGTCTATTCCAGTATCAACAACCAGTATACAGATCCAGCAAATTTCAGTGCAATGAACATGCATTGGCGTCATCTTCTGAAACCAGAAAAGCATAAAAGAGATCAACGAATAGAATCCAATAGCAAAATATATTGCTTCATATACTAAAGAACTTCAAAACACAATCCAGCAAGCACCAATTTTTTTACATAAAAATCAGACCAAGTAGCATGCAAAGTCAGTATCAAAGAGAACACTGCAAATCATAACAAACCCAGATCAAATCCAAACGAAGCGAACTATATACGTGTGATTATCTTGTTTATGTTTGATTGAAACAAAAAAATCTATTTTTAGTAAAACAAACAGTCAACTAAACCAGATAGTTCAATAACTATAAGAATCAGACAAACAGAAATCAGATCAATAAAGTTCCAAGAGAAACTAACCTGAAATGTCTTCTTCATCGACTCATCCACTGCCAAAAAAAAACTACGTCAGTGATTTTAGATCAATTTTTCACGGGAAATAGTAAAAAAAAAGATTTAAAAATAATGCGAAGTGGGTTTTGAGAGCTGACTTTGGTCGATTATGGACTGGAATTGTTTGATTGCTTGATCTTGATTAGCAGTAGTGCCCATATCTTGTATTTCTCTTTCAAGTTGCTGTTGTTGATCTTTTTTTCTTTTCAGGAAAGAGAGCACAGATGTCTTCTGCTGTTTCAGACACCCGCTTCAGTCCTCTCTCTCTCTGTCCCTTGAGAGCTCGAAATTATCAAATTTAAACTAAAAAGCCATATGCCATAGAGAGAGAGAGAGTGTGCGTGCTCCTCCTGATTTCTGGTTTTCCTTTTCTTTTCTTTTTAATTAAATTAACGAATTGTTTAATATTGAAAGATGTTTGACCTTTTATTTTTTAATGAAAATAAGTATTGACAATAGCGCATCATGTTTTTTCTCTTCCTGTAAAAAATAAAATCCAGAGAGAATTGATTTATATATATATATATATAATAAAATCCAGAGAGAATTGATTTTATATTAGTATTGAATTCTTTTTAATATACCACATAAATACGGATTGTGTATTTTTAAGATTCTTCGAGGAGAAATTTAGTCTCCAACAACACTCAAACAAGTCCAAAAATACTTATATTGTTGAATAAAAAATAAAAAAATGATATAAATTACTAGAGGATAATTAAAAAAACTATAGTGCTATTTGTTACATCCTCTTTTAATAAGATATTTTATAAACTCTATGAGATTTTGAACTCATAAATCTCGTAATGGTAGGAAATTCAATGTCATTTATTTTCTACAATAATTAAGATTTAAGTTTTCAATTTATTACAGCACGTCCTAATTACTTGTACAATAGCAATGATACCAAATTGATTTCTTTTGTTTTTAATATTTTTAGTAGATTAACAAATGGACGATACCAAATTAATTGCTATTGTTTTTAATATTTTTCCTAGTTTAACATATGGATGATTTCATGGAGTGTTCATTAATTATTATACTTATAATTAGTTAATTACAATTTTTTTTGTTTTTGTGTTTTAAAAGGGTTTTTGTAATAACAATTGCTTTAAATTAAAATTTTGTTTAATATTTTTAATATATTTTACAGAAAAAAACACTTTAAAAAACAATCACCATATCAAACACCCTCTTGAATATTTAGAATTATTATTTTTATCACTATGTTTTAAATTTTATTTTTCATATTAACACATCAAAATAATATAGAATTATTAGGAAAAAACTCATTTAAAGTTTTTTTAAATAAAAATATTTTAAATGCAAAAAAAAAATTCCCTTTTAATTATGAATTAAATATTGATGTGTGAGATTTTTTTTTTTTGAAATTGATGGCTTTGATTATCGTAATCCGTATGAAGATATTTGCTGCCATTTCGGCCAGGCATCTTTAATGGATATTCATTCAATGCATTGATTTTTTGTTTTTTGTTTTACAATTCCATATTATACGGGGTGGGTGTGATTAAAATCATTTTTTTAAAATGTTTTTTATTTAGAAAACTATTTTTTATTTTTAAAAAATTATTTTAACATCAATATATTAAAATAATCTAAAAAAATAAAAAAAAATTTAATTTAAAATACAAATAAAAAATATTTTTCTCCAAAAATATTATTGAAATACAATATCAAATATGATCTATATTTTTTGTTGGGTAGAGATCTAATCAAATGACCATTTAAAAAAAATCAAAAAAACCCATTGGAATTCGAAGATTATTTCAACCGGGGCTTCCGGTAATTATTAAGAATTTATTAAAAAAATCTAAAGTAAACTCAATTTTCTTGTTTTTTTATCAAAATAGTTTATATATATAATTATAAATATATATAGGGCTGGAATTATTGACCTTCTAAAATTGTGGTCGTCAACTAGGGGAAGAAGCACATTCAACACAATACAAAGGTTTGCTGGTTGTATTTTATAGGACCAATTCAGAGCCCAGCCAGAGGACATCTAGAAGAGCCACCTGTCAAAGAAAAACAGCTACGTAATTAATGGTGAAAGATAGTTTTTCTATAGCTTGTCGGTCAATGTCAACATTAAGTTACTTTTCTTTTTTCTTTTTTTTTTAATATCAGAATAATAAAATATATTGGATCTACTCGGGTTTCACCACGTAGCTCGTAATAAACTTCATTGGGTTTGAGATTTTAAAATTATTTTTTATTTAATTATAAAATAACAAACATAAATATGCGTAAAATCGAGCATAAATCAATTATTAGAATGTTTATTTGAAATTGTGATCATATTGTATAGAACAAATAAAAAATAAAAATTTAATTTTCTTTTCTAGAAAGTATGCTAATACCATTTGTTTTCTTGGTTGAAATGTCGTGTTTGTCTTCTTGATGAAATAAAAGTCATAAAATATAAATTTTCTAGTCATTTTTAAATGCTGACCAAGATATAACACCCGCATTCAATTTTATATATATATATATATATATATATATAAAAACAGAAAACACATTAAAAAATAATCACAACCACATTCTTTAACAGTCACCAAGATCAACATACGACATCGTATTCAATTTTTTTTTGTTTTATAGATATATATTTAAAATCATCTAAAATTTTAAAACATATTAGAACTTTAAGAAATTTCTTAATATTAATCGAAATGATTTTAGAAACACCCCATGAATATTTATAATACAATAAAGGATTGTTATAATTCATGATCGCGTGTGTGTGTAGAAACATTATACGATAAACTCATTTCAAGATCGCAATTATCCCTTCCCATATATTTTGTTCCATGCTTTGAAAGATTTTGTTCTATTCTTTTATTATTTTTATTATTTTTCTCCAATTATATTATATATTCTACCAAATACTGGCACATGACAAATAAAACAAAAAATCTTTTTTCTTGCACATATTTAATAATATCCAAAAAGGGGAAAAGATTCTTAGATTTGTGGCAGCTGCGATCCACCATGCCACTTGAACTCTTTTCAAGATAGAAGAGGCCCCAATTTTCGTGGTGGTAAGAATGTCCCCATGCTTCATTGCCTAAAATTAAATATGAATTAGTATATTCTCATTCAATTTGAAAGAAAAAAAAAATCCTCACATGATAAACTCAAACCTAACCTAATTTATTACAAAATAACCATGGAAAATAAATTTTAACATTACATGATAGATCATTTTTTTAAGAAATAGGTGGGATTTCAGTTTCTTAAATAGTTTATTTTATATTAAAACATTTACTAGATTGGATAATGACCTAAAATATAAGAATAATTAGACTTGTATGAACAAATTGGAGATTAGATGTAAACTATAATGATAAATTAAAATGGTTCTTCTTTAACATGAATACTAAAAAGAAAGCTAAATTACATCGGTTATTTACTGTTTACCCACATCTAAATCTACTATGGACTGGGGTGAGTGATCTGTTGCTTCATCATGCATTGCGTGAATTGCAATTAAAAGGAGACCAAAGATTCAGTTGCTTGTGTTTCAAAGAAGAATAAAAATCACCATTTATTATTTTCAAGAATTAACAATAGCTAAATACAAATTTAAAAAATCACCATGTAGACAAGACAAGTAGAAAAATTGTACCAAGTTATCTACAATAATAAATAAAAAAATTACCCTGCATTTCGCCATAGTCGGCACCAAATTTTTTAACATGTAACAAAATTGTTAATGGTCCTAAATTTTTATATATATTATTTTTGGGAATTTTTTCTTAAAAAATAGGATAGACTAATTATATATTGTGATATTTTTTCGTATCAACGTCTTAAAATATTTTAAGAAAATCAAACTGATTTTTCTTTAAAAATCTCACATTAATTTAATCTTAGTGCTCTAAATTTTTTAATATAATAATATGAAGAAGAAATCTAAAATAATTATTTGTGGTAAATGTTAGCATTTGCATTTTTGCTATCTGTCAAATAAATTATTTGGCAAATAGTCAAAACATGCCCAACAAACAATTAGTATCTTGCAGGTAAAAAATAATATATCTTTAGTCAATTTGATCAATTGTGATTTTGCTCTCTACTAATTAAATTATTACCAAAGTAGTTAAAACAAAACAATCAATCAAATTGTTTGCTGCATGAAACAATTAACTCATCTATACTACAATTCAATGTCTGTAATTTTACTATTTGCTAATGAAAGAATTCATGAAATAAATAAAACATACACAACAATCGCAAAGTTTTTTTTATTCCAATTGTATAATCTACCTATTTAATAATTATCAAAACAGTTTTCACAGTAGCAACATTCAATCACTTTTAGGCAGGAAAAAAATCTCATTTCTAACAGATTCTATCAATTATAATTTTACTAATTAAATATTAAAATAACAAATTACAACACGCATAAAATCAATCAGTTTTCTACATAGAGAAAAAGCCCGGCGCAACGCACATGAATTACCCAATACATCTTAAACAATTGAGTATTTAATGGTGCTTTATTGTTTTATGAAGAATAAAGCAAATATATTTATTTTAATACAGTTTTGCATTCATCTCTCTTTTTTTTTCATTCTTAGTTGATGATATCCAACTTTCAAATCATTTTTAGAAAACTTACAATGTCGAATTGAGCATCTATACTTTACGATAACATTGTTGATGACACAACAAACAATACACACATCATTTAAGTCTCATCCCTCTTTGGTACTAACAACACTAAAATTGCACATGAATTCATGATTTCTCCTTTTGTCATCAATTCTTTCACTTGTGTTTGAAGTTACCTTGTCTCATTGAATTACTTTGATAAGTTGTTTGGTTCTAATAAATGCTTTAGGTACAAGATAAATTTGGTGTTCAATTCCTCTAATAGGTGGCAACCCACTAAAAATTTCATAAGAAAAGATGTCCTTAAAACCACCTTGCTTTGCCCTTTTTATATCAACTTCTCTCCAATTAAAGGCTATTTTCATATTTATCTTGTCAAAACTCGAGACCCTATTGCTGGTCCTTCAATTTGTCTTGCTTTGATAACCTGCTTATTTCTCTCCGTCACGATCGCTTGATCAATAAAGTGGTGGAATAAATTTTGACAAGGAATTCAAAGTAGTAGTCTTAAAGGTATCGGAGAACAAACTAATCATCTCCCTCTCTAGCAGTGGCTGATTCACCTGCACAGCTACTTCACGCCACCACCTTTAAGTATATTCAAAAATAAAATAAAAATGGAATTGTACAATTTAATTTAATTTAAATAAAATAAAATAATTTTTCTAATCAAAATTATGATCATTTATAATATTACGAGAATATCATCATCAATCTCAAAAGATTATTACATTCTCTGATTGTTATGAAATTTTAATATAATATATATAAATGTCACGAGACTCCTTGTAAAATTTCATATTAATCTAGCAGTGGATTCACAAATGTATTCTCAGATAAACTCTTATAACCTTTTCATGGTGTAGATAAACGCCATAACATAATTTAATGACCGATAAATAATTATGAAACTGTTGGTGGAGCTGTAAAGTTCTTCCGCCTTAAGCCAGTTATGATGAGGCACCAATAAGCTGCTTCAAGTAAACGGTAAACGGACATTTAGGCAAGTATTTGTTGGCTCGAAGAATTCGCTATTTTCGAAGTTGTCAATACCATTTAATGTATTTAAATTAACAATATTTTGTCTGATTTTAGAATATTTTAAAACATATGGAACGAAATTGACATATATGGTTATTTTTAACTTTCACACTGCATAATCATGTGTTATCAATAGCATAGCTTCTATGCAGAAACAGAGGCTTTTACTTAAAGGCTTTGCAAAGGTTTCGAATAGCAAAATTGAGAGAGTAATCAAAGCTTGGTAAACACCATTGAATAACACTAATAACTTACCGCTACATTCTTCATCAGCATCTACTCCGGAGAAGAATGGAAACGCGAAAGGGCATCAAGAGAGCTCAGTAATTACACGTTCACACTTGGCTTCCAAAATCTTCACAGCTTCAGTAAAGAGAACTTCAGGAGGTAATGCCCCCGTTGATTCGATAGTAACTAGTGAGAAAGAGCAAGCAAAATTAGTTCACGTCTTCTCAAAATTAATAGATTTCAGATTCAAGCAATTTTATCCACCTACAATGAAGATTACAAATAAACACTGACAAACATGAGGAACAATTTCATCTGCCTTGTAAGAGAAATCGAGAATAAACAAACTGCTCAAAATTCATCGCAGACGAACTCACGGTAACAGAACTCCAGTAAATGGATAGTAGGAATTAACTCGCACAGCTTTTTCTCCTGAGCTGCTTAGACAGCATAACGTTCAAGCAGCCTTTCAGGCTCTTGGTTGCAGGACTATTTATAGGCTTAGCATTGGAAGTTCAAAATATTTCATTTAGCTAAAGTGATCAACTCAACACATATTTGCTACTATATATTGCAATATACAAAAAAAAAAAACCTCTACAGGGGACTATGTCAAAAACCAGTGAGTCGATTAATTCAAAACCATGACCAACTCATGACATTATGGAACTTTCCAAATCTGGAAACCAGGATCTTCAGGGCAACTATTGTAAAATTGACTAGTTTCCTTCTTTGGAGTTCTAATTCAGTTAAGAAAGTTCTATGAATATGTTATGTACAGGATCTACAGTAAAGATAGAGCTAATAAATTTAGTCCCTTGTCCTGCAAGGACAAGAGCTGCAGACTTGAGCTTTTTTTCCAATTGAGTTTGAACACGGAATAATTTATCTGCAATCTGAACTCGAGTAAAAGAATATTGATTTTCGACCAGAAAGTGATGAATGTCATTATAACTTCAAGCAACAATTAGTCCCACCGAGACAAAGCTCCTGGGGTTCTGTAACTCTTGTAGAAAAAACATTCTTCAAACAATCACGTGAAGCTTATATTCACAGTTTAACAGTAATTAGATTAGCTAAAAGCATGTGCACCACATCACTTACATATGAAATGATCCTTAACACGGTGCAGTGACACGCGATTCTCCCATTCATCCCCTCTTATGCACTCCCTACACAATGTGCAGGCTCGTGAATCAGCTACTTTTGTCCTCTTCTTACCTGTCAAACAGCCAAATCATTCATCACAGATACTCAAGAAAGCAAAAACAGAGATGAAAGAATTATTTCTATTCTAAGAAAAATAATGGAAACTATGCAGCACAGAAAGTTGTCCGGTAAGAAAGGATAAAGAAAACAAGATCACTTCACCATTTCCAGTGTCTTCAATATCAAATACACCACTTGGACACTTCCTCATAAGTTCTTCCGCGTCCTCACCTTCAATGTTATCCAGTAATACAACCTACAAGGAAGGAAGGTGTTAAAAAGGTTACAATAATATAGAAGGGGAGAGGGGGGAAGGAGGCTGCATAGATAAAAACAATCAGGGACAAGATATCTTCACACCTCAGGAAACATCCGATACCAAGCAGTCCCCACAGGAGACCATTTTGCATGTGTTTTTCCCATTCCTTTTACAGCATGAGCTTCTAATTCAATTTCCTGTAAAATGACCAGACATCTCAGTACTTGCACCTGCAATCTAGTATCAGGCAAGAAAGACCTTTGATAGAAAAAGAAACAATATGCAAAAACTTTCAGATACTCGAATATGTTGTGCTCACCGGTGTATGTGGATTCCAATGGAAAAGGAAAGAGAGAGAGAAGTGCATCAATAGTCATGGATTTTTAGACGAGTGAAAAACTTTATATTACATAAATCAATTGGTCTGTCAGTAAAATATCAAATCCAAAAATAGTTAACCTAGGTTGGTAGCTTGGAAATGTTTATACCAACAAAATGCGGCAGCAATTAAAATTTTAAAGTTATCTTAAATTTGTAGGAAATAAGAGAATGAAACACAAAAGGCTGAGGAAGACCAAACCCAAAAGATCACAAGCATCCAAGAAACCAGTCTCATTTTACAGCGTGATCCTCTCAGGATCGTTTGTATCATAGATAAGTTGTTAACAAACCCCTCCCACTTTCAAAATATATTTGGATTAGAATGCTACTGCTTTTTGTTTATCCAGTCACTTTAGAAGCCTGGACATGCTTGCTGGAAATCTAATCTAGAGAGGAAGCACCCACTGATCATATGCCTGGTCTAACAGGATGGTTGAAATGCAGTTCTTGGTTTAAAATTTTTTGAGTGCTCTACCTTTGGAAGGTCAAAAGCCAAATTGAAGTAGGGTGGGGAGAGCAAGACAGTACAAAACAAAAAATTCTGCAGAATAATGGCAAAGTGTAGAAGAAAAATGAGGCTGGAGCAAGATAGTACAGTTTTGGGTTCATGAGAAACATTTAGAATCCGAATAGATTCATAAAATAGCAAAACAAAATGTCCACAAAAATAATCCTAACATCCTATTTACACTAGTTAAAACCCTATTACTATTGATTGCAGGAAAAGTAAGCTCTTAATATGTCACAAGCAAATCACATAACAGCTAAAACTCCTACTAACACATGAAGCCCTAAATTAAATATGAAAACCAAAACTGATAAGAAAATTATTAAAAATTTCCTGCATCACAAATACCACAGTTACGAATCTCATTGTCATACTTTATTCCACAAGCCACAATAGCATGCATCCAATCCATCATTCACACATCACTTTCAGCACAATCTGACAGAATTTATACCCATTGGGCTTTCAGCATTGAAGTTACAGACAACTTCCTTTCCAAATATGTTACATGAAGATGTACAAGACAAATTAACACCACCCAACCAAACATGAACAAAACATACCTGTCCAGGGCCCAGTTTGGCAACTATAATATCTTCCATAGTGGAAATTGGATTGCCTGCAAATTCTGGCTGGGAGTCTTGGCTGCAACTAAATGAAGTATAGGTACTTGGTTTGGAATCAGGTTTTTCAGATTCTTTAGCAAACTCACTTCCATTTGGTAACCACTTCAATTCTTGAGAATACACTGCATTATAATGACCATTATTATCATCAAGTTAAGCTACCAACAATTGTAAAGATGACAACTAATTACTAGTCAATTCACTACAAAGTATTGTAAGAAAATCATTGGCTTCACTTGTAATATACAAAGTACCAGTCACCTGTATGACGAGGCTGGCCCTGATTGCAGCGAGCATGGAGTTTGAGGACAATAGTGTTCTTTTCATTTGGTGTATCATTTGCTTCAGGTAAGAAGAAGAGGAGAAAAAAGAAGGTAAGTCCATTAAGTTCCTAAACAATGCAGGGGCTAATTGTATCCCTCTTTTGTATAAAAAATTATCATGTAAAGAAACACGAGTCAAACCTGAAAGATATTCAAACAGCCTAGGGTCAACCTTGAGGGGAATGAGACCCAATCTGTGGGCAAGCACTTCATCTTGGATCACAGATGTATTATTTGCAATGAAGACTTTTTCAATAGCCATTGTGGGAACCTACATACAGAGAATAAAACAAAAATCCATCAATCAACATGCTTTGCACTTAAGAGATAATGCAGAGGACATGAATTTACAAACTATCAGTATCATGAATCAAAATTCAGACAAGATAGATGGTGTGTGTGTGAGAGAGAGAGAGCAAACTCCTTTCCTACAGTTCAGAAATTCAAATTTATCAGCAAGAAAACAACTACCAAACCAAAAATAGAATAGAATGAAAAAGGTGAAAACTATTTTGCACAATCCACCACTACTCTCTGGAAGCACTAGGCTATAACTTTATCCATTGACATGAATGTAAGGACAGCTTCTCGTGATACAAGGAAACGTGTTGTTTTAAACATTACTAAATGTTCCATTTTGGTCGTGGATGGCTTCAATATGCTTACACAAGTCAAGCATATTTCCAGGAACCATCTAATCTAAGAGTCTGTCCAAAGTTATAATTTTTTAGGGGTACTAAATACTGCAAGCAAGCAACTATCAACAACAAATCTGAGGAGGAAATGCAGATTAGAAGAAATTTGCAAGTTTCAGAGGATACCAATTATTACAAAATAATAAGTAAAAAAAAAAACAGCAGTATAACTAACTAAAAATCAAGCTTTCATAACTATTTATCTACAATAATATAATCCCCAGAACTAGGCATAGCGTACACACCTCAGATATGAGAACCCTCCGAAAAGCATTGGCAACTGCTGCATCAATACCAATCATATCAAACTCCATTTTATCCTTATCGAGTGCAATTACCTTAATTCTGAAGTTTTCACGGAAAGGATCTAATCGTAAACTATTATCTACTCCCATTGCCGCATAGGAACCAGAATATTGCAAAGTTTCAGTCTGCAGAAACCAAAATCCTGAAAAATATAAGCACTTCAAGAGAAAAATAAAACCGAAGAACTCAATTAAAATAAACTTAGACATTCCAATTTTCCCTCTTTTCCTTTCCAAATCTAATGAATTAACAAGATAAACGCACTGCAAATAGTGTTATGTTCATTAAAAGCAAAAATCATCAATTTCCCATCTCCAAACATAGCAGAAACAAAGTCCAGAAACTGGGTTGTAGCTAAAAACTTCATAAACTTCAAGATACAAGCATATGATCTAAATATAGCTATGAACTGTATTAAGCTCAAACTAACTCCTATCCTATGACGATGATTATTTCAACCAAAGCTTGAATCTTTAGAAGAAAAGATAGAAAGGTTGAGTTTAGAAATACATTAATAGGAGCATCAGGTTTGCAATGAACACGAGCTCCTTGTTTTCGGATATGTGGTGGCAGTTGACCCCTTTCCACATCTTTCAAATTCCAGTATGAAAATCCCTCCTTTTGTTGTTGCTCTTCCTCTTCACTGCTCATTATTTCATCACTGCTGCTCTCTTGTTCACTCATTCTTTTATTTTTATATTATTTTCTTTTTCTTTTCTACGACTTGCTGGTTAGTTTCTCTCCTTTCGGGGGGAAGAGGAAAGACAAAACACGGACTAGGGATCGTATTTAGGGTTCTAACAGCCACAAGGGTTTATAAGGGGTTTGTGACGTACACACAGTCCCAATTCTTAAAATTATAAATCCATCTTCATACTTTTTTATAATTACGTATAATACCCTATTTCGTCATTCCATTACAATTATAACCTGGTCTTCTTATTTTCTAGCTGTAGCTCCTCAGTATTAGCAATTATTTATTCACTTTTTAGCATTTGGGTCTTGGCAATGATTTTGAAACTTGACTACAACGAGTTGGTTAGCTCAGCGCTATGCCGGACTTTTATATATAGCAAACTGATTATTTATGTGGTAAGCAGAGAATTTTTTAGTTGATAAATAGAGAATTGTAAATTTTAAATTATGATATAATTGTTTTTTATATATTGAATTAGTTGATTATTGTTATAAGCTTAAATACTCAGATAATAATTCAATTTCGAAATTTAAAAATTATAAGCGATAAAATTTATGAAAGATCAGCGAATTGTAATTTGAGTATTGCAAGACCATAATTGATTAATTGTTTAGTATATATTAATTGTTTTTATGGTTATTTAGTTGGTTTATGTAAATCTGTAATCAATAAAATGAATGAAAGATGATTTTTTGTTGTCTTGAACTGAATGTGTTGATGGTTAAATATTTTTTAACAGTTACTAAGCAGTTAACTGGTTGATAGCAATATTGTAATCGCTGAAATCTATTAAAGATAGAATATTTTTTGTTTGCATTGATTTGGTTGGTTGTTGACATTATTATTGGGAATTTGTTGGTGGTTGGTTTTGTTGTAATTGTATGGCCAATCATCTAATTTTTATTTATTCAGTTGTGTTTATTGGTTATGGAAATATTTTTTGTATCCATTGTATGGTGAATTATTTGATTGTTTGGTGTGATATTTTTTTGTTGTAGCTTATTGATCAATTTGTGAATGTGTTTTAATCGGTTATTTGTAATTGTGTGACCGATCATTTACTATTATATAACTATATTAAATGTATCTCAGAGTACTTATAGTACTTTTTTATATTAAAAAAAAACATAAGTGAAAAAAACAAAAACGAAATAAATAAAAGAACATCAAAATCAATAAAAAAAAACAATGGAAAAAAATAAAAATGAAAAATAAACATAAGCGAAAAAAACGTCAAAATCAATAAAAAATAAGAAAACAATCAAAATAAATAAAAATGAAAAAAAAAAGTGAAAAAAAAAAGTGAATGAAAAAAAGTGATTGAAAAAAAAGTGCGCTGGGCAGGGGTCGAACCCACCCCTGCCCAGCGCCTCCCCATGCTTATGGCTTTGCCAATAAGCTACATGCTTTTCTTTGTTTCTATTTGTGAAATAATATATAAATAGTATTTGTTCTTTTAAAAAACGAAAAAAAAAGAGGTGGACGTGCACCCGCGCCGCACCGGAGCAAAGTGCACGTCCACAGTGACTATGAGTCACGGTGAACAGTGCATTTCACTGTTACTTTCGCCATTTTGTTTTAGATATTAGTTAATAAAAATAAAAACAAAAAAGTGAACAAATAAAGGATATATTTTTACTTTCTTTTGGAGGATAAGATTTTTTTTAACGTGAAAAAAATATTCAACTCTTGAGAATTGTTTTGATAATATTGTAAAATAAAAAATATAGTTATTTCAAAAATAAATTTTCATCAAGATAACTTCTTTTATTAGAATATTTTTTATTTATCTTGGTGAAAGTTAGATTTTTAAATTTAATCATTGATTATATTGAAAAACAAATATTATTGTTAAAAAACATGTTAAACAAAAAAAATCGATATAGGGTGTTCATATTTTGTGTGTAATTGGAAGCTAAAGAAAAACAATAAATGTGATAAAATCATTTAAAATATATATAGTTTAAAAAAAAATGATTTGAATTGAATTCTCACTAACAAATTTTATCATTAGTATTATTATTTTTATATCATATACATAATAATGCAAAGAATAATATTATTTAAAAACCAAGTAAAAAATAAAGAGTGAGTGAATCCAATGAGTTTTTCTCTTAATACCAAAAGAAAAACACATGGAAAAAAGAAAAATAAAACAGCTCAAAAGGTGCAATGCAACTATCTTTTTTATTTGTTCTTACCAATCAACCTAATTTTTGATCTATTTTTTCACAAATACCTAGAAACATTTATCAAATCTAAATTAATCCGTTATGCCTTTAAAGTAGCATAACGATTGGTTAAAAAAATAAAAATGAGAAATAAAAAAAATATAGTCGAGATATATTTTTTTTTCCAAAAAGATAAGGATAAAAATTCATTGTAAAATGTCGAGTGAAATATTTTGACACTATACTTATACTTGACTATTTTGATTCCAGGAATTATGGCAATTATATATTTATTTAGTTGTGGTACGTGCAAGCTGGTCTGTACATCTCAGTTATTAAAAAAATATTTTTTTCTTGATTTTCATTTTTTGATAAGTCACTTTCGCATATTTAGGGACTCAAAATTATAAAAACTAAATTTTATGATAAAAAAAATCTAACTTCTTAATTTTATAGCTATAATTTCAAGATTGGCCTCATACAATCAAGTTAGGGAGTCAATGAATCAACAAAGGATAGCTTAAAAACAAAAGGAAAATAATAGTGAGATTTATATAAATCGTGAAATTTTATATCAAACTCAAACATTTTAGTTTGTGTTTTTTTTCCTTTATTAGCAAAACATTAAAGGGTGTGAATAAATCATTATAATCACACCAAAAATAAAACGATTCACCCATTTAAAATAGTTTTTTTTTCTATATTTTTTCTTTCTAATTTCACACTTCATGAACCTATTTTTTTTAGTTTTTTTTTTAATTTTATTTCTCAATATTAGATTATTTGAGTCATTATGCTTCGTCATTTCTATTTTCTTTTTATACAGTGGTCACACTCACAAAACATTATTAATTGGAATGTTTTTTAAGTGTTTGAGTTGTTTATTTATTTTTATTATTATCAAAACACTAAAATGTATGATAAAATCATTGTAGCCACATCCACACTCCCTCGCACTATTTATTTATTGGAATGATTGTTTTTCCTCTTATTTCACCAACCTCAAGTCTTTTAGTTTTTTTTATAAGAAAAACATTATCATTCAATATTATGTTTTTGGGAAAATGTGATTTATATTTATATTTTTTTCAGTTAGGCTATATACTATATATAAGTCTCAGAGGTTTATTTAATTTATTTTCTATGAATTTATCATAATTTCATAATTTGAGTTGTAAAATTAATAGATCAACTTAAATTGATTCGAACAAATTGACTCTATTTATTATTTTGAGGTAGAATTTTATTTGTATTTCACAATTTTATTTATTTTATATAAAATTATCTTGATCTCGTGACCAAGTCACAAGATTAATAAGATAACCAGGTTAACTCAGTTCATATTTTCGAGTCATTTTTGTAATTGATTTCATATATCTATTTTCAATCTCACCATCCAACAACTTAATCTTCTTTCTTTTCATAACAAAAGGTAATTAAGCGTTTTTGGGCTGCTCTGTCACAGACACAATACCACTTCCCCTGTTAAAAAACGCAGACAGGCAAGGCGCAGATCTACTACTGTTATTCCTGGAAAAGGGGAAATAAGATACAGCAGGAACATTCTTAAAAACTTGTCTATGATTGTTTGCAAAATCTCGGCTGAAATGCATTGTTCATAGCCCATTAATTGTGTTTATAGTAATAACACCAAGAATTGAACCAGTTATGTAAAGAACAAAACTTTCTGGACTTGCAGTCCATGAAGGGCAACCCCAACTCAACTAAAAAAGTATACAAATAACTAAAGCCAGACATTTGGCTCCGGATAACTTGAACTTGATCAGCAGACAATTATGAATTCACCATGTCGTCCAAGGCTGGAATTGTAGCCGCCGCCAGTCATTCTCACTTCCTACTATTCTTGTCAGCATTCCGATTAGCCTTTCTATAAGCTGCTCTTTTCTCCTCTCTGCAGTATGCAAAAGAGATCAGTTTCTAATTACAGAAAAAATGTTCCACGTTAAAGAATCACAAGGACTCAATACACCTTATATTCTATTTCAGAGTTGAATACAATGAACCTTCATTCAGTAAACAGCTGACCACATTTCTGACATGTGGATGAAAACCTAGTAAAGAATAAAGAGGAACATATTACCTGGCTTTTGAAATTTCCTCTCTCGATGGAATTTTTCGTTTCTTTCCTGTTTTCGCGCTGGATGGATTCTCTGGAGTCCCATCATTAGGAAAACCATTTGTTAAGCTCTTACCCTTTTCCGTAATACTCTCATTCAGTCCATAGGCTTGCTCCACAGATTCTGATGGTTCAGTAGAACCAGCAGAGGGTATTGCGTTACTCTGTTTCTTCAACTGCAAAAAGCAGAGCAACAATGTGAGGAGTCAAAAGCTTTCTAAAACTTTAACATCTATGACCACAAGATCGTGGGTAGGGTGGAGGGTCCATATACCAAATAAAAAGATTTCTCCTGAGACTATTGGACCTATAATTCAAAATAAGAACAAAAACAAGCCCACCCCCATCATATCAATCATTGGTGAACCTGCAACAGATCTAGGCAGAGGCGGCATTTCCAATCAACAGAATCTATTTTAGGACAGTTAGAGAATACACTATAAAAATATAACGTGAAAAAAATCCTGCATGAAATCAAAAATAAGTATTTCAGGTGGCTTCTAGGAAAGAACAGGTTCGGTCCTCTTTAGAAAATTAGCTGCCTAGAAGCTAGAACAGCTAGTATATCAACACATCAAGCAAATCCTTTAGAGGATACGCTGCTGAGATACATGAATGAAGGAAACCCATTTAAGTTGCCATAAAGAGGAAAAGAGGTCCAATTGCTTTTGCATGACGAAGAAAGAGTTCAAGAAAATAAACAGTCAGGAAACACTTGTGTGCATTTTCAAAATCAAATGTCACTATTTCCCAGTTCAAGCTATACCTTTGCAACAAAAAATCCATCCATGTTGTGAACATGAGGATAGAAACGTCTTGTCTTTTCCAAGGATGGGTGAAAACGGTGGTGCCTAAAGCGGACAAACCTATAAAGATGAGAAGAAATGTTGTTACCCAAAACTGAAAAGTTCATGTGTGATAGTACATCTGTGAAACCAATAGCATTACCCTGGACGCCCAAAGTCAAGTCCGCACGGCACAAGTTTAACATTTCTCTTCTTGAGTGCATAGTCAACAACAGCCTCGTTCTGCAAGACAAAATGCAGAGTGGAAAAAGGAAAGCCTGGCAAAAGTAAAAGTATATGGATTCACAAAGTTTATGCTCATGAACAAACCTCAGCAACCATTATGGAACATGTGGAGTAAACAACGTATCCTCCAGATTTTGAATTTGCATCAGCCATGTCAATCGCAGCAAGTAGCAATTGCTACAGAAAAAGGATGGACGTGTTTCAGAAAATGAATTTGATTGAAGAACAAATAACAGCATAAGAATGACACTTTTATGTGAACCAGTTTACATAATATTGCAAATTTCAATGCTGTAAGTGATTACACAACTTTCGGAGAAAAAAAGAATATTAACTCGTCTTTCAATCCCAACCATTTGATATTGCATAATCCGATTTCTAATTGTAGAAATGAGGGGATAGGATGAGCAAAACCACCTCTATTACCCTGTAACCTTATCGGTTAAAACTTTGAAGACCAATTTGTTCCTCAATACACCATAAGACTGTACATACCTTCTGTAAATGGGCACACTGCTCTATGTCTTCAGAGCTTTTAGAAGTTTTAACAGACTCGTCTTTTGATATAACCTACAGAAAACAAGTATAAGCATGCGATTTCATTCGTAGAGAAACAACCAAAGAAATAAAGCCAATATTTGGGAGAATTCTGCAGGTTGCTTACCCCAGTCCCGCTGCAAGGGGCATCTAACAACACTCTGTCAACTGTATTGAGACCTAAAGTCTTGGGAAGCTAAAAGACAAAACAAAAGAAAGGCATAAAACATGTAACCAAACCAAAAAAAAATACTTGGAAGTTTTAAGTTTGATTCTATTTACTAAAATAAAATATATGTTTAGCATTTCATATGACCATTGCCATGTGAAAGATAGCATCGATTTACAAGGCAACTCCCTTCAACCAGAATTTCAGATGCAAAAACCAGCCAGCTAACAACAGGAAAATAGGACCAATTGTTAAGAAATCAAACAAAGACACTAACCTCCCTTCCATCATAGTTACAAACTATGGTGTTTGTCACCCCCATGCGATGCAAATTTGCAGTGAGAGACCTAAGTCTTTGGGTCTTTATCTCATTTGCATAAATTATTCCTGGTGACATTTAAAAATTGAGACGATTCAAATCATGGAAGAGCAACATGGTACATTATGCATTAATGTTGTCTGACATAACATTCTGCATTTTATTTGAACAATGTTTAAGAGTGAAAAAGGAGTAAACCAAACACATGAAAGGCCTTGTCCATACCATAAACATCATGCAGGTTTAACATATGATAGCTTAAATAGGAATTTTATGGACATGGAAACCAAGTAACCAACAACCCTTTGCATCTCTATGGTATACATTATGAAAAGACATAGCAGTAAAATAACATCAAAACTCTCACAAGTTTACTTCATTAAGTACAACAGTTGCAGAGTGAATCATGTAGTTGCAGGACTCTTCAATTGCATGTTGCAAAAGAGTTGCGAAAAAAATCAACAAAAATTTCCACTCACCACTATTTTTCATCAAAGCAGCGATGTACGTTGTTTTACCACCTGGTGCAGCCCTGTGACATGCATGAATAGTTTATCAAACAAATATAACAAAATAACTTCTCCTAATCTAACAACCAGGCTACATTGCAGTATGGATATACTGTTACCAAGTGAAAAGCACAAGAATGTTTCTATTATTTTTGCTCGGGATTCTTTTCCTTTCTGGGGTGGCATGTATTTCTGATTTATATTTCTTTGTTGATAATGGCCCGGTTGAGAAAATTCGCTGTCTAATAATTAAGCAAACTGACAAGTCTATTTAATGTCATTGTGATAAGATGACAACTAAGTTACAACAACACTATAAGAAAGTTATATGATGATAATATCGGGATCAATATCAGCTCATCATTAATATGCGTGACTAATTAAATATTCTTAAACCATAAACTCACAGAAGATCAAGGTACCACACAGTGACAAGAAAGCTAGCTGATAATAATTTTATACATTGGAAAAGAACCAGCAGTACTTACGCCATATCAACAATCCGTTCCTTCTCTTGAGGTGCAAGGGCCATCACAGGCATGAATGAGCTTGCACTTTGGAGCTGAACAAAAGTGCGGAAGACTAAATACACCATAAAATTTTACAAAATCGCACAACATGATGACCTAAAGAAAACCTTACCATGTAATGACCAGCCATATATTCAGGAGTGGCACCAATAGGTACCTGCGAATCATACACAACTAGCCCCACCTACAACAAATTTTCAGAGCTCTTTGGATATTTGCATTAACAGAGAATAATATATGATGAAATAAACAGAGACAACAGAAATAATACCTTAGACCACTTGCTTAAAGGATCAAGGTTTACTCCTCTGTTTAAAAGCACATTGGCTAAATCCCGTCTCCGTGTCTAAGCACACAAGACAAAATAGTGAGCAAAAAATTAGAGAGCATAACATAAAATCAAAGTGTTATTTAATTTTACCTTTAAGGTGTTGGTTCTTAGACATGTGGGTCTTGGCTTTTCAAAAGCTTCAATAAGCTCCATAAGTTCATTAATAGGAAACATCTGTAATTTAAATGCATGTTATTTATAATACAGCCTACAGTATATCAAATAAAACAAAAATTTTAACACCGAAGATAGCTTTATGGATAATAATAACAAATTAAAGATTGATGAATCACCTCCACTAGAGCTCCAAGCAGGAATTCATTATAGCCATAGTATTTACATAAATCAATCTTAAGTTGCTGAATGTAATCCTTCCTTGAAGCACCCTCTTGCTTTAAGTCTTTCAAATTCGAAAGCACTCGAACAACTAAACAAACTCAAAACTTCAAAATTAATTACACAAAAGCGAGCCAAATTAACTCTTAGCACAGTTAAACCTCGAAGAAAATACAATACTACTCACTCTCATTGATCCTCCTTTGGAGACTTTGAATATCAGGGGGGCGGAGGGCTTCCTCTTCAAGTTCCTACATTATAAAGCAAATCTTTTTTAAAAAAGAAAAACTTACGAGAAAGTTGCAAGAACAGAAACACGTTCAATTTTTTATATATAGAGAAAAACAAAGCACAAACAAAGACAGCACACCTTCTGAGTGGGTAATCTAAACTCATCAGATTCTTCAGCAATATTTAGCTTCATTTCTTCCTCAGCTTCTTTTTGTTCCCTTGCCCTTTGCTCATCGATAGCTCTTGACTTCTTCTCAATATCCTCTTCATCAGAATCTTCCTCTGAATCAGAATCAGAACCTGAACCTTTCTCTACAAAAGCACAAAAAAAACCAATATCATATATCAGTGAAGAACTAAACCATGACATAAGACAGCAAAAAAAAAAAACCCACCTTCAGCATCACTTCCTCCTTGTAAAAAATCATCAGCAAGGGGGTCATCATCACCATCAGAAAGAACATCAGACCCAGAAGCAGATTCTTCTTGCTCTTCATCTTCACTAAACTCTAACTGGTCTAATTCTTCATCTGGGCCATCTGTATCAGAATCACCCAATATGTCATCCTTCTTTGGGCGGCGTTTCTCAGTAAAAAGACCGTTCTTTTGCTTCTTTTTGGGTGGTGGTCTTTGTGTTTCTGAGCCCTTTTTCTTATTAATCTTAGTAGCAGGTGCCATTACAGCTGAGAAAGCAAAGGGGAAAAAAGGGTTATTTTTTATCCGGACACTTGACGAAAAACAACTGAAACAAATTCTACTAAAAAGAAGACCTAATGAAATCGACTTACTGAACTACGTTAGATAGAGAAGCTACTGGGTTTAGCTCGTCTCTTCTTCTTCGTCTTCTTTTTGAGTCGGGTGGCTAGGGTTTAGGGTTTATTAGAGAAAAAGAAATACGGCATGCCAGGGCCCAGCAGTGATGGGTTTCTCTCCCACCTCGTCTTACCTTGGAGAAAATTATGAATTGGCCCTGTAGTTTTGTAAGACGAAATAGATAGTCCTTATTGTCTTTATAATTAATTAATTAATCCCTTTTGTGCTCTTTTTCGATTTTTTTTGTTTCTAAAATTAGTAAATTAAAAAAATAGGTAAATAATTTGTGAGGATTTTTGAGTAAAATAAATATATTCTTCCAATTAAAATAATTTTAAATGAAACATAATCAACTGTGATTAAGAAATTGATTAATTAGTTTTTTAAACTAAAGAGATATCGTAAAACTAAAAGGACTAATTAGTAATTTACTTACTCTACACTCTATTATTACATCTATAAAGATTAGTGGGCTTCATTGGTGACTTTGTTATTCGGGCTTTGGTTGTCTTTAGAGCCCAAAAGGACAGAAAGGCTGTGCCTTTTTTAAAACATTTCGCCCCCATATGCCTTTATGTATTCATATTTTCATTTTAATAAATTGATTTTTAAATACAAAAACATTTTTCTGTAAACTATTTAAGAAAACACGAAAATGCCTAGAAAAAAACCATGAGAGATACAAATAAAAACTACAATAATCTTATTTTTTAAATAATACTATTATAAAAAGTATAAAAAATGAAACAAATTATGTTCATAAAGTCTTGAAAATAGAAATATGTCTATGTCTATAGAAAAATAAATTCTGTAGAACATGGAATTTTTAGATTTTTCTTTAGTTACCAGTTTTTTTTCTTTTTCATTTTTTGGTATCTTCCAGGTTTTTATGTTTCTATTTTTTATCTTGTTTGTTGCTATCAAATTTTTAGTTTTTAGGCCTGTGATTTTGTGTGCTTTTGGTGTTTTGGTTTAATGGTCATAGGGGCATTTTCGTTTCAAAATAGCAAGAAAAAAAAAAGAGGTATAGGAGAGAAAATATGACTGTGACAAGGGTTCATGAGTTGAATTTAAAAAAAAACAAAACAAAAAAATAATGGTAATGTGTTGCGAGTGTCTGATTATAACGTGATTGAAGTTATTTTTTAAAATATTTTTTATTCAGAAATATATCAAAATAATATTTTAAAAAAATAATAAAAAATTATTTTTGACATCAGCACATGAAAATGATATAAAAACATCAAAAAAAATTATTTAAAATAATAAAAAAAATCAACTTTTTTTCAAAATTGTTTTTGAAATATGTCAACATCCATTATGAATTCTTTCTTCTTCTTTTTTTCCCTTTCTTTACACAAAACAATTGACTGACTTTGGATAATTTAGTGTGTTCGCTCTTTTTTTTGCATAATAAAATTATATTGTTGCCAAGCAAAAAAAAAAAAAGCCTTTTATTCATAGGTTTTTTTTTCTTTCATGTTTTTCATTTTACTTAGTAAAATGATATCAAAATACTTAAGAGTTCACAAGCATTGCTTGACCTTGACAAGATATTTCTTTTAGTATTTTTAT
This sequence comes from Salix exigua, assembly GCA_032356905.1. Taxonomy (NCBI): domain Eukaryota; kingdom Viridiplantae; phylum Streptophyta; class Magnoliopsida; order Malpighiales; family Salicaceae; genus Salix; species Salix exigua. The sequence goes on from CM063603.1 coordinate 27,898,410, forward strand.
ATAGTAAATGACAAAATTATTTTTTTTTTAAATCTAAAACCGGCTTGAGAGGTTGTTTTTAGATTTAATAAAATAAAAATATAAAAATAAATATTTTTAAATAGCATGACTTTCAATACAACATTCAAATCATTTTGGTGACTCTTTTATTATTGGGCGATGTTTATGATTGATGAAAATCTGGTCTAACACTCTTGATCTTTTTTTCATCTCTACTTCATGATTTCTATGATTAGCCCTCTAGATTTCAAAAGTTATTCTTCAATTTGTTTTTTCTTCAAACTTGGTTCATATTCTTTTAATTATTTTTTTTATTTGGAGTAATTTACAAAATTAATTTTTCAATTTTTTCATCTATTAGATTTGATTTCTTTTTCTTTTTATTGTTATTTGTGTTTATTTGAGATGGTGTTCTAAACTTAATTATATTTACAATTTCATCCTTTTTGAGTTTTTGTTCCTATCAAATTTTATTCTCATTTTTCATTGTTGTGTTTCTTACCTTGATATTTATTTATTCAATTTGGTCCTTTAACATTGAATTGGTTTCGTGTTGAGTTTTTTTTTTTTATTATTGAGCATGGGTCTAGGATTTAACGGATTGTGAGTTTGAAACCCCCCCCCCCCCTTTAATCGCTTTTTAGGTTTATTAAATTTAAATTTTTACAAGAAATTTTATCTTTAAATTAAATTAAATTAATTGATTGAACCTAAAGGGTCCTGACGTGAGTGGTGAGGACACTTTCGTTCATTAAGAGAGGTCAGGGGTTCAATCCCTCCTCTTGTATGGAACCAGCTATTTGGGGAGCATTTTCACCCTTCCAGGTGAGCCATTTGGAGCCCATCCAGTACAAATATGGATTAGTCTAGGACAACGTCTGAACATCGCAAGGTTTATAAAAAAAAATCATTGATTGAATGTAGATATATGTTGCTCGTTATATGGTGTTTTTGTTCGGTGTGCTTTCAAAGTTATTTTACAGCCTTTATGGCTATATTAAAGCCATCCATGTTAGCTTTTTTTGGTCATAGTGTCCACAACAAGCGACGGCAAGTCTCAAACAAGCTTTTTCATCTTTTCTTCGAGTATGATATTATTGACAACATATTTTTATAGTTAATTAATATCATTTTTTGTTTGCTTTGTTTATTATGGATGAACTTTTATTAATCATGATATCAGATTAACCAAGCTTATTGAATTGCATCAAAATAATTTATTTTTATTTATTTTTTAAAAATTATTCTTGACATCAACACATGAAAATGATATAAAAAACTAAAATTTAAAATAAAATAAAAATAAAAATTTATTTTTTTTCAAAAATATTTCTTAAACACGTTACCAACACACCACCTAATTAAGGCCCCGTTTGTTTGCTGGAAAGTGATTTCATTTTGGAAAGTGAATTCCGGGGAAAGTGAATTCCGATGTTTGACAGTGTTATGGAAAATGAACTGGAAAACACTTTCCAGTGTTTGTTTGTGTTATGGAAAATGAACTGAAACATAATTTATTAATAAATTAATTTGTTTTAAGTTTATATAATATATATAAAATATTCAATATAAAATATTTAATCACTTAAAATAAAAAAATGAAATCTAAAAAGTATAATGATGAATTTTTTTATTATATCCTATATTCATACATAGCTTATTTTATAAAATATAACAATATATGTCATATCATATTATAGAGAAATAAGCTTGTGAAATATTTTTTAATTAAAACTTATTAATATATATTTTTGTCAATTTTAAAAGCTTAAAATAAGTTTTTTTTTCATATGAAGAAAGCCAAATTAGTTTATGTTAAGAGTTATATATTTGGGTTTTTTTTTGTATGAAGTATTTTTTAAAAGATAAATAGATACAAAAATATTTTGATGGGTATTTTGGATAAATATTTTTTTATGGGTAAAGGCAATTATCCCTTTAATATCTATCAAATAAACATCAAGAAATAAATATTTGTGATCCAGTTGTAAGGATATAATTCCAATGTCAAATCCAGTTGCAAGTTTTTAATTCATAATCAATAGAAAAATAACAGGGTTGTGGAGTGCAACGAAGTCACACGTCATTATTTTTCATCAGAACGGATTTTTATATATATATTTTAAAAAAATTAAAAAAATTCAGCATGGGCATGTCCCCAACTAAATGGGCTGACTGGACTTGGGCTGGGTCGGGATCAGCCCAGCCCAACAGTTCATAAAACACTCAAAACGCAAAAACGGTGTGTTGCACCCGTCGTCCCCTCTAATCTTATTCTGCCATGTACTGTTCACGTGAATAGTAACATGGCCGACTGTGACGGGAGTCTAAACGGACGATACCTACGGGTAGAGGAGGCCGAGGTGGTTCTTCCTGTGGTGGTGGCGTCTGAAATGGTGGCCTGTGGTGGCCGGAGGCAGCATTGGAAGGTGGCGGTACTGTTCACCGACCACGACGAGAGCTTCAACGGAGGATACCGACGGGTAGAGGAGGCCGAGGTGGTTCTTCCTGTGGTGGTTTCATCGTAAATGGTGGCCTGTGGTGGCCGGAGGAAGCGTTAGAAGCTCTCGGCTTCCATGGCTGTTCTGGGCAGAGAGAGAGAGAGAGAGAGAGTTGCATGCAGAGTCATCTTCTTCGTCGTGAAGGTGAAGCATGCATTGTCATGTTCTTTGGACACAGAGAGGAGAAGATGTGTTTTATGAAAAGTGTATTCCTTTCCATTCTTTTAAATTTTTTGTTGACCGAAAAGTTAAGGAAAACACTTTCCTTTGACTAACTTTCCGGTTGTGAAACAAACATTGGAAAGTGAGGAAACTGAATTCCTGGAATTCAGTTTCCTCAAAACAAACGGGGACTAAATATCTTTGGTGGTGTGGTCATGGGCCTGCCTTGCTACCACCTGTTGTATTTACAGCTAACGCTTTTAATTTGTATTTAAAAATATTTTTATTTTAAATAAATATTTCTAGGTGTTTATAGATATTTTAATGTGTCAATGTCAAAAATAATTTTTTTTTAAAAAAAACTATTCTGAATAAAAATCACTTTAAAAATCAATCAGAACCACAGGAAAAAACAGAATTTTAAAATCTCTAGCAGCAGGAAATTTCATCCTTCGAAGCAGTTAAATCCTGGTTGGCCTAGTTGTATACCAGCTGTTGTATTTACACAATTGTTTCTCCACTTTCCCATTCCGGTCATGATGGTATTTTATGTCAGTTTGTGCCATAGAACTATGCTGCTACTCTACTTAGGCACAACAAGTAAATTAGGAATAAAAGACGAATATAAATATAACTAGGTACCTGTCTAAAATTTCGAATTACTAATTAAAATTAATATTTTTTTCTTTTCCCCTTTATTCTTAGTTTGTGTTTTATATTATTTTTATTTGTTCTTTGGATCAAATAAATTTTTTATGCTCATAATATTTGTTTTAGTTTTTTTTTTTTTTTGCTATTGTTTTTGTTTGCTCTTTTGTTAAAGTTTTTTTATTCTTCAAGATAATTTATGGTTTCATTATTTGCGCAATAATAATTTTAATTTTAGTGTTTTTTTATTGTTCTTGCTCGCATTTTCTTAAAAAATATTTTTTTATTCTTCAGGGTAAATTTAATAATTCTAATTGTTTGAGTAATAATAGTGATAATAATTTTAGTTGTTATAGACATGATAATGATGATAGCATAGCAATGTATTTTTCAATGATATTTTCTTCTTTTTAAATGTAGAAAATCAATGATTAATTTTTGTTATTTAATTATCATAGGTGTTTCCATAATTTATATTTTATTATTGTGTTTAATTGAAATTAGAATATGAAATAAACTAATCCTAATATAGTGAATTCGATGATTTATGTATCCAAATCTTTTTGCTTTTTGAATGACGTTAGTAATTTTGTACCGGCAATTTTGTTGAAACAAATAAATTTATATCGACTTAAAAATTCATATATTTTATTGGAAGCATGCGCTCTCCATGAATTCTGCACAAATGATTTTTTTTTTTAAAATTTATAATATAATAAAAAAATCTCACAATCTTAATACTTTTTGCGTTGAAAAAAATATAATTCCAGCTGACAACGAAGCACAAAGAAGCACAGGTAAATAGCTAGTAAAATTATATTATTAAACAAACACTTGAATATAACATTTTTAAATAGCACAGGCAACAAAGTCCGGTGATCAAACATTGACTTTCACGACAACATTCAAATCTTTTTGGTGACTTCTAATTATTGGGCGACCCTTTTGATTGTTAAAAGTCTGGTCTAACACTCTCGATCTTTTTTCCTCTCCACATCTTGATCTATGTGATTAGCCCTCTAAATTTTAAAAATTACTCTTTAATTTGTTTTTTCTTCAAACTTGGTTTATAATCTTTAATTATTATTTGTTTTATTTGGAGTAATTTATTTTCCCGATTGGATCTTTGACAATTCTTTGTTTTTACATATAAGTTAGAGTTTTTTTTTAGTAATGATCGGGGCAATACGTCCTTTTAAATTAAACGAGGAAGAGTAGACCCAATCAGATCATGGTACAATAAAATATAAAGCTCTGACAGAGGGTCGGGTTTTTTCTTTGTTCTTACATATAAGTTAGGGTTAGACAAGATTAAAATAACAAGTTTTTCTTTTTTAAAATAAAACAAACTAGATCACCATTTGTTAGAGACAACCAATTTCTTTTTTTGGCTACTTTGTCATACAAATCATATATAAAAAAAAGGACACATATGTTGGTCAATTAATTCATTCAAATACACTAATCGAGTTCTTAACTATTATTTCAAATTTTTATTACATGTAGAAAAAATAACAATATTTATGTTTTTTTTTTATAACCAGGGTGTTCGGCCCAGCCTGCACGCACCACAACTAATCTCCGGCCTACCACTGAATATCCTGCAAGTTCAGTGAGCATGTAAAGCACGGAGTGATAAGTATACCTATCAAGATTTGAACTTGAAGTAGGATAAAGAAAAAAGTCATTCTTGATCATCATTCCAGGACGTTATTTATGTTTTTTATCCTTAGGGAACAAAGGTGGTCCAAGCTTATAGTAAATCATTGTTTACACATGAAGACAACGAGGGGTGGTCCCTATCTATTTACAACTACCACTTAAATATCTCTGGTAGTGCGGTTTCACCCTTCGAACCATAGATTAGGTGGAGACTTCGTGTCATCTCATCGCCTCTCGTACTATTAACCGTAATGTGGTTAAAATTATTTTTATTTATAAATATATTAAAATATATATTTTTAAAAATTATTTTTGGCAAATCAAATATATAAGAACATCATTTTTTTAATTTAAAATAAAAACAAATTTTTATTTTATTTTTTTTAAAAAATACTTTTAACACGTTGTGTCAAACACCCCCAAAATAAATAAGATTTTTTTAAGCAAATGTAACTCATCCATTTCAAAAGCAATAAAAAATATAATATAAAGTCATAAAGTGTGAAATATATTAAAATGGTTCTTCGCAATGTGAGATTATATGAGCACCAATCATGAAATAGGAAGGGCATCCATGTTTGATAAAATTAAAACTTTATTAAAATGTGTTAGCTCAATGCTAAAAAACACTATTCACTTAAACAATAGATTAATAGTTTTGTCAAGCTACTAATTGCTTTGAAGTCTTTTCACTGGACTTAACCACCTCAACATTTTAGCAAATCTACTTAAAATTAGATTTAATATATATTTTTGAGAAAGATGAACTAATGTTGAGGTGGTTGAGTGGGTCTATGAGGCGGGAGACAAAAATTTCTTTCGAGAGGTTGGGGATTTAAGTCTCACTCTTGATAGATTTCTATTTTACTTAAAAATATGATTAATTGTTTTTAATGATGATGATAATTTTCTTGCTTTTTTAATGATAATGATAATTTTATGTTGGTTATTTCGTTGAAACCTATTAAACAAATAAATTTATATCAATTTAAAATTCATATATTTTATAGAAAACTTGCACTTCACATAAATTCTGCACAAAGTTTTTATTTTGACCAAAAATATATTATAAAAAAACAATTAATATTTTTTTTATGTTGAAAAAAATATGGTACCGCTCGCAACGAGGCGCGGGGCATTGGCTAGTAACATAAATTAGGTAACATAAATTAGGAGTTGAAAAGCTATCATGCCATATAAATTTTATTCATTTTGGATGCCTTATAAAACTATGTAATATCTATTTTGATTGTATTCCAGCTCTGCCTTAAAGGTTGCCCGATTGTTACGGAGATATACCTCCTCCCAAGCCTTCCTGCGATTGAATCTTGTAGCCTATAGAATTTAATAAATTCATTATTATTTGGCCGGCAAGTTGGGTCGAGGAATCAAATAAAAAGAATTTATATTTCCATTTCCATCATTATCTTTCTATCCTAATAAAATTAAATTACAATGACAGAATACATTATTTATTTAAAATTATCAAATGGAAAGATATCCATCCACTTACAAAGATATTTACTACTAGTTTTACACATTTTGAAAAAAAAATTCTTTTCAATTTTAATAGTTCAATATATATATATATATATATATATATATTCTTTAATTTTTCCAATTTTGCTTCCAGTCATTTTTCTATCCTAATTATATATTTCCCCCCATATTTCCCTTAATTATCTCCCCTCAAATAGAGTTTTCAGCCAGCCTAAATAATTATCTTTTTGAGTCCAACCCTATAGTTACCATTGCTTACACATGAAGACAATGTGAAAAAAGGGTGCTTCCACATAAATTGTTTAAATATGATTCTTTTATAAAAAAGAAATAATTAATAAGGTAATATAAATAGGGATGGAAACCCATTTTAAGATAAAAATTTTGTTTGCGGGCGTGCCTTGTTTTATTGGTGCAGATTCAATAAACACATCAGGTAATATATATGATGATGTATTTACAGCTAGCTAGCTACCACTTTAATCTCTCTCTCTCTCTCTCTCTCTCCCTACTGGTGCAAGCTAAGAACTTGCACATGGTGGGTGAATCCTGGGTGGCCCAACTGGCCGGCCTAGTTCTTGGCCATTATTATGATTATACATCAATTACCCAAATTGAGAGAAAAGAAGAAGAACATAGCCAGAAACTGATGCAAGATTCATTTGTTGTTCATGCACAGCACTGAAGATATGCACGAGAACTTAAGGAAAGCAAATCAGAGTGGGATATGGATTAGGAGCAAGTTTACTAAGTTGGTCGGATCCATGCAGCCATATTTATGCCGGGGTTATTACAGAATAGGGAAGGCAATATTTTCGAAATATGGAAAACGTACGTAGAATCTGTATTTGAATGAATATTCGTGCCATCTGGCTACTTCGAAAGTGATTTGAGCCTTGCACTATATATCCTCCTCATCCTCTCCATCCCAGCAGAAATATATAATTCAAGGAAGAAAGATGGCAAATTTAGTCGACGAAGCAGCACCCCCATTCAAGTTGCCTGATCATGATCAGAAGCACCGTTTCGAGATCGACAAAGCAGGTAATCGATCAGCCGCCATGTACATGATCTCATCTTCATCTCTCAAATATATATACATCCATGCATGCATGTACACATACACATAGATGATCAAATCACTTCTAGCCTTAAAAATACAGTACCCTAATAGCGATGTTGTCTTATATGTTTACGTGGATCCCAAGTAGCTAGACTTGACGAAATAAGATTTGAGATCTGCATTGTAAATCTCGAGTTCGAGTCAAGATGTGTATTTCTTGTAAAAAATTATGATAGCCGGAATTTTATTCACTTATCTGAGCTCATAAAATACACTTTCTAGAGTAGTTTACCTGGATGCATCCTGGAAAATCCATTCATCATGAAAAAATATGAATGAATATGCTTGCTTTGTAAACATTTAATATTTCATGGCTTGTTTATGCAGAGGCTGAAGAAGAGAACGATAATCCAATTGAGGAAGTCAGGCTCACAGTCCCAATCACCGACGACCCCACACAGACAGTCTTGACATTTCGAACATGGACTCTTGGGATGGCGGCGTGCATCCTTCTTTCCTTTGTGAATCAATTCTTCCAGTATCGTTCAAACCAGCTATCGATCGGTTCGGTTACAATACAGATTCTTGTTCTTCCCGTAGGAAAGTTCATGGCTGCAAAACTCCCAAAGAGGCAAATTTCGGTTCCATTTACAAAATGGTCATTTTCACTGAATCCAGGGCCTTTCAGCATGAAAGAACATGTGCTGATCACCATATTTGCCAACTGTGGAGCCGGTGGTGTATATGCGGTGTACATTATTACAATTATCAAAGCCTTCTACCACAGAGGGCTCCATCCTGTAGCTGCTATGTTGCTAGCACAAACCACTCAGGTATAATTAATATATACAATTTGGATTTCAATTTCTTATTCAAGTAACATACTGATGTCAAGAAATGTTTTCTATCTATCTTATAATGTTCCCTGGCATTTGATGCAAGTTGCTTGGTTATGGATGGGCTGGTATGTTCAGAAAATTTCTCGTGGATTCGCCTTACATGTGGTGGCCTGCAACCCTTGTCCAAGTCTCTCTATTCAGGCATGTACTCCTAAGATCTATCTTATATTAATCTTTCTCCCAAGTCTGTCGACTCAACACTTTGTAAAAACGTGTGTGTGTGTGTGTTTATGCAAATTGCAGGGCATTGCATGAGAAGGAAAAGAGAAAAAAGGGAGAACTTACGAGGCTTCAATTCTTTGTCATTGTCTTCGTTGCAAGCTTTGCTTACTATATTGTTCCTGGCCACTTTTTCCCGTCCCTGTCAGCTCTCTCCTTTGTTTGCTGGATGTGGAAGCGCTCGATCACCGCTCAGCAGATTGGTTCAGGGTTAAAGGGTCTCGGAATTGGCTCCTTCGGTCTTGACTGGGCGACTGTTGCCTCTTTCTTGGGGACTCCTCTAGCTTACCCTTTCTTTTCCATTGCCAACACTATGGTTGGTTTCATCTTGTTTATCTATGTCCTTGTCCCTGTCGCATACTGGTCTAACTTTCGTGAAGCCAAGCGATTCCCCATATTTTCCTCGCACACTTTCGATGAAGATGGCCAGGCATTCAACATTACACGTGTTCTTAATGAGAAAACATTCGACCTTAATCTATCGGAATATGAGAATTATAGCAAACTCTATTTAAGTATCTTCTTCGCCTTCATATATGGATTGAGTTTCGCATCTCTAACAGCTACCCTTACTCATGTTGCTCTCTTTGACGGAAAGTAAGCTATCCTCCTCAACAATAATTTTATTTAGTCCAGCCGAATCAATTATATTTTGTTTGCTTGTTTTGATATATAATTTTCTTTTGAACAGAAATATATTCAAAATGTGGAAGAAGACAACAACTGCGGTGAAAGACGAGTTTAGTGATGTGCACACAAGAATTATGAAGAAGAACTATGCAGTAGTCCCTCAATGGTGGTTTACTGCTATCTTGGTTATATCAGTTGCTCTTTCGCTTGTCGCCGTGGAAGGTTTTGACCACCAGCTTCAGCTTCCTTGGTGGGGACTTCTCCTAGCCTGTTTCATTGCTCTAATATTCACCTTGCCCGTCGGAGTCGTTCAGGCGACAACAAACATGGTATGATCTGCTCTTTTGGGAAGCTGTACGTATACATATACATATACATATACATATATAGATACACAAAGACTCCATCTCTCATGAACTGTGTTAACATATTTGCAGCAAATCGGACTAAATGTGATCACAGAATTGGTTATTGGGTACATGTACCCAGGGAAGCCGGTTGCCAATGTGGCTTTCAAGACGTATGGCTACATTAGCATGACACAAGCACTCAGTTTTCTCGGTGACTTCAAAATAGGGCACTATATGAAGATCCCTCCCAAATCCATGTTCATTGTACAGGTAGATTTGTATGCTCATCACCTTCTACTTGTCTATTTCATCTGAATAATGGACACTAATTTCTTTTTCTTTTTTTTGTGTCCACTGAATTCTTGTACAGCTAGTTGGAACAATAGTTTCTTCCACCGTTTACTTTGCCACAGCATGGTGGCTTCTCACATCTGTTGAAAACATCTGCAATCCAGACTTGCTTCCTGATGGGAGTCCTTGGACCTGTCCTGGAAGCGATGTCTTCTACAATGCTTCAATCATCTGGGGAGTAGTGGGGCCTCTCAGAATGTTCACAGATAAGGGTGTCTACCCGGAGCAGAACTGGTGGTTCCTCATTGGCTTCCTCGCACCAATTCCAATGTGGTTTCTCGAGCGCAAATTCCCTGAGAAAAAATGGATCAAGTTGATTCACATCCCCCTCATCCTGAGTGCCACATCCTCCATGCCATCAGCAAAAACTGTGCACTACTGGTCCTGGGGATTTGTTGGATTTGTCTTCAACTTCATAATTTACAGGAGGTACAAGGGATGGTGGGCCAAGCACACCTATATCTTATCCGCTGCTTTGGATGCTGGTGTTGCTTTCTTGGGAGTTATCCTTTATTTTGCCCTTCAATCCAAGGATATCTACGGTCCATCTTGGTGGGGTGCTGACATCTCTGACCACTGTCCATTGGCTATGTGTCCTACAGCACCAGGGATTAAGGCCAAGGGATGCCCTGTTCTCTGAGAAGATCGATAGATTCTACATTTTCAAAACTATAAGAATTTGCGCAAGGAAACTCTAGAAATTCTCCCATTTGTAAACTTTTCGTGACATTCTCCCTCTCAATCCCTGTTTTCCTTGTTCCATTTCGTTGCTGTTTATTTGTATCTTGTTAATAAATTTACAAATGTTTTCTGCTGTGTGAGTGTTCTGGAAGCTAATGAGCTACTTTATGGATGTTTCCAAAATGGAAGCCGATCGAGGAACTCATGCTCTTGCACCCGAGATCACTTGTTCAATCGCTCAATCAGCTTCATTCTCATTCTGTATTGTGCAGTCAATAGCAGCTCGCAGGCAGCTCTCTTTGCTTCTGCCAAAGCTGAGTCTTTTTTTATATATAATTTTGAATTGTTATTATTAATTATATATATTTTTAGAAAATATATTAGTATATCAATATATTGTCAAACCAAAAGACATTCAAAGTGTGGAAAAGATGATTAAATTTGCAGCCAGATGTAATTGCAATTGACATAAATTACACAGCACTTGGATGCTATCGAAGAATCACCAAAAATCCCTACAAGAACACTGGCCACCTCTAAAACAATGGAAACGGTTTCTGTCACGTACAATTATCTCTCGATTTACAATACCTGATATGAGTTTCAAGGCAGCATGGCAGTCCTCACAAACACGGAGGTTTTTCATAATCCTAATCGTTGTTCCCTCTGGCGTCGTCATTAACCCAAAAACCACAGCTAATTTCTCACTATGGCGATACAGAAATTTCTCCTTCTCTTTCTCTTCCATGTCCAACAGAACAACAGATGTCTTAGGTGCATATCCTCTGTGCTTCATTTTGACCAGTAGCTTGTCCCAAAACTGGTATATTTCCTCTGCCTGAGGGTGTGTCTGATCTCCAGCAACAAACTCATGAACCTCTCCATTAACAGTAATTGAACTCCACCCACTTGTCTTCTTCACCCCTCGAACTTTCATTAACTTCCTCACCCTTGCCGCGTCTTCCCATCGTTCTGCTTCTGCATAAATGTTTGATATAACCACATAGTATCCATCATTAAGAGGATCCAGTTCAGAAAGGTGTTTCATTGCTTCTTCAGCCAAATCAATGTTTTTGTGAACTTTGCACCCACCGAGGAGAGCTCCCCACACCACTCCATTTGGCTTAACAGGCATGCTCATGATAAAGTCGTGAGCCTCTTGAAGAAGCCCTGCCCTACTTAAGAGGTCAACCACGCAACCATAATGCTCAATCTGTGGAATTACGCCATAATCCGCGGTCATGCTAGCAAAAAACCTACGACCCTCATCAATCAACCCCATGTGGCTACATGCATGCAGGAGCCCGATAAAAGTAACCCCATTTGGCTTCATACCTAGTTTGATCATCTCAGAGAAGAGCCACAGAGCTTCCTCTGCTTGCCCATGCATTGCAAGCCCAGCAATCATTGCTGACCATGACACCACAGTCCGTTCTTCCATTTCATCAAAAACTCTTCTGGCATTCTCCAAGCATCCACATTTGACATACATATCAATCAAGGTATTACAAACACGAACATTTCTCTTAAACCCACTTCTGGTCGAGTACTCATGAACACTCCTCCCAAGATCTAGCTCGCCTAGATCAGCACAAGCTGCAAGAACAGAAACAACAGTCACCTCATTCGGCCTCACCGCTTCATCTTGCAACTTCATAAACAAATCAATAGCCTCCTTAGGTTTGCCACACTGAACAAAACCCGAAATCATCGAAGTCCATGATCTAACATTCTTGTCAGGCATCCGTAAGAAAAAGCGATAAGCACCATCAATATCTCCCCTCTTGACCAGCTGGGCTATCATAATATTCCAAGTAACAGCATCTCGTTGCGGCATTTTCTCAAACAACAACATAGCATCACCCATCTCCCCGCACAGACCATACAGATTCAATATCATATTTTGCAAGAACAAATTTGAGCCAAACCCAAGCTTCTGAAAAATCCCATGAATGATTTTACCATTCACAACATCAGATAGTTTCAGACAAGCTTTTAGGACAAAAGAGCAAGTGAAAGTATCAGGCAAGACATCGAACAAACGCATTTGATAAAACAACAAAAGGGCATGAGAAGGGCTGTCACCCTCAGCGAAACGTATTAAACAAGAATTCCAAATGGAAGTTTGAGGTGTTTCAAGTAGATGAGAAAAGATTTGGTGGGCGTAAGAGAAGGACGGAGAGAGAGCACAGACAGAAGCAACTTTGGTTAAAGGGAGGATAGAGAGAGGAGTGTTGGTTTTGATAAGGCGGGCATGGAGTTGTTTTAGCTCAAGTGGAGTGTTGAAATTGTGGATCAGGAGATCATTGTTTTTGAGGTTTGGGGAAGAAGGGGGTGGTGGTGGGAAACAACGAAGGGAAGAAGATAGAGAGGAAGAGGACATCATTTCCTTTTCCACTTGCAGTTCATACTTGCATGCTATTCTACTTGAACCTTCCTTCGGTTTGTGAGGGTGCTTCTTTTATATTTTATTTTGATATCATATCATAATATCATTGAAAAAATTGTCAAAATTGCCATTTCATTTGTAAAATCATATAAAATAACCAACTTAGCAAAATCAGGTAAAAAAATTGTATCCCATCAAAATCATAGCAAACTTGTTAAAATCGGTCAAAATCGTAAGAACAGATTAGATCAGTCATTTTGTTCTGTTAGTGTTAACTAATTTACTTGTTCAAGATTCTATTCTCATCCTCGTAACTTGTCGCCGTAGTAGCCTCTCATCAATCTTTAATTGGTCAGGTTTCAAGGTTAATTAACTTAGTCTTTGTATCAAACCTCTAATATTTATAGGTTATTGATTATTTATGG
>CM063603.1:27912389-28255363 GCA_032356905.1 Salix exigua
AATTCTCATGGTTATTGGATTTAAAAAAGACCTGCCTTTCCAGATCCAGAGTGATTCGACTACTATAGCCAACTTTTTTCTTTTTTGGATGTGAGGAATTTCTATGTTCGGAAACCATACTTCGTCCTTGTCTCGTCTTTTATATACTGTACTTGTTAATCACAAATTTTCTATCTTTAGAAACTACGAGCGGTTTACTCCGACAGCATATCTATGTAGAAACTTGATTGTTTTTTTATGTAATGTATTTTATTATTTTTATATTTAGTTAGTATAATTATATTTAAGAATACTGATATGAATTTTTATCTTTCAAAAATCCCAAGTCATTTTTCTTCTCTCTCAATAAATTTTTAGGCAATAATATTTAATAAATATCAGACATATTAGAAATAAAAATATTGTAATTTGTTCTTAAAACATAAACTTCATTTTTTTGTGTTATAATTATTTATTTGCGTCTAAAAAAAACAGTCTAATGGAAACGAGAAGTGATTTTTATATTTTTTAATTTGACTTATAGATAATGCAGGTAAGTTGTCAACATTTTTTTTTGAGATGTTTTTTTCCGAGTAATATTAAATCTAAAATATTAAAAATGAGAACATTGGAAATTCTTGTAAAGAAATAAACTTTAATAAAAGAGGACAAAATTAAATTTTGAAGCCAATTTTTTTTATATAAGATTTATTAATCATATTATTATATTAAATATATTTAAGAAAACATGATATGAATTTATGTCCTTCAAAAAATTGTAGGTCATTTTTCCCCTCTCTCAATATATTTGTAGGCGATAATATTCAATAAATATCCAAACATATAATTAATTTGACATAATTTCAATAATATATTTAATTTAAAGGAAAATCTTAGGCTATTTTGTTCTCTCTCTATATATTCTTAGGCGATAACATCCAATAAATATTAGAACATATAATTGGCTTCATATATTTTAATTTGACATAAATACACAAATATATTATTAAAAAGTCAAAACACTGCAAATTTATTTAAAGAACAACCTTAAATTAAATAAGATTTATTCATTGTATTATTATATTAAATGTATTTAAGAATACTGACATGAATTTCTGTCCTTGAGAAAATCTTAGGTCATTTTTCCTCTCCCTCTATATATTTTTAGGCGATAATATTCAATAAATATTTGAACATTATATTAGTTTTACATACTTTAATTTGACATAAATATACAAATATATAATTAATTTGATATATTTTCAATAATATCTCAAATTTTATAAGATTTATTCATCGTATTGTTATATTTAATGTATTTAAGAATACTTGACATGAATTTCTGTCCTTAAGAAAATCCTAGGTCATTTTTTCTCTCCCTCTCTATATTTTTAGGCGATAATATTCAATAAATATTTGAACATTATATTAGTTTTACATACTTTAATTTGACATAAATATACAAATATATAATTAATTTGATATATTTTCAATAATATCTCAAATTTAAAAGACAAAATTGAAGTAAATCCAAACATTGAAATCAAATAATTCAAAACAAAACTGGAAACTAAAAGAACTGGGATTGAAATGACACTGAAATTCATAATTGACTTGCATAGAAGGATATAATTGAAAGAAATCAAACTTTTGATACCTAAAATATTAAGGATTTATAATAAATTTGCATGAAAGGATGAAATTGCAATTAATCAAAACTTTGATACCAAAAATATTTAGAATTCCAGCCCAACCTACAAAATTAAAAGCATGAGGACCGAACTGGAACTTCAACACATAATCAATTTCAACTGAAGGATGAAATTGAAACAAATCAAAACTTATATATTGCAATAAGGGCCAGAAAGACAATTTATAACGTTCAGGGACTGAAATGAACTTTGCCAAAACACTGTTTCGCTGATGTTAGCTTGCGCAGGAGGAGAGAGAAATGAGGGGGGGAAATTCAAACGCCCATTGACACGTACCTGGGAACCACATGCATACACGCGCCGCCCCATGTGGAAGAGAGCATGGCGAAACATCGTTCTAGACGGCAGTTGATCATTTTTGGACGTCGTATGACGTCGCACGCGCCGCCTGTAACACACGCACGCGCGGAAATGGACGGCGCGTGTTGGGACGCACCAACAGTAACCCGGGGCGAAAAATAATAAAAAATTGGCTAATTACCGTTTCACCCCTCCCACCCTGTGCGTTATTTTGTCGTTTTCGAGGGCTAAAACGGTCAATGCACTGTGTAAAGAAATATTAAAAAAAAGGAACCGCCTCGAATCGAATCGTACCTCGAATGCAGTCACCTCGAGCCCGAATCGGTGTTTTTGTCGCTTTGGGGCTAATTTCGTTAATACACTGTTCAAAACCGGAAAAAAAGAACATACACCTGCGAAGCACCGGGTCAAATTGCACATGAATAGTGACAATGAGTCACAATGAACAGTGGTCACTGTTACTTTTCCCGTTTTCTTTTAAATATATGTATTAATTATAGCTAACTTCCGAAAACCATATAATTAAAAAATAGTTGTAAACTCTGTTTGATTGTTGTTGTTTTTGTATATTTTGAATATATTTCACGATTATAAATTAATAAATATAATACAATTCAAACTAAAAAATAAACTAACTTAAATTTTAAATACAAATAAAAAATAGAAATTGAATTGATAGACCTATTAACTCATTGAGTTTAACAATAATATGAATTTTGATAAAAATATAACTGATTGCAAAATATTTAGCACAAAATCCTCATGTTGAAACAAAAATATGTTGAATTGACTTAGGATCTATCTAAATTAAACTTTTAAATTTATAATCTAAATTATAAAATCATAATAGCTTCAAATAAAACAAACTATAACCTTCAATTTTTAAAAACTTATAGTTTAATATTGAAATTGAAAAAAAATCTAATCTCGATTACAATCACAATAAAATAATTTTTTTTGAACAAAATTATAAAAACAGAATTACAATAATACTATAAGTAGGCTCACAAGATCTTTTTAATCTGTGATTACTTTAAACTTAAATACTATATCAGAAAACTGTAAAATCTCAGCTCAATCCAATAATTAAATTATAAAATATAATTAATACTGTAAAATTATTTATTTTTTTATATACAAAAAACAACCTCCTTATTTAGCCTGAACGGAACAGACAAAACACAGGAACAAAATTGGAACATCCAACTGAAAATTAAGCATAACTTTTAGAACAGACCATGAATCTAAATAAGATAAAAATTTTGTTTTTTAAATTGAAACAAGACCAGTCATTCTAGGTGAAACAAAATATAATTAACAACGTTGATTGAGATAGGATGGTGAGAGGCACTACGCCACATCGACTACTACCTTATACTAGCCATATTTCTAGCCTTACTTCTCCAATACAAATATTCTTATCGAATTCAATTGTAAGAAGGATAGTGCTTTGCCTTCAGGATCGCACAACCGGATTCCAAGGAAGAACATATCACGTGATGTAGCATCAATGCAACAACTCTCACGATATCACCTCGCAAACAACACATCCAGTCTATTTGATGAGGAAAATAAGAGATTCAAGAGATAAAAGTGATGTATTTTTGGAGGGGGGCAGCTATTCCACTTTCAAAACTCTTGACTTAACACAGTGCTACTCAGAAGAAAATATCAGATTCCTTAACTGGGAAACTTTAACAATTTAACACAAAATTTTCTTATTCATGGCAACCATGAGCCCAATGCTCATCCAAATCATTAGCGTTTAAATTTTGTTTGGTCCATATGCATGGCTGGGGCCAACCTTACTTGATGAGTTCTGGATTCAGCCAGTCCCTGCATATACAAAAAGAAATTGCAGATATGATTTCTATGAATAAATAAGGTGCAAAGCAGTGTCTGACGCTAAACAGAAGACACACCGTTCCACTCACACTCAACACATGCATATGATGCTTACTTGGTGATGTCATCAAGGTGGTCGTCAAAGTCTACCACATCCTCCCACTTCTTGGATGAAATGTAATCTAGTAGAACAACATTTGCAGCTGGTTCCTTAGTTGTCAATCGGCAGCCTCCATCTGATCCAGCTAGTTTCCAGTTCTTGGATGCATCCCTTGTATAAAGCTAGTACAAGACGGGAACAAATGTACTTAGCTGATTGACTAAAAATTCATTAAATGGGACCATAATACTAGGGTTCTTCTATCATTTAGAAAGTAGTATGAGTTAATTGTGGCAAGATGGCAGTGGGACACAATTGTTTAGTTTTTGCACACAGCAGTGAACTATAACAGAATAATCACAACAGTCACCGTTGGGATGCTAACAAAGGAGAAACCATGAAATTAATGAATTCTCATAAGAAAAGTTCAAACAGATAACTAGACCAAAAACATATCATGCTGCTGATGCCATGAAAAAGACATCAGATCAGCAAACACATAGACACCTAATGTGCTGCATATCTGTAAAGGGTAACATAACAGATGATCACTGACATTCCAGCATATCTGTAAAAGGTAACATAACAGATGATCACTGGCATTCCAGCATATCTATAAATCACTAAATATGGATAAACAATTAAATCTGGCATCTAAGTTGAGCTGTACTCATCATCAATAGAGCCATTAACTTCCTATCAGACTACAGAACAGCAACATAGAGATCACATGAAAGTTTATAAACTAGTTGAAGAGAAGTACGGATGCCCCAACACAAGGTAATTTCAAGCTTCATACAGATGCTACTATCTACCCTGAACAGGAATGATATGAGCAATTCGTAAGCACATGGGAGATTCTTAAGCTACTCACAAACAGAGGTGCACAAGCGAGATGATTCCAGAAACCATAGAAAGAATGGTAATTTCATTATGGAATCCATACAGTAACAAATGCAGACTACACAAGCATGCCTCCTGGTGGATAGTGATAGTGTAATAGTTGATGCACCACAAGGAACAACCATCAATTGAACTCACTCTATTGATAGAGTACATTGTGTGTTGCCCACCTCCCTGCAACTCTTACAGGATTCTAATTGCAAAAGAGAAGCCAATGACGTGGCTCATAAATTTTTGAGAATCAGCATGCAAACCATTGTGATTCAGACAGCACATATTGTTTTTGTACCTCAGGTAATGAAGGGTCTACTTTCCTGAAAAAAGTAAGTCAAAGTCACCAATGCTTAGGCACGCATGTTTATGTTGTCTGTTTTGGACCTGATTTTCCCACACATATCTTTTTCCAACTGTTATTCATTAGAAATTCATTAGAAATAAATGGAACCCATTTTTTATTGCTCCTTGTCCTTGCAACAAGTAATTCCAATCAAAACCCAGAGGAGATATAACTCCCTCCCTATCAAACACAAATGTGTGTAGCCACATTGAGAAATTAATAAACCTCAATTGGAAAGGAACTCTCTGCTGAATCAAGTCCCAACAACAAACAGTTTCTGAAAACAAATCGGAGACCTGACAAGTCAAAGAGCAGATTCTCAGCTGCTTTAGACGATCGAGGATTGATTCATGCAGCTATATGGTGGGTCAGTGCTGCATTACAAAATGATGATTAAATTCTCAAATGTAGGCGATGCAAGAACTATGATATTGTGAATCGTGACATCCTGTAGCTGCAACTGACTTAGCAATGTTATTCATGCACATCTCCTGCTATGCCTGCTCTTTAGCACAAAATAACAGGTTTATTTTACTCAAATTTCACTATGATTACATATACAGCCCTCTAGCCACTTCCCCTGTGCTTCTTTCCAAAAAACACCATGTTCTCCTTTCCCTCATTATGACCGATCTGTCTATCTTATAATAATCATTTTGTTCCTTCAACTCCTGTTCTGGACAGGCATTCTATCAGGCATATCAAAGCCAGTGTAACAAGCATTTCCCTTCTTACCAGAGCAATACAGAACAGTACCTTCTCACACATACTGCTGCTTTAATCTTACTAACTATCCCCAAAGAAACATGCATTTAACTACACTCAATTCTGCAAACAATTAAAATGCAATCACCCACTACAGTTCCTAATTTGTTTTACTCTAACCAGACCATTTCTAAGCTCATTATTGATTTACCACCCCTATTGTTATTGGACCAAGTTTTCCTCCTCATATCCTTTTGTGATTAGAAACGAGTAAAATCAGATAAAAATGCAAACTGAGAGCTTCAAGTTCAAGTAATAGCTAATACTACAAACAATGCCCAAATACTAAAATATCAGGGACCTGAGTTGTCCATAAACCATAACACAGAATGAATTCTCACACAGCGCAACCCTCTCTTTTAAAAGAGTGATGGTGATGCCAAGTCAAACGGCTCATGAATGTGTTAGACTAGGCTTTAGCTCTCAGGATAAGCAACTGTTCTTAGAGACTATACCTGGGGGTATCAACTCTGATGTAAATCATTTGAATTTGAAATGTAAGCCTGTATTTCTATTCAAGATCAAGAGTTCTTGTGGAAAATTAAATTCATGCAAGATTATGCATACATTGAAGTTGAAGAGCATTATGCATCATACATCAAGTATAGCAGACTGGTAGGCTTAAAGGACACTTCATGTTGATTTGCAGTTCTTTCATTGTCACAATGTGCAACAGCATTTTTAGACACCCCTTAGTGCTCTTTAATTAGTCTTACAGCAACCATCAAAATCATTGAGACTCTAAAGACTAATAAATTATTATTAGATGTCCTGTCAAATCAAAGATGTTTGAACCTATACTACCAGATGAGTAACGTTCTATAACCAATGCCACACCAGTCAGCAGACAAAACACCATGAAAATAAATTGGATTGATTTTATTCATTGCAGAATAAATAATAGACATGCCATTGTCCCCTGACAAAATGGCTGTAAACTATAGTTCTATCTGTGGATATATCAAAAGCAATGGTTCTAAAGCCACTCAAAGATTTCAGAAGAAGAATTTAATATTTGATGAATAATTTATCTGCCCAGTCACTTCATAGCCAACCAAAGGCCCTTTTATGATGG
Organism: Salix exigua; assembly: GCA_032356905.1. Taxonomy (NCBI): domain Eukaryota; kingdom Viridiplantae; phylum Streptophyta; class Magnoliopsida; order Malpighiales; family Salicaceae; genus Salix; species Salix exigua. The sequence goes on from CM063603.1 coordinate 27,919,406, forward strand.
CACCAACAATTGATAAATGTTCCCAGCAAAAAATAGATGTTTCAGTTCATAAATGTCTTCCAAATAACACAACCTGGATAAGACAAAGCTACTAACCCGCGTAACAGGGAGCTGATCTTTCCCCTTCGGCAAAGCTTCAAGCTTTTTGTTATCTAACTGCATAGAAATAAATTAAAAAAAGAGGTTTAAAATGAAAGCCAGTAAGCAACAACAAACAAGAGCATGATCATCAACAATAGAAAGGACACGTACCAAAAGAATGGCAGCTTGGGGAAAGTACCGATAGATGTGATCGCCAATATTCTTTGCAACATTACCAAGCTCCACATCATCAGACCTCTCATTTGCATGAAAGTAACCCACTATACCCAAACCTAGAGCGGCATAATGCTCCTCTATCTATTCACAAACAATTCAAGAAACCATTTTTTTTAAATCATCAGTTTCCAGAACTTTTCAAATTATAACTAATAAGTGAAAGGATTTAACTTTTGTTTATCAAAAGTGAAAAAGAAAATCTTGAGTGATAGTAGCTTACCATGATGAGAGAGATCTCGAGAGGAGGCAGGAGACCTAGGTGGTTGTGAAACAGAGGGACAGAATCGATGATCTGGACAACATCGTCACAGGAACTGCCGAGGAAAACCCCATTGACGGCGGAGGTTTTGTGCTTGAGAGAGTGGAGTACTAGTTTTATGTAGGCCTTTTGTGAAATCTCGTATCTCAATTCATCACCACCACTACCCATCGTATTTTTTCCTTTTCGATCGGAGAAAATTGCCTCGTATCTTGGCTGGGTCTGTCTCTCTGTCGCTGAATCTCAATTGTCCACCTATATACTCCAATAGAAAGCAAAAAAATCATTTACATAACCCAATTATATTTTAATGTATTTGATATAAAATTATTTTAATACTATGATATATCTCAATTGATTTAATAAGTTTAGAAAAATTATTAATTAATTTAATATTAAAAAAACTCAATAAAAAAATTAATTCAAGTCAACATCGTTAAAACATTAAACTTATGACATGAATTATAAAACCAAAATAACATAAATTGTTTTTTAAATAAAAGCATTATTGCTATGAATAGTGTTTTGATATTTTTACTAGATGTGTAAGTATAAAAAATAATTTTTTATGGTGATTATTATTTTAATTTGTTAATGTTACAAATAAATTTTAAATAATAAAATATTATTTTAATACATTTATTAGCAAAAAAAAAAAAACCTTTGAAAAACAATCGTTATTGCAATATTAATCACTATGTACATCTCGAAGTCTCATAATAACTACTTATAAGTAGAAGAACTTTGAACTTTAAACGCCTCCAATTGATTGGCATGTGCCTTGATGTAGGTCTCGAATCTCGAGCACCATAGATTATATCCTGACTTAATCTAATACAAGTGGGTTTGTGTTACTCAGTGCAACCATGTAATTTTGAGAAAAATGATTATTTTTTTTTTATCAAATAACTTTTTCAAGTGTTATTTTTAATTGTTTTGATGCGCTGATGTTAACATTTAATTTCAATGTATATATATATATATATATATATTATTTGAATGTGTAAAAAGAATTTTGAAAAGTAATTGTTATCATATTGTCAAACACTACATGCTTCTCAAACCTTTATCATGGCCTAACCATTACTAGATTGAACTTTGTCAGAGATCTACATGAACCCTAATTGTTATAAACTCGATCCTTACCTAATTTTTGAGCACTTTAGACTAGGTCCCCACCAAACCTTGATTGCTTGAGTTGACACCTTAACCCCTAAATCAAACCTTGATATCTAAGACAAACTCTTAGAGCATCTCCAGCGAGGAGTGCTATGTGAGGAGGCATAAATTAAATAGATGTGGTTGCTTGAACTGCTATATTTGGGAGAAGATGGCAGGAGACGAAAGAGGAGGCATAGTATATTTTTTTACCGTTGGAATCACTATTCAACAATATCACCGTTGGAAATCACTGCTCAGTCATATGTGATATATAGTGCCCAACGATGAAGTTCTCTCATTCGAAACTAAAGAGAACCGAGGGAGAACAAGGGCCATTTTTTTTCGAAGTATTTGTTGATCAAGAGAAACAGAAGAACAAGAAGAACAGAAGCCGAACAAAAAGGTTAGATTTTTTTCATTTCTATCTATTAACCTGGGTTATTGTTTTTTATTTGTTGGATTGGAATGACGCTGTGATTCTCTTGTTCCTGTCTGGTTTTGAGTTTCTTTGTTGCTATTATTTTTTGGTTGGTGGTAAATTGTTGATCTGGTTAGCTTTTATTGCTTGACTAAGGAACTATTGGAGGTTTTCTCGGCGTTTTCATGTAAAATTCCTTCTCTTGATGATTGTTTCGTGTGAAATCTGTTTGCTTTTTCATGATTAATCGATGGGCTTGCTCTTTTTCACGTGGGCTTGTGATTTTTAGTTTTGATCGTTATAATCTGATTTTATTGTGTTCAGACTGGTTAATTTATTTACTTGATGCATTGTCTTTCTGGCTTTTAGTTGATGCAGACTATACTCTTCTCATGCTAATCGCTTCTCATTGATTTAAGAATCTTCACAATATATATATATATATATATATATACTAGACAATGCCCCCGCGCTTCGCCGCGGGCGGCACAATATTTTTTTCAATGTAAGAAATATTAATTGTGTGTATTTTTTATTATAATATAAATTTAACTAAAATAATAAATCAATGCAAAATTCATGTCAAGTGAAAGTTTTTTATAAAAATATATGAATTTAAAATCGATATAAATTTATCTGTTTAATAGCTTCAAACGAAATAACCAGCATAAATTTATCATCATCATTAAAAAAGCAAGAAAACTCGGATATCTGAATTATTAAGTTCACTGTATTAAAATTAGTTCATTTTATAATCCAATTTAAATTAAACAAAAATAAAATATAAATTGTGAAAATACATACAATAATCAAATAAAAAAAAGTTGTTAATTTTCTAGCAACAAAAAGACAAAACACATAGATTGAAAATTTATCCTGACGTTATTGCCATTATCATTGCTATTAAAGCTAAAATTATTACTAACATTACTGCCAAAACAATTAAAATAATTAAATTTCCATGAAAAAAAACAAAAGATTTTTATAAAAAAATAACTAAAATTATCATTATTATTGCATAAATAATAAAATCATATAATCTAAAGAACAAATAAAGAAAAAGAAAACAAAAAAAAAATGAATAAAGGGAAAAATAGAGTAATATTACTTTTAAAATGATCATCGATATAAATTAAAATTTCAGGAAAATCTTTAAAAAAATCAAAAGATTTTTATAAAAAAAATAATCACTAAAATTATCATTATTAATGGTTCGGAGATTAGTGGACAAAAAAACGTATAAGGAAAAAAAATAAATAATAATAAATTGGTTCGAAGATTAGTCATGGTGTGTCAACGCTGGCCTGAACACCCCGATTAGTGGGTGCACTTGAGCTGACCCGGAGATTGTGGTTATAAAAAAAATATATAAGTGAAAAAAAGAGTTTAAGGTGGTCGAGAAACCATGTGTACAAAAAAATGTATAAGCGAGAGAAAACAAAAAAAAAAGTATAAGTGTGAAAGCATTGTAGCAATCAAGGTAGTCAAAATCGAGATTTTGACACGAATCGGAAAGGGCTCCGTAAAATCGGATCGTAAAATCGTAGAAAGATCGTACCTGAAATGCCCGTACAAAAGTCGTAAAATCAGAGCTAAAATCGTGTGAGAAGAAAAATCGTAAAATCGTTTGTAAAATATTTCTGAATACAAAATAACATAATTATGGACATAAAACTTAATTAGTTTAGGTTCATACATGATGTAAAATAACTTCAAAACACATTACAAAATAATTATGTCCCTAAAAATTCATAAGTTAAAAACTAACAAATTTAAAACAAGTCTTCAGCTAGCGTACAATGTAAACTAAAATCAGCTTCAGTTTCACCCCCCTCATTATGTCCAGGAATTGCATCAATAGCATCACAATGAAAAAGATTACTAGTACTACCGGTGCTAACATCGATATTGCTAGTACGAGATTGAGGTCCAACATTATTGAACTCTAAACTCCTTGAATGCAAAGTTTCAAAATAATCTTCAGTGGCTTCAATACTCATCTCAACACCATTAAAATTATCTTCATCACTATCGTCTTCTATTCCATTTTGTCTTCGTGTTGCACTATCAATAGTTTGAAGTAAATTAATGTTCGATGAACCACCATGTCCTTCTCTTTCAGTCACCCATTCATCATCAGATGGAAGATCATCTACAACGTCATCAAAATCAATGACTTGCCTTTTGTCCTTATCATTCATTTTCAAATTACACATCACAAAAACCAAGTCATTCATTTTTTTTTCTACTGTAGACGATTTCTTTTAGTATGAACCTATAAAAAAAATTCACAATTGATAAAATATAAGATTCTTATAAAAAATGAAAACAATATTTTTTTTTTAAAAAAAACTTACCATCTCAAACACACTCCAGTTACGCTCACATCCAGATGAACTGCAAGTCAAGCTTAGAACTCGAATTGCAAGATCTTGTAGCTGTGGACATTCATCTCCATAAGAAGCCCACCATCTAGCTGGAGTCTTTTTATCCCTTGCTTTTTTGGCAGCCTCAATGCCAAATAACCCCTTTGCTTCCGAGAATATATTAAGTTGTAAATCAATTTTATCCCTCTCCACTTCATTAGGCACCATCCGATTCAAGCAGTTATACATTCCATATTTAATATTTTTGTCCTCTCTATAATCAGTAATATAATGATAATGCGGATTCAACCAATAAGCAAATGCATGCAAAGGTCTATGAAGTTGAAACTCCCATCTTGCATCAATAATATCTCATACAGGTTTATATCTACGAAAGAAAATAAACAACATAAGATAAAACAATAGTTATATTAAATAAACAATTGGCATAATAGATAATTTGTACCTTTTTTGCACATTTGCAAAATTAACTTGTATCTTCTCTTTCGCTTCCATCATGGCTTTATATATAAAACCCATGGCCGGTATCTCATCTGAATCAACTAATCGTAGGACTTTTATAAGAGGAAATGCTGCCTTGATGCATTCAGAGACATCATGCCAAAACTTGCTGTCCAAAACACAATTTTGAATTTGCCGCCCTTCTTCACTTTTTGAATATCGACTTGACCTCCATTGGACGGAAGTGAACATTGACATCAGTGTAATCTTACAATCGTTCAAACATCCAAGAGTCAAGTATGCAGTGGCAAATTGAGTGACAGCAGGCCTGATCAAATCTTGTCCTTTTGTGAACTTTCTCAGCATGGAAATAAGGAGAGATCTTGAATATATATAAGTGGTGATTTTCCTCCCCTTATCAATGGTTACAGCATGCATCTCTATTTTCTTCTCAAAATCTTCTAAAATCAAATCAATACAATGAGCAGCGCATGGTGTCCAATACAAGTTTTTTCTTTTTTCCATCAATAAAGTCCCAGCTGCCTTATAGTTCGCAGCATTATCGGTAATGACCTGCACCACATTTTCCTCTCCAATCTTTTCAACAATAGCATCTAACATCTCAAATACTTTAAAAGTTGTTTTGGATATATGAGATGTGTCTACAGATGATAAAAAGAAAGTTCCTCGAGGACTATTAACCAGAAAGTTACAAATAGATCGTCTTTTCCTATCAGTCCATCCATCAGACATTATTGAGCAGCCTGTTTTTTTCCATTCCAGCTTATAGTCATCAAACAATTGCATTGTGTTATCTACTTCTTGCTTTAAGTACTTCTCTCTAATATCATGGTAAGATGGAGGCTTAAATCCTGGCCCATGTTTTGCAACTAATTCAAGCGCTTTAACAAACTCAGGGTTTCTAGCACAATTAAAAGGAATAGCACTAGTGTAAAAAAACCTTGCTATTTGTTGACATGCTTCTTCTCTAATATCCTTCTTTAGTATCTGATTGATGGTCATTTGAGCACTTCCACTTCCACTTATTGGTTTCTTTCCCTTGTTAATTTCACAATCTTCGTCTGCATCTTCGCCACTTCTAAAAAACTGAGAAGCCTTTCTTTTCTTCTCAGATGCTTCTAGAGTTTTCACCAACACATTTAACATCATCTGCTTCACATCTGCTGGTACTTGATGGCATGGCTCAACATCCTTTCGAGTGCAAGCCAAATGATGCTTGAAACGATAAATGCCTCCGCTGAAAATTTTCAGACAATACTTGCATTGAACTTTTCTTGAAGTATTCTCAATATCTATACCATGTTGCCATCCCACATCAAGTCTATTGCCACTGCTAGTTTTTTTGGATGACATGTAATCTGCAATTAAGAGACTATTTTGAGAAAATTACAATGAAGTTCAAAAACTAATAAATATGATAGCATGACATTTTTTTCTAGAAGTGGAATTAAGAGACTATTTTGAGAAAATTACCGGTGGAATTACAAGTTCAAAAACTAATAAACTAATAAATTATTGTGTTCTGTTGAAAATGTATGCAATCTGAAAAATATCTATAGCATTTCTACCAACAATTACTTCCAATTTTTCCTCTTCAAAAGCTAAACATACAAAAAGATAAATTCTTGAGCACATGAACATGCAACACACACGAAGAGCACATTTAGTCCTTGAATATCTAGAGCTTGGAATTGTACCCTTTAATTTAACATGTTGGCAACCCAAAAATCAACACTTTGTTCTTCTTATGTGGATTAAATGGATAAATATATATGAACAGATGCACAGTAAATGATCAAATTCTTTCTTCTTATGTTGCAGATAAAGAACTTCGCTACGAAGTGCTGTCAAGAAAGATCAACAAACAATTGTGACTTGTTCTGTGGTTTCTATCTTGTGTCACAAATTGAACGTAACCATATCTTGCAGGGGACATGGATGAAAACTTTCTATCTTGTGTTCGAGTGATTTCTAATTAAGCTTGATGGCAAAAACCCCATACTTTCGGGTGAGTGTATTTATAAAACATATTTTATTGATCAATGAGAAAGAGGTACATTGACGAAGAGCTTGCTATTATTATCTTTAAGATTTTCTAGGAAAGCCCCCTCCCTCATCTCACAAAACTTAACACCAACAGTTCTACAGGCCCTAGGATAAATGATCAAGCCGTCTCTTCAGAGGCACTATGACGAGCAATAGAGGAAACACAACAAATTCAAGAGCGTGCAAGACTAAACACAAAAATGGCTTCAAATTACATGAACTTCTAAATTCCAATCACACTGGACATTCAGTGGCACAAAAAGTAAGATGAAGGCATGTCGGAACTAGCATTAATAATTCTCAGTTGCATGGAACAAAACCAATCCTCTTCAAGAACAGGATTTAAATCCATTGTTTCACAGCTCTTTCAAATTTCAATCGTCATTTCTATTTTAAAATTGATAAATGATAAAACCAAAATCAAGCAACTGAGAACGACGAGAAGCACTGACCTTTAATGGCGACGAGAAGGATTTTGGGGAGGAGGCCACCGAACTCAGAAATGACGATTTTGGGGTTTTTGAATTTGAGCTGAGAAGAGAATATTTAGGGGTTGAGAGCTGACGATTTTGGGGGGTTTTAGCTGAGAAGAGAAGAAAAGATTTGGGTTCTGTGATTTTGGGGGGTTCTGTGATTTTGGGGGGTTTTCAGTTTTGTGAGAAGAGAAGAGAAGATGAAGTCACGAGAACGAAGAAGATTCAATTGAAAAAAGAGAAGAGAAGATGACAATGTTATAGTAGATATTGCTGATTCTAAAGGACCCTGGCTTGAAGCAGATGGCTACCTGCTCTCTTTGTTTTGGAAATGTGTTGGTGACTCACGAGAACGAAGAAGATTCAATTGAAAAAAGAGAAGAGAAGATGAAGTCGACTGAATTATTAAACTCGTACAATCGGACCGATTCGGTCCGATTTTGTGAGTCAACCCGATTTTGACCGGGTTTGACCGAGTTTGACCGGTTTCGGTTTTTCTACCGGTCCAACCAGTTTTTCGAAATCAACTCGCAAAATCGGACGTCCGATTTTGCGAGTTGGAACGCGTTTTTAACTACCATTGTAGCAATCCATATTGTTTTTTAAAAAGTTCGGACCAAGAATTAGTCGTGGTGTGCTTAAGCTGGTCGGAGATCCCGGTTATAAAAAAAATGTATAAGTGAATAAAAAAAATTATAAAAAAGAAAAAATAAATGTACCAGCGGGAAAGCATTTTAGAAAAAAAATGTGGGTCCGGGGATTGTCGTGGTATGCATAAGTTGGCCTGGACACCCTGGTTATCAAAAAAATTTGGATATGGAGATTAATCGTGGTGCATTTAAGCGAGTTCGGACACCCCGATTATTAAAAAACAAAAAACCAAAAAAATATATAAGAAGAAAAAAAAATGTAATAAGAAAAAATGAAAAAAATAATAAGTAAAAAATACAAAAAAAAATGCAAAAAAAGAAGAAGCAAAAAATGGAGGAAAAAAAAAAGAAGAAACAAAAAAAAATACAAAAAAGAGAAAAAAACGTAAGTAGAAAAAAAACCCTACTATTACAATCCACAGTGCACTGTGTCTGTGTGCACAGTAAAAGAGGCACGGGAATTATATGTTAGTTAATATATATATATAAGAACTGCGTTTAGTTGAATGGATATTGATGAAGTTCTTGTAAATGTGCTAGGATGCTAAGCCTGTTGCGTGTGACTGACTTGCAATTTTGGTTGTCATCGAATTTTTAGCTTGTTGTTTGTGATAAAACATGAAAATGTTATCCTTTTGAAATTGTTTTATAAGCTGGAATATGTGGTTTTTTATTGGCTTATGTAGAAGGTTAAGCTGGAATCCTTTTGTAGTGATTCATTTCTCTGTTTGTGGCCTGAGTCTTGGATCTCGTTAATATGGCTGTTTTTTTTTTGTTTGTTTTCTAGGAAAGGGAGGGGGAAAGGCAAGGTAAATGAGGGGAAAATGCCAAAAGATCGATGATAAGTGCACTGAATGTTTCAACATTGCCTTCAATATAGGCATAGAATTGCCTCTTTGGTTTCGTTTCTTCGTCTGGTATGTAAAACTGATGGATAGAAGATTGAATTTGCTGAGATACTTTGTTATTGATGATGGACTGCATATTTATACAGAGGGGATACAAAAAGGTTGTAATTGATTCCCACATGTCAGGAATCAGTTATTGACCTGTAGCAGAGAATATCAAGAGCAGAAAATACATTTCTCATGTTTGTACAGTTGGTTAATTATATACACAACTATATTGCCTATTTCAACACTCCCCCTCAAGTTGGAGAGTGGATATCTTGCACTCCTAACTTGCTAACTATAGGGACAAAAAATTCTTTTCCTAGTGGCTTGGTTAAAATACTTACAAGTTGATGAGTAGAGTCTACATATCACGTAGTAATGGAGCCATCTTGGATTTTCTCTGATGTAGTGGCAATCCATTTCAATGTGCCTAGTCCTTTCATGGAACACTGGATTAGCTGCAATGTGTAACGTAGCTTTATTGTCACAATACAATAAAGCAGACTCATGGTGTGAAATTCTCAAGTCTTTTAGAAGACATCGCAACCATGTCAACTCACAGCACGCTCCTGTCATTGCTCTGTATTCTGTTTCAGCGGAAGAAAGCAAAACTGTTTTCTGACGCTTTGATCGCCAAGATATCAATGATGGTCTAAGAAAAACATAATAGCCTATTGTAGATCTTCTAGTGAGCGGACATCCTGCCCAGTCTGAGTCACAATAGGCTCTTAACCTCAAATCATTCTTGGAAGAAAAAAATAACCCCCGGCCTGGTGCCCTTTTTAGGTATCGCACAACTCTAAGAGCTGCTTCCATGTGAAGTTTCTTGGGTTGCTGCATAAAATGACTCAAAACATGCACAACATACATTATATCTGGTCTTGACACAGTCAAATAAATCAAACGACCCACCAATCTTCTATACTAGTTTGCATTTTTGAGTAGGGGACCTTTATCTGATAACTTTAATCCCTGTTCCATAGGAATATTGATAGGGGCAGCACCTGCCATCCAAGCATCCTCAATAACTTCTAATGCATATTTACATTGTGAGACAAAAATTTCATTCTTTGAAGCAAATACCTCAATTCCAAGAAAATACTTTAAATCACCAAGATCTTTGATATAAAAGTGTTCATGCAGAAATTGTTTAGTTGCAACAATGTTTACGGGGTCATTTCCAGTGATCAAAATATCATCAACATATATTAAAAGAATGGTGAAAGATATACCCTGCTTTCTGGTAAACAATGAATAATCTGCTCTTGACTGAACAAAACCAACAGAAAGCATAGCTTCAGAAAATTTGACGAACCATTGCCGAGATGTTTGTTTTAAACCATAGAGTGATTTGTGAAGGCGACAAACTAGATTGTTCTCCCCTTGTCGCCGAAGCCCTGGTGGCACAGACATATAAATTTTTTCAGATAAATCTCCATGAAGAAATGCATTGTGCACATCCATCTGGTGCAAGGACCAGCCATGGGCTGCTGTCAAAGCAAGGAGACAACGAACCGAGATGATTTTGGCAGTGGGCAAAAAAGTCTCGTGGTAATCCACTCCTTCCAACTACGTTAAGCCCTTTGCAACCAAACGCGCTTTGTAATGCTCCACTGAACCATCCGAATTGAGTTTAATCTTGGAAACCCATCTGCAGCCGATTGGTTTCTTGCCAAATGGTAATGGGGTGATTGTCCAAGTGCCATTGTTTTGCAGAGCTTTGAGTTCGGATTATATGGCATCCTGCCACTTTGGGTAAAGAACAGCCTCTGAATAATTCTTGGGCTCGGTGAGGGTACTGATCTGACCAACAAAAAAATGATTTGCAGGTGTATAACGATGGTAAGAAATGAAATTGCTCAAGGGATAACGGGTACCTTTTGTGGATTTTGGTGTCCAAGGAGCTGACTAGTGGGAGTAAACAATGGAGTAAACAAAATCGTTGAGCTTTGCTGGCGGTGTAGTGTGGCGGCTGGAGCAACGAAAAGGAACGGGATCGGGTGGAGGTGGTGTGATTTCAGGGAGGCGAGGGAGGTCACTGGGTACGGTGGGATTGGAATGGGGAGGAGATAATGGAGGGGCTCGGTTTGTAGATTTGGGACGACGGGTGTATGTATGGAGTATGGGAGGTGGATGAGTATGATGGGGCGTCGTTGATCGAGTATATGGTGGTTGTGGATTGTCGTCGGCCGGTGGTGATGAACACAGAGAGATAGGGACGATAGGGAGAGAAGAAGTGCTTGGGCTGGGATTATGTAGGTTGTGAATAGGTGGGCCTGGATTGTGTGGGTTGGGATTGTGTTGGACGGTAATAGCTGGACTGGAAGGAGGTGGGCTTGGAAGGAGTGGGGTAGGAATGGGTGGGCTGGATTTATGTTGTGTGTGAGTGGGTGGGCTGGAAAAAGAACCGTGGGTTAGGAAGGGAATGGGGCCAGAATCAATGGGTGGGCTGGGTTTGGCAGAGGAATATGGAAAAATATTTTCATGAAAATGTACATCATGACTTGTAAATTTTTTTTATAGATAAATTATATAATTTATATGCTTTTTGACCAGTAGGATAACCAACAAAAATTGAGGGTATTGAATGAAAATCAAATTTATGAGAGGGGTGAACATTGGTAGCATAAGCTAAACAACCAAAGACCCGAAGGTGAGAAAAAGAAGGCATTTTTGAGTATAAAATTTCAAAAAGAGTTTTAAAATTGAGTACTGTAGAGGGGAGTCTGTTGATAATGTGTACAGTAGTTAGAGCACATTCTCCCAAAAAAAGAGTTGGTAGTTGGGCCTGAAATTTTAAAGCCCGAGCAACTTGTAAAATATGACGATATTTGCGTTCCACAACCCCATTTTGTTGAGGTGTGTAAACACAAGAATGTTGAAAAATTACACCTTTTTCTTGGAAAAAAGAACACAGTGAAATAAATTCACCACCATTGTCACTTCAAAATTTTTTAATGGAAGTGTCAAACTGTGTGAAAACATAATAGAAAAAAATGTTTTAGAAGAGATTGAGACATATTAAAAAAATCCACACTGTGAAAGTAATAAGCACCTAAAATAGAAAGGTGTCGATAACGACCCCAAATGTCACAGTGAATTAACTCAAAAGGTTTAATAGTTGAAATTTCACTAGAACTGAAAGGCAAACGACATTGTTTAGCTAAATGACAAATAGGAAAAACATGACTGGATTGAACAGAAAAATTTAAAAATTGTTGGGCAAGGAAACTTAAACAATGTGAGGATATGTGGCCTAGGCGTTTATGCCATAGGTCAGTTGATGAGATGGTGAGGTTGCAGGTTGTTTGATGTCGTGGTGGGATAGGTTGTACCATAGAGTTCTTCGTCGCTATTTTCACCAAGTAGTAGAGTTTGTTCCACTGTTTACCCAAACCAATCATCCTCCTCGTAGCCAGATCCTGCAAAATACACCAATACGGAAAAAATGTTATTGAGCAATTTAAATTCCTTGTCAATCGACTGACTGACATCAAGTCAACTTTGAATTTTGGCACACACAGCACATCATGCAAATAAAAAGTTGAATTCAGAGGCAGTGTTCCCTTTGTAACAATATTTGCAGTGTCCCTGCTAGGAAATAAAACAGGAGGCAGTGGATAATTGGCATGCTGTTGAAAATTTAATAGAGATGAGGTGATATGGTATGTTGCCCCGCTATCAATAATCCAATTGCGGGAAGCAATTTTGGGCAAACCTGGTTTAGTCATAGTGGGTTGTTTAGAACTGCATTCTGCACCCTTGTCATTGAGAAGAGAGAGGAGTTGTTTCAGTTGGTGTTTTGAAATCCTAACTGACCTGTCATCTCCCTTCCCAAACGACATGTCGGCTCCTTTCCCAGACAACCTGTCCTCCTCCTTAGATGGGTGCGTTGCCACATGGTTGGCAGTAAATCACGCACCATTGTTGAACCTTCTCCCCGAGTTATTCTTCAATTTAGGATGCCTAGTAGGATAACCATGGAGCTCATAACAAGTCTGCACCCAGTGGCCTTGCTCTCTACAGTGGGAACATTGGGGTCGTCCTCGTCTGGGTGCAAAATTTCTTCTTTCGTTGCTATGTTCAAACCATCTTCCACCACCAAAATTGTCTCTGTCTTGTTCAAATCGCCCGTTAAATCGAAAAGAGTGATAGTTTCTTTCTCCCCTGTCATTGGGCTTCCCATTTCTTCCTTGAACAACCATGATTGCACTGTGACCAGCATCATTGATCGTGTGTGACGAGCTAATGATGTGTTGCTTCTCTTCCTGAGTGATAAGAGAATAAGCTTGCCGAATCGAGGGAAGGGGTTTCATCAACAACACTTGTCCCTGAACAGCAGTGCAAGACTCATTTAATCCCATCAAAAATTGCATCAATTTTTGTTGGTCTTGTTGTGCCCCATGTAGATAGTCACTGTAGGAAGTTAGTTCGTCCCACATCCCCTTCAATTTTGTGTAATACACTGAAATTGAAAGTTGTTCTTGATTGAAACAAGCAATATCTCGCTGGATTTCAAAGATTCTAGAGGCGTTGCTTTGAGAAAAACGCTCATGAAGATCTTCCCAAACTTCATGAGTCGTAGAGTAGTATATCACACTATCTGAAATTTTTGGATTCAGTGTGTTAATGATCCATGAATGGACCATATCATTGCATCTAAACCAGGCTGCATATCCCTCTAGATCAATTTCTTCTGAAGGGATTTTTATCGATCCATTGACGAAGTTCAACTTGTTTTTGGAATTCAAAGCTAGGATCATAGCCCTCTTCCAAGTACAGTAGTTATCTCCATCTAAGGGTTTGGAAATCAATACCAAACCTGGGTGATCTGAATGGTGTGTGAAAAATGGGTTTAAGAGGTGTTCTTTTGAATGATCTAGACTAGCCTCCAGTTTTGATGACATTTCTGTGTTAGCCATTTTGATGAGTATGAGAGGATTTGTTTTTGATGAATATAACAGAAAAGAGGACTACTGGACAAGGGATACTGTGATGAGAATGAGATGGTTTTGCTGTGATGAAAAGAGCAGAAAATGGTGCTGTTAGACGTGAGGTTTTGTGATGATTTTCAGTGGAGAGATATGGCAAAAGAAGATTAATTGGCAGTGATGAAAACCTGCTCTGATACCATGTAAAACTGATGGATAGAAGATTGAATTTGTTGAGATACTTTGTTATTGATGATGGACTGCATATTTATACAGAGGGGCTACAAAAAGGTTGTAACTGATTCCCACATGTCAGGAATCAGTTATTGACCTGTAGTAGAGAATATCAAGAGCAAAAAATACATTTCTCATGTTTGTACAGTTGGTTAATTATATACACAACTATATTGCCTATTTCAACATGGTATACCTGCAGATGTTGAGAAAGGAAGGATTTTATGGAGCTTTTGGTGAATGAGGGGAAAATGCCAAAAGATCGATGATGTGTACTGAATGTTTTTTATTGTCGAACTAGTTATATAGAAGGGCTACAAAAAGGTTGTAACTGATTCCCACATGTCAGGAATCAGTTATTGACCTGTAGCAGAGAATATCAAGAGCAGAAAATACATTTCTCATGTTTGTACAGTTGATTAATTATATACACAGCTATATTGCCTATTTCAACATGGTATACCTGCAGATGTTGAGAAAGGAAGGATTTTATGGAGCTTTTGGAGCTTTTGGTGAATGAGGGGAAAATGCCAAAAGATCGATGATGTGTACTGAATGTTTTTTATTGTCGAACTAGTTATATAGAAGGGCTACAAAAAGGTTGTAACTAATTCCCACATGTCAGGAATCAGTTATTGACCTGTAGCAGAGAATATCAAGAGCAGAAAATACATTTCTCATGTTTGTACAGTTGGTTAATTGTATACACAGCTATATTGCCTATTTCAACATGGTATACCTGCAGATGTTGAGAAAGGAAGGATTTTATGGAGCTTTTGGAGCTTTTGGTGAATGAGGGGAAAATGTCAAAAGATCGATGATGTGCACTGAATGTTTTTTATTGTCGAACTAGTTAAGTTTATTTATAAGTGAACCAAATTTAAAATTTCATCTTCAATATTTTTAGGTTTTTAATTTTAAATTCTTTTTTAATTTAAATATAATTATAAAATTAATAATTATATTGTTGGAGAGTTTTTTAAAAGTAATTATTTAATTATATAACTTACTCTTATTAATTGTATAATTAAATTATATACAAAATAATTACATTATATTTAAAATAATATAAAAAAATGGCTCTTCAAAATGACATTTACCACTGGAGCACACATCAACAAAAATATCATTTTTACACTATTCAAAGTGCTATTTTAGAGATTTGCCTCTCCAAAATAGCACTCTGCACTGGAGATGCTCTTAGGCACCCTAGTATGAGGTTCTAACTTGAACGTGGTTTGGGTCCCAACCCGAACCTTATACCCCCTCAACAAGATCTTGACTTAATCTAGATTGCTTCAAGCCTAGCTTGAACTAACCTTTTGTCACTCCAAATCCCAAGACATGGTTAGAACCAAATCTTAAGTCTTTAAACCCAAGTCTCAACCCAAACCTTAAACATGGTCCTAATTGAATCTTGAAATCCCAAACCTAGTCCTAGTTTAAACCTATAAGTGCACTGAACTTGATCTTGAATTAAATCATGAGTCACTTTGTACCAAGTCTTAACCATAATTTGAGATATGATTTATTAAAAAAAATTGAAATTATTTTTTTAATTTCATATTTTTTCCTTTCAAATCTCTGAAAATTTAAAACAAAAACACGATCTCAAATAACTTTGTTTTTTAATAATAGATTCTCCTCAACGTCTAAAATGACACCTAGGGTGGATTAGGTTTTAATTGAAAATTTGATACCTTAAAATTTAATCATTTAAACCTTCCATTTTTATTAACAAATATGAAATATGAGATACATAAATAAAAATAGAATAAAGATTAAAAGAGATACACCAAGTTTATAGTGGTTTAAATAATCATATACTCTACACCTTGAACCACAATTAAAATATCCACTATAGTCTCAAGATTTTCATAATGGGTAAAACCTTACCTATACCCTAATTCTTTATAGAAACAAGATTATATAAACTTTTACAGGACCCATAATAACAATAAATAATGATGAGCTAAACTACTAGCAGGAGTAGAGTGGCGATTAAGAAGTTGCAACCTTGTGATCCTCCTATTTAATTACTTCAACCATTTATGAACACCTCATAGAGGTATTCTTCACATGATACTGATTTTGACATTAAAATAAATTTGAATACTAAATTTGACAATGAAAAAATAAAAATTATTTTTTTGATGCTAGATTGAATTCTATAATGATTTGATTACATGAAATTAAGTTTATGCATCTTCAAGTTAAGGTTGACATCTAATAATCCATCCATCAATTAATAAATAAATTGTGGGAAAATCTAGATGAAGATGCTTGCTTTGTTAACATTTAATGTTTTAGCATGCATGGTTAAGTTGGGTTTAGTTTGTAATGAACAATATTCCACGGCTTATTTATGTAAAAGATGAAGGATAATCCAATTGAAAAGGTCAACATTTAATATTTCATGGCTTGTTGACGTAGAAGATGACCCCACACAGGCACTCTTAACAATTCGAACAGCATCCTTCTTTCCCATGCGAATCAATTCTTCCAGTGTCGTTCTAAGCATGCAGCTATATATCTATCGGTTCAGTTCTTGTTCTCCCCGTAGGAAAGTTCATGGCTGGAAACCTCCCAAAGTAACAAATTTCGATCCCATTTACAAATTATCTTGTGCACTTGATACAGTTCAGCTGCTGCTTGGTTATGGATGGGCTGGTACGTTCAGACAAATTCTCGTTGATTAATTCGCCTTACATGTGGTGGCCTGCTACTCCGATCTCTCTAGATCTTTCTTCTCGTGTTGAAAAAACTTCCATGGAATGTCTGTTAATTAAACACCGGTGTAATAGTTAGAGAATGATATAAATCATTTTTTAGATATTATTTAATAGTTTAAGTTTTTAAATGAGATTATTCTTTAACATAGTTTCAGAACCTTGTTGATTCAGCGATCACGACTTCGAATTTCACCATCCTCATTCTATTTGATAAAAATGAAGTGCAAAATAATATAGGTTTGTACAAGTTTCAACCCAAAAAAATTTTACTTGGTAATGTGTTTTAAAAAATAATATAAATTATATTCTGAAGTTCACCTGAAAATTTAGCATTTGCATGAGAAGTAAAAGAGAGAAAAAAAGAGAACGTACGAGGCTGCAATTCCTTGGCATTGTCTTCGCTGCAAGCTTTGCTTACTATATTGTTCCAGGCCACTTTCTTCACGTACACCACTATCAGCTCTCCCATTTTGTTTGCTGGATTTGGAACGCTCGATCACCGCTCAACGTATTGGTGCAGGGTTAAATGGTCTTGGAATTGGCTTTTTGTTTAGTTTATTTTCATTTTCAAGACGCAACAAGAAGAGAAGAGAAGGAATTATTACACATAAAGGCTTCAGCTATTGTTTTGGCTGTTATTTTCTTTCTTTTTAGCTTCTGATTTGGCTTCAGCGCTGGAAATGCCCTTACCTCGTGTATTTACAGCTAGCTTTTTAATCCAAGCTGACAGCATATACATAATTAGACTAGATTCTGGGCTGGGAATTTCCTCCGTCGAAGTAGGTGCTTCCTGGTTGGCCTAGTTTCTAGTCAGAAAACGATGCAGGATTCATTTCATATTCATATGGATTGGATGCATGCATGCTTACTATGTTGGTCGGGCAGCTAAATTTAGGCAAGGGCTTCCTTGACTGTGAATGAATGGCTATTACATGAGAGAATTCATTTACTTTTTTATATTATTATTGCAAATTGTCAGTCAATGCTAGAATAGGGAAGGCATGTTCCAAATAAGGACAACGTAGGATCTGTATAAATAGGTTTGATAATATTTGTGCTACTCTGAAGAGATTTGCTGAGAGCCTAAGGCTATCCTCATCATCCTCTCCCTCCCTGGAAAACATTTAGGAGACAGAGAGAGATAAGGGGAACTAAGAAAAATGGCAAATTTAGTCGACGAAGCAGCGCCCCAAATGAAGTTGCCTGATCATGAGAAGAATCATTTTGAAATTGACGAAGCAGGTAATCAACCATATATATATATATATATGGACCTTAACTTCAACTTTAAAGAAGAGAGGAGATGAGTGCAGCTAGGAATATATTGATAGATGATCATAATGGTAAAAACATTGTATTGCATGTTTTGGCATTCCAGATTTGATTTACAGGAGAAAAAAAAAGTGGATTTGTTAAATACTACTACTATATAGTGTTTTTTTGTTTCATAGACAAAACTAAAGCTGACATCTGATGATCCATCCATCGATTAATTACTTGTGAAAACATCTAAATGAAGGTGCTTGCTTTGTTAAAATTTAATATTTTTAGCATGCATGGTTAAGCTACGTACGTACAGTTTTATATGAAACATATTTCATGGCTTGTTCATGCAGAAGCTGAAGAGGTGAACGATAATCCAATCGAACAAGTCAGGCTCACAGTTCCGATCACCGACGACCCCACACAGGCAGTCTTAACAATTCGAACATGGGTTCTTGGGTTGTCAGCGTGCATCCTTCTCTCCTTTGTGAATCAATTCTTCCAGTATCGTTCAAATCAGCTATCTATCGGCTCAGTTACAATACAGATTCTTGTTCTCCCCATAGGAAAGTACATGGCTGCAAAGTTCCCACAAAAAACAATTTCGGTTCCGTTTACAAAATGGTCATTCTCATTGAATCCAGGGCCTTTCAACATGAAAGAACACGTATTGATCACCATATTTGCTAACTGTGGAGCCGGTGGCGTATATGCGGTGTACATTGTTACGATTATCAAAGCCTTTTACCACAGAGGGCTCCATCCTGTCGCTGCTATGCTGCTAGCACAAACCACTCAGGTATAATTAATATACAGAACACTCACACACACGTGTCAAGAAATGTTTTTATTTAACTTATAATGTTTCCTGCGACTTGGTGCAATTCAGTTGCTTGGCTATGGATGGGCTGGTACTTTCAGAAAAATTCTCGTGGACTCGCCTTACATGTGGTGGCCTTCAACCCTCATCCAAGTCTCTCTATTCAGGCAAGTAGTGCTACGATCTCTCTAGATCTTTCTTCCCTTATGATGAAAAAACTTGTGTGGTGTAATGTTGCATAAATATTGATGCAAACTGCAGGGCATTGCATGAGAAGGAAAAGAGGAAAAAAGGAGAACGTACGAGGCTGCAATTCTTTGGCATTGTCTTCGTTGCAAGCTTTGCTTACTATATTGTTCCTGGCCATTTTTTCCCGTCCCTGTCAGCTCTCTCCTTTGTTTGCTGGATATGGAAGCGCTCGATCACCGCTCAGCAGATTGGTTCAGGGTTAAATGGTCTTGGAATTGGCTCGTTCGGTCTAGACTGGGCGACTATTGCCTCTTTCTTGGGGACTCCGCTAGCTTACCCTTTCTTTGCCATTGTGAATACAATGGTTGGTTTCATCTTGGTCATCTATGTCCTTGTCCCCATAGCATACTGGTCTAACTTTCGTGAAGCCAAGCGATTCCCCATAGTTTCATCTCACACTTTCGATCAAGATGGTCAGAGATTCAATATTACCCGTGTTCTTAATGACAAAACATTCGACCTTAATCTAACAGAATATGAGAATTATAGCAAACTCTATTTAAGTATCTTCTTCGCCTTCATTTATGGATTGAGTTTCGCGTCTCTAACAGCTGCCCTTACTCATGTTGCTCTCTTTGATGGAAAGTAAGCTATCTTCCTCAACAATTATTTCATTTAATTCCAGCCGAATTAATTATTTTTTGTACGTTTGCTTGTTTTGATATATAATTTTCTTCGCAACAGAAATATCTTGAAAATGTGGAAAAAGACAACAACTGCAGTGAAAGACGAGTTTAGTGATGTGCACACAAGAATTATGAAGAAGAACTACGCAGTAGTCCCTCAATGGTGGTTTACTGCTATCTTGGTTATATCAGTAGCTCTTTCGCTTGTTGCTCTGGAAGGTTTTGACCACCAGCTTCAGCTTCCTTGGTGGGGACTTCTCCTCGCCTGTTTCATTGCTCTAATATTCACCTTGCCCGTCGGAGTCGTTCAGGCGACAACAAACATGGTATGATCTGCTCTTTTGGGAAGCTGTATATATATATATATATATATATAATTTACAGCACTAAACTACACACATGCTCCCTCACTCATGAACTGAGTTAACATATTTGCAGCAAATCGGATTAAATGTGATCACAGAACTGGTTATTGGGTACATGTACCCAGGGAAACCTGTTGCCAATGTGGCTTTCAAGACGTATGGCTACATTAGCATGACACAAGCACTCAGTTTTCTCGGTGACTTCAAAATAGGGCACTATATGAAGATCCCTCCCAAGTCCATGTTCATTGTACAGGTAGATTTGTATGCTCATCATTACGTTCTACTAGTCTATTTCATTTGAATATGGGACACTAATTTGGTTTCATGGACAGCTAGTTGGAACGGTAGTTTCTTCCACCGTTCACTTTGGCACAGCATGGTGGCTTCTCACATCTGTTGAAAAGATCTGCAATCCAGACTTGCTTCCTGATGGGAGTCCATGGACTTGTCCTGGAAACGATGTCTTCTACAATGCTTCAATCATCTGGGGAGTGGTGGGGCCTCTCAGAATGTTCACAGATAAGGGTGTCTACCCGGAGCAGAACTGGTGGTTCCTCATTGGCTTCCTCGCACCAATTCCAGTGTGGTTTCTCGAGCGCAAATTCCCTAAGAATAAATGGATCAAGTTGACTCACGTCCCTCTTATCCTCAGTGCCACATCAGCCATGCCATCAGCAAAAACTGTGCACTACTGGTCGTGGGCATTTGTTGGATTTGTCTTCAACTTCATCATTTACAGGAGGTACAAGGGATGGTGGGCCAAGCACACCTATATCCTATCGGCTGCTTTGGATGCTGGTGTTGCTTTCTTGGGAGTTATCCTTTATTTTTCCCTTCAATCCAGGGACATCTACGGTCCATCCTGGTGGGGTGCTGACATTTCTGACCACTGTCCATTGGCAAAGTGTCCTACAGCACCAGGGATCACAGTCAAGGGATGCCCTGTTCTCTGAAAAGATTGAGAAATTCTACATCTTTGAAACTATAAGAATTTGCGCAAGGAAACTATATAGAAGATTTGATCGGCGAATTTAAAGTGGATAGGGACTGCTGAAGGGAAATATAGAAGACAAAGCTGTGAAGAAGACAAAGCTGTGAAGTTTATTAATCCAGAAGATGTTTACTCAAACAGGCACAGCAGTTGTACATAACATGTTGTCTTCATCTTTGATTCCAGTATTCGAGTTATCATTGTTTTTTTCCCCTTCAATTTATCGTATGATCTCAATGATAGCAGTCTCTGCTTCTACAAATGCTAGAATGCATTTCCAATATCCTGCAACTTTTGCATGATCGTTGTTGACATCTAATATATTATTTTCTTTATGAAAAATTTAGTTATTCTTGTAACTAATATATAAGTGTTTGTCAAATTTCATGTATATTGAACTAATCTCAATGAGAATTCTATATAAAAATACTATTAGTGTGTATGAAAAGTGTAAGAGTATAACTTTGTATATTTCAGAGTTATCTTTCTATTACAATTGAAAATGAGTTATAGAATAATTACAAAAACTAATTTAGCTAAAAATAAAAGTTATTTTATCCCTACTTTACACAGTTTCCATATCTGGAAATTAACGACCATATTTTAATGGTTATATTTTAACGCTCTCCCTCAAGTTGGAGCGTAGATATTTATCATGCCCAACTTGTCAATGGAGTCATAGAATGCCTTTTTTGGAAGCTACCTTTGTGAGAATATCAGTTAGCTGATCTTCAGACCGAACAAACGGAAGTTGTATAATTTTTAGATCAAGATTTCCTTAATGAAGGGAAATCGACTTCAACGTGTTTGGTATGATTATGTTGAGCATGATTATGAGCAATTTCGATAACTGCCCTATCGTCACAATGTAGACTCATAGATATTCCATAATCAATTCTTAGGTCTTGTAATAACTGTTTAATCCATAATAATTCACGCACACCATGAGCCATACCTCGATATTCTACTTCAGCACTTAATCTTGTGACCACTTTTTGCTTCTTACTTCTCCCAGTAACAAAGTTGCCTTCTACGAATGTAAAATATCCTGATGTTGATCTTCTATCAGTCTGATTTTCTACCCAATCTGAGTCTGTATATCCTTTAATATCTTGGACCGCCCTTTTTGAGAATAAAAGCCATCTTCCTTGTGCACTTTTCAAATACCTTAAGATCCGATACACAACTTCCATATGTTCTTCTCTTGGTGAATGCATGAACTGACTTACCACACTTATTGTATAGGCGATGTCTGGCCTAGTATGTGATAAGTATATTAGTTTTCCAACTAATCATTGATAACATTCTTTGTCTGCTAATTTTCTACTTGTCCCAGTTTGTTATTCATTTCCATAAGTGTATCTACTAGTTTGCATGCAAACATTCTAGTTTCTACCAAAAAATCTAACACATATTTTCATTGTGATAGACATATCCCCATAGCTCAATCCCTAAGAAGTATTTCAGTTGTTCGAGATCTTTCATTTCAAATTTCGATGCCAGAAACTGTTGTAGTGCATTTCTTTCGTTTGGATCATCTCATGTTAAGACCATACCATCCACATATACTATTAGTGTCGTTACCTTCCCTCCTTTGTGTTTTATAAACAAAGTATGATCTAAATTACTTTGTTTATAGCCAAACTCCTATATCGCGGATGAGAATCTTTCGAACCATGCCCAAGGTGACTTCTTTAGACCATACAATGCCTTTTTTAATTTGCATACGTTAGTTTCACACGAGGACCTGGTTATAACTCCAGGTTGTAATTATATATACACTTCTTCTTCAAGATCTCCATTTAGAAAGACATTCTTGACATCAAATTGTTATAGCGCACAGTCTTAATTCACTTCTATAGATATGAGAATTCAGATGGTGTTCATTTTTACAACTAGGGCAAAAGTTTCTTAATTATCTTCTCTATACTTTTGTGTATATCCCTTTGTGACTAATCTTGCTTTGTTATGAACACCCATTTACACTCAACTTTCTTCTTTCTTTTTGGTAGTTGACATAACTCCAAAATGTTATTCTTCTAAAGTGCCTTCATATCCTCATTCATTACCTTGGTCCATTTTCGATCTGCTAATGCATCCTGTACATTACTAGGAATAAACACATTGGATAATTGATTAATAGTAAATGCATATGATTCCAATAATCTATGGTTAGATATATAATTACTAATGGGGTATTTAGTTTTGTTTTTAGGATCAGGTTCATATTGTTTCTTTGGGATTCCCTTGTTTAGTCTTTATGGGTACCTATTGATCACATTACTTTATAAGACAGGAGTTTCATTAATCTCATTAGAAATAGGATTTAGGGATACCTAAGGTGACTGAGGAGAGACATTCTCGGTTGATTCCTTAGTCAATGGTGTAGGCGTTGGGAATTTCAGAGAAATAGGAGGGGTCGTTTCTGAGATCATTTTGGTCTATGTAGAATTCTAGTTTATCAAAATCTGGTCTCATTTCCTTTAACCCTTCATTTTCCTCTAATTCGAATATATCTTTCATTCTCTTCAATGTTTGAGTAGACGATGCCACAGCCATACGAGAGCATGAGCGTGTGATCCTTGTTTTTGGTCTGATGTACGTGACTCAACATTGACCCTCTTTTTTTCATTAACTCTAAATAATATAGGTTATCCCGTCTAACACCATAACCAAGAATCTTCCGGGTTAGAATGTCCTGAAAAACACAAAACAGAGGCCAAAATGTTATCGTGCACTTAAGAGTAGTAGTAATTTGACAAACCGATAAAAAGTTATACGTAAAGATGGAACAATAAGGACAATATCTAGGGTTATAGTACCATTGAAAATAATTGATCATTTCCTGTAACAGGGGAGGTATAACCGTTAGCAGTGCAGATAGCTGACTGTGAGGAGAGTTTATGGCAGATTAAATTATCAGAATCTCTAGTCATGTGATTAGATGCATATGTATCAATAATTCAAGTACTATTTTTAGTAATGACAGAGTTTATAGAAGTTTTACCGATTGTGCCTGGATGAACAACATTCGTCGTAGGTTGTACTTGTTCAATTTTCGTAAAATTTACCATACCTTTTTTGATATTTTTTCAGGGGTTTTTCTTAAAATCCCACCAGTCAGGGTAGCTAATAATTTCATAATATTTTTATTTTGAATGACATGATGCACCACAATGAGTGCATAACCGCTCACCAATTATCTTAAAAGCCTCTTCTACACTATGAACATATTTGTATGTATTGAGAGTATTCTCAGCAACCTCTTTCCTTTCAGCACCAATTGTTAACTCAACCAAATACCTTATATAATCTCCCTTCATCTTCAAATAGAAAAACTTCAAATCACCAGCCTTGACCACTGAAATCACTTTCAAGATCCCATCATAAATCGAAGACAATTCGGTCTCAATCTTAGCCCTATAGTTATGAATCATAGACATATGGTCTTCGTTACCACGACTCTCCTCTTTCTACTCAATTGAGGAAATAATCCTCCACGAAGTACGTCTAACACCGATCATGTTTTTGTAAGCCACAGAGATGACTTTTGTAAGACAGACTTTCTCCATGTAGGGCTTTGTGAGGAGTATGAATTTCTAGGATTAATTTTGAGATGAAAAAATATGATTCAAGAGAAAAAAAAATATGGGGATGAACAAATACAGTTTCAAGAAAAAAAATTGAGATTCGCTCTGATACCATGTAAAAATATAACTTCATATATTTCAGAGTTATCTTTCTATTACAATTGAGAATGAACTTATAGAGTAATTACAAGAGTAATTTAGCTAAAAATAAAAGCTACTTTATCCCTATTTTACATAGTTTCCATATCTGAAGAATTAAACACCACATTATAATGACCATATTTTAACGGCTATATTTTAACGATCATATTTTAACAAGACACATTTAATAGTTGTGTTATTGATCTTTATATTTGAGATCACTAAGTTTTCTTATATATGAAATGTTATGTTTCAACCCTAACTATACATGTCCTAATCCCCATTCAAGAATGTATTCTTGATATCTAGCTGATGTAATTGCTAGTCTTGATTAGCTGCAAGTAACAGGAGTATTCTGATGGTGTTAAGTTTGACTATAGGAGCAAAGGTTTCCTACTAGTTTATCCCATAGGATTGAGTAAACCCTTTTGCAACCATTCGAGCCTTTAATCTTTCAATGCTTTCATAAACGTTGTGTTTGATGGTAAATAACCACTTACAAACTATTATTTCTTTCCTTATGGGAGTTATGTTATTGTCCAAGTGTTGTTCTTCTATAATACAATTATTTTTTCTCTCACTACCTTTGTCTATTCTGAATCTTTGAGTGCCTCCTAGGTAGACTTAGAAATTTGTATTTTTTTTTTACATTTTTTCCTACTTTTTTTGCCATTTATACTTTTTTTTTTCTTAACCAGGGTGTCTATGTCATCTTATGCAAACCACAATTTTTTCTTCCCAAGTGATTTTTTCCTAGCCAAATAAGTGCGTCATGAATAATCCCTGGGCTTGTGTTTTCTTAACATTTTTTCATGTTAAATTTTTTTGACTTGAAGAATAAATAAAAAGAAAAAAGAGAATAATAAGTTGAACAATTACGACACACTCAACCACAATTGAATGCCCAATTAACTACAAAAAAAGGTACATCATCTCTAATTGATTTTGTCGATTGCATTTCTTGAATCAACCAATTATATAATTATCAAAACAATTAAGACACATCAAACAATCATTCAATTGCAGTTTTGCAATCTATGAATTAAATAAATCCACACACAATAGCAATCAACTAGAAATAATCCATCTTTGATAGATTTTATCTCTTGAGATTTTGCTATTTCCAGTTAAATAGTTTGTTGTCGTTAAAATAAACTCAACCATCAACATGTTCCATACAATAATTTTACTAATTGAATATTAAAATCAACAATTATAACATACATAAAATCAATCAGTTTTCTAAATTAATAAAACCCAGCACAACGTGTGACGCCCCCAGCTCCCTTGCCAGTTACCTAACTGGCGTGACCAGGTTCGCCACACTGTTGGGACTAATGTCCCCTATTACCTCCATCATAAACAACAAAATACATAGATAACTACATTCTTGAAAACATACGGAATAATTTACAACATCCTTATAATCATTCTATAATTTACAAAATACTCAAAATGCCTAAATATTTAATTTACAAATTTGGCCCGTACCCCTTTTTTTACAAACAAAAGATATTCCTATTTTATCAGTGACACATGAGTCTCTTTTAGCGAGAACCGGTAGCATCCTCAAACAACTTAACCTTACCCTTGCCTGAATAAAAAAAATACAATAACAGAATGAGCCAAAGCTCAGTAAGTAGGGTGATGCACGTGATATGCAATGCTATTGTGTTTCCCACATTTTCATCCATTTTTAATCCAGGTACCCTAGGTATATGCAAGTCTGTGTGAACTATCACTCGGTGATCATGTTATCACCTACTGCTCTTTTACTTTCTCTCAGTGATCTCAATATCACCTACTACTCACAACGACATTTTCCCTCGTTGTAGCACACGGTTAGCGGAATTATCCCTCGCTTAACGGTGTTAGTAAATAGAGCTTGCACCATGGATTCCTTGCTATTACCCATTCCACTCAATTCGGTTATCAAACCGTGTCAATTCAGGACTCAATGATTTCTCTCAAATTAATTTCCCCTAATGCACGTGATGCACGTGATGACATGTTTAATCACATTCAAACAAACTCGGGTACCAATTTTTATTTCTCAACCATACTCACGGTCCAACTCACACTCGTGATTCACCCATCGTTCACATACCAATCATGGTACTCATAGCGGGAACACAACCTCCGCTCATTAATATTGCTCATTAATTCCATTACTATTAAGATCTAATTATTTCAATTATTAAAAGAATAAATTTATTTATTTATTTTGTCCAAGCTCATTTCTTTTAATCTTAGCCCATCTATTTTTAAAACCAAGCTTTTTACTTGTAGTCCAAGTCCATTTAATTTATTCTAGACCCATTAGCTTGATCCAAGTTTATTAACTTTATCTTAATTCAAACTCATTTATTTTAATCCAAGCCCAAATACATTTGTTTTGATCTAAGTTCACCTTAGTTATAAGTTTAAGTCCATCTTGTTTTAACTTAAATCCATTTAATAGAATCCACATTTTTTTCTTTCAGCCCATATAGTTTAGGTTAAGTTCATGAGTTTATTTCATGCCCACATTCATCTAAATCTAAGTCCACTTAATTTTACAAATATTTTTTTTTCTTTTCAGCAATAGTATGTCTACATAACCCATACCAATTTGGTCATAATTCCTTACATATATATCTAACAATTACGAACTTTTAAGGAGAGATATTAGACATATAGATAAACAACTTTACTTCTCTGTTTTTTTTCCTAAAAAGCACTCTAAGATCTCGAAATAACTCACACAATTTTGGATGGAAAATATTTTTCCAGCAGGTATCCATTTGAGCAACCCACGCCATATCAGTCATAACTCCATGTATAGTATTTCTACAAATCATGAAATTTCACAGGGATATAGTAGACATATATATACACAACTTTAAATCTTTGAACCTTTCCTAAAACTCACTCCAAGGTCCCGAAATAATTCACACACCATTTCGGACAGAAAATATTTTTCCAACAGGTATCTATTTGAGCAACCCACACCATATCAGTCATAACTCCATTTCTATTTTTCTAAAAATCCCTAAATTTCACAAGGATATAGTAGACATATATATACACAACTTTCATGCTTTGCATTTGTCCTAAAACTCACTTCAAGACTCCGAAATAATTCACCTTAATTTCGGGTTTTCCATCCCTATAAGAAATTCAGACCAAGCACACTTTTCATCATACATGCTTAACCATCCATCATCAAACATCAAGAGTAAAAATAATTACAAAACCATCATAATCACATTTGACATTAATTAAACAACTCATAAAAATAGAAAGCATAAACAAACAAAAATAAAATAAAACCTACTTACTTTAGATTAAGTTTCCCTAAAATCTTTTTAGCTTTTTCCTTGCTTTTCCCTTCTTCTTCTTCCCTTTTTCCCTTCTCTTTCACTTTTTTTTTCTTTTTGTAAAATTTTGGGATGCATAACAAAAATGCCTCCCTCTCCCCATGTTTGCTTTACTTAAACATCTTTTCCATTTAATGCTTATGCCATGTGTCAAGGAGTTATGGTGAAATGTAAAGTTAAATTAGGCTTAAATTTTTATGAATTTCAAGGCAATTCATTTGGTTAGGTTTTATGAATTTTAATATTATTATTATTTTTGGCTATCCTCATTTTATATACTATACTTTATACTTATTACATATACAAAGGATTTACTCATTAATTCTCCAAAAATTATTTTTCCTAAACATTTACGTACATTAATTAATCTCGGCAATCACGTACATAAACGCCAATTACGTACATACCATATATTCTAGTATATATTTTTACCGGGTTACAGATTATCATGTACGTACCCTATATACTATATACATACGTATGAATATAATTATCCCGATCAGTACACTTATACGGTTACAAATTTTACGTTAGTTACATTTCTCCCCTCCTTAAAAGAAATTTCGTCCTCGAAATTGACCTATTCGAATAATATCGGGTATTTTTCTCTCATCTCATCCTCCAGCTCCCAAGTCATTTCTTCGCGACCGTGATTCTCCCACATCACTTTAACTAGCCTAATTTCCTTGTGCTTTAACTGTTTGACTTGACTATCTAAAATCTGGACTGGTCTTTCTTCATATGTCAAGTCAGGAGTAAGGTTTGGTATGTATGTCTCCACAATTTGGCTAGGCTCTCCAATGCACTTCCTTAGCATACATACATGAAACACATTATGCACACCCGCTAAGGATGATGGTAGCAACAGGCGATATGCCTTATCGCCTACTCGATCCAGTATCTCGAATGGCCCAATGTATCGGGAACTCAATTTTCCTTTCTTTCTAAATCGCAGCACACCTTTCATCGGTGAAACCCTTAAGAACACATAGTCACCGATTTCAAATTCTAGATCCCTTCGTCTCCTGTCGGCGTAGCTTTTCATGCGCTTTGAGCTGTTTTTAATCGTTGACGGATTTTATCCACTGCTTCAGCTGTGTGTAGCACCAACTCTGGTCCCAGTAACTTTCTTTCTCCTACTTCATCCCAATGAACGGGAGATCTACATCGACGTCCGTACAAAGCTTCATATGGAGCCATTCCGATTGAAGCTTGGTAACTATTGTTATATTTCTCCCATTTTCCGGACCAATCTAGAACACATGCTCGCAACATATCTTCTAAAATCTGAATTACTCATTCGGATTGCCCGTCGGTTCATGGATGATAAGCTGTGCTGAAGTTTAGCTTCGTGCCCAAGGCTTTATGCAGACTCTTCCAAAATACAGAAGTGAACCTTGGATCTCGATCAGATACAATTGAGATTGGAATCCCATGTAATCTTACAATCTCATCAATGTACAACCGGGCAAGTCGATTCGGATTATAGGTGGTCTTAACTGGAAGAAAATGGGCTGACTTGGTTAACCTATCCACAATCACCCAAATAGCATCAGATCCCTTCTCCGACCTTGGCAATCCCATAACAAAATCCATAGTTACATGCTCCCATTTCCACTCTGGAATTGCTAGTGGTTTTAACGTTCCCGAAGGTCTTTGATGCTCGCTTTCACTTGTTGACAAATTTGACATCTTGCTACATGATTTGCCACGTCTTTCTTCATTCCAGGCCACCAATAACATTTTCATAAATCCCGATACATTTTTGTGCTTCCTAGGTGTATCGAGTATGGAGATGCATGTGCTTCCCTTAATATCTCTTCCTTCAAGTCCTTTACCAAGGGAACACACAACCTTCCCTTAAATTTGATTACGCCTTTTTCATCCATCGTAAAATTAGACTCTTTCCTAGCCTCTATATTCTGTTTTATTTCTGTCAGCTTTACATCCTTCTGTTGCTCCATCTTGATTCTCTCCTGCAGAGTCGGCTGGACTATCAAAGCTGATATAATATTCTTGTGGCCCATAGGAATCACTTCCAGTTCCAGCCTTTGAAGGTCCCTCGCTATCGGTTGTTGAATTAATCGCATCGGTGCCATCGATTTTCTACTTAAAGCATCGACAACAACGTTGGCTTTTCCTGGGTGGTAGTTGATTATACAGTCATAGTCCTTTACTAGCTCTAACCACCTTCTTTGCCTCATATTCAGCTCCTTTTGTGTGAAGATATATCGTAAGCTTTTGTGATCCGTATATATCTCACACTTTTCTCCGTATAAGTAATGTCTCCATATTTTTAAGGCAAATACTACCGCCGCTAATTCCAGATCATGTGTTGGATAATTCCGTTCGTATTCTTTCAGCTGCTGTGATGCATAGGCTATTACTCTTCCATTCTGCATTAACACCGCTCCTAGCCCATTTTTAGAAGCATCGCTATATACCACGAAGTTTCCACTTTCAGACGGAATGGTTAGCACTGGGGCGGTGACTAGTCTTTGCTTTAATTCTTGAAAACTCTTCTCACAAGCATCCGTCCACTGAAACTTGACATTCTTTTTCATCAAGTTAGTAAGAGGCCTGGCTATCTTAGAGAAGCCCTCCACAAATCTTCGGTAGTAACCAGCTAGCCCTAAGAAACTTCGTACCTCTGTCACGTTCTTTAGGGTAGGCCAGTTTTGGATAGCCTCTACTTTTCTCGGATCTACTGCTATACCCTCTTTTGTCACCACATGTCCAAGAAAAGCAACTTGCTTTAGCCAAAATTCACATTTCTTGAATTTGGCGTACAATTGTTGCTCCCTTAATAGCTGTAAGGTAGCTCTTAAATGTTCCTTATGCTCCTCATGGCTTCGAGAATAAACCAGAATATCATCGATGAATACAATGATAAATTTATCCAAGAATCCTTTAAAGACTCGATTCATCAAGTCCATAAAGGCGGCTGGAGCATTAGTCAATCCAAACGGCATTACCAGGAATTCGTAGTGGCCGTATCTCGTTCTGAAAGCTGTCTTCTTCACATCCTCTGGTCTTACTCTCAGCTGGTGATATCCTGATTGCAGATCTATCTTGGAGAACACCATCGCACCTTGTAATTGGTCGAATAAGTCATCAATTCGGGGCAACGGATACCTATTTTTAATTGTCACCCGATTCAACTCTCGATAGTCAATGCATAACCGCAAACTACCATCCTTCTTCTTCACAAACAGTACTGGAGCTCCCCATGGAGAGGAACTAGGGCATATGAATCCCTTATCCAGTAAATCTTGTAGTTGCACCTTTAACTCCTTCAACTCCACTGGGGCCATCCTGTAGGGAGTCTTAGAAATTGGAGTCGTGCCCGGCTCTAATTCAATCTTAAATTCCACCTCTCTCCGAGTGGCAACGTAGTCAAATTTTCCGGAACACATCTAAATACTCCTGCACAACCTCTATATCTTCCAACTCGACTTTTGCTCTACTTGACTATCCAAGCACATATGCTAGGTACCCTATACACCCTTTTCCTAGCATCTTTCGAGCTTTTACAATTGAGATGATCGGTATTGGTTGAAACTTCATATCGACCTTAAATTCTAACTGCTCACCTCCAAGTAGATTAAAAACTAATCTCTTACCTCGACAATCAATATGGGCACCGTATTTCGATAACCAATCCATTCCTAGAATCAAGTCAAAATCTTGAAGGTCCGAGTACTATCAAATCGCCTCCAAACTCCTATCTTTAATCTGTATTGGACATCTGCTTTTACTAGGCTTGTCGACTCCATATACTCTCCGGAAGGACTACTATCAAATATCCTATCGCTAATGTTTCGGGTTTAATACCTAGGCTTTCTACCAATGTTTTTGATATGAATGAATGAGTAGCACCGTAATCAATCAAAACATAAGTAACCAAGCCAAGGAGTGAGACATTACCACGAATCACCGCCGAGTCCTTCCGGTCAGCCTCCTCTTGAGTCATTGTATACACCCGAGCAGGTACTCTTCCCGGTCCTCGTTTCTGTACTTGGGGACAGTTAGAGGCTATGTGCCCTTGCTTGTGACAGATATAGCAAGTCCTCAAATCCGGTAGACACTCCCCGGTGTGAAACATCCCACATTTATTGCACCGAGGTTGGTTACCCAACATTGGTCTTGGTTGACTACCTGGTAGTAACCTTGGGGTATATGGTGTTGGTCTGACAGCTCGTGCACTTCCTGGACCACCGCTTCGGTTGAAGTTTCTTGGCAAGGCTCGTCTTAATGGCCCAGAGGAAGAAGTTCCAGATTTAAATGTTTGCCTTTTCTGTTGTATCTCCTTTGAAATCTCTTTCTGATCCTCGTCTGCTAGCAGTGCTTTGTCTACCATTTCTGGAAAAGTATTAGCAGCAGACATCCGTACCATGCTCCGGACTCTCGGGTTTAGTCCTGTTAAAAACCGATTCTTTTTCAAGTTTTCATCCTCGGCAATGAATGGAACAAATCGACACCCTTGTTCAAATCTTCGTACATATTCTCCTACCGACATTCCATTTTGCTTCAATTCTAGAAAGTCCTGAATCTTCCTAGCCTTTACATCAGCAGTGAAATACTTGTTGTAAAACATTTCCTTAAACTTCACCCAGGTTAAAGTGGGTACATCAATCGTTACTGCGGCACTTTCCCACCAAAGCGGGCATCTGTGGTTAGCATGAAGATAGCACACGACACTCTTTCATTATCATTGAAGTGTAGATACTCAAATATTGCCTCCAAGGATTTAATCCACTCTTCCGCTTTCATCGGGTTATCACCTCCAGAGAATTCTTGAGGATTCATTTTGCGGAATCTCTCCACTGCGTCATTCCTATGCTGAGGCGAAGGAGGTGGGGGTTGTTGGCGCATAGCCAGAAGTTGTTCCATCTGTTCCATGTGAGTTTGTTGTTGTTGTTGTATTGTCTGTTGTTGTTGCTGCAGTATGTCCAACATACGATTCAACGCATCTTGTTGGTTTACATTATTATCATTGGAGATTCCTTCTCCTCCTCGCACCGTGTTCCTTCTTGGTGGCATGTTTTAGCTTTATACATGTCATGTTATATCTAGGTTAGTTATGATATCGATAACCTTTCATATCATATGCAATATATAACAAAAATCATTCAAATATATATACACGAAAATTTATATATTTTTCATATATATATTAAACATTTCATACAAAATCGGCTTTTATAAGCACATCAACTCCTAAGGGTTTTTGTACCATAATTACAACCAAAAGGGGTATTCCCATTCATATCAAAAGGGTACGGTGGCTACTACATCGTACTATTTCTTAGTAGTGCGGCTCATAGGTCAAAATATACGTATCGGACACGTTGTGGAAGGGCGCGCTCTACCCTCCATCAATCGATAGCATCCACTGATGCAATACGTCCGATCTCACGAGCAATCTCCATAGGTAGACCCCAATTGTACATCATCCTATCGAGGGTCCGTCTAATCTGGATTGGTAAGAAGACTCGGATTATGTTCCAATAGCAATTTCGGTTGATTTGACCCTCCCATACTTCATCCAACAACTGTTGATCCCTTGGTAGGAGAGTCCTGCGTAATGTCATCCGCATATAATCGTGGTTGCAATACTCAATAAAACTGGCATCAGCAAATACTATATGCTGAATCAAATCATGTACTCTAGTCACGTGAGTAACTATGTCCTGATCCGGTGTCATAGCAAGGTTATTTAGTTCCACCCAATAAGCAGCTAGAATGACCCTCTGCCTACGGGTCCTAGCAACCTGGGGTACACGTCGTATATACGGCATCTACAACGCGAATATTTATAATCGTCATTATTTTACTGTGTATAATTGTATAACAACACAAAACATACACAACAATCATATACAGTTATTGAACCAAACAGGAAATAAATCAGAAATTTATTTATTTATTTACCGTCGAAGAATGTACTGGTTCTCGGGCTCATGTGACACCTAGGACTCTACCCAACTTACTAAACCTAAGCTCTGATACCACTAAATGTGACGCCCCCCAGCTCCCTTGCCAGTTACCTAACTGGCGTGACCAGGTTCGCCACACTGTTGGGACTAATGTCCTCTATTTCCTCCATCATAAACAACAAAATACATAGATAACTACATTGTTGAAAACATACGGAATAATTTACAACATCCTTATAACCATTCTATAATTTACAAAATACTCAAAATGCCTAGATATTTAATTTAAAAATTTGGCTCATACCCTTTTTTTTCTACAAACAAAAGATATTCCTATTTTATCGGTGACACATGAGTCTCTTTTAGCGAGAACCAGTAGCATCCTCAAACAGACTTAACCTTACCCTTGCTCGAATAAAAAAATACAATAATGAGAATGAGCCAAAGCTCAGTAAGTAGGGTGATGCACGTGATATGCAATGCTATTATGTTTCCCACATTTTCATCTATTTTTAATCCGAGTACCCTAGGTATATGCAAGTCCGTGCGAACTATCACTCGGTGATCATGTTATCACCTACTGCTCTATTACTTTCTCTCAGTGATCTCAATATCACTTATCGCCGCGAACGGCATTTTCCTCGTTGTAGCACACGGTTAGCGGAATTATCCCTCGCTTAACGGTGTTAGTAAATAGAGCTCGCAATATGGATTCCTTGCTATTACCCATTCCACTCAATTCGGTTATCAAACCGTGTCAATTCAAGACTCAATGATTTCTCTCAAATTAATTTCCCCCAATGCACGTGATGCACGTGATGACATGTTTAATCATATTCAAACAAACTCAGGTACCAATTCTTATTTCTCAAACCATACTCACGGTCCAACTCACACTTGGGATTCACCCATCGTTCACATACCAATCATGGTTCTCATAGCGGGAACACAACCTCCGCTCATTAATATTGCTCATTAATTCCATTACTATTAAGATCTAATTATTTCCATTATTAAAAGAATAAACTTATTTATTTATTTATTTATTTTGTCCAGGCTCATTTCTTTTAATCTTAGCCCATCTATTTTTAAAACCAAGCTTTTTATTTTTTACTTGTAGTCCAAGTCCATTTAATTTATTCTAGGCCCATTAGCTTGATCCAAGTTTATTAACTATATCTTAGTTCAAACTCATTTATTTTAATCCAAGCCCAAATCCATTTGTTTTGATCTAAGTCCACCTTAGTTATAAGTTTAGGTCCATCTTGTTTTAACTTAAACCCATTTAATAGAATCCACATTTTTTTTTCTTTCAAGCCCATATGTTTTAGGTTAAGTCCATGAGTTTATTTCATGCCCACATTCATCTAAATCTAAGCCCACTTAATTTTACATATATATTTTTTTTCTTTTCAACAAAAGTATGCCTACATAACCCATACCAATTTGGCCATAATTCCTTACATATATATCTAACAATTACGAAATTTTAAGGAGAGATATTAGACATATAGCTAAACAACTTTCCTTCTTTGTAGTTTTCCTAAAAATCACTCTAAGATCTCAAAATAACTCATACACAATTTCGGATGGAAAATATTTTTTTCCAGCAGGTATCTATTTGAGCAACCCACTCCATATCAGTCATAACTCCATGTATAGTTTTCTACAAATCACAAAATTTCACAGGGATATAGTAGACATATATATACACAACTTTAAATCTTTGAACCTTTCCTAAAACTCACTCCAAGGTCCCGAAATAATTCACACACCATTTCGGACAGAAAATATTTTTCCAACAGGTATCTATTTGAGCAACCCACACCATATCAGTCATAACTCCATTTCTATTTTTCTAAAAATCACTAAAGTTCACAGGGATGTAGTAGACATATATATACACAACTTTCATTCTTTGTATTTTTCCTAAAACTCACTCCAAGACCCCAAAATAATTCACCTTAATTTCGGGTTTTCCATCCCTAAAAGAAATTCAGACCAAGCACACTTTTCATCATACATGCTTAACCATCCATCATCAAACATCAAGAGTAAAAATAATTACAAAACCATCATAATCACATTTGACATTAATTAAACAACTCATAAAAATAGAAAGCATAAACAAACAAAAATAAAATAAAACCTACTTACTTTAGATTAAGTTTCCCTAAAATCTTTTTAGCTTTTTCCTTGCTTTTCCCTTCTTCTTCTTCCCTTTTTCCCTTCTCTTTCACTCTTTTTTTTTTCTTTTTGTAAAATTTCGGGATGCATAACAAAAATGTCTCCCTCTCCCCCATGTTTGCTTTACTTAAACATCTTTTCCATTTAATGCTTATGCCATGTGTCAATGAGTTATGGTGAAATGTGAAGTTAAATTAGGCTTAAATTTTTATGAATTTCAAGGCAATTCATTTGGTTAGGTTTTATGAATTTTAATATTATTATTATTTTTGGCTATCAACATTTATATACTATACTTTATACTTATTACATATACAAAGGATTTACTAATTAATTCTTCTAAAATTATTTTTCCTAAACATTTACGTACATTAATTAATCCCAGCAATCACGTACATAAACGCCAATTACGTACATACCATATATTCTAGTATACATTTTTACCGGGTTACAGATTATCACGTACGTACCCTATATACTATATACATACGTACAAATATAATTATCCCGATCAGTACACTTATACGGTTACAAATTTTACGTTAGTTACACAACGCGCGGGCAAGTTCGTTCACTAAAAAGCTAAAGGAGATCGGTCGTTCACTGTTTGTTATTGTGGATTGGACAATTGGTCTACTGCTTCACATCTACATGAGCTCAGATTTTTTTTAGTTAGGCTTCTTATTTTTTTTATTGGTATAATAGAAATGACAAAGAAGCAGTTGTGGTCGAGTTGTTGTCTGTGTGTTGGCAGATTCAACGCACGAGAGTTTGATCCACTCAAACAATAAAATTGATTGTGGTTTTCTTTTTTTCCTTTAAAAAATGGATTTTTTAATAACTAAGGTGTTCGGGCCAGATTACACGCGCCACGACTAATCTCCGGATCCACTTTTTTTAAACATTTTTTCCCTATTTTATTTTGCCACTTATATAATTTTTGATGTTTTTTCTCCAACTAAGGTGTTCGGGTCAACTTATGCGCACCAAGATTTTCTCTTCCTAGGTATATATATTTTTTTGTTCCTGGTCAACTCATTTTTTCTTAACATTTTTTCCCACTTATATATTTTTTTATATAATTAGGGTGTCCGGATTAGCTAGCATGCACCATGACTATTATTATTTTATAGAATACCTAAAGGAGATCGCAATTCCAAAAAATGATGAATATGTATATATATATATATATATATATATATATATATATATATTTAAGGCGCTAATATGAAATAAATAGCAAAATATCTAATTAGTCTAGCATATTTATCCGAGAAAAAATCACAAATAGTTATTATCATTATTTTTAAGGCACTAATATGAAATAAATAGCAAAATATATAATTAGTCTAACATATTTATAAATAAAAAATTATGAATAATTATTGTCATTGTTCTGAATGCCTTATCTACAATAATTAGAAATTTTAACACCTAATAATATTTAAAAATAATAAGTAAAATAAATGAAAAAACAAAAATAAATATTATTAGATTTTAAAAAATTATTTGACTTGAAAAAAAAAGAGAGAATAATAAGCCGAACCATTACAAAACACCCAACCACCAACGAATCCCCGGTTGACAATAAAAAATAAAGTAATTCATTTCTAATTAATTTCATCGATTTCATTTTTTTCATCAACCGATTATATAATTGTCAAAACAATTAAGACACACCAAACAATCAATCAATTGCAGTTTTGCAATCTTTGAATTAAATAAATCAACACAAAATAACAATCAACTAGGAATATCCATGTCTAATAGATTTTAGTGGTTGCAATTTTGCTATCTACTGGTTAAATAGTTCATTGCTGTTAAAATAAACCCAATCATCAACAAGTTCGATACAAGAAAAAAAAATTTATTCATTTTATTAATTGCAAATTTATGTCCACCAATTAAATAACTGTCAGGACAATTAAAACACACCTAACAATTAATCAATTATAGTTTTTCAATATGTAAATTACATAAATCGATAAAATATTTAAGCAAGTTCACCTATTAATGAGTTGGCTATAAAATACAATTCACTCATTTTTAATATATTTTATCGATTATAATTTTGAGAGTTATCAATTAGATTATTATCCAAGCACTTAAACTGATAACAACAACTAACTAATTTGACACAGATAAAAAAATACAATAGAATTTAACAATTATAATTTGTTATCTATCAACTAAATAATTCTTTACAGAATAATTAATCTGTTTATTATATAAAAAAATCTAGCGCAATGCCCTTGCACTTGCTGGTGTGTATATATATGGTCATGGACATGTAAATAAATAAATAAAGTATAAAAAGGCAACTGGCTAGGCCGAGCTGGCCAGATGGATAAATGCCCAGGCTGAGCACGGTCCATCTACCAACCGACTCAGCGGGTCAATTTTCCGGTCCATGGCCGCCCAGGTGAAGTCGGTTGGACACATCGGTCAATATGTAGTTCTATGAATGTCAAAATCGTCTTTTCATAAGAAGCGATAAAAGCACCACACATAGCAGATCTCCTTGTGTTTCAATCTATATATACACAAACCCTAGACTTCTCCTCATTCTCTTTATTCAGTCGATCAAAGTTTTCTCGAAAAAAACATACAAGCAAACGGTCTATTAATGGGTTCCAGATCAAAGATTGACAATCCCCACACCGGCGATGGAGCCAGCCCTGGGTTCGTATTTCTATTGATTTGGTTTCTGAGGAAATTGGCGAATCAAATTGATTTGAATCTTTCATGTCCTAATTGCGTTTAATTTGGTGTGCAGGAAGATTTTTATTGGAGGATTGGCGAAAGACACCACTTATGGTGAGTTATCATTGCTTTTATTATTGAAAGTTGAACTGATTAGTTTGTGATTTTTTATGGGGGTGATTGCTGTAGATATTCTAATATTACTGGGTTGTTGAAATTACGGAGCTGGTTGAAATAGATTGACGGGACTTAGATTTTGTGGTGGGTATTTCTTTGTGGGCGAGCTTATGGTTTTTTGTTTATTATATCTACGTAGTCTGTAATTGAATAATGGACAGATTTTTTATAGCTTTTTTTTTAATTTAATTCTGTGATTGTTGAGATTAATGAACTGGCCAGTACAGATTTCACGGAACTGAGCTTTTGTTGGGTGCTGGTTTGTTGTTTTAGGTTTTTCCCTAACATGCTGTATTGAATTAATTGCAGCTACATTTAACAAGCACTTTGGGAAATATGGGGAGATTACTGATTCTGTTATTATGAAGGATCGGTACACAGGTCAACCTAGGGGTTTTGGGTTTATAACTTATGCTGATCCTTCTGTTGTTGACAAGGTTATTGAAGACACTCATGTCATCAATGGAAAACAGGTATATTATCCCTCTTAAAGGTTCCATCATTACTGTATTCCTTAAAGATTACTTTTAAATAGCGTTCTGATATTATTAATTTCTGCCTGGATGCACCTGTTTGTACTTTTGATCAATTCTGTATGATGTGATCAGAGTAATATAGTCTGACCTCATTGTTCAACATCAGTTATTGTGAAGTTTGGTATCATAAATTCAAATTCACCTTGAGGCTAACAAAGGACAATGGAACAGGTCGAGATTAAAAGGACTATTCCTAAAGGTTCTGGGCAGTCAAAGGATTTTAAAACAAAGAAGATTTTTGTTGGTGGGATTCCATCTTCTGTGACTGAAGGTAAGTTCTGCTGATGTGTTTTCTTGACAGGGTGATAGTATGCCATCTGTGTTCCCTATTCACGCGGCACTTCTTTAGACCTTTGCTAATTTGGGATGTTTAATTTTTTCAGATGAGTTTCAGAATTTTTTCTCTAAATATGGGAAGGTGGTGGAACACCAGATTATACGTGATCATGAAACCAACCGTTCACGTGGATTTGGATTTATAATTTTTGACAGTGAAGAAGTTGTTGATGAAATGTTATCCAATGGAAATATGATTGATATGGCTGGTACCCAGGTAAGATTGTTTAAAGTGTTTCCAAGAAAGGAGAATGTAAAAAGATCCTTGTTATGTTGCAATATGCTTTATTGCATTCATTTACTTTTTTCTTGTCATACAATGATTATTTTTCCTCATGTATGTAGTTAAGATTTAGCATTTCTTGCTCTAATATAGCAGTGGAGATCGTTACAGGTATAGATCTCAGGAAAGGTCTCACATTAGTTTGTCTGCTGCGGAGCCTAGGTTAACTAAGTTGCTTTGTTGTAGGTGGAGATCAAGAAAGCTGAACCAAAGAAAGCCTCAAACCCACCATCTGCTCCTTCATACAGTAGCAATACTAGGGGTCGTTCTTTCAATAGTGATAATTATGGTGGATTCAATGGCCCATATGGGGGGTTTGATGGAGGGTTTGGCCCTGGCCCTTATAGGACACCTGGCTTGTCTAGTAGATTCAGTAGTGCATATGGCTATGGTAGTGGTGGTGGGGACTTTGGTGGTGGCTATGGAAATTTTGGAGGGACTAGCCTAGGAGGTTACAGAGCTGAAGCCTCCCTAGGCTATTCTGGTCGCTATCCGCCTTATGGAGGTGGTTTTGGTGGGGGTTATGGTGCTAGTGGCTTAGGAGGATATGGTCGAGGAGGTGAGGGATATGGAAATTATGGAGCTTCTGGTTATACCAGTGCTTATGAATCTGGTCCAGGTACTAGTTATGGAGGAGCTGGTGGGCTTTATGGAAGGGGAGGCTATACTGGCACTAGTCGTTACCATCCTTATGCAAGGTAGAAAGAGCACTTTCATGCAGTTAAGCTTTGCCTAGAAGTTTCAAACAGGTTACTCTAGTTTAAAGCATTGTGGATGGATAGGCACGTTCCACATGTACTAGAAGT
This sequence comes from Salix exigua, assembly GCA_032356905.1. NCBI lineage: Eukaryota > Viridiplantae > Streptophyta > Magnoliopsida > Malpighiales > Salicaceae > Salix > Salix exigua. Next base: position 27,960,744 of record CM063603.1, read on the forward strand.
CTCCTATCACAACAAGTGAGGAAAGCTTTTAAGGAACAGAAGACCTCTTTAATTAGACTATTTCTTCTATTGTATGGTGGCTTAGCAGACTTTAGTTGTTGCTTCACTTAAGTTATTGGTTGTCTTGGTTGCTTGTTGTAGTTGTTTCAGATTGTGTTATAGACTATAGCATCTTGGTTCGGAGTAAGTTGCCATGTCTTGTAAGTTTGATCTAGAGTAGATGTATTTATATATTCATGGCTCTCTCTTTGCATTTGACTAGCAGCCAGACTTCTAACTTTAACATTTATTCTTAGCTTGTTTCTAGAGATGTCTTTGTGGTTAGTACCTGTTTTGCACATGGTTCTGTGGGGCTAGGTGAATCTGTTGATGCCAGTGAGGAAACATAATAGATCATTTTTTATCGATCAAGAATTGACCATAGGTTTCTGCCAAAGAAATGTACAGAGTTTTGTCCTGGATTTAATTATGAAGCAACTTGGGACAAACTTGGTAAGGTAAAAGCTCACAAGAATTCAAAATGACAGGTTCCTCTGTTTTAAATAATGTGAGAAAATAAACTTGCTTGTTGATCTGGTCCGGCTATTTGATCTCTGTTAAAACATCTAGTCTTTGACAATGTTTTGTCCAGCTTTAGATGAAGTCTAGTTTTGTTTATTATCCTCTTAAAGGGAGGCCCTTCATGTTGATTATTTCTTCAATCTTTTTATTGAAAAGCAAGACATCGTTGCTGTCTATAATCGTTAACTGTTGTTATCTTAGCTGGTATCTCTGCAGCAGTTGCCAGTGTGGTGGATTTTTTTAAATGCTCTAAGATCCAAAGCAGTGTTGTGGTCGAGAGGCTAAGCCTCTTTTGTACCCAGATAATTGTGTCGAACAAAATTATGAAGTGTTCTGCTTTTCTCTCCCCTCCCCTGTTTAAGCTTTGAGCCCCACACGTGATGATGGTAAAAGGAAAAGGATGATTGCAGAATATCAACGTGTTACAACGTGAAATGCCAAGATTGTCCTCGCTTTGACTACATGAAAATACAATGTGAACTTTGTAAGGTTGTAAAATCATAAATAATTTTTTTTTCCCATAATGGTTTATACAAAGAGTAATCAATTTTATGGACAGAGATGTGTACTTGCTCTTGCATGATTAATAAATCCTACCATTGAAGACGTGGTTGGTGATGCAGTTCAATGAGAAACATTGAAAACAATGATTTCTTCGCAATTATGCTTTCTTGTTGGCCAGCATTAACTCTAATATGCCTCTTTTAAATTTAGTGATAGTTTTAGCTTCTCTGATGGTTAACTTTGTTTAATTACCTTTAGATACTGTTTGTTATATGAACTAGAATGAATGGATTAACCAATTTGATTTATTTTTATTTTTATAAATCTTGAAATTTGATTCCTTGGTAGATCATATTTTAAACATTTTTTTGTTACACAAGGAACTCATATCGATTTAAGCTTGTTCAAAAGACTGCTTTTTAGGACCTAATACATGGTGTATTAAATTCAAAGTATGTAAAGATATGCTTATAGGATGAGAATTTTCGAAGTTGAGATAATTTTTTCTCCATGTGAAATTACGTGAATTTAACAGCCATGAATGAAGCCTGTGGTCTTAGCAAATTTGCTTATTGCTAGCATAATGCCTATAATGCATGTCTAGGAACGCGGACATGGCTTTGGTGCAACTCAGTCAAATCGTGTTTTAAAAGTGAAAACATCAAAATAGCATGCTTTTCCAGATAAGGCAAGTTTTGCTTGTTATATAATCTTTTCTTAACAAAAATTATGTCTTGTGATTGGGAAAAAAATATATAATGGATACCCGAGGGGGGAGAGAGGAATGAAGAGATAATGGCCAAACTCTAATTGTCACTTCCCGGGTACTGCATGCATATAAAAAAGATTTCTTTGATATAAAAACAACACAAATGGTGGTGATTTTATCTGATTTGCTGTCTGAAGGTGAGTAGCTTACACTTGCTTTTGGGTGACAAGGTTATGATGTCTTAGTGTTGGATTCAACTCGTTGATTTTATAGTTAGTGGTTGAGTTTTATATATAGATTCAACTTGATGAGATAGTGATATCATAACAAGTTTTGATGTATCCCAAGATTTTTTTACATATTTTCTTCCTCGTGCAGTCCATTCTCATTTTCGTTTAAATGTTGTGACTTTCAACCCCGGCAAACTATTTAAAAATTATGTTACTTTATTTAAAAAATGATAATTGTTAACTGCTCAATGAATATCTTATTGGCAAGTGTAGGCGTTCTGACTACTAAATGCTGAAATTATGTTGGAATAACCATAGGCGAATTGCAAATTTGATGCAACTATACTAAATTGGGTTTGAATTTTATGGAGCATTTATTGTATAGGAATTGGAGAAAAACTGTGCTTGTGAAGCTGCGTCAATGAGCATTTGGGTTTCGCTTTTTTTAATTAATTCTATAAAAATAAGCTATAATTATAGAATCGAAATCGAAAAATATAACATAATGTCTCTTATAATTATAAAAATAAGCTATAATTAAAAATAAACTTGCCTATATCTTCCTATGAATCATAAAATCGAAATGCTAATTTTAAATCAGTGCGTACAATTATAGAAATGAGCTATAATTTCTAAGGTCTGTATCTTCAACTATCTTCCAATTAATCTCTGCATTGGCTTTAAAATATAACATAATGTCTCTCCACAACACGGCTTCCATGCAAATGAGCTCTCAAGGTCTGTATCTCACGCTGGACATTAAGAGAGACATTAAAATGTATGAGTTTTTCTTTTTTAAAATTCGTAATGATTTATTTTATAAATATATATAATTTGGTTCTTAAACTTTGCTTCTCTTAAATTGTATCTTTTCTATGCCCAAAATAATCTAGTTTGTATATTCATATTTTTTATTGAAAAACAATCTCACTCGAGGCAAAGCTTGAGTTAAGTACCTAGTTGTTCCCAAAAGATGTGGCTTAAGGGTTCTTTTGCATTTCAAGTTACTTTCCATAGTTATTTTCAAACTATGTTTTGCCTGAAAAACATCAAATGAATGGTTTTTTAAGTGTTTTTCAATAGCTTGATGTGTTAAAAAAAATATCATTTTGATGTTTTTTTCAGATGGAAGTATTTTTGCATAAACAACGTACACTACATTACCGTACACACATTTATCCTCCACTAGAGTTGTGAAACAAGTTCTTTATGTGGAGGATTAAGGTACAATGTTCTCATTTTTTAAGAAAATTTGTGTTGTTTCCATGTTTTAGGTATTTTTCGTGCCTTTTTAATATAAAATTAGAGTCTAATAATAGTATATTTTGTCATAATATGGTTTTGGATTCCTTTAAATTCTCTAATTTTTTATTTTTTTAAGGAAATTTTAAAAAAAACATTTACATCAAAATTTCAAAATAGAAGATGTTTTTAAGTCGCAAACAAGCAAGGAATTAATTTAAAATTGGCCAAAACACCATATGAACATGCAATTTTAAAGTTTTATTGAAGAAAAGAAAAATACAAAATGGATTGAAATGGGTTAAAAATATACAAATTAGATAATTGAGAACCGAAATAACATGGTGGTAAAATTCATGAGTTCAACTTTTTTAATTAAAGAGCCAATTAAAGAGAAAAATAGACTTATATGAAAGTGGATGAAATTTGTAAGATCAATGAGTTAGTTATATAAAAAAAAAATTGCATTTGAAGTTGATTTGACTAATATTAGCCAAAAATGATGAAATTATAAGTATGGGGGAATTAAAAATAATATAGAAGGAATGTGCTTACGTGAAACAATGAGTTTGTAAGAACTAAGGGTGTATTTGGTATTTATTTTGTTTTTGTGGTTAAAATTTAAAAAAAAACAGTTTCATGAAAAATAATTTAGCTTAGCTGCAATTCAAAATAATTTTTAAAGCATTTGATTAAAACTGTGGTTGAGTTTGAGGTTGAAAAAAAAACAGTTTGTGTGTTTAGTTACCAACCTTTTTATATTATTTTTAACTTGTGAAATTACTTTAAAGTGTGTGTGTGTGTGTGTAGTTTTTTAAATATCTAATAATTATAATAATGAAATGATATTAATAATTCAAGTAAATTGGACACTTGTTTTTATTCTCCCATAAAACTAGTTGTAATTTCATCACAAACTATAAATCCATATGTGAAGACTTCTTCGATATTGAAATAACATATAGTAAAATATCATCTGAAACAAAATTAGGATTGCGAGACAAAAATTATATTGTGATCTCCTTCTAATATATTTATTTATATTTTAATTAATATTTAGATTATTTTAATATTAAAAATATAATTTTTTATAAGAAATATAATATATATAATACACAAAAAATACTACTAGACCCCCTCCCTACAATCCTCTCACACAGAAAATATAATAAATAATAAATTAAAAAAATACTCTCAGCCCCCCTCCCTGCAATCCTCTCACACAAAAAATATAATAAATAATAAATTAAAAAAATACTCCCAGCCCCCTGCAGCCCAACAGACGAAATACAAGGAAAACAACAATTTGTTGTTTTCTGTGAAACATAGTTTTTGTTATTTTTAGATGGGACCCAAATGATTTTTTTAACTTCTCTACATTAACCAAACACCCATAACAATAATTTTTTCTACACCTTTGGTCACACCTCACTCCCAAACATCTTATAAAAGAGATAGGAACAATACTCAAACATATTCTAAAAGAGATAGGAACAATATCATTTGGCCATAAGTCCATCCTTTTCCTATCCCTATGTGAACAAAATTTACACAACAGTTTTGGAGAGCATTGTTTCTTTTATATTTTAGCCTAATATTAGAAATCATATTCTCTCTTTCACAGGTCCTATATAAGATAATGAACACACCTATTCCCAACATGTCACTTGCACTCAAAATCAGAATGAAAAACTCAATCAACTCTGAACCTGTTACATAATCAAGCTACAAATCCTCAACCATCAAACCTCTTTTTTAGGTGCAATCTAATACCATTATAAGAAGAAAAAAAATAACATAATCATAACTTTATCTCTATCCATGTCTCTCTCTTATTTCGCTCTAAATTCTTATATTTTTGTTACTCCTCAATCATCAATCCTTTGTCTCCCCTCATTTCACTTCTCATCATTTCTAGTTGAAACCACCTAATCTTAACTATTTATAGCCCACAATCACTACTAAACTACTAGAACCATCTTTTGCTTTTTCTATCATAACCAAATTACACAACAATAGCCATATGGTCCACACCACCACCATTATTAACCACAACACTTTTCTTGTATAATTTCGACCTAAAACAAACCTATCATTTCCTCTTTATTTTCTAACTAATGAAACTTAATATTAACCAACAACACCTACAACAATATGAACTCTAATTAAATAAATCAAATTCACATATAAGAAACTTTGAAATGTGTTCCTTTTACAACGCTGAAAAACTTATGGAAGTCGAGGGAGATTTCACGTTAACGGACACAGGTAATGATTTCTACATGGCAAAATTCGCAAACACAGAGGATAGGGCACATGTGCTGTTTGAAGGACCTTGGATGGTGGTCGACCACTACTTGATCTGTCATATCATGGCAGCCCAATTTTAATCCATTTGAAGCATCAATTGATAAGGTGGTCGTGTGGATTAGACTCCGGATTTAGCTATGGAATATTATGATTCGACGTATTATGGAAGATTGGAGATAAAGTGGGGAAACACTAAAAGTGGACAGAGCTACAATGGTCGGATTGAGGGGAACTTTGCAAGGGTATGCGTAAAGTTAGACCTCACAAAATCGTTGCTAGCAAAGTTTACATTAAGGCGACGAGTTCGTTGTATAATGTATGAAGGTCTGCATATGATTTGCTTTCAATGTGGTCGATATGGCCATAAGAAGGAACTGTGCCCACATTCAACTCCGATTATGCATGAGGAACCAAGAGAGATGGACTTGCTCGCAGTCCCCAATGTCCCACCAATCGGACTGAAGTTGTCGACGCATTTGGAAATTGGATGATTGCGAACGAAGACCTCACTGACGAGTAGAAAAGTGGTGGTTGGGCTAAACAAGACAGAGGGTTTAAGCGGGAATCATGGCAAGATTATGGGCACTAACAAAAACAAATAATACTTGGTGGGCAAGTGAAGGTAGCTTCCCGATATGAGGTGTTAGTGGGGATTGACGAGGAAATGGAAAGTAGGGATGCCATTATAAAAGGAAACAAGAAGGAGTGGAGTCCAGATGGTGGTATTTCGGTCGCAAATGGGGATTTTAAAAGGAAGGAGAGGTCTGGTGGGCCAGGAGATAGAAAGGGACGAAAATGACTCAAGTACTCAAAGTGTAAACCAGGGCCTCCAATTGAATGGGCCATCGGATGGAAGAAAGGAGGAGATTGGTTTGCACCACTCACGCCGAAGGTTGCAAGCCTAGTCTCTGCAAGTGCGGATAAAGGAAAAGATAAAGTAAATTTTAATGGGGTTAGAAAACAAGCTCGGTGGTTATGGACCCACACATGTTTTCACAAAGAGAACACACACACACACGGACAACGGACCATGAAGAGCAAGTCTCGCATAGGCGGGTCATGCGATCCGACCAAGATGTTTCCCGAGGCTCGCCATGCGGACCGAGATGGGCACGTCGGAGGCAACGAACATGCATCAGTCGCCGATGGCGAAAATTAGAGAACCTGCGCCACCGGATGAAAATGAGTGGATGGATGAGGAGGGCCAATGAATGCAGACGAGATGAACATGGAGATCCAAGCTACATCCACAGGAGACATCTTGGTGGAGGAAAGGTTGATTCGGAAATGTACCGTGGTGAAGGAGTAACTTACATGTTGGTAAGAGTTTTATTTTGTGTTAACCTCTTCATGACGTTCTTATTTTGGAATTGTAGAGAGCCGAAAATTTGGGGTTTTGTGCGGTGGTGCATGACTTGAAGAGAGTATATCAATGTAATGTTTTAGCGATTACGGAACCTAGGGTCGAGTGGGATAAGAGTGATAAAATTGTTGAAAAGTTAAAATTTGAAACTAGTTTTAGGGTGGAAGCCGAAGGAATGTCGGGAGGAATATGGATATTATGGAATCAATCAAAAATCAGCATAAAAATATTCGAGTGGCGACGAAGTTCCGGAGTGTTGATGTGTATGTTCTTCCAAGGATTAGGTCGGAACATCATCCTATACTTGTTACGATGGAAGAGTTGCGAGGTAGAGGCGGGAATAATGGAAGTCCATTTCGGTTTGAAGCGGCTTGGTTAAAACACAATGGTTTTGCCGATTTCATAAGGACAAGTCGGATGGCAGAGTGGAGGTTCCGCAAGCTTTGGAGGAGTTGTCAAGCCGGTTGAAAGTATGGAACAGGGATGTGTATGACAATATTTTCCGGAGGAAAAGAAGGTTTTGGCCAGACCGGGAGGGTCCGAAAGCTATAGCATGTAAAGATAATCCGCTTTTATACCGGTTAGAAGAGACCTTGTCGATGGAATACCAACAAATACTTCAAGAAGAGGAAATTCACTGGTACCGAAGTCGCGATGTCAATGGATGTCACTTGGCGATAGAAACACCTCCTACTTTCACATGAAGACTATTATTCAAGACAAAGAAATAAAATAAAGGCGTTGAAGAATGAGCATAATATTTGGGTCCGGAGGAGGAGAAACTAAAAGAAATGGCTAGTTAGTTCTATCGGAAAATATTTGGGATGGGTCGGAGGGGTTACATGATGGTATAAGCCTGGAAAGTCGGTTTCTGCGATCGATCCGATTCATAGAGAGCAACCGGTAAGCCCAATTTCAGACGAGGAGGTTAAGGCAACCATTTTTGGAATGAAACCTTACAAAGCTCCAGGTCCGGATGGCTATCAACCAATATTTTACCAATCTCGGTGGTTTGTGGTTGGCCAATCGGTTTGTAATGTATATTAGAGAGGTGTTTGCGGGTAAGAAAGACATGACTCGGATTAATCACTCTTATTTGGTTCCGATTTGAAAACCCAAGTGCTCGAATATACGCACCAATTCAGGCCCATTGGTCCATGTAATGTGTTTTTCAAAGCGGTAACTAAAGTGATAGTCGGGAGGATGAAAAATCTAATGCCGAATCTAATTAGTGAAGTTCGAGTAGCTTTGTGCTTGGGAGACACATTACGGACAACATCATTATTGCTCAGAAGTGATTCACTCCATGCATAAAATGAAAGGCAAAAGAGGCTTTATGTCCATCAAAGTAGATCTTGAGAAAGCCTATGATCGACTAAGTCGGAATTTTATCGGAGATACGCTTAATGTGGCGGGTTTTCCAAGTGAGCTAGTCAGTATCATTATGCATTGTATCGAATATGCGACCCTGAGTGTATTGTGGAATGAGAATGCTACCCAAACGTTTCGACCCAAAAGAGGTATAAGACAAGGTGACCCTTTATCTCCATACATCTTTGTTTTGTGTTTAGAACGTTTATCGCAGCTTATAAACCGGAGGGTGGAGGAGGATAGCTGGAAGCCATTTAGAGTGAGAAGGAATGGGTTGAAGATTTCTCACTTATGTTTTGCGGATGACATGTTACTGTTCACAGAGGCTAGTCTAGACCAAGTAGAGGGAGTCCTTAATTGTCTTGATATTTTTTATTCATCCGCAGGACAAAAAGTTAGCGCAACAAAAACAAGGATGTTTTTTTCTAAGAATGTGTCATCATCCTTGGCGGAGGCTATTCGTAGAAGGAGTGGTTTTCAGGTCACAACAGATTTGGGGAGGTATCTGGAGTTCCGTTACTTCATCACCGAGTCACCAAACAAACATATCATTATCTGGTAGAGAACATGAAAAAAAGATTAGCTGGGTGGAAAACGAGCACCTTATCACCGGCTGGAAGGATCACGTTATGTAAGGTTGTATTATCCACTATTCCTTTGTATCCCATGCAAGTTGCCGCCATTCCTAAACAAACATGCAAGGAGATAGAGAAAGTTTGCGTAAGGTTTATCCGGGGTCGACGACGAGGAAGGGACAAGATTCATCGAATAAGTTGGAGCACTATTTGTAAACCTAAGGAGAAGGGTGGTTTGGGGCTAAGGAAAATGGAAGCGATGAGCAAGGCGTTTATAATGAAATTGGCTTGGGGAAAGTTGCAGGAAAATAATTTGTGGGTTCAATTTCTAAAAGACAAATATATTAGTTCTCTTATGGGAGGTGGCCAACCGGTGGCAAAGTCTAAGGACTCGGTGTTGTGGAAATCAATATGTAAGGAATGGGCGGTAGTAAATCAGAATGTCAGCTGGAGCTTGGGAAATGGCAGGCAAGTCCTATTCTGGAAAGATAGGTGGTTGGAGAACTATGGGCCACTCATCAATCATCTCATTTCGGGCGGGCCGGTAGAGAATTAGGACAGTACAGTGGCTGAAATGGTGGATAATGGAGGTGATTGGAAATGGGAAGGGTTTGCTCATCTTCTTCCGATGCATATTGTGATGAGTATTGCGGGATACACCCCGCCGGTCAGGAGACGATTGAGGACTCGAGGGTGTGGGACCAGGCTCCGGATGGAAGGATAACAATCAAAACTGCTTATATGGTCTACGAGGAGAGGGGTGACATGGATAGAAATCCGCTGTGGAGAACTATCTGGAAGTGGAAAGGAATGGAGCGTATCAGGGTGTTTCTATGGACTATAACACATAATGCCATTATGACTAATGAAATGAGATGGAGAAGAAGGTTATCTGATAACAAATGTTGTGGGCATTGTGGTACTGAAGTGGAGACGTTAGTTCATGTCTTCAGGGATTGTCCTAAAGCACGAAAGGTTTGGGAGGCATTCGTCAGGATAGGGGAGGGGGAGCTATTTTTCAGCCAAAGTTGGAATGTTTGGCTGATTTCTAACCTATCATCGGAAAATAGACATGGACAATATGGAGAATGGAGACTAGTATTTGGCATAACGTTATGGTATATTTGAAAGGAGAGATGCAATAGAACTTTTGGTGCTGCTCAGAGTAGTTGGTTTGGGACGGCGATGGCTATTAAACGAATGGTAGAAGATAATGGGTTGATACGGATGAGTGAAGGTGGCGGTAGGAGACACGGGAAGGAGGAGGAGCATATAAGCTGGAAGTACCCAAAAGTTGGATGGGTCAAACTTAATACGGATGGTTGCAGTAAAGGTAATCCAGGTGTAGCAGGTGCTGGAGGAGTTCTTCGGGATCATATAGGGGCATGGATAGGAGGTTTTGCTAAAAACATTGGCATGTGTTCGTCGGTGACTGCAGAGCTTTGGGCTATCTATATTGGTTTGCAAAGTACATGGAATAAAGGTTTTAGGAAAATCGTTTTGGAGTCGTACTCCAAGGTTGTTATAGGACTTATTGAGGGAAATAATATGAGGGTGGGTAGAAACTATAACCTGGTGTTGAAGATAAGAGAAATATTGAGAAGGAATTGGGAGGTGGTAATAGTACATGTTTACAGGGAGGCCAATTGTGTGGCTGATTGGTTAGCTAATTTTAGATTAACCAGGGATTTGTTTGATAGGGATTCGGTTATTGTAACAGATCCTCCACCAGGGCTTTATCTTTTGTTGTATTATGACCTGATTGGGTCTACTCTTCCTCGTGTAATTTAGAAGGGCAAGTTCGCCCTGTTTCTTACCCCCAAAAAAATCAAACTAAAGAAGAAAAAGCTTGTGAAATGACTGTCACAACTTAAGTCCAAAAAAAGTAATTTGTGATGCTTTATAACATGGAAAGAAACAATTAAAAATTAAGATTTGGACAAGCCAATATGCTTTCCAATACATTTGATTATTTTTTCCTTAATTTCTTTTGAAACCCAACCCAGCCTAAGCTCTAGGTTATAGATCAATTATACTTTCATTTTTGTCACTTATTAGGATTATAAATTTGAAAAATTAACATGAGCTGACATTGTTTTTTTATTAGTTACATCATTTGAAGTTGTTTGTTTTGAAAAATAAACTTTGTTATTGTTTTTGAGATTTCTTTCTATTAAATAATCCCTAGCTCATGATATTGGTAAGAGGTTTGGTGGGGTGGCCTAGGTTTTTTAGGTCTTTTTTTTTGTTATTCAATTTTATTCTTTAAAATTTATTTATTTTTAAACATAAACATCATTTTTTTCTTGTACTATATTACCCTATTTGTATAATTTTATTCACTAGTTTTATTGGACTCATATAATTTTGTTAGTATTTTTTTATTTATTCTTTTATATTTTGACTTTTAAAGATTGATAATTTTTATTATTATTATTGTGTATGATATGAAATGATTTTTTTATATTAAAAAAACTTGATTTACCGCCGGCAAAACACAACCCCGTATCTAGTTGATGTCTACAATAAAAAAATAGAAAAAAAAGAAGAGCACACATGATTTAAGTGTGTTTGTTTTAATTTCTAATTTGTAACTGTAAGTCTTTCTCCCTCCCCCTTTTTTATTTTTTATTTTTCGTTTTTCTTTTTGTTTTTTCGTTTTCACCGTCATTCTCTCTTAAAGAAATAAAACAAAATAATAAAACAAGGAGAGAAAAACATCAACAACGTAGGAGAAAACGAAAACAACATGAGCAATCGTGGCGGCGGTGGCAGCTCTGTAACGATCCCGAAGAATGTCAGGAAAACAATACAAAGCATAAGGGAAATCACAGGCAAACAACACAGTGATGAGGATATTTACTCTGTTCTTCAAGACTGTGCCATGGATCTTGATGATACTGCACAAAAGCTCCTTTATTTAGGTATATTTCTGAAAACATGCATTAAGGTTTTGTTTTAATGTTCTATTTGTTCGGGCATTAGGGTTTACTGGGTTTCATTTGCTTTTGTTTTTTTTCGCTGTGTTTCTTAGTCTTATGATCTGTTTTGGTTTGTGGGTTTTGGCTACTGTTGTAATAGGGTGTGCTTGGTCGAGGAGAAAAGAGGGAAAAGAGAGCTTTGGGTCTTGTTTATGTGTTATTCTGATTATTGGACTAGTAAAGCTGTGAACTTGGCACTATTTGTTTTCTTGGTTTTAAGAGTGTGCATGGGTGCTAGCTGGTGTTGTTTTCATCCATGGACTTTTTGAACAAGCAAATTAGCACACTTATTAGCATTGTTTAGGGTTTATTTTGGGTCTTTGTTGCTGCTGTTTATTTATTTTCTTTAAAATAAAGACAAGAAAGGGGGAATTTTGAGCAAAGTATTTATTTTTGGATTATGGGTTCTGCTGGAATAGGTTTCCTTGGTTAGGTGGAAATACTCATTAGGTTGATGCATATGCAATTAAAGCTCTAGTTTTCCGAAGTCTGACATTGATATTTTTTTTATTTGTTGCTTGAAAGAATATGGAGGGAGTAAATAAAACAATTTAAAAGTTGATTGACTAATCCTAATTGATAAAGACCCCAGTTGATTTTCTTCTTTTTTCCAAGCAGTTCCTGATAAGTGAAAACCCAATATTCGAGCTTTGATTTGTGTCCTTTCTTTTCCTCTTTGTAGTAACTCAGTGGACCTTTATCGAATTTAATTTTCACAATATTTATGTAGCTTTTGATTGCATGCACATTTTTCTCTAATCTGCACTATCCTTACAAGTTGTGGGACAATTTTAATGTTCAATCTATTGTATTCTTACCCAATGTGATTATCATGACAATCATACCTACCGAATAGTATCAATTAAGTAGTAATTGTTGGCTGGCAGATACATTTCATGAAGTCAAGAGGAAACATGATCGTAGAAAGGGGGTAAGATATATTGTATTGTTCTTTCAGAAATTACAAGTTCTTTTGTTTTTGTTCTTGGTCTGTCCTTTTGGTTTTTTTAGTGAGATCATTTTTTAATTTATTGCTTGTATCATTGCTGATATTGCAGGCTCAAGAAAGAGGGGCGAGGGGAGGTCGAGGAAGTTATTCTGGTAAGAGTTTCTATCCTGATTGAGGAAATTGTCATTTTATGATGTGAAATATTTATGAAACCCAAGTTTGGAAAAACATCCTGGCATGTTTTTCTCTCTGTCCTTGAATTTTTATTTTTATTTTTTATATTTCAATGAGTTGAAAATAAGTGAATTATGATTGTTCATATATGCACTGTAACATATTATCATTGAGTCAAGATGTATGAAATCCCTTTAATGCTTCTTTATGTCTTCAAATATGAAAATCATAACAGAATTTTTTTTATTTCTCTTTTTGTTCATACATTGAAATTTTGTATGGTGTATGTCACCATCTTATCTAGGATCATGGTTTTCATTCTAGTACAGTGAAAATAGAGTGTTGACTTAGAAATTGAGAGATTGCCAGCTGTGATTGTAGACTGATACTCCGGTAAATGATAAACTGCTTGTCAGGTGCTGGTGGTGGGAGGAATGCGGCTTCTCGAAGGGAAAATGGAGTTGATTGCATGTCAGACAGAAATGCTTCAAACTCTTTGCGCTCTATGCAGAAAACAAATAATAATGCAGCGATTCCTGGGACAAAGTAACTACTTTAACAGACATTCATTGCACTATGGCTTATGGCTCTCATGTAAAACTGTTTTCTTACTCTAGCTAATTTCTGTTCAACTGCTACAGGGATTTAACTGCCATATCCCATGGCCCCTCAACTTTATCCAATGGGAGTTCTATTCTTGGACATGGTCCAAAGCCGCCTGCTGCCACAGGTAGTTCAGTTATTGATGTGAAGAAGTTGGATGCCCCTTCCCTACTACCTGCAGCAAGTCCCTCAGCACCTACTGAAACTTCTATCTCTGTAATGCTATCTAAGGAAGGAAAGTCCACATCATTTCTCAATGGCCTCCCAACTTCTACCACTCCAGCATCTGTATCTGGTTCGGTATCTTCGTTTTCAGACCCCATATTAGCCCCATCCTTGACTAGCAATCCTGGTGCTGTTGGTACAATCAAATGTGAAGTAGGTAGCCAGAAGAAAGGTGCCGAACAGAATCATATTCAAGGAAACAAAAAAGTTTCACCTATCGAACCAAAGGCAGCTGAAAAGAATCAGTTGTCTGAATCTCTGCAGCCCTCAACTTTGTCTGCACATGATGATTCTTTTGCTGTCAGGTCTTCTAGTAATGATAGTCATTTGTCAGAAGAGTTGGCTCTGCCTTTAAAAAGTACTGTTATTCCACCTGTTACAAGTTTCATTGTTTAATCCTTATCCTTTTACTTTTGGATTCTGAACAAGCTTTTATATTTTAAGCAGCAGTCTTGTCTGAGGATGCTCAAGCTAAAATCAGTTCCCAGTCACTGCCAGAACCAATCAACACTAGTGGACATGTTAAGTTTCCTAATCATTATAAAGTCCCTGAAGCTTTAAAAAGTGGTTTGATATTTGGAAGCTTTGATACAAATTCTGGATCAGGAAAGGAATATAGCAATGGTGGTTTGACTTTTGGAAGCTTTGATACTAATTCTGGATCAGGAGCAAAATGCAGCAATGGTATTGATGATGCCATTAACTCTATGCATGCTGTTGAACTTGCACATCTGACTGATGAAACTGCCACAGAACCTTCTAGGTTGGTGAGAATTATACCGTGCTCTCTTAATGGTTGCCATGTAAATACATGTCTGAAATAATTGATTTTCTAAAGAAATATTTTTATGTTTCAGTCTGTTTGTGGGATAGGGTGTTGATTATTTTTGTTGGATTGTAAAAATGGAGGCTGTCCAGGGATTGGGTTGGCTAGTCAGGTTATGTGGTTATGCTGCATGTGTGCTCAGTGATCCTATTATTTCATGAGTTTTTGCGCCTATAAAAATCCTCCAGTATTTTATTTTCCTTTTGTTATACCTATGGAATGTTTTGGATCTTGTATGTCATATAACATCTGGGAAATATTTGGAAGTTTTCAGTCCCGGTGATATTTTTTTATTTATTTAAATGCAGCAATGATAGTGGATCAACACCCATGCAAGTTAATCATTCTGATCAACCAGAGTCTCCTCTACATGTGCTTGAGGAGGTATCAATATCAGAGGGCAGTGTTGCACCTAGTGCAGATTCGAGGGCTGTTCAGCAAGAGCAGGATGGGATGTTGATATCAGAAGGCCATCAGAGCTCCACTATTCAAATTGCACCAAACTATGGTTTTGGGATCATGCCACCCATGCAGCCTGCTCACCTTGTACCATTCGCAGGACACGAGACTCAGGCATGGGATGTTTCTCAACCTACAGGCTTTGCTGTAACATTTTTCTCTTGCTCTGTTTCAATTATTTATCAAACTCTGTTTTCTCTTGTCACTATAACTGTTAGAGTAAATTTCTATTGTCAGTCTAGTATTCTTTATCAATATGAGAATATCATGTCAGCTTGGACATGAAAGTTTAGATTATTGAGTCTGTCAGGATTGACCTGCAGACACCAAACCTGGCCATGATTTTTTGGTGAACAATGGGTTAGCTTTATGCAATATGCCCTATGCTCTCAGGATGTTTCTTTTTCCCTTGGAAACAAACTATTAGAGATTGGAGAAGGCTTGTTGTATTTTATTCTGCTCTACACACTACACATACACCCACAACCACATATTTTCTTGTAGGTCTGTGTACGTGTTCAATAAGCCTCAAGGGTTAAGCTTGTTTTCACCTTTCGTTATGTCAGTTTTGCTCTTTTTTTAACTTGATGAATGCATACAATGGTATCAACAAAGATTTCCATCATCTCAAATAGTTTGTTTCCAAGGGAAAAAGAAATATCCTGAGAGGATCTCGGTCATATCTTTTCTCTCTCTTTTCTATAAATAAATTAATTGGTTCTGTTCTTTGTCAAATTGCAGAGTAAGAATTCTATGGCCTCATCTACTCCAAGTCTGAGTCAACAGATGCAGAATTCTGTTGCTGCTTCTCCACATCCACTTCTTTTCAGGCCTCCATATCCTCCTAATTATCTTCAGTATGGACATTACTTCAATCCGTATTTTATGCCACCAATGCATCAATTCTTGAGCCACAATGGGCTCCCTCAACAGCCATCAACTGGCAATGCATATTTTACAGCAGCACCTACTGCTGCTGGTGTCAAGTTGCCTCTTCCACAATTTAAGCCAGGAACGAGTGCTGGAAGCCCAACTCCAATTGCATTCCCAACTTTGTATGGATCATATGGTACTTCCTCTATGGGCTTCAATCCTAGTCCAGCTGTAACCTCTGGAAGCTCCACTGGTAATGATGATCTATCAGCATCTCAGTTGAAGGAAAGAAACATATACACCACAGGACCACTGGTTGGTTTTATGTCTTCTGTTTCATAACTTAGTCTTGCAATATTTCTTTGTTTTTGCTGTGGCAGTATGAGGAGAAATCTATATGATCTTCCTTGCTATCTGCCACATAGTGAATGGTATTTCATGTTTTCAGTTACCAAATCATTGCATTACAGCTATCACTCTTAAGTATCTATTGCATTATTCTCTTCAGAAGCATTTTCTTTTTATCAGACTCCTGGTTTACTTTTATTTTCTGATTAATGGTGCAGAGCGAAGTTTCATCTTGGATTCCTCCACCTGGGCAAGATATATCCAGCTTGCAGCAGCTCAGTTCCTTCTACCACCTTCACCCTCAGGGACAGCACCTCACCTTCTCTCCACAGGCTGGTCTTGCCGCCTTTCCTGCAATTTATCCACCGGTGCAAACAGTGGCTGCACCTTCAACTGTTAATCAACTCACGCAACAGTCTCAGACCATGCCTGCAACTGTTGAACCTGTGGTACCCCCTTCTGGTCCTTACCAGCAGCCTCAACTTACACCGATCAACTGGAACTCCTAACTATTAAGCATATGAAACCTCTATTAATGGCGCCATCTTAATTGCCCGAGACAAGGGAAGCCTCAGAGTGCTTGGAAGTGTACATATGAATGCGGCTGGAAGGTTTAGATCAATGTGATGGGTGGGGAGGGGGTATAGAATGCTGACTCTTTTACTATCAAATTGATAGGCCTGTCTTTTTCTTTCTCTGCTTGATTTGTGCTCGTTCCCCCATCTTTTTCTAGTCTCTCTCCTGGGTCAGGGTGGATTTCTGTTGTGTTTTTGAAGCCTTATTAATTCCATAAGATGATAAAGGAATTTAAGAGGTTGAGCAGTCGGTGGGATTTGCCAATTTTTGCTTTCAGATGTCTCACCTGTAAATTAAATTTTGAGGAATGGTGAATTGTAAAACTTTGATTAGTGCACTGGGATTAGCAGTTGGCACAACATTTTTCCTTAATTGGCATCCCAGTTAGAGGCTGTTGTCGACTCAATCATGTTCCAGGCAAGCAGTAAGCTTTCCTGTCCTGGATTTACCACAGCAGCACCGCAGGATATGCATCAAGTTTTCTTCTTTCAAGAACCCCATCACGCGCCGCCGAATCGCAGATTTGCTGGAGACTCGTATTTTAACAAACAGAACTTAAAAAGAGGCTAAACCCAGAGAATGAAACTCTGAAACTGCTCTGCCGATGGATGCTGTCTCTCTGATATGTTAGCTGTGCCGATCAGGGCTTTCAAATCAATCCATTACTCTTTCTTCCTTTTGGCAACCACTTCTAAATCCTATTTCGGCTGCTCTCACAAAATGCATATTCTAGTTTTAGTAAATCCAAATAAACAGATGGTGCTTTGCTATGAATATAAACACCAAGAGTGAGTTGTATTCAAGTGTTTATTTCTTTGCTTGGAAATATTTTATTTTTTTTAAGAAAATATTTTTTTTATATATTAGTGTATCAAAACAATTTTAAAATATCTATAAAAAGCATTTTTTTTTTAATAAAAACACTTAAATTTTATATATAAAAAAGCTCTCCAACCACAAACAAATTATGACTAAAGCACTTTGATAAATATTTTTTAATCATGCTGTGATAATGTCAAGTCATAGCTAAATTGGTTTGCACGTGAAGGTTGTCTGAGGTTGCATTTTTTTAATTGTAGTGTCATTTTTTATTTTAGAAAAATAAGGGGTGAACGATACTTTTTCTTCTTCTTCTTGGGGTGGACAATACGCTTAATCATTAATACAAAAAAGGGTTTTCTATGGTAATGATCCGTTTACAAAGTATGATTGTGGTGTTTTTTGAATGGTTTTTTTTTTTAAAAAAGTATCAAAATAATATATATTTTTTCTATTTTTTAAAGATAATTTTTGACATCAGTATATGAAAATAATCTAAAAATAAAAAATAATTTAAAATAAAAATAAAAAAAATCATTTTTTTCAAAAACATTTTTGAAATGTAATGTTAAAGACTTAATCATTAGTTTTAACATGATTTTTATATAAAGTTTAATAATATTTTTTCAGTTGTTGTGTATATAATATGAAGATAATAATAATAATACTAACAATAAAGTGTTAATGAAAATCCATTTCAAGTCTTCTTTTTTTATTCTTAATTCATAAATAGATTTTGAACATGATTTAATTATATTTATAATTTTTTTAGATTTCAATCACACATACAATAGACATACTATTTTGATATTTTTTTTTATTAACTTTTGTAACCATCATAGAAAAAATAACTCTAGTTAAAAACCTTGCATTTGGTAAGATAAACAAGACATTAATGAAAACGATGATGTGTTCTAAGAAAAAAAAACAACTGTGTATTTAGATTCAAGAACAATGACAAATAATTTTCTGGTAGCTGAATATTTGCGGCCATACAGACCAGTCTTTACTGTACAATTACACCAAGAGCCGAAACCAAAATTCCTGAGGTAGAAGGTACAAGCGAATCAAGCAGCATTTGCCGTGCCAGCTTCATCTCTGGCAGTGGTTTCAGATATTGGCTTAGGTTTTGATAATGGCAGCGTTTGTGTCTGAAGCTGGAAAATCAGTTTTTCACGGGACTCCTGCAAGTTTAGCGACGTGTAAACTGACATTCCGGCGAGAGCTGTGAGGGCCCCGCAGATGCTTACAAACCCAGGATCCGAACCAAAAATTAGAAAACCTCCAAGCAGGATCACACAAGACTTGAACTGTCCGAGAACAACATGAGATGTTGCAGAGGTTGCCCTGAATGAAAAGAATGAGAAACACAACCAGCTCTAAACATGTTGGATAGACAAGGAGTGATGAGATTCTCACCCAAGTGCCAAAGCCCCAGACCATTGTAGGAGAAAACCAAGGAGAGCTGTCAGAAAAATTGCAGATGAGCTGTAGAGATCCCACCTGAATGATAACACTCCTGGTGGATCTAAGCATGGCATCAAAGCTACTAAGAAAAAAACTGTTACAGGCGTTGTCTTCCACATCAACCTGCAAAAAAATTAAGGAATCTTGTCAAGGAACCATCTCACCTAAATCTCAAGCTGTTCTCCAGAATATGATTTATATTATTCTCTAACATCCACTTCAAGTGAAAGTCTTTTGGGCTTGAAATTTGCACTGACTCACACTACCTTGTGCTTAATTTTTGTTAATTAGAATAAGAGTGGTGAAATTCGAACTCGTGATCGTTGGGTCAAAAAGACTTTGATATCATATCAATAAATAATCTTACCTAAAAATTTAAACTATCGGATAATACCCCATAATATAATTTATATTATTATCTAACAAATCTCACTCTTGTTATATCAAGTTTGAGACTGATTGCTTAATCTAGTTTGCGAAAGCAGAACAGGATTTCATTTACTTACCCAAGAGCAGTCCAGTTCGCTTGTTGTTGCAGATCAGACCACAGAATTTTATTTATTGAGCTTGGAACTATCCATGCAATTGCAATGCAAGCACCGAAGAAGTTGAACTCCAAATCTTTCACTGTTGCGACAGCCACACCTCCTGAGACAACAACCAAAGCCAAAACCTGCAGAATTACCTCGGCCATTGCTGGCCATGTTCATTCAACTATCTGTATTTTCAAAAAGAATACGTTGAAATCTTTTTAAGGGAATTGAAGTTCAGAACGGTGACCTTCTTGTAGGAAATTGTTTTCCTAAAGATAACGAACTCTGCAAGAACAATGGAAGGAGTGACTGCAATTTTAGACATCTGATAGAAACCAACACTGCACAGAAGCTCAAGATTAAGGAAACAGGACCCCGCCACCAGTTGCTTTATAAAAGAGATTTTTGAAGCCTACACACAAACCTGTTCTGGTTTAGACTGGCATTGGCAAGACCGGATGCAAAGGCCATGACAACGCCCAATGAGAACAGAGGAGCGAAAGGAGTGGTTTTCGAGGGAGGGGAAACTGGAAGCAACGACGATGCTCTAAGAATTCCAAGAAGAATCCATGAAGTGGAATAGTGGATTAATGTGAGGAAGATTGGGAAATTAAACCCAACTTTCTTCATCACCTGTACGTAATCATATAACCCCATATGAGATTTCTCTGAGAACAGTTCATCCTAAGAAAAACTTCCCACCACTGGGATCCTATTCCTTCAATAAAATGGCATGAAACGGAAAGAACAAACAGCCAAATAAAAGTATAAACACAACGGAAGCAGGGCTAAAGTTTCAGAACCAAGCAGCATCTGAGACTAGTTCCTTCAATGCCAACAAGAACCTAAGCATGATGTATGTGGGGTCTTGGCTTAGCAGAGGGAACAAGTCCCTCCGGTGATTTATCTATCCATTGGGCTTGCAGGATGTTTAGTAGATTCGGGAATAGGGATTAGTTGAGGTGCACGTAAGTTTACCGGACACTCCGGTTATCAAAAAAATACCTCATCTGACAAAAGATCTGAATTTTCTTTAAATCAAGAAGTAGCTGGTGCTGGAGCTCAATAACTAATTCAAACTGCTAAACTCGCTAACACGAACAAACTATCACATCCACAGATAACAAAGTAAGGAAAGACTTTAACCAATTTGTTTGCCATGATAACCCCCACAGCAGCCATGAAATTGAAGGTCATTGCCACAACTGGTCCACAAAACCGTTGTTGCTGGCGCTTAGCTCCTTCTGAAGTACGAATATCATTGTAAAGAGAACCTCGAAGTTCTTCCAATGCTCGACCTGATAATTAATTAGAGCACAAGAAGTAAGAAATCCATAAGCAAGAGGGACAGAGTCATGAACAATTGTAACTAAAAAGTTCTGGGCGTTTTTTTGCCTCCTTGAAATGCAAACAATTGGATGTATAAACAAAGTTTGCAAAACTGTTTCTTATCCTTTTTGTGTTCCCCTGTGCTAAATTCTAAAGCATCTACAGCATATGCAAGTGGAATTTGACCATTATATATAGCCAAAAATGTATCAAACCAGCTTTCCGTGAAATTCAATCACACGACATGGAGCATTGAAATACGTGAGGAATTGAGCTGGATACGTAAAACCTACGTTAGTTATCAAAATAGGGAGAAAAAGAGAGGCAGTTTCGGAAACCGAAAAGCTTATCAATGGCCAATGACAGCAGCAGCAGCAGTTTCGACTGAAAAATGAGATATGCAAACTGAGAAATTATATTATGTAAGCCATTAACAGATCACCCGAGCAATACGT
Source organism: Salix exigua (assembly GCA_032356905.1). Lineage (NCBI taxonomy): Eukaryota > Viridiplantae > Streptophyta > Magnoliopsida > Malpighiales > Salicaceae > Salix > Salix exigua. Next base: position 27,982,226 of record CM063603.1, read on the forward strand.
TATTGAATGATCCGAAGAGAAGAAGAGAGAACATGAGCCACAGATGAAAGAAGGAGAATAATAAAATGATCCTGTGATCCTCAAAACCGTGCTGATCTATGAATCCCATTATCATTTCAGTGCAAGAAAACTCATACGTCGTGAGAGAATAATAAAATGAGGCCATCACACACAAACAGAGAGAGAGAGAGAGAGAGGATTCATTTTTTTGTGGATCAAAACCTGCTTCTCCTGCATCACTGTCTTTCCTCTTGATGAACCTCCTCGCATTATTGCCCAGCAATGAATCAAGCAAACCCATGAGAATCAGGTAAATGACTGGCCGTCGATGTTTGTCACAGACGATGTTTGTCACCTTTTCAAGTTGTTAGATTCTGGTTGAGTTAAATATTCAGCAGATGCAAACTTTATTTCATACGAGTAAATTGCACTGCTTTCATTGGCCGTCGCTCCACTCATAACTATATTAGTACGAGAATTTTTTTTATAATGTTATAAATTTAGGAAAAATAATAAATTTGGGTAAATTTTTTTATAAAGCACAAGTTTGAAATAAAATATATAAATTCTAAATCGGCATAGATTTATTTGTTTAATATTTTAAACGAAATTGAATGATATTTTTTTTAAAAAAATAATAATGTGAAGCAACACATTTTTTTAAAAATAAGAAAAAAATAAAAGATACCATTGAGTTACCAAATTTTTTTCAAATCTCTAATACGGGATATAAGATCTGAAAATACTATACATGGAGAAGTTGCAAAACTCAATTCTTATACAACATCAAATGATGAATTATTTCAATTAATATTTTCATTGTTATTATGATTATTGTTAAATTGTCATAATCATTATAACTACCACTATTACCATTACTATAAATAATTAATTTCTAATTATTATTGAAATTACTATTATTGCCACCATCATTGTTGTTGTTATCGTCGTCGTCATCACAATAATTTTTACCAGTTAGAGCATTACCATCACAGCTATAACTAATATCACAATTATTTTTATTTCTATTATTACCATTATTATTATTAGTGTAATTATTCAGTTATTATTAGTAGTAGTACCACTATCACCACCACTATTGTCATCATGATTATGACCATTATTATGATTACTAACACTGTTATTGTTATTAATATCATTAAAATTATCATTAGTGCTATTATAATTATTAATATCATTATTATAATTATTTTTGTTATTATCGATATTCTTAATATAATTTTATGAGCTATTGTTATTATTATTAATATCACAATCATAATTGTTAAGCACTACAACCATTATAATAAATTATTATTGTTATCATCATAATCATTAGTAACATCATTATTATTATCATGACTGTAACAACTAAAATTATTATTATTATTACTGTCTAAACAATGAAAATTACTAAATTATTCTAAGAAAATACAATAAAAAACCCAAAAACTTTAACAAAAAAGAAGGCAAGAAAATAATAATAGAAACAATCACGAAAATTATTATTATTATTGTATAAACAATAAAAATCATAAAAGTATTCTGAAAAAATAAAATAAAAAATCCAAAAACATTAACAAAAGAGCAAACAAAAAAAAAAGACAAAACTAAAAAAATATTATTAGCATAAAAAATCATTTGATTTGAAGAAAAATAAAAATATAAAAAAACCAAAAAAAAATATTAAAGAGAAAATTAATAAATATTAATTTTAAAATAATTATCAACATAAATTAAAATTTAAAGACTAACTTGAATAAAAATAAAACCTCAACAAAAGAGAAAATGATAAAAATTAAAAACCAAAACTAAGAGTACAAACACATAAATATGAATAAAAAATAAGGACTCTTTTAGAAGGATAAAAAAATCAAAGGAATTAAAATTAAACTAAAAATGAAAAGAATAACAGCCAAAATGAAAAACATAATACATGATTAATTTTAATTGAAGGAAAAATTGAAACAAATTAAACCTTCTATACCAAAAAATGAAAGGCATTAAAATCAAACTAAAAAAATAAAAGAATGAGGGTCAAAATAAAAAAAATAATCAATTTCAATTGAATGATAAAGTTGAAACAAATCAAAACTTCTATAGAAAAAATTAAGATGAAAAAAATCAAAACCACCATGAGTCGAAGCATGTATATACAGATACATCGTGGTGAAGAGGCCATGGTAACATATCCGGTGAGATGACGGTTAGATATTTTTCACCACAACATAACGCTTCACACACCGTCTATATAAAAACAAAATATCTATAACACCTTTACCCAACGAATGGATTTTTGACTGGGTTCAGGGAAACCGTAGTCTCACTGTTTAAAAAATTAAAAAGATAAAAACACTCTAAAACCCAGTAATTAAATTTTATAAACTAAAAAACATATAGTAATTATACATTACAATTCACAATCAACTATATATGTTCTAGAATTACAGTAATCAAATCACAAGATTTGGAATTTTCTCTTAATAGTTTTCCTTCTACGTTAAGAAAACATCATTTTCACATCATCAAAAGTAACAAACAATGTGCTTTGGTCACCAATTGTAACTCTCTAGGCCATTGTGATAATCTCTTGGCTTTCATTGTCATTAAAAAAGGATATTTCCAATTTTTTATTTTCATTTTCTGTTCCTCTCAACCTCGATTACTAATGTCAATGTTGTTTATTTTCTTCAAGGAGGATTGAAGATTTAAATAATTGAAAAATAAATAGATAGAGGTGATATTTTACCTATTAATCTACTAGCTGGCCCCACAAACGCTGTCGTTTCTTTATATCATGCTTATGTTTGACGACTTGTTAATTTGCTCCGGCATGGAAAAGGCCGATGCACCATTCCATATTGAGTGAAAGTGATATGCCTCCCATCCCACGTCTTGAGATTTTGAGGTGACTGTTTAACGTGGATTTATGATTATTTTTTAAAATGTTTTTATATTAAAATGATTTTAAAATATCAAAACTAAATTTAATTTAATTTAATTTAAAAATAAAAATAATTATTTTTTAAATATTTTGGAAAGGCTGCAACATTGTTTTGTCTCTACAATTGTCACCTTTGCCCTAACAACCAATGGGCTAAAGAGTACAGCATGGTAACATGAGCTTCTCCCTTCACACGTTTTGGAATGCCCTCTAATGCCTACATATGCAAGGAGAGCAATGCTTGTGCTCAAAACATGATTTCTATCATTTTCTTTTTAAATATGACGACTGCTCATGTTACAAATCTATCAGTTAATCTTAAATTCAATAGCAAAACTTTTATTCTATTTTTACAATGTAAATAATGATCATACTCCTAAGGTTACAGAGACATTAAAATAATTTCGGTGAATCTTTTGTGCTTGCAAAATGCAGAAGACATTGGATATAATCCTCCCTCAACCCAGCAAAACATCATTCAGGGCTTGGTTTGAAACTAATAACAGTTCAATCAGGGAAGCCAATACCGGATAACCTTTCTATTCCTTAATCCGGCCAATATATATATTTAGTCTCTCACTTGATCGAATGAATAGATTGGAGATTAATATGTTTAAACAAAATGAAAGAAATGATTGCAAACAAGCAATTACATATTGTTACAACAAGAATTACTTATGGGGTTTCTGCGAGGCGTAGCTCTAGGCACTCATTTTCCTTCACAATGGCATCAAGGTCTGCTTGCAGCTTATCCACATTTAAACTTCGGGATGCCATGGCTTGTAGCTTCTTTTCAAGTTCAGTCATTTCTCTGCTTATTCTATCAGTGGTAAGGGTTTTCCCAGAAATTTTCTCGAAGCATTCGTGTAAGCTAGTGAGGAGCCTATAAGCCTTCCGTCCGACTGGGTCTCTCTTTGCTTCCCTGTGGAAAGATGCTTCATTTAGTAAATCAAGAAAATAAATATTGGGGGAAGACCAAATTTGAAGAGGGTCAAAAAACAAAAAAATTCATACCTAAACACTATTTCATCTAGAACGGCGTATGTTCGATGAAGGCGTTCTTGGATAGAGTTACTCTCCAGCTGAAGCTCCCTAGTTTCTTTTAAGATCCTCTTTATATCAGCATCCTGTTTCTGACTATTTTTTGCAATCTCCTTTATCCGCTCAACATAAGATGTTCTAGATGGAAGTTTTGGCTGCTTCTCAAGATCTGCAGAAAGTTTAGAATGTTCCTCCTCCCTATAGAATTGCAAGAAATCTGCAATAAGAGCATGAAAAGATATTTGTAGAATTCTCTCATTATAATTTTACTTCATAAGCACACCTCTTTGTAATTTCAGACAGCACCAACTGTTTTTCATGCTCAAGTTCTCTCAACTTGAGGAGCTTTTCTTGAGAATCTGGTATGTTTGCATAAAGGGACTCCTCTAGGTTTCTCTTCTTGTCTTCCAGAGGCTTTCTGAAAGCATCCCTGGAATTGATCAAACAAACCAGAAAAATCAAGACCTCAATCACAGGCCAGTAGAGTATTACAATGCTTTTCAAAAACAAGAATCTCCAATTTACAATATCTTATATGTATTCAAGCACCTGACTAAAAGATTTCTTTCCAGAGTGAGATGCGGTATTAATGAAAATCAAGACTTAATAGAACAGAACCATATCTTACCACTGTGATTTCAATTCTGTAATATTGCACCTTTTGGCATCCACTTTCTCTTTAAGCTGCTCAAAGCAGAAGTCAAAAGAATTTTGATCATCAAATGCCATTTCTGCTGCTGCCTTTAACAATTCAAGTTCTTCCTCAAGATGCTGTAATTCTGATGTCTTTGCAGTAACCTCCTCTGTGAGCAGTTTTTCTTCGTTTCTTAATTCTTCTTTCTCAAATATTACCTGATAGAATTACAAATATAAGCAAAAAAATCATCAAAACCTTTTATTTTCAAAACTGTTTTCACAACAATGATATCAATCTTTTCTTTTCTTTTCAAGACTTGTTTCTCCATTCAAATTTATGAATCAGATCAATTTTGTTTCTTGGTTAAACTCATGATTTTTATTACTCTATCCAAATCCACATAATCTCAAATAAGCATATACCATGGATGGCTGCTCTTTAATAGAAATCACTTTCTGAACATCCTTGTCATCTACCGCGGCAGCTGTTTCTTCATTTACAAACAGGTCTCTTCCGGACTTTTCTTCTTGATCAAAAAGTTCTCCTGTAACAAAAGCTGGTGACTTGACCTTGTCGAGATTTAGTCTGCTCAAGCCAATAAAGGGTATGTCTTCATCCTCTGGCACTGCATTATGGAGACTAGGATCTTCCAGCTTTTCTCTCTGATGATTAAGATCTAACCTTCCACCAATATCAGAGCCACCCTCCTTGGTTTTCCCTCTAGCATTCACACCCTTTACCTCAGCTATTTGAACAGCTCGACTCGACTTAGTAAGCCTCTCCAACAAGAATCTAGTCAACTTATGGATGTCATCTTCAGAAGGATAGAGGAGCTGCCGCAAGCAACACAGTTAATCTGCTTTAAGCAAAGTCTTAAAAGAAATAATAAGAGTGGAGCAGCAACGAGAAAGCGGAAGCAGATTCAGGCCAGACCAAACAGTTGGATGGGAGCAACAGAATGACCCCATAATTCTACTCCTATGATTGGATGCAATAAAACCTAAAAATTAATATTTTCATGAATTAGAAGGAGGAGGAAGAGGATCCAGAAACTGAGAAACAATCACAAGCTAACTAACTCATATAACCTTAATAACAAAACAATTAGTGATGAGTTTGATTACCTTAATATAGCTCATGTCTCCAATAAAACCAAGTCGCTTTATAGCTAAACCCATGTCCTCACACATCTTCAGCTTGTCAACCGCCGTATCCGGCAGAGTTGTAGGCAACGAAGCCGTTTGATCTATCAAATTAACACACTGAGCGCAAATGGAGACGAAGGTTTCCGGACTCAAGTCTCCGATCGATGTTACGTTGTCCGGGATCGAAATACCGGCGCTTTCGAGTGAATTTAACAATGTCTGCTTACGAGATTCTGATTCTTCCATCACTCGGTGCTTTTGTTTTCTTTTCTTTTTGGGCTTTGGGATTTGAGGAAGAATCCTAACTTAGGGCGTGTTCATCTTTTTGGGTTTGGAACTCATCTCCATTTTTTGAGTTAATTAATCTAATGTTGCAAAATTAATTTAATTAGTCCTCATAGTTTTAGAAACTATATATTTAAATTTTTTTTGGTATTGCGGTTATTATTGTAGTTGAAATTTAAAAAAAAGAGTTTCAGTTGCGATTTATAACTAAAATTAAAGTGTTTGGTTAAAATTATGGTTGAATTTGAGGTTTAATGAAAAATAATTTCATGTGTTTGATTACCATGTTTTTTATATTGCTGTCAACTTGAAAAATTATATTAAAGGACACACACACACACACACACACACACACACACATATATATATATATATATATATATATATATTGTAGATTAATAATCATAACAATAAAATGTAATTAATAATTCAAGTAAATTAAACACTTGTTTTTATTCTCCCATCAAACTACTTTCAATTTTATCACAAACTAAATCGATACGTGAAGGCCTTTACGATCCTTGGCTATTTAATCGAGGAACAACATTTGGTAAAATATTATCAGTAACAACATCTGCGATCCATACTGAGTTTCGGGATTTCTACTACATGTTGTAGAGATAATTCCAACGCCAAATTCAATTGCAAGTTTTAATTCATAATCAATCGAAAAGCAAAAGGGTTGTAGAGTGAAACAAAGTCACGCACCTTTTCCTTTCATCAGGACTGATCTCTTTTTACATTTTTTTTATTTTTTTAAATATAGTTTTTAAATTTTTTATTTTAAAAAATTAGACTCGGTCTGATCCAACTAAATAGGTCAGCACAACCAAGTTGGCCCAAAAGACTTACTCTGTTGGACTTGGGATGGATCGAGAGCAAGGCAAGCCTAAGGGCATCTCCAGCGGCAGGAGGCATCCGGGAAGCCAAAGCCAATGCCAAAAATTCAAATATCTGGCTTTTTTGGGTTGATTTTCGTCTCCAACGGGAGGAGCTAAATGAAGAGCCAAAATGGCTTCTTCATTTTCTGGAGGCATCCGAGAGCTATTCCCACATATCAAAACCTGCAGAGACAAATAAAAATGACCGTTGAAATAGATCCGCTGGCCATGCTACAATAAAAACCCAAAGAACAAAGAAATTGAAACACACAACCGATTCAACAAAGCAACATCAACCCAGAATTCAACAATTTTACACCCATCAACACAAAGAATCCACGAATTAAAAATTGAAAAACATTTGATTTTGCATCCAATCCGAATTAGAAAAGTTGGCAGAAAATACCTTCATCAAAGTTCAAAATCCAACGAAGCGGATTGCATCTTCGAGTCTTGTCAAACCTTACGCCCTGAATCTTCGGTTTGTTTTCTTAAATTGATATATTTTTGTTAAGAAATAAAGAAAGATGAAGAAGGGAGGAAGGAGACCATGCATCGGTGACTTAAAAGGAAATGAAGGGAAAAACAAAATACATGAAAAACAAAAGCAGAAATAAAGAAAGATGAAGAAGGGAATATGTTTGTCTTTGTAAAGGAGATGGATCGAAGGGAAGGGTTGATGATTGATCGAGAGAGAGACAAGAGGGGGTTGGCGGTCGGGAGAAGAAAAGAAATGGAGTAGAGTTTTTAGCTTTAAGTTTGAGATGGGGAATGGACGGGTGGGTGGGTATTTATGTTAATTATTATTATATTATAATAATTAGTATTATATAATTAGTATTATTAATTATAATAATGGTTAGCATAAAAGAAAATAGGGGTATTAATTTGATTGAATTATTTGTAATGAGATGTATTTTAATTAATTATGTTTGAACTTATTGGTTATTTGTTAATGTGTTCATTTTTTTTTAAGTTTTTCTTACACTCAAAGAGAATAAGTAATATTAATTAACTTCAAATACAACAATCATAAAAAAGCATACAAATTACTTGAAAAACATATAATAAGTAGCTTAAATTTCCAATTTCAAATATTGCGGGTCTTTTAATTATATTTAAATTTATTTTTTTAATTTAAATAAAATTAAAAAATTAATTATATTGTTGGAGGTTTTTTTAAAAGAAATTATTTAGCCTACTCTTATTAATTATATAATTAATTGCATAATTAAATTATATACAAAATAATTGCATTACATTAAAATAGTAATATAAAAAAAAATAACTCTCTAAAATGCCTTTTACCATTAAAATGCACATCAACAAAAAAAAACTATATATACACTATTCAAACATTCATTTTAAAGATTTGACTCTCCAAAATGCCTACTCCCACCACTGGAGATGCTCTAAGAGTTAAAAAAAGAAAACAATGTGCTGCAATGTTCATGGAACATGTGAACAATAGCAGGGTGGTTGGCCTATAGTGACGAGAGACTCACTTATCGATAACGCTGGGTAGAGGAGGTTGAAATGATTCTTTCTGTGGTGGTGTCGTTGGAAATGGTGATCTGTGGTGGTCGGGAGGAGCGTTGGAAGCTTGTTGTCGTCGCCACTTCTACTCTAGGGCTTGCTGCTGTTGCTGGAGGTCACGACGGAGCTTCTAGCATTGAGAAGAACCTACAAGTGCTGAGGGGAATGATGGTGGTGCTCTCCGGGAGTTGTCACTGACTGTGGAGAGAGAGAGACTCCCGAATGACTATGGCGAAGCGCAAGGCAAGTGACTCATATATTTTCTTACTGTAAATCAATTTTTCACTTGTTTTGTTTACATGTGGCTTCATATATTTTTTGTTTACATGATATTAGATCTGAAATATCATACATAGAAAAGTTGCAAAAGTCAATTTTCAACCAATACAACATCGACTAATGAATTATGTCGATTATTATTTTGATTGTTAAATTATCACAATCATTATAGCTTCTATTATAACCATTATTGTAAATAATTCATATTCTAATTATTATTGACAATACTATCGTTGTCACCATTATTATTGTTATTATCGTTGTCAATATTATGACAATAATTGTTAAGATAATCGATTAATTATTATTATTGATATCATTATTATAATTAATTTTTTCATTATTGATATTCTTCATATTATTTTATGAGTTACTGTTATTGTTATCATCAAAACCATAATTATCAACATTATAAACAATATAACCATCACATTAAATTACTATTTCTATTATCATTATGATTAATAATGTCACTATTATTATCATGATTATAAAACCTAAAATGATTATTACTATTACTGCTAAAACAATAAAATTATCAAATTACCTCCAGGAATTAAAAAAACTCCAAAAACTTTAGCAAAAGAGCAAGCAAGAAAAAAAAACTAAAATTATTATTATTATCATTGTGTAAATAATGGAAATTTGCAAAATTACCCTAAAGAATAAAAAACACTAAGATTTTTAACAAAAGAGAAAAAAATAAAATAAATGAAAAAAAATCAATAAATATTATTAGATTAGAAAATATCATTTGAGTTGAAGAACAAATAAAAATGAACAAAACCTCAACAAAAGAGAAAAGAAAAGCAAAAAAAAAAACCAAAACCAAAACCAAAACTAAGAGCATATACATTTAAACATGAAAAAAAGGAAAACAACTTTTTTAATTAAAAAAATAATCATTAAACTTATCATTATTATTGCGTAATAAAATATAAACCATGAAGTTATCTTGAAGAATAAAAAAACCAAAAACTTTAACAAAAGAGAATAAATAAACAAAACAAAATCAAAATAAATACTATGAAAGTACAAAAATTATATGATATGAAGAAGAAATAAAAGTAACAAGAAAAAAAAGAAGAAATATCAATTTAAATTGATCGTCAACATAAATTCAAATTTAGAGACTAAACTGAACAAAAACGAAAGAAAATGACAGAAATGAAAAACCAAATTTCAAAGCATAACACATAAGTATGGACAAATAATAATAATTGTCCAAGAAGGATTGAAAAAATTAAAGAAAAGAAAATCAAACTAAAAATTAAAAGAATAAGGACCAAAATAAAAAAATAATATATATAATCACTCTCAATTGGATGACAAAATTGTAACAAATTCAAACCCTGAGGATGAAGAAAATAAATGGAATTTAAAAGAAAAGACAATAGAAAGAATAGGGGTCAAAATAAAAATAGCATATATGATCAATTTCAATAGGAGAAAAAAATTGAACAAATAAAAAAATGTAGACCGAAAAATTAAAGGAAATAAATAAAAAACAATAAGGGTTGAAATGAAAAATAATATATATAGTTAGTTTCAATTAAAAGGTAAAATTGAAGAAAAAAAACCAAAACTTCTATAGAAGCAATAAGAGCATAAGACAAAATAAAAAGATGAGGGTTTGAAATATATTTTGGTGTTGTAGGAGAGAGAAAAGGCTTAAAAAACCCAAAATCGACCACTGACAATCGTACACACACCGTCTATCGACATGCACACATGGAGACACGGTGATCAGGCATTTTCCTAAGCCTCTGTACACAAAATGCGCAACCTAAAATGCGTGTTATGGAGGCAACTAAAGGTGAATCCAACAAATGTGTCAAGAGGTAAGTAATAAAAAAACAAACAAACATGTAACTACCTAAACACCTCCTGACCTTAGATGATAACGAAGAAATTCTGCCCCAATCCTCAGTGTTTTGAGGTTATTTTAGTAGTTCTACTATTCACCCAAACATAAAAAACCAAATATACCATCATCGTTACTGTTTTTGCCCCATCTGAGGGTAAGAAAGTGAATTTACTGTCCATGGTAAATGCATAAAACCAAAAATACCCTTGACTCTTCTTCGTTTTGTTGTCTGCTTCCAAGGGTAAATTAGTAGTTTTACTGTGCAAAAATGTATTAAAAAATGAAAAAACCCTCCAATAATTAGATAATGTCAATCGGTCCCTAGAAAAAGCTGAAAATACTCGTAAGATCAAGAGTTAAATTTTAATGCACTAAAGGGTAAAAATATAATTATATTATTATAATCCACAATAATCTGAGTCTAATGCTACAATGTTTAAGTGACGCAGTTTAACTTCTTTTTTAATTGTCTTTGTATTGAGATAATATTGATATTCTAAAATTGAGTGCAGGCAACACAAGTAATTTGCTTCTTTTTTTGTGTGAGCTTTTTAAATTACAATACTACCTTTTAAAAAAATCATTTTTTCTCCTTATCATTATAGTTAGTTTCGTATTTTAACATCTTTAGTGCACAATAAAAATACTTACTTGCCCTTGGAAGCAAGTAAAAGAAACAAACAAACAAATAAAGGGCCATTTCATAACATCAAATTATGTTGCAAAGTAAAATGACTTTTGCTTCATTTATACCAAATAATTTAGCTCTCAGATTAAAGGGTATTTTGTCAATTTATTCAAGTTTTTTTATATAATTAAGGGTGAAGTTATTCAAGTATTTTTGAAAAAAAAAACTAACATGTGTTAGGGATCTAGAAGTTGGTCCATTGTATTAAACAGCGCGTTGAAACGACAAAAAAAGTTGTTTCAAGGGTGACATCAACTTTTTCTTGGTGCCTACTCCTTGGATATGTGGCACGTACACCGATAGGATCTTTGATTTGTCAATAACAACAATTTTTTTTGTTTTTTTTCTTTTCTCTCTTCCTCAGATTTTGCTCCCTCCCATCTGATTTTCCAAGTCAACCCTAAAACTTGTATTTTTTTAACCTAGTCCCTCTTCTTTTGATTTTATGTTTTTTTTTAAATAATTCATTGCAATAGTTAGTTGTTTTAATTTCATGATCATTGATTTTTTTTTTCAAATTTTGTCCTTGATTTTTTCGATCATTTTTTTCTAGGTTGAGATAATTTTTAGAATTGCATTTTTTTGCGATGCCACCCTCTTTATTTTTTTCCTAATACATTTAATATTTATGTTTATAATATTTTTTCTTTGCATTATTTTCAAAATTAAAATTGTTTTACACAATTTAATTCTTCAACATTTAATTGGCTGGGATTTGACTTTCATTTAGCCCATGTCTAAGGCTTTAGAAATTATATTGGCTTCATGATGTTTTTGTAATATAGCATTGTTTTATTTAATCATTTTTAAAAGCTAATATTTTTTAATCTCACCCTTCAATGTTTATTAGATGTGACATTGACTTTTCAACAATCTTTTTTTTTCTTTTTCTTGAGTGTAATAATGGTGGCTTATTTGTTTTGGTTGATTATTGATGACTATTTTTTTTTATTATTTGTATGCTATTTTTGCATGTACTTTAAATTAGATTATTAGACTACCTAGTTTTATTAGATGTAGTCAAGTTGATGGCTTCAATATCTTTTTTTTTTCTTGCTTTTTCATAAATTAATTTTCCCAGAAAACATGTTAGCAACACTTTTATCAATTAAAAAATGATCCGATCAGTAAAATAGGACGAACAATTATCTAAATAATATCTATTACTATTTATATTTAAACCCAACTAGTTTTGAAATAATAGGATTGTTTGAAGAACTTTGTCTCAAGTCACTCATAATACCATTTGTGTTCGTGTGTGATTGACCACTCTCTTCGAATCGTTTTCTTTCTCTTGGATTTGAGTTTTTATAAATATTCATTTTAATTTTGCCATCTTATGTTTATATTATAACGACTTCAACTCCATTTTGAGTGCTTTAAATTTGAAACCTGCAGAAAAAACAAAAATGTTTCTGATTAGATTCTTAAAAATACCAAATATATTTTCAAAATCATTAATAAATAATACTCACTGCACATGCATCGCTCAAATTTCTCTACATTTTTCTTGGTCTACCTAGCTCGATTCATATGGTGGTTATATATTTTTAAGAAACTATATATCTTATCTGAAAACTTAAATTTTTAGATAAGATCCCATAATATAATTTATATTATTCTTTAACATGTCATTTCAAGTGAAAATTTTTTGAGGCTTGAAACTTTTAAAAGTCCACACTATTTTGTGCTTGATTTTTATCAAATAAAATGAGGGTGATGAGATTTGAACTCGTGGCCGCTGCGTCGACAAGACTCTGATGTCATGTTAAATAATTAAACGAAACCCCAAAATATGATTTATATTATTCTTTATATATATATATCAAAAAAATAAAAGCAAAGGAGAAGCATTGTTACGTGTTCTTGGAACCCTGGTAATATATTGAAACAAAAAATGAAGGGGAAAGAGAGGTAGGCAAAATGGTTGGGGAGACATGCAGGAAGATAAAGAAGAGAGGCTCTTCTACTTTCTAGTCTTGAGTTTAGGCATTGAAAGCATGTGGCCTACCAAACAAAACCTTTCCTCACTATATAGGCAAGCTTTTGGTTCATTACGGTTGATTCACTTAACATTGCAGATTTTGATTCACAAGATATTAGCTAGAAATAGATACAGAGCTCGTAGTTCTTAGCGTAGTATATGAGCCATGGAAACTAAACGAGAGGAAGAAATTGAGGACATGGCACCTTCCCCTCCAACAATGGGGTCGATGCAGATCGCAGGGAGCAATGGGTTTGGCCACAGCATAGATTTCATGTCCCAAGCCTACGTTAGAAACAGGTATTCTGAGATTGATATTGAGGAAGATTGCTTGACCATGAACAAAGACCGCCCTCTTCCAATATTTCTCAAGGTGCCAATCTTATCTTTCTCATCCTTGTCTTGAATTTTTGTTTTTTCTGAAGAACGCAGACCAGTTTCTCATTATTAGCAGTATTTTTTAGTTTTCAAGTGGTCTCTGATAACTTTTGAGATATTGTTGTCTATTTTATCTAAAAATTTAAGCTGATAGGTAAGATTCAGAATATAATTTATATTACTCTCTAATACATCTCTTCAAGTGTATATAATGTATATTATTCTCTAATACACTTCCTCAAGTGAAAGTTCTATGAGTTTGAAACTTGCACACAAATCTACTCTACTTTGTGTTTGATTTTTATCAAATAAAATGAGGGTGATGAGATTCGGACTCAAATTCTATAAACTCTGATACCACGTTAAAGAATCATTTCACTTAAAAAATTAAATTATTAAATAAAACCCAAAATATTATTTATATTGTTCTTTAAGAGCATCTATTCATATTCATATTGCAGTTTGAAGATGTGGAGTATAAGGTGAGGAATAGCACAGTTTCCTCTGCGAACCCAGTGAAGGCAGTGGTTTCAAAGGTAGCCTCACAGTTCAGCTTGGATCAAGATAACCACAAGAAAATCTTGAAGGGAATAACAGGAAGTGTCTGCCCTGGCGAAATCCTTGCTCTGATGGGTCCTTCTGGCAGTGGTAAAACAACCTTGTTGAAGATAATAGGAGGAAGATTGAGTGAAAATGTGAAAGGAACGATAACATACGATGACATTGCTTATAATGCGTTCATTAAGAGAAGGTTAGCAAACTTTACAGAAATTAAGAAAACTTTTCAACGATAACATATGATAGTTTTCATTATTATTTGTCGATCTTCTCCCTTAAAAGTTGATTAATTATTTGCGCGCAGGATTGGATTTGTGACTCAGGATGATGTGTTATTACCACAACTCACAGTGGAAGAAACCTTAGTCTTCGCTGCGTTCTTAAGACTTCCAGGAAACATGAGCCGGCAACAGAAGTATGCCAGAGTTGAGATGATTATAAAGGAGCTAGGCATAGAAAGGTAATAAATACATAGCCCTGAATCAGGACAGAATGTAGTTTGTGTACGCTGAATGAAAACTTTGTAAGAATTAGCTTCTTGCATGATCACAGATGTCGTCACTCAAGAATTGGAGGGGGGTTTGTTAAGGGAATATCGGGAGGGGAAAGAAAAAGAACCAGCATTGGCTATGAAATTCTCGTAGATCCTTCATTACTGCTACTTGATGAACCAACTTCAGGCCTTGATTCCACATCAGCCAACAGGCTCCTTCAAATCCTTCAAGGGCTAGCTAAGGTACCACAGTGGCTGATGATTTACATTTTGCACAACTCTTTTAAGGTTTGTGAAAAAGTCTTGAAAAAGAATATGTTTGATGATTTACAGGCAGGAAGGACAATAATTACTACAATCCACCAGCCTTCGAGCAGAATATTCCACATGTTTGACAAGCTTCTCCTGATATCAGAAGGCTACCCTGTGTACTATGGGAAGGCTAGAGAGTCCATGGAATATTTTTCTTGTCTGAGATTCATTCCGGAGATAGCGATGAACCCTGCAGAGTTCTTGCTGGATTTAGCAACTGGGCAGGTGAATGACATAAGCGTGCCCGAAGATCTATCAGCTCCACAAGGAGTCCTTGATTCTGAAAAGGCAGTAATCAAAGTAATTAATAAATATCTCTTGATTCATATCTTCTCTCTAACCCTTTTTTCTTATTCATGCACCTCTAAGATCAAGCTTCTTCTGTATATGTTCCATTTAGTACCTTCATCTAAAATACAAAACCCAGCTGGAGCCAAAAGTAAAGGAAGAGAATCAACAGAGCAAAAAGGTACCTGAGCATCTTCAACTGGCGATTCAAGTGAAGAGGGACTGGACACTTAGTTGGTGGGAACAGTTCATCATATTGTACAAGAGAACATTTAGAGAGAGGTGTAGAGATTATTTCGACAAACTGAGGCTCGTTCAAGCTCTAGGAGTAGCAGTTCTGCTAGGCCTTCTGTGGTGGAAATCAGAGACTGGAACTGAGGCTCAATTAAGGGACCAGGTTAGTTGATTCCCATGAAATATTTCACATAGCTCAGTCGTATATATATATCTAAAATGGACTCCTGTTCCTGCAATCACAGGTCGGTCTGATGTTCTACATCTGCATTTTCTGGACATCATCGTCAATATTCGGAGCCGTATATGTGTTTCCATTCGAGAAGATCTATTTGGTGAAAGAGAGGAAAGCAGACATGTACAGATTGAGTGTATACTACGTGTGCAGCACTCTGAGCGACATGCTAGCTCATGTATTCTACCCGACATTTTTCATGGTCATAGTCTACTTCATGGCAGGATTCAAGAGAACAGTCCCTTGCTTCTTCTTCACATTGCTTGTCATGCTTTTGATAGTCATCACAAGCCAGGCAAGTAGCTAGAGACCCTACTTAATTATACGGTGTTTGATACTGTATTTCAAAAATATTTTTAAAAAATTGAATTTTTTTTTATTTTTATTTTTCATTTTTAATTAAATTTTTTAGTGTTTCTATATCATTTTCATGTGTTGATGTCAAAAATAATTTTTAAAAAATAAAAAACATCATTTTGATATATTTCTAAACAAAAAATATTTTCAAAAATAACAGCAGCCACAATCTCAAACAGACACTATATCCACGCACACTTTATCTATTTTATAATATATCATTTTTAAAAATTCACTCAAAAACTATTATATCTTTCTCCATCTCTTTAAGCAAATAGTTTTTTACTTATATATATATATATATATATATGCATGCTAAAACACTAATCAGACACTCAAACAGGATTTAAACATATTTTATACGAGGAAAACTCACTCCCTGTAAAATATATTTTATAAATCTAAATAAATAAGTAAAACTTGATTGACTTAAACTTCAACAAAAGAAATGCATGTAATAACTTAAATTGTTTGCGATAAAAGGGAGTGGGAGAGCTGTTTGGAGCTGCAAGTTTGAGCATCAAAAGAGCTGGGATGTTTGCTTCGTTGATATTAATGCTGTTTCTTCTTACTGGAGGCTACTACGTCCAGGTAATCCCTGGATTTCTAGGGTTTCGTTAATCTGTAGATATCGTACGTCATCTGTTCCAGAGATCCTAAATTCTAGGGTTTTCTCCTCGATCGCAGCACATTCCAAAATTCATGCAGTGGATGAAGTACCTGTCGTTCATGTTCTACGGGTTCAGGCTTCTGTTGAAAGTGCAGTATGACGGTGATGAGTTGTATGAGTGCGAGAGCATAGGAGGGTGTCGTCCTCTTCAGAGCTCGCCTTCATTTGACATGGTTAACTTGAAAGGTGGCCTGCAAGAAGTTTGGGTGCTGATAGCCATGGCTCTTGGATACCGGGTTATTGCTTATTTTTGCCTCCGCAGGAGGATTAATTTATGTTATCTCTGAATTGGTTCACAGTTTTTATTTTATTTACCAAGTTTTTTATTTATCTATGAAAGTTACTATTGATGAATAATTACATGTATGGATGCTTGGTTTCTCATCAATATTCATTTTATTATTATTATTATTATTATTATTATTATAGCATTCATTAATTATATCAACTTTGAAGCAATTTGATTATATGGAGTGGTAACTTACCTTTTAGGTCATGTTTGAGGTCAGGTTTGATGACATGGTACAAATTGTTTTTCAAAATAGCTTTTGCTTGAAAATAATATATATAAATCCTTTAACACTCATGAAAATTACTTTGGCTCATTACTAGTGTTTATTTATTTCAACATTTAATTTCTTATTTTTAACCAACAAATTTTATTAACCCATCTCAATACCTATTATGTTATTTTTAGGCTAATCATTATCAATTTCAACTCCAACATGATGCAAACCCTATCAGGATTTTTAATTGAATTTACAAACTCAAGACCTACCTAATTGAAGCTTGAGATTGATAATTTAGCTTGACACAATAGACGACACGCTCCAAGATAAAAAAAAAAACTATAATAACATTCTCATACAACGTCCTCACCTGAAGACGAACACAAGAAATATAAAATCGCACTAAAAAGTAGTCAATGATTTAAAGAGTGTAATTTAATCAAGAGCCAAGCAAGAAAATCCTTATTTTCTATGTTACAATATGCAACAATTTTATGTGTATTCTAATTTAAAAAATAAATATTATAAAAGAGTATTTATACTCTTGAAAACAAAAACCTAATATAATTTAATGAGCTCACATTATCCAATTTGAAACTATGTCCTAAATAAGCCAAAAACTAACTAAATAGCATCAAAATAATAGAATAAATATTTTGAGATTTTATCCTATGGTGCTACAACTAATGGATAAATAATACAAGAGAAATAATTGCTTGGATGTGAAACCGCCAATACCGCCTTACTATTTGAGAAATAGACTAGGAAATTTTCTTGTTTCAATAATTTTAATTTTCTTTAATAGGCTAGGGCAAATATATCATAGTTTTTTCTTCTTGGGTTGTTCTCTCTTGTAGTCCACTTTAACATGTGTTGCAAAAGTCTATTAACTTTATTGGACTTATTTACCCTAGCCTTTGGAACTGGGCCTACTAGAATTACCAATAGACCCTTTGGTATGGGTTGGATCACATCACAACATTTATTATAGTTTATCTATATTATTTATCAAGTTCAATATACTATCAATTTCTTTTTGATGTATCCATATATTTCTTTCATTCTCAATATATTATATGCCTATATATATATATTCCTTATGCTTATTTATGACATATTCAAATATTTTTAAATTAAAACTTGTTGTTGCGATTGATTCAAATATCACATGTCAAATTTCTCCATCACATTCAATCTAATTTTATCATACTATATTAGGTCATTATGGTACACATTCAAATATCAGTTAACACCATTACAACTTATCACAATCATATTATAATGGTTTTCGTTATTGGAGTAAATTACAATTACATAATAATTCCAAACCCATTAGACTGTTTACATTATGATATTTATCCTACCTTATAAGCAATATTTTTATATAGTAATATTTATCATGCCCCATAGGCAATATTCACATAATAATATGTATCCTTCTGCACGGGCAATGTTCTCGTATAGTAGTTTTTAGCTTGCCTTGTAGGTAATGTTTACAAAATCATATTTATATTTCCCCATGAAAAATATTTTCACATAATAATTAGCATCTCATAAGCAATATTCATATAAGAATATTTATCTTGCCTTGTAAGCAATGGTTACACAACATAATTTTCATGCTCTATAAGCAATATTAACATAATAATCTTTAACTTGCTTCAATATGAAATATTTACATAATAATACATATCATGCCTCTTGGGTAATGATTTCACATAAAAAAAAAGTTCCATGCTCGATAAACAATATTCACATAATCTTTGACTTGTCTTATAGGAAATGTTTACATAATAATATTTATCATGCCTAATATATAGTATTTTTCACATAATAACTATCATGCATTTTAGGTAATTTATTCTTGGAATTCCATTGTCCCACCTCAATAACAATTTATTCTTGAAATTATTATTTTTTTCACCCTAAAAATAATTTATTTCTTGGAACTCTATTACCTTGCCTTAAAGGCAATTTATTATTTAGAATTCTATTGCCCTATGATGAACACATATCATGTAAAGTTTTGTAATGGATACATGGATCTTTTTATGCCATTATGACAAGTATCTTCAATATTAACAAGTTTTCATTTTATAAGCTTATTTTTCTTCATACTATTTATAAAACACATAATGTATATTTAACTAGTTATTTACAGGGTTGTCATTTTTTTTCATTAAATAACTATAGAGCCTTTAGACCTAAAAACAATGAAAATGCCAACTATTTGATTTTTTGCCCAAATAAAAAAACTTAAAAGCCAAGAACCAATTATTGTTAAATCTTATCATCAAGCTATTACAAAAATATAAAATAAAATAAAAACACATATGAGAGTATTTTAGTTTTTTTTTGGGATTTGAGATTGTTTATTGAATAAGGAAGCAAAATGTAATTTTGTAAAGCTCGGTAGATAAATGTAATTTTGATCAAATTATATAATGTTGGGAGTATTTTTCTCCTTTTTTAAAATTTACTTCTTATATAATACTGAATGTTTATTTAAAAATAATATTCTTGGAATAAAAAGGTAGTGTTTTTTCTAGGAAAAAAATATATTTCTAATTAATTTAAAATATTTGAATTCTTACATATGTTTATTTTAGTTATGTTTTTCATTCAAAAAAATCAAGCTAGTTAGGACAAAATACTGATTTTTCAAGAAAAAATTGAAATTTGGACTAAAAGATTTCCTATTTAATTTTTAAAAATAGTTGTCTGAATTAATGTATAATTTACTAAAAATAGGTTTTGAGAGACGCACCAAACATGGGTATGCTGCTCGTAATCCATCATATGTAGTTATGTACACAGTATCTTCCAATCATTTCATCAAACCAAAACCACCACGTGGTCAAAATCCTCGCTGACACCGCAATTTATCAGCACCGCTGTCCTCTCTCTCTCTCTCCCCCTAACTACAAAACTTAACTGTATCTATACCTACCTGTCAACACCCCATTGGCCCTCCCTGTCTTGAACTCGCTTTCTCCTGTCTCCCTTCTCTCAAGCTCAAAGCAGAATAATATCCACACCCATCTGCATCTAAGAACATTTGGTCATCTCTCTCTCCATAGAAATTTGAAATCGGAAAAGATGGAATTGGTACCTTACACAGACCCAAATTCCAAACAAGATTCCCTTCCATGGCAAGACATGTTTAGATCCGCCTCATACCGTAAACCTTCCACAACCCAATCACCACCCTCGCCCCCACAATCCAACGCGCCACCCCACGCGCCAAAAGACCACCGTGATGATCGTCATCATGACAATAAAACTAGTGCAAGTACCTTCTCAGCCTCAGGTGATCCTCAGGTACGCCTTGCTCTGTACATAGCCATGGCACATGCTGGTCTGGCTTTCGCTATCTTCATTCTTTATTTCGTAAGCAAACTCTTGCAAGCGTACTTGAGGCCTATTCAGTGGGCTATTTTGTGTTCTATTCCTTTAAGAGGGATACAACAGACCCTTGTTGCTTTTTGGACCGAGCCTCTTCAGTTAGGTCTCACTGAGACTGTTCTTGCAGTTCCTGTTTCTATTTTTACGGTTTTTGTAGGCACCCTTGTTGATATTAAGGAGGTCTGTTTAAGGGCTTTTCTTAAAAAGTCAAAAGGAGATAGTTCTAGAAGACATAGGAGTGGTTTCTCTAAGTTATTGAGGTGGTTGCTGTCATTTGGTGTCTTTGTGATTGCCTATGAGAGGATCGGTGGTTCCGGCTCACTCTTGATTCTTGCTTCAGGATTCTTGTGCAGTACCAAAACTGTAAATTCTACATTTTCCGCTGTCTCTTCTCTTAGGAATAATAGTTTTAGGCGTAGTTCAATTACCCCATTTTTCACGAGAGGTGTGTTGAAGAGATTGAAAACCATTGTGGCAATTGGATTGATTGTTTGTATGATTGTGGGGTCTTTGGCTGGATTGATATTCTTCTCTTATAAGATTGCTGTTGAAGGGAAAGACGCTGTCATTTCATTGAAATCACATGTGGAAGAGAGTAATTATGCAGAGAAGCTCGGCATCAAGCAGTGGATGGACGAGAATGATGTTCCTGGAATGGTAGATAAATACACCACAACATTCTATGAAACAGTGTCTGACCAGATAGATAGTTTAGCAATGCAGTATAATATGACCGAGTTTGTTACTGGGATTAAGCATTTTGTTATTAGTCCTCCAGCTAATATCTCTCAGCAATCAGTGGCGATGATGAGCCCATCTCCCTATACAGAGAAGATGCTGAGTTTAAGAACGAAAGTTCGCAATCAGGAATGGGGAGAAATCTATACAGATCTGGATGCAATCTTTAGGGAATTGATAATTCCTCAAGAAGATCTAGTTGAAAAGGCAAAGGGGTATGCTGCTCAGGGGATGGAGGTGTCACAGCGTATATTTTCTAGTAGCGCGTCTGTTTTGGGCGGCGGTGCTAAGCTCATGTTGTCCATTGGAATCTCCATCATTTATGGAGCAGCAGAGGTTGTAAACTTTGTATCTCAATCAGTGATATTCTTCTGGGTTTTGTATTACCTAATTACATCAGAGTCTGGTGGGGTGACTGAACAAGTGATGGGCATGCTTCCAATTCCAAGAACAGCTAGGATTAGATGTGTTGAAGTTCTCGACAAGGCAATTTCTGGAGTTCTCCTGGCTACTGCAGAGATTGCACTCTTTCAGGGATGTCTTACATGGCTTTTGTTTAGACTGTATGATATACACTTCTTGTACGTGTCGACCATACTTGCAATTATCAGTCCCCTGTTTCCTATATTTCCACCTATGTTTGCAACAATTCCAGCTGCTGTGCAACTGGTGATGGCAGGTAGATACATAGTGGCTGTTAGCTTGTCCATCATTCACATTGCGCTCATGGGTTATGGTGCAACTGAAATTCAGGAGGATATACCTGGTTATAATCAATATCTTACTGGGCTTAGCATCATTGGTGGAATGGCACTGTTCCCCTCTGCAATAGAGGTAACTTAACACGGCTTATTTCCCATCACCTATCTATCATCATGGTTTCTCCTCAGTTGTTGTTTTGCAATTCTTGTGTGTTTGTTCCTACTTGCTCAGAACAGATTGGCGGTTTTACTGCTAAAGTCACATCGTGCTTAAGGAGATTACCTAAAGTTTAACCTGCATGATAGTTACTGGCTATTTTGGGTGTTTATAGAGTTTCGCATTCTGATGAAGCCAATGATTTGGTTTGGAAGCTGTGTTATGTGCTGCATTGTGTATTTTTTTAGGGTTGAGCCACAGGTTCTTGCTATGATAATTCATTCCTATCCGTAGAGATTGGAAAGAGTTTCAAACTATCACTAAAGCTCTTTTTTTGTGCTGAGCACGAGATGCTGTTGGTTATAATAAATGTATAGCACGGTTTTTAAGAGAAGAGGAATCAAAGTACCTCTCCTGGTTGCATGCCAAAATAAAACTTAATTGATATAATTTGGAGTGTGATGTAGGACAGATTTGAGATTTCTGTTCTGCAAAGGATTTGTGGACAGCTAGGGATTTTTGTTTGTGGAATTAGGTTAGAATAAGGCTTGTCTAGGAAGAAATAAGGAGGAATTAGTCCTGAGAACAGTAATCCCTGTTAGTGTAGCAGATGAACAGTAAACACAAGAAAGTAGAAGAACAGAGAAGAAACCTTAGGTACCAAGCCTTCAAAATAACTCTAGTACTCAATTTATTTCATAACTCAAACTCTGCTAAAAAATTTAGACATAGCATCCCTTTTTTTAGAGATTAAGACCCCCTAAAAGAGTAGACTAGGATAACCAATCCTTGTTTGACGACAAAATAAACTAACAGGAATAAATTATTAAAGACTAAGACTCCAAACTCCTACATAGAATAGACCTTCACGTATAATTCTGAAAACGCTAAAATTCAGCTGATTTGCCGAGCATGATGGAATTACAATTCTGCCCTGCTTACAAAATATCTTGAAAACTCTAAACCCCAAACATAGAAATCTACCAAGGACCACTTGTTTTTTCGACCAAAAAGACTTCTTGCTTGATGAATAATCACTTGATATAGCTTTGGGTTTCCAAAGTGGAGAATGTTTCTGCAAGTATAACGTGGCTACTCCATCAGAGTGATTTCAAGGGATTGTTGAGTGGTTGGATATCTTGTTTTGTGGCCTTCCTTGAACTATGTTGTGCATGGAAAATACGACCCTGCACTTTTCATAGAATTAGGTGCTAAAGCAAGCTCAACTTAGAGACCTTTTTTAATTTTCAAGGTATCTTGATGACCTCTGCCGACACAGGGAAAACATTCTGCCAAGTATTTTCTTCAGATGAACTTCAGTAGTTATGATGCAGCTATTATGCATTTCTTGATTTTCTCATATTTTTCCTGTTAGCTGTTACATTTTATTGATATATCATTCAACAGGGAGCAATCATGGGCCCGTTGATAACAACTGTTGTAATCGGCCTCAAGGATTTATACATTGAATTTGTTCTAGAAGAGCCGACGAAAACCGATTAGCTGGATGCAGTTAGAAACCCTGCCGGAAGGGACTCCGGTGAAAACTTGTGTATCGTGTAGTTTGTGAGTTACTTAGGGAAGCACATATTCCTTTTCCAGTCTGTTCACAGTGCCTTTCTCCGCCTGCACGGTGGTTGTGTTTATTAGACTGAAAAGGTTTCATTTTTCTTTTCTTTCTCCTGTTGTTGTCATGATGCAATGGCTTCTCTTTTATAATTTATTGGTTGTTGGCAGCTCGACAAAAATTGATTTGTATATTTTCCATGTATTTATTTTTGTAAGAAGGTGAGTCCCATGTCCTGAACGTGTATGAGGTATTCATCTGTAAGATTCTTTGTTTTATTTAACAATTTGTTTCGGCATAGAACGTGCTCCTCATCTTCTTATTTTCTGGGAAATTATGAAAGCTAGCCTTGAAAGGATTTGCAAATGGAAATGCCTCAGATTTCTTATGGGACTCATTTGAGGAAGCAACCATACTGGTTATTAGTTTTGAATTACTTATTATCCATCGCCACCTTCAAGTCACTTGTTCATTGCAGTAAAAAGGAACAACCACTAGGTCCACCTGGGCTTAACGCCTGAACTAGCCATGTGCCTGCGCCCTTCAGAAAAAAATAAATGTGCAAGTGTTTATATGAAATAAAATAAAAAAATAGTCACAAATTGAAAACCTATGCATAGATTTATTAAGAGACAATAACATCAAATTGATTGACCTGGATTAATTACGATTAACCTATAAACACGAAACTCAAGTACCAACCAAACTCGTGATTCAAGTTATGAAAATGAGAGCATTTCTTAGAAAACAAATTAAAATAATTTTAAAATTGAGAGCAATTTAGAACAATTAGAAAAACAAATTAAATTCAATTCAATTTACTTGAAAATGTGATTAGATCATGAGCTCTAAACCAATTAAAGACAAAATTGGAAAAGAAATAAAATAAATCCAATTCAACTTAGATTAACTTGAAAAATATGTGATTGAGATCATGAGACCATGATAACTTAATAAAAATAAAATAAATAAATAAGTCATGAAGCCCAAATCCAAATCAATTAAATAATGAAGAACAAAATTGAAAAAAAACAATAAAAAAAAAACATTGAGTCAACCTAGACTAACTCTCTAGACATGCAAATTAGATCATGAAACCACGATAACCCTTTAGAAAGAAGAACAAAAATAATTACAAAGTACAATTCTCAAATCAACTAGATGTTGTTTGGTGTAACTACAAATATCTAATTCTAAAAAAAGACCAAAAAACCCTCAAGTAAACCCGTGTTAACTACCAAACTCACAAAATAGTTCATGAGACAAAATGCCAAAAAAAAAATGTTATTTTGGCAAAGCTCAATCCTAACTTTTAAATGATGAGATTGAAAAGGAAAGAAAGAAATGATCTAAAAAAATAAGTCAATATTAGGCTAAAATCTAAATCATGTAACTCAAGTTACAAGGACTCTACAGACAGCAAACCAAAAAAAAAACTCATGGATTTAAATTTCCAATCAACCCAATAATTATGCAAAAAGTGATGGAATGTTTGCTATTTATGAAATATTAGCACAGAAACCAAAGAGAGGAGAGGAAAGGGATAAAAAAGAGAAGGAAAAAGAAAAGGTCGTTTTATGAGAACATTATAACCTTATATGTAGCAAATCAAAATAGATTATAAAAGTTGATTCCTTTTCAATCAAATATTAAAGGATCAAAAAATATTAAAAATAGAAAGAAAAACAAATGACCTAAAGTCAACTCGGGTTAAGCTATCAAACTTGCGATCTTAGTCAAGAAATTATGATAACCCTATATAAAGCAAATAAGAAAAAAAATTATGAAGTTTCACCTTTAACAAATCTAATGTTGAAAGATCAAATCAAGAAAAAAAAATTAAATCCATGAGACTGACATATAATACAACAATAAAAAAATGAAAAGCATTATTAAACATAATTAAACAAAAACTAATAGTGAAGCATGAGATTGAAAAAAAAATTGGGTTATTGGAGGGTCAAGTTGAAAAAAAAAATCAATTAAATATTGACCTAAGAAATTATTCAAATCAACCTACCAAAATCACAACTCAAGTAATGAGATCAAGATAACCTTATAGAAAGCTAATAATAAAAAAAAATTATGAAATCTAATTTTCAACCAACTCATTATTGAAAGATAAAATAAAAAAAACAGTTAAAGAAAATGACAAAGTCAATTCAAGTTAACTTGATAAACTTGCAAATTGTGTCATAAGATCAAAATCAATTCATACCTAGCAAATAAAAAATATTTCAAAACCCTACTTCCAACATATCTAATGTAAAGGTTTAATTTCAAGAAAAACAAAATAAATTCATGAAACCAATTTATAACTTAATAGGAAAAAAATTAATATATATATATATATATATTAAAATAACACCTAAAAAAACTAAGAATAAATGATTGAATTGAAAGAAAAAGAAAATGAAAAAGATTTAATTGTTGAATGATGAAATTGGAAATAAAATAAAATAAATAATCATAAAACACTATTCCACAATGATGTTTAAACCATCTTGGTGTACCCTAAATGATGAGATAATACATGCCTTAAATGACCCTTTAATTTGTTGGCATCCTTTTCTTTTTCTCCTCTCTCTAAGCCTCGATTTCCTCATTACCACTTAAAATTTCTAAGTAGCCCACTCAACATGTTTTCTATTTACATTTAGCTTTTGATTTTATTTTCATTTTATTACTATTTTTTATTTTGAATAATTTGTAGAATCAAAGTTCGTATTCAATTTATTTTTCATTCAATATTTTGACATTTCAAACTTGGTCTTTATTATTTTCATTGTTATTTGTTTTATAAAGGATGATTTTTTAAATATATGTTTTCTTACAACTTCATTCTCCTTTACATTTTTTTTCCTTCAAATGTGATCCCTATTATTTTATTTTGGAAAAAAATTTAAAACTAATTTTTATCCTTATTATTTTGATAGGTTTTTTTTACTTTAGAAAGTTTTCTAAATTTTGTTTTTTCTAACTTAATCCTTCAACATTAAATTATTTGAGAATTTAGCCCGATTTTAGATTTTCACAAGTTGCAAGTCTTGGAGATTTGTTGAGATTTATGAGGTTCATCTAAATTTGCTTGGTTTTTCTTCCCTTTCTTTAAGCTTATATTTTTATTCAATTTTATCCTTCTATATTTATTAAATTAGAGATTAGACTTCATTTTTTCTCTATAAAATGTTTTGATGATTTTGAAAATACCAAGTCTTAAAAGGATATTTTCTGAGTTTGTTTGGTTTCATCACTTAGAATTTTATCCTCACCCAATCACTAGGTTGACTTAAAAAAAAAATTAGGACCACTTTTTTAAAACTTTAATATTGTTTGTGTTTCGCCCTCCAATTGTTTTAAAATTGAGCTTTATGATGTTTTCTGATTTGCTTTTTATTAGGTTGTCTCATCTACATGATTTGAGTCGCAAAGTTTTGTTAGCTTGCTTGATTTGCTAGGTATTGTTTTTGGCTTTTTTTTATATATATTAACCTTCTTTGTTTGGAATTAGATAAAAAAAATGCTTTTTATTTGCATATTTTGACCTTATATATTTGAAATATTCACTTAGTTGGCTTACATTGGTATTTTTAAAAAAGTTTTGTATTTCTATGTTGATTAGCTATTCTTTTCTTTAATCTTTTTATTATTTAAAGTAATCATGATTTTTTTTTAAAGTGCTTTCTTTACTTTCATTATCTATTCTTTTATTATTATACCAAAAGTCTATACCACTCTTTTAAACACTTGCATCACCCTTTTGTCCTATTGATGTCTTTTTTAACAATGAGTGTTTTACACTATTTTAAAAGCACTTTGAAAAAAATTAAAAAAATTATTTTTATTTCTTACCATTTTTAGATTATTTTCATGTTAATATTAAAATAACTTTTAAAAAATAAAAAACATCATTTAATAACAACCTCAAGCCTTCTCCAAGATAGGTTGTTCTGTCCAAGAGAACAGGAAAACTAGCACGGTTACAAGCATCAACAGTGTTCTTAGTTCAATCGCTTGCCTCAGAAAGTTTTGCTGAAACATCATAAAACTTCCCATCCAGAAAAACGATAGCAGGAGAAAAAACACCTGTCTTTAAGGTTTTGCTACACGGGAGCACATTTTTTTAAAAAAATAATAAAAAATATAGGCAAAGAGCAATATTTCTTTTCATATTGATATCTGACCGAACCCAACATGGAAATCAGCACAAAAGGGTCACCCCATTTTCTCACCTAAAATACATCAAATTTAAACTCAGTTAATAGGTACACATACTTAAATTGATACAATCATTCAAAACCATCCATAATGAGTTTCAGATTTTACGAGATAGACAATTATTTCATGTATTTCTGCAGGAATTTTCGGTGGAAGTCACTCCTGATGGTGTCATTGATGAAGCGCTTAGGAGTCTTCGATTCACCTCGAGCCTGGTTCTTGAAGACCACATCATCATCCCACCTGAGCCAGTGAATACAAGGAGTTAGAATGGTGTTCAATTGGATGGAAAAAATATAGCATATAGATTAAAATATTCCAGCCACCAACCTTCTTTTAATGTTAAAGGTGGTAGGATTATTCAACAGTGGATTTCCTCTAAGAAGCTGCTCTTCCTTGACTTTAAGCTCTTCAGCCATTTGTAGCTGATCCTGCAAAAACATAAAGCACAACAATCCTTGCTCATGAAACCCACGCCACAGTCAGGTTAAGCATAATTATTAGGATGAGTTAATCAGTCACCAAGCTTCAATGAGAAGAAATATTAATGGTGCCAACTGCCAGGTTACCTAATGGAGGTTCTCATTGCTCCTTCCTCAATCAATAAAAACAAGTAATCAAATAATGACAGTTTGTTTAAATATTTCCAAAAAGAAGTTACCTGCCGGAGCTTCTCCTCTGCTCTTTCCTTTTTTATTCGTTCAAGCTCAGCCATGAGAGCTTCTGTGTCGTCGTCCTCCTCCTCCTCGTCATCACTAAAGGAAAGAGAAGACAGTGTTATGACACGAAATATCCAAAAAGCAACATAACTGCAACAGCTGAGACAAATATAGACACCTTCATCACAGTTACGATTGACTCTTCTAAGTTCTAAGCTATAAATAGTTCCACATCTTTAGAATAGACAGCCAAAGACCTTAAATGCTCCAAAATGAACAAACTATATATAAACACATAAAAAAGGACTCAAGCCTGACAACCTTACAAGTTAAAGCATGCAGGTTCAAAGCACCTCTAAACTATCATGAAAATAAATGGCGGATAAACATGGGACACCAACAAATTGACACATAATAAGCATTTATATATATTTTGCACAAAAAAGAAAATGCAACTGAATAAAAATAAATATTCCACAAGTAGCACTGGGTTCAATTGATCTCTACACCAGGAAATTAAACTTTGATTTTTAAAATGCCAAAAGTAGGGACCTATCATCTTCGCTATTAACATCCACATCAGAATCATCAGCGTCCACACTTCGTGGAATGATACGATCTTCAGCGTCCCTCTTTGTCCCTGTAAATAGCTTATGTAATTAGTGAGTTGATGCAAAAACTCATTAATTTGACGTATGGTTTAGAAGAGCTGGTGAACTCACCTTCCAAGAGCAGTTGGTTACCCCTTCTACGATCTCTGTCATCTGCAATAATAGACTGAATATTCAGAAGGCAAACTAGCAAGCTTTAACCATCAAAGGGTACAGGTGAACTCACAAAGCTAAAAAAATGCTTTTCTAGGAAGTATGTTACCATTGTAAGACTTATCCTTTGATGAGAAATGTCTCCGCTCACGCTCTTCCAACTCCTCACGGAGATTCCTCTTCTGCAATTCCTCCTTGGTGTCTTGCCCTTCCTTTCTGTGATGCACACACAGTAATCAGAATAAGGTCACGATTTTCTGTGGAAAAGGGAAGATTGAAAGGGCATTTAAAAAGAAAAAAAAGAGCACAAAGATCTACATGTAATGATACAGAATATCATTTCATAAGCATACCGGTCAAATACAGATGAAGATTCAATACAAAAGCAGAAAGATGTGCATGTGTTCAACCACTACCACAAAGATGTGCAGGCAAACAAGGGGAAAGCATGAGGCAGAAACGCTGAAGTGGTATGTGTATGACATAAAACAGCTCTTCCTCCCAATTAAAATTATGTACAAGTTGCTAAGACCTCAATAAAAGACTTACAGCACCCCAGTTACAAGCAGGTTCAAGCAAATGAATCAAAATTTCCTAATCAAGGAAATCTGAGAAAGACTTGCCTTGGTTTTAGAGTGGTATGAGCAGCAAGATCCCTTGATGAAAACTTCTGAGATGGGCCGAAAATACGAGTCCCGCCTTGTTCATTGCCACCTTTTGCAGGTGCCCATGTAGGTCTAGCTGCAGTTGTCATTATTACTATCTAACCTTTCAATTACCAAAAGAGAACAAAAACAAATATTAGTACAAAAGAAAATAAATCTGATACTAAATATTCCATAATCGAATAAGAATATGCATCATCAACAAGCCCAAAGAATGAAACCTTGAAACTTCAAATTAGAAAACTCGAATTCCTTCACTTTCTCGTAAAAATTAATAATTAATTATACGCTCAAAGAAAATAGATTAGGGTTTGATTGAGTACCACAATCGGGAGAAAAAGGTCAAAGTCTGGTATTCACTATACATATAAAATCGAAATATTATGAATACAGAAAATTAGGGCTTTACCTTTAGATTCTATTCCCAATTTGATTACTGCACCAATAATTCAAGGGAGCGAGCGAGAGTGCAGAGAGAGGACGAGAGAATGGAGAGCGAGGGGCTATATATTAGACTGGCTCTTGAAAATATAACAAAACTGAAAATACAGGGGTGGAAATAGCCCATCAGTAGAAGGGATGCCTATTTCCTTGGGCCTAGCCCAATTTCTTTTTCCTTTTCTCTTTTATTCGTGACCTCGTCCACAAATAATATATATTAAACCCTCCTTTATCAATAATAATAATAATAATAAAACAAATTAGAGTAGCATGTTAAGCTTGTGTTATTTATTTTGATATTGTTAGTCTTTTATGAGGATAAAACTATATCTCACAAAAGAATTAATTTTTTGAATAAAAAAGCATATAGTTGCAAAGAAATTACTATATCTACATATTTTTCAATTTTTCATGTGTGTTTTTTAGGAGAATTATAATTTTTTATAGATTAATTCATAGGTAAGTATAAAGTGGTGTTTTATGATTTTTTAATTTTTTAATCACATAAAATATGGATTAACTATTTTGATATTTTTCTTACGTTAACAATCATATATTAAAACAAAAAAAAAAAAGAACTAGTGTTTTTAGTTAAAACTATTGTGTTAGCTAAGATAAAAAATAAATACTTTGATATAAAACATTATTTTAAATATCTCAAAGTGGTGTTTTATGATTTTTAAAATTTTTATTCACATAAAATTTAAATCTATTATTTTGATATTATTTTTACGATATACGTTTATCATAAATTCATTCATAACCTATATGATTATAGAGCCTTATTTGTTTTAGAAAAAATATATTTCCTTTAAATTCAAATTAAAACCCCTAAATCAATTTGATTGAATTTTAATGAAAGTCAAGAAACTTTTATTAAAAGTGACATAAACAAGTTCTAAACATCCTACCAGTCCCTTTCTTCCTCCTCTCATTTCTCCACCTTCCCTTTTAAATCAACCTCCCTCTCTAGATCTTTCTTATGTTTAGCATTTTTGTGTTGTTTTTTTTGTATAAATCACGCGGTGTCCCAGACGTTGGCCTAAACTAATCTACGTTCGCACCGGGTGGGCCCCGAAGGGGTGAAAGTGCTACTCAAATAGTCGGCTCCATACAAAAGGAGGGATTGAACCCCTGATCTCTTTTAAAGGACGAGAATGCCCTCACCACTCACGCCAAGACTCCTTGGGTCAGCATTTCTGTGTTTATCTCTTCTCGAAAACCCACTATATCATTCAATTTCACTCTTTCTTAAGCATTTAACATAGGGAAATTGAAAGAATTCAAATTTCCTATTGTCCCACTGGCACTTAACGGATTAAAATCGAGTGAAAGTTTTGGTTAATTGTAATTTCATACCCCATAATTCCTCTAAATTATCATTTTGGTTATTTTTTAATTTTTTCTAAATTTAATACCTTTCCTTATACTAGCTCGGTCCAAATTCTCTTTTTCATAACAATCTCTCTAATTATTATTTATTTTATCAAAACAAAATATCATGATGTCGTGTTTATCCATTTATTATTATTATTATTATTATTATTATTATTATTATTATTATCAAAACAAAATATCATGATGTCAAATGCAAAAGCACTAGTGCTAGTTATAGAGAATTGGGGCAAAAATACCCCATACAACTTAATTTTATAATATTTTTGCCTTCAAAAATCTTAATTATCAACATTTATGGCAATATTATCTTTACAAGTAATATTTCCTTAATCACAAATTAATTAATATGAACAAATCAATAATCACAAATCACAGATAATTTTATTAGCTGGTAAGTAATAAATTGAAAAGGTGAGGGTATATACCTCTTTTTTTTAATTTATAAAAAAACTTCCATTTGTAAAAGCCAAAAGATTTTAACATTTAATTTCTAAATTAAAGCATATTTAAATTAAATACTACCAAATATGGGTAAACTATCACAACTCAAAAACAGAAACCTCTGCATCAACAGGGTGGCTGTTTGTGAGCGTACATCAGAGTAATTTTCATAATACTTTTTATTTATATATACATTAAAATGATATTTTTTATTTTAAAAAAATTTATTTTGGCATCAAAGTGATCTAAAAAAAATCATTCAAAACAAATTATTTAAAAAAATCATTCAAAATAATTTATTTTAAAAATAAATAAAACACCTTTCAAGTTGCTATCTAGTGGTAAAAGCTTGGAACTAAGAAGTTTGATCTCCCTTTTGTCTCAGGTTTAAGCCCTGTGCTTGTTAATATGATGGTAACTAGAGACTTACATGATCGTTAACTTCAGGGCTCATGTGATTAGTAAATATGTGTGCAAACCAAAGTTGTCAATATCGTTTTGGTTGGTGCTTCATCTTTTTAATTGTAATGAAATGTTTCGGTTTTAGAGCGTTTCAACGCGCAATTTCAGAGTTGTAATGTTTTTGTGTGTGTATGTGTAATTTAATATATTAATTCAAAAAAATTAGTTCAAATCCAAAAATAAAATTATTTAGAATTGTGCAATTTAATCTAAAAAAGACTCAGCAAAATTATTTTTCTCAACAAAATTATGAACATGTATAATATTACGAGAATATCATCATCAATTTTATAAGATCACATTCTCTGATTGCTCTGAAATTTTAACATAATATATATAAATATGTCAAGAGACTCCTCAAAAAATTTCATCTTAATCTAACGGTAGGATTGAGATGTATGATTGATATTGTAAAATTATCTATTATTTAAAAAAAAATACTATTTGGCTTAAATGAAACAGGCAAAATGAAACCGGTACATTTCGGCCTGTATTGGGCCGAAAATTTTAGAACGGACTGAAATTTAAACCAAGGTAAAAATGATATTATTTTATCTTTTTTTTAACTGGTACGAAACTTTTCGGCCAAAACAGAATGAAACCGACAACCATGATACAAACTGGTCCAACCATCCACATCGATAAAAAAAAAAAAAAGAAGCTATCGAAATGACAAAAACAACTTTCATCTCTCCGGTATATACAGTGAGATATGATGAAATAAATGTGAATGGTCAACCTCCCGGATGAGAAACAAACTCTACCACCACCCACGATGGCCCAGCCCCACCCGCCCCAGCTAAGCAAACAAATGGACGTATCACACACCACCGCCACCAAGCGTTGAAACTTAGAAGAGCCGGATGACTGTGTGAGAGCATTGAGTGTAAGCAAAGCTTCGGCTCGCCCTCTCCTCACCATTTACTTAATACAAAATCAAAGATAAGTCTGCGTAAAAACTCCCACCTACAATATCTTCATCTGGATGACTAAAATATCCCTCTCATACGTGTCTATCATCTACGTGTAGGTTACCTATACCTGTATTTCTGCAAACGACCTGCTTGTAACCCTAGCCGTGCATGCTGTGACTCTTTCAAGAACTCCACATGTGGCTTCAGTTTATTGGTCGGGGCTTTCAAATTTGAGTGGTCAAGCAAGTAACATGGAATTTAATTAAGTGTTTTCCACCTGTTTTTCCGTGCTACAATAGGTGAATCAAATCTTGACATGTTTTGTTAGTCAAATTAATACAAGTCAGCTAAGAAATTATGAACACTGATTAGAATTTATCTATTATGTCGTGGATGATTTCTATAGGTGGAATGGTATACTTGACCCAACATAAAGAATAAGAAAATATAAATGGATTTTTTTTACATTTCTAATAATACCAAATATCATTCTTGCTTATGTAAGGGGGGTCCCATTTAAACTATGCTTGGAAAACAAACCGAAGATGCATTGGGCATCAAGTTTGACAGAAACCAAAGATGAAGATACAATCTGCTCTCGTTGAATTTTGATGAAGGTATTTTCTGTTGGTAAATCTTGTCCGGATTGGCCAGAAAATATACTATGTTTTTTCAATTGTTGAATTCATTGTGCTGTCGTGTTGATGTGGGTTTTAATTTGGACAATGACAATGGTAACATTTAAAATGGTCGGATTTGTTTTTTGCCTCTGCATTTGAGATATGTAGGAATGATTCCGGAAAATGCAAAAACCATTTTGACTCTCCATTTAGCTCTCCCTGTTAGAGACGCAAATTTAACAAAAATAACTAAATTTTTAAAAATTTAACTTTGCGTCCCTGATTGCTCTCGCCGTTGGAAATGCCCTAAGGGGATCCCATTTAAACTATGCTTGGAAAAACGAAAAAGATTATAAATCCGTCAAGAATTCAGATGGACAAAATATGATTATAGGAAAAGATATCATCATTACTTTGCAATGATGCTTAATTAATTTGATAGTACTTGAATGAGATTTGTGAAGCAAATGTAAGCTTCTTAAGACGTAAGGTTTCTATATTTATATTCTCATTTTAAGGTTCTAAATTTATTTTTATTTAAGAAAAAAAAGATGATTTGCTCTGTCAATGTCGACGTGTTCTAGCAAAATACTAACTCCCCATATTCACATCAATGAATGGAATTAATCGCAATCAGATTATCAATTACACCTTTCAAGTATCTCTAAAAAAAATAAAAATAAAAATAAAAATAAAAACAATCAATTCAGGTCAAATTTCATGGACATCTTATTAGATCGTTTGAATAAGCATCTTACCCTTTTTTTCCTATTTTTTTAATTATTAAAGTATTTTTTATGCGTGATTAATGATGACTTTTCTCTGTTGAGTTATACACAAATTATTCATACAAGAACTATTAAATGCATTTGCTAGAAATTTATGCTGTCTTTTCTTTATTTTAAAATTCAAGATTACACATCAAACTGTCATTCTACTTGACGAATCTTGTGTTTATTCCTTGATTTCTTTTGCAAGTTTGAGTCTTAAGACAAATCTTTAAATGCCCATGATTGGTAAAACATATGTTCTTAAAATTGTTCGAAATTTTTTATTCTCAATTAATCTGAAAACCAATAAAACAGCACCCAGCGGACGATCAAATACATTCTGAGAGCAAGAAGTGTCCTTAATTGTTTTGTGTTGGAGAGAAATGAAAGGGAAATATTTGTAGTTGAAGAAGAGCTGTTTCAGCCATAACTTTGCTTGCTTGATAAACAAAAACCTGATGGAAGTTAGGGTGGATTTGGCTTTTGCAGTTGATTCTTGGTCACCATCTGAAACCCCACCTTCACCTTCCTGTCATATTCACACTCCACAACCATCTCTCTACTTCTACTTCTCTTATAGATCGCTCTATCTTTCTGTATACACTTCATTTCTCTGTGTTTGGTGCCTACTGATTACCAGTCCATTCTTAAATAAATACCCACTTCGGTTTTGAGAGATTCTGAAGCTGGTGCCAACCAAGTTGTTTGTTTGTGCTTCAGGTTTGAGCTGGGTTTCAAAGTTTAGCGCTGTCTACTTTGGAGCCAGCAACACACAAGTCCTTGGCCAAACCCTGCCTGCTGTGGGGTTTGCCAGTCATAGAATTCTTGCTGGTAATATTCAAGTTCTAGTTAGCCCCATATCATCAATTGTATAGGATCATGTCATTTCTTTTCAGCTAAGTCTTGTTGATAAGCCATTCTTATCTCATTATCCGAGCAACCACAAGCTTGTATCAGAAATCTTCTTCCTCAAAACATTCTCGATGAATACGCGGTACCCCTTTCCAATGAATTCAATCTGCGGTTCAAGTCCCGCAGCATCTCCAGCTGGAGACGAGCGTGGAGCTGTGTCTCTCAGAAACAGGTCTCCTCGGACTCCTACTTCGTCATTATTGGTAAGAACAGCGATGAGAATATCCAGAGCAAGATGGTTCACCTTCTTGAGAAGAGTATTCCACTACCAGAATGGCTCGAGGTCTAATCTTGGGTCTAATCCTTTCAACTCCAGCACTTGGATGATGCTGGAGTTTGTAGCTTTGGTCATTCAAATAAGTATCACCATGTTCACCCTGGCTCTTTCCAAGGCAGAGAAGCCAGTTTGGCCTGTGAGAATATGGATTATTGGTTATAATATTGGTTGTGTCCTTAGTCTGCTGCTGCTCTATGGGCGTTACCGCCAAATTAACACGATTCAAGGTGATGTTTTTGGCCTACCAGATTTAGAACAGCAGAGGGGTAGCGAGGAATCCAGGTATTTCTGTTAAAAGCTATTCATCCTATAGTGTTATTACATCTACGATGAAAATTTGCGTGTTCAAGCGTTATTACATAATATGATGTGATTAGCAGCATGCTTTGACATGAAATTTGGTTGAGGAGGAATAGATTTCTAGCAGAACGAAGAACAGGAAAAGGGATGCTTGCTCTCTGTATAATTTAGCAAATAGCTACAATCATTATAGTATTTAGAATTCCCCTGTCTGTAAATCTTAATTTTCTACATGGTATTGGGTGGTGAGTTGGTGCTTTTTAATCCCTTGAAACTTATCTGTCGGAGAAATTTTAAGTTTTATTTTGCTTATTGTAGTTTCCATGACAGAAAAACTGGATTTGATTGATATATAGTGTATGCAGGTGCTCAATTTTGATGCACAAGTGCCGGACTTCACTCGAGCTCTTCTTTGCAATATGGTTTGTGATGGGCAATGTTTGGATCTTCGATTCACGCTTTGGATCCTACCACCATGCTCCAAAACTCCATGTTCTATGCATCTCTCTACTTGCCTGGAATGCTCTCAGTTACTCCTTCCCATTTCTCTTGTTCCTACTGCTATGTTGCTGTGTGCCACTCATTAGCGCCGTCCTTGGTTACAACATGAACATGGGGTCTGCCGAGAGAGGGGCGTCTGACGATCAAATCTCCAGTCTACCAAGTTGGAGGTTCAAAGCAGTTGACACCAGCTCGGAGTTTCGAAACAATGGTGATTGTAATTCAGCCATTGCCAGCGAAGATCTGGTAAGCCCTGGTTTACGGATACCATGGCTAAGCTACCTTGTTAGCATACAGACTTTTAGAGAATAATATAAATCATATCCTGGACCTCACCTAACAGCTTGAGCTTTTAGGTGAGATGGTTCCTTAACATGGTATCAGATTCTTGTTGACCTAACGGTCACGATTTCGAATCTTACCACCTTTAATATAAATCATATTCTGGGGTCTCACCTAACAGCCTAAGCTTTTAGGAGAGATGGTTTCTTAACACAGTTAGAGTCAATGATCATCATCTTCCCAAGGATTTTTTTTCTTCTCATGTTTGTGTGATGGTGTTTGCAGGAATGTTGTATCTGCCTAGCCAAGTATAAAGATAAAGAAGAAGTTAGGAAATTGCCATGTTCCCATATGTTTCACCTCAAGTGTGTGGATCAATGGCTTCGAATTATTTCCTGCTGCCCTCTCTGTAAACAAGAACTGGAGAGATAGAGGGCAAGGGAACAATAGAGAGCTGAAGTTTTTATTAGTTTTTCTTTTCTGCTCTAAGCTTTCTTCAGTGTGCGATTCTTATTTTTTTTACAAAAAAAAACCGCTAAAAACATATATATATTGGTCTGGTTACTTGAGTGAGATTGTCGTTTGTATAAAGGAGCTCACCAGTAATCTTAATTACAGAATTCTGTCTGAGCTGTTCATGGCAGAAAAATGGTAGAAGTACTTGATTCCCAAGGATAGGGAAGTCCTTCACTCAAGGATATATCCCAAAATTTGTACACGAAATTTGTTTCCTGTGATTGCAATAGATACTGGTATACATGTGCAGTCTTTTTGAATCTAGCAAGCTAGATGAACTTAAACGATACCAGGTCCTTGCAATAAACAGCATGGATATCAGTATTAAGATCGTGGATGAATCTAACAACATCTTATAATTCTATAATCCCCTCTAAAAAATATTTTACAGCATCCAAACTAATGATTCCTGACAGGACATCGGTTTCTTAAAACGATATTATTGCTTATTTTATGCTCAATGGACCTAACTTGCTTGCACTCTTTCCTTTCCATTTTAAAAATAAGGCCACCACTATCCACTGCACCAGATGTGCTGCTCTCTCTCTGAAGAAGTGAAAAGAAAATGACCGATCTGAAACTGAAGTTCTTGCAAGTTTACTCTGTTTTGAAGTGATAGAGCAGAGATGCTTTATATTTGGCTTGAAACTCCTTGTTGAAATCTCATTTTTTAAGTTTGTTTTACAATGATTATCTGAAAACTGTGCTATGTTAACATCTTATTCTTTTTTCAAAACTTTTTAAAAAGCAGCTTGAACCGCACTTAAACCGGCTCTAAATAGCAAGATCTGATCATGTAATGGATTTTGCAAAATGCAGGAGAACGTGGGTTCTGATAATGTATAGTTCTGCTTGAGGAGCCGGTGGTTTTATGCCATTTAAGGACACCATTGTTGAAGCCTTTTCATGCTATCATACCATCTGGTTTTGACCAAGAATATCCAACACAAATCATTGTGGAAATCCTAGTTTTGGAGCCCCATTGCTTAGAGAGGCGATGGAATGATAAGACTTGATTGTCGAGGGGACAGAATTTACAACCATCTAAATCAATAATAATAAAAAAAAAAGGCGAAATTAAACGGGATAGTGAATGTGTTCTTATTTTCATAAGCGAAATTTCTAACATCCATGACAACTACTTTCCTGAGTGTCGTTTAAAAGGGTGCTGAGAAGCTCCTTGAAAGTGCTGGCAGCTTCATGCGTTTTGTCCTTAATATAGCCAAGAGAAACTACACAACATTTAGGTATCATAATGCTTAGAAACCTTAAGCATGGAAGGTCTGACAAAATGTTTTTAAAAAAAAGATAAAATCAAAATGCAACTTACTTACCCTCACAACCCTTTTCAGGAGGTCATTCTCCTTCTTGAGCTCTGTGTTTTCCACTTGCTGTTGGGCTTCCACAGCCTAAAAACAGGATGGTAAATATGAAAACAGTAACGAAGAACCGAGTTATATGCGACAAATTACTTGAACCACCCGCCAGTCAGGTATAACTTACTTGTTTCCTTGCTCTAGACCTGGCAGCTGATTCTCGATTTTTTATCATCCTGTGCTGGATTTTACCAGAAAATGATGTTTTTCCAGGAGTTTTTCTAGCTCTGGGATGAGTATTCATTTTGCCATCGTTTTCACAGCTAATACCTCTTCCATATTGCTGATAGAGGCATGCCCTGTTGGGATCATTCACATATCTTCTGTCATCACTCTCTTTGTTTGCATTTCCACCTCTAACTCCTTGGACAAATTGATGATGGTAAGGGCTTGCCCCATCAAAAACTCTCTTCTCACTTGTCTTGACGAAACCAGACACAGCAGCAGTTGGAGCTGGCTGTTTCTGACTATAATCACCATCTAAGCTAACACAACTCACCGGTTCGGTCGGATGATCAACTCCTTGCATCTTGAACAGGTTCGAGCTAGACCCGATTCCTATAGTCAGCTCCGCTCCATCGAGGCATCTTTTCCTCTTAACTTTCATTGGACTTGCACTGTTTCTCGTGAATGGAAAGCCTGTGCTCTGCACCTTGTTTGCAACTTGAGATGGAATATAGCTTTGCTGGGAAGCCTGAATATCTGAGCTTAAAGATAAAGAAGTAAAATCAGAAGCCTTTAATTCATCTTCTCGTGATGGGGGTAGAGGGAACATAGTGTGTGTAAACATGAAGATGATATGGAAAGGTTTCCAGGTTAATCCCCGGCTTTGTTCCTGGAATAACAAGAGCAAGACAGAAATAATCACCAGAAAATACAAATCCAAGAAAGTAAATCAAAAACTGCAACATGTTTAATACGAATCCCAGACAATGCTGCATTCAAAAGACAATTCTGGCAGCTATTATATGAAAAAAAAAGAGCTGAAATATAATGTTTTTTAGATATCAGATGAACAGAGATGGAGGAGGGTACCTTAATAATGTGCTGTAGATTTGGGTGCTGGAACCCCAAAAACCAGCATCTGCAAATAAAGAGAGGAAAGAAGCAAAAAGGATGGAAGCAGAAGAGGAAGACACTTCTCAACGTGTAAGAAAATCTGGCGAGCTCGCAGTGGAAAGAGAGAAACAGTGCCTGGTGGCAAAGATGCTTTATTTCTAAATCAACATGCAGGAGACCAGCAGAGGAACCAGAACCCAAATTTATATATAGAGTCTAAGAGAACAAAACAAAACAAAACGGTTGAAACCGATGCCTTTCAGTAACACAAAATGACCCTTCCATTTGTCATTGTTTCTCACTGAAATCTTGTCAAGAAAACGACTTGTCCAAGTCTCAGTAATATCCTCGAGATTATATATATATATATATATATATATATATATATATATATTAAATAATTGGTTTCAAGTTACACGACAAGTCTTTTAAATATATGTATATATATATATATAGATAGATATATATTCAGTCATTGCTAACATATTTTCTAGCCTTGAGTAACATGGTGATCTTATTGGGTACTAAAACAATATGCATAATTAGAAAAATAAATTTAAAGACAATATCTGTTTTTGAAATACTAAAACGTGAAAAATTCGATAAATTCAAGTCAAGTTAGTTAACTTGTAAAATTTATGATTTAATTGAGCTTGATAACTTTATTTTTTAATCTATTTTTACTTAATTATATGATAAAAAAAACTTGAAGCACAACAACTAAATAAAATTTAAAAAAAATAATTCTTATGATGAGTTATAAAAATAATGCTTGCTAATATTATAAAAAAAACAAAGTCTATAATTTTTCTCAAAAACAAAGGGGAAATGGTATTTAATAAAATAATATCTAAAATAAACTCTTGATTAATTATAAAATATAATATATAGCATATCGAATATATTTTAAATTAGTTTATTTTAAAATCTCGTTGTAAGGAACTTGTTAACTAAACATTGTATAGTTTGACACTAGTTGGATTGCCCGCACTGAAAATATCCTAAAAAACTTAAACAAAAGATTAAAAAAACTATTATTGCTATTATTGTTTGAAAAGAATTATCAAATTATTCGGAGAAAAAAACATTAAAGAAAGAGCAAGGAAGAAAAACAATTTTTTTTTTTTTATTATTATTATTATTATTATTATTATGTTAGTAATGAAAGAAACAAAAATAAATGAAA
This sequence comes from Salix exigua, assembly GCA_032356905.1. Lineage (NCBI taxonomy): Eukaryota > Viridiplantae > Streptophyta > Magnoliopsida > Malpighiales > Salicaceae > Salix > Salix exigua. Next base: position 28,023,876 of record CM063603.1, read on the forward strand.
GACTGAAAATATGCAAGAAACTTTAACAAAAAAAAAAAAACAAAACAATTATTATTGCTATTACCGACAAAACAAAAAATATTATCAAATTATCGGGAGAAAGAAAAAAAACACAGCAGAGTAAGAACAAAAAATAATTAAATTATTATTATTATTATTATTATTATTATTATTATTATTGTGTTCAATACACTTATATATACATGGACAAAAATAGGGATTATTCTAGAAATATAAAAAAATAAAATTATAAGGATTGAAATGAAAATCAAATATAAAGGGCTTAAATTAAAAAATTAAAAGTCCAAGGGCTGAAATGCAAATGATATTTATTCTCAATTGAAATCAGAGGACAAAATTGCAAAAATCAGAACTTGTGTACCGAATTAATGGAGTTATATACAGAGAATCCCGAAATTGAAAGTAGCAGGACTGAAGTGCAACTTTGCAATTCAATTAATTAAAATTAGAGGACCCAATCGAACTAAATCAAAACTTATATAACGTAAATCGGGACAAAAACCAAATTAAAAGTCGAGGGACCGAAATGAAAAGCAACCAAACATTGGGGACTCTCCTGCACATTGACGTGCAGGAGAGAGAGAAACGTGGTCGACGGCTTGAACCCGCCTCCTCCGCGTCCACGAACTTTTTCGACCACCGGAGGACTCCGCACGCGCCACCCGAAGAGGGCGTGAGGCGAAAACCACCTAGCGCGTCGCGACGGACGCCCTTCCAGACACGACTTATTAAATTGAAAAAATGGGAACAATTATTGTCCCGTCCTTTGATCCAATTCAGTGTTTTTGTCTTATTAGGGGCTAAAAACATCTTTAGCCATTTCATAAAATAATTAAAAATTCAAAAGTTGTGGCGGCCCGGTTCGGCCGCGCGCAATTACGTTGGTGCCCCTCAGTTGGAACCCTTATTTTGTCTTATTATCAGGGACTAAATCGTCAGTGCACTATTCAAAACTGAATATTTTTTTTTAAAAAAAGAAAATCAAAAGGAAAAACCGAAATTAGCCCGGTGACCAGCTACTGTTGTCGCGTGAACGAAGGCCAAAATCGAGCGTGCATCTGCTCGAATCCAGATGTAATGTGAGACAATCCACGGTGAAAACTCCACGCCCTTTAGCTGTTTTGTAATATATATATATGATTTCATTTAAATTAATACATTTTTATGGTATAAAAATATTAATTTATGGATATATATATATTAAATAATTGGTTTGTGTTATGTTTCAAGTTACACGACAATTCTTTTAAATATAGATGGATAGATAGATAGATAGATAGATAGATAGATAGATAGATAGATATAGATATATATTTAGTCATTGCTAACATATTTTCTAGCCTGGAGTAACATGGTGATCTTATTGGGTACTAAAACAATATGCATAATTAGAAAAATAAATTTAAAGACAATATCTGTTTTTGAAATACTAAAACGTGAAAAATTCGATAAATTCAAGTCAAGTTAGTTAACTTGTAAAATTTATGATTTAATTGAGCTTGATAACTTTATTTTTTAATCTATTTTTACTTAATTATATGATAAAAAAAACTTGAAGCACAACAACTAAATAAAATTTAAAAAAAATAATTCTTATGATGAGTTATAAAAATAATGCTTGCTAATATTATAAAAAAAACAAAGTCTATAATTTTTCTCAAAAACAAAGGGGAAATGGTATTTAATAAAATAATATCTAAAATAAACTCTTTATTAATTTTAAAATATAATATATAGCATATCGAATATATTTTAAATTAATTTATTTTAAAATCTCGTTGTAAGGAACTTGTTAACCAAACATTGTATAGTTTGACACTAGTTGGTTTGTCTCGCACTACGTTACGGACATAACAAATAATCTTCATAATTGTTTAGATTAAAATATAATATTTTAGTATATAAAATTTGATATAATAAAAAAGATCAACATCCTTTATTATATCAATAGTAAATCAAAGTCTTAACTTCTTAAATTATCATCACCATCATTGTCAAAATAATAAACATTATTTAACAAATCTCAGAGAAAAACAAAAAAAAAACAATAAAAAAAAACACGTAAGAACAAAAATCTAAAATTCTTAGTGTTTATATTATTATTATTGTTTTAATAACAGGAAGAACACAAAATTAAATCAAAGGCTTAAAAAAAACCTAAAACATTAAAAAAAGAGCAAATGAAAAAATAAAATAAATGAAAAAAATAATAAAAATTATTGATTCGAAAAAAATTATTTGACCTGAAAAATTATAAAAAAAAAAATATTACACTACTTTGCGGGTTGAGTTAAAAGTTTGTATAACTGTTAAAAGAATAAAAATTATCAAATTATCCCGAGAGAAAAGAAAACCTAAAAAACATTAACAAAAGAGTAAGTAAGAGAAAAATATTAAATTATTATTATTATTATTATTATTATTATTATTATAATGAAAAAAATCAAAGACTAAAAAAATCATGAAAACTTTAACAAAAGATCAAACAAAAAAAAAAGTAAAAATTATCAGGTAAAAAAAGTCATATGATGTAAAAATAAAAAGAAAACAGGAAACAAAACTAAAAGAAATAACAAATAATGTCATACTTTGTATGCTTTATATATTTTGATGATAACAATAAAAGAAAATGGGCTAATAATATGCTTGGATGAGATTAAGCTATAAACAGGTTTTATTCAAAGAATACATCAACAAGCATAATGGAGTTCAAGAAGAAATCACTCCAAGAAGTCCAAGATGCAAGCAAGTGAAGACTTAGAATAAGTGTTCATTTTAGTGCTTTGTGTAAATCTCAATTTCTATCTTGATAGCACAAATTAAAATGAACTCACACACTTCACAGTGCATGCATTAAAAGGATTTGATGATTAAAAGGTTTAAGTCATAATCAATCGGTTCAAGAAATTCAGAAAAGATAATTTGTCAAAATAGATTTCTGCATGAACCGATCGACCGCTTGAGGTATCCGTTGTGAACCGGTCGACCGCTTGGAAGACAAATTATTTTTATCCGTTGTGAACCGGTCGACCGCTTGGTTTTGTCCGTTATGAACCGGTCGACCGCTTGATATGGCAGTTGCACTAAAACGGCTAGAAACGGCTAGTTTCTTTTAGAAACTTATAAATAGGCCTCTTAATTGCAAAACTAATAATACATAACTTTCATATCTTATATTGAGGCAATTAGAAGTGCATAAACACCTTCATATCATCAATCCTCATTAATACTCATATTTGTGTTTAAATCTTCATATCCTAACACAAAGAGTATTTCTCATTCTCACTACACTTAAACACCTTCAAATATCCTAAGTGCTATTAAGTGAGAGAAAGAGATCATAGATCTTCATTTGTAATATCCACACTATTAAGAGTGTATTGTTGTTTTACTAAAACAACCATTGTGAAACTCTTGAGAGTTGAGTATAAAACTCTTGGTATTGGTGAAGGAACATCACCAAGGAAAAATCTTGAAGAGGGACATCTTCAAGTGGAAGGGAAAATCTTGAAGAGGGCATATCTTCAAGTGGTGTAAAGTCTTGGTGTGGATTCATCAAGCGGAAATTGTAATCTTGTTACTTGGTTTAGTAAGAGAGTACAATACTCAAGTACGAGTTGGTACTTGAGTCGTGGACGTAGGCTTGCCGAACCACGTTAAAAACCCGAGTTAGCAATCTTTTCCCTTATCTCTTTACTTTCAAGTAATTGATTTTAGAATTGTTATAATTATTGTATTTGCACCAATTCCGCTTTTAGGTGCATAGTTGCTTTAATCCGTGAATTCCAACATATACAGTATTTTACTTGAGTTATTTTAGTTTATTGTATAATATGAAAAAACAAAGAAAGGTCAATCATACCATCCTAGCCTTGCAAGCCCATATGTGTTAGCATTTGTTTTCTCTCATGGGTCAATCTAGTGGTCCTCATATCAATGCCCATGTGGTTAGCTTGTTTCGATGTTTTGTTTTCAAAATTTTATTTTTATTTAAATGTACAATAAAAAAATAGCTTAACAAGGTTTTAAAATATAGCAACGGTATTGCTTTTGCATTTGTGTTGAGTTGGGCGTGCCCTAGTGACACAAGTCATTCTTGTCCTGTAAGAGTCCGGAACAACCGGGATTTTTCTCGTTCCTGGGCCCATAAAATACGTTTTTGAGTAGAGTGGATATATATATATATATATGTTACAACTTAGTTGGCATGAAATGAGGGTCATCACTAAATATAAATTATTTACTTGGCATGTTCCTTAAATAGCAATTTGTTCTCCAAATTAGCGGCTATAATTTCTGTTGTGTTCTACCACGTGTTTCCCGTGCTAAAAGAAGAAATGGAAATCCAAAATTTTAGAAAATAATAACTGTTATAACGGTGATGCTCGTCTTGCCCATTTTGATTAAATTTTTTTTCTCCTCCTCCCCATTGCAGAAGCAGGAAGCTCGAATCTCTCTGATCTGTGCCCTCTCTGCCCCCATCAAGTCACCGGTTGGCGACAAACCAGAATATTAGGTTCCTTTCTCAGGTACGTATGGCGAATGAATTGAGCATTTTATCAGAGTCAAGAGGTCGTGCTCTCCATTTCAAATGAAGATGAGATTTACATCATTGTCATGAAATGTATATTCGGATCATGCAATCGTATATAGTTTTTGATGAATTTCCAATGGGATATTGCTCACGAATCTGATCTTTATCTGTCAAAATAATCAAGATCTGGTTCATAAATAATCCAAATTATGATGTCTCGCCAAAGGCTGTATATATATATGTATATAAGAACCTGATCTTTAGCTATCAGATGATCAAGAACTCCAATTAATATTTCCATTAATGCTGCTACATATATATCTTGCATGACAGAAAAAGCTTTTGAAAATGAGTCATAAGAGCAGCAACGTAAGGGACCAGAAGCAGCAGCAAGTAAACCCAGAAATAATGGCACAGGCAATTGACATGGAAGTGCTCAAGAAGAATTCACCGTTGAACAGCTCCGTCACTTCGCCACGGCTACACAGGGCCTTGACAAAACCGCGCAGCACTGAACGGGGGAACTGTCTTTGCTCACCAACCACTCATGCCGGCTCGTTCAAGTGCCGGTTCCACCGGAGCTCCGGCATGATTCGTGGAGGATCTATCGGGTCCAATCTCTCCGAGTTGGTTGGTAAATCACGTGCTATAAACGACCTGGTTTAGTTGCATCAGAAGCTTGTTTCAAGTTTATATACTTGCATGTATTGCTGCTGCAAATCATCTATGATCACTGGATCAACATTATATTTGATCAATTCACAGCTATTCCACCATGGATGGAGATGTATTTTAAGTTTCATGTATGAAATAATATGTGTAAGTCCTTTTTAATCCATGTGACATGTAGTTTACACTTTACATTAGCTTTTGCTACAATGTCAGACGTCATTGTACGAAAAATCATTGCGAGAATCTCTTAACAAAAACATAGAAAATCTTGTAAGGAGAAGGGTGTTAGGTATATTGCCATTTTGTGGCAATATCCTACCATTGTTGAAAATGGTAATCAACCCACCATTGTTGAAAATGGTAAATTGCCTAAGTTTGGTGGCCAACCTTTGACTATGAAGAAAATTTGGTGGCCAACCATTTAAGATTGTCTCCTCATTCTTGCTATAAATAGAGGAGCTTCTTAGAGCTAAAAATGAGAGAGAGCAACACAAGTGAATGTGTTGTGTAGAGAGTGGGAGAAACACAAGTGAATGTGTTGTGTAGAGAGAGCTAGAGAGAGTTGATGAGTTGAGTAGAGTGGATGCAATCCTCCTCCTCTATATGTATTTATTGTAACTCTTTCTCTATCTCTAATACAATGACTCTCTCCCGTGGATGTAGGCGGTTTTGCCGAACCACGTTAAATATTGTGTCAGTGTGCTTAAGCCTCCTATGAGCAAGTATCAGTACACCCCGGTCCGCGCATGGGAGAGTCGGAATTTCCCAACAACTGGTATCAGAGCTGATGGTTTAAAGGGGTGTTTGATTGTGCTAAAAAATGAAAATTGTCAAAATTGTGTTTTGACCATAGCGATTCAGACACATGTAATTGGGTAAACATGTGCACCTTCTTCTTCTTCTCTTCAACGACCACCATGATGACCTTCAGATGCCTCCTGATCGGGCAATCTCTTTTGTTAATTCACCACTGCCATTTTTGGTCTCAAATCTCAACGATCGGACCATACCATTGCATCCGGAACGATCAAATTAGCTGGAAACAAGTCTGAAATCGTCCAAATCGCACTTCAGACGGCTAAGATTTGATCAAAACAAGTCTGGCCTGATGAACGGTCCAGATTCAATCTCAGATCCGGTTGCACGTAGACTCTGCTGCATAGAATCTTATCCCACCAATGACATGGCACTGTTGACTGGCCTGATGACATGGCGTTGACTGGCCGGTGACGTGGCGTTGACTTTTCCAGTCAAAACTTTGACCGACAATAACTCCTTCGTTTGAACTCCAAATTAAGTGTACTATACACCGTTGGAATCCTGGTGACCTCCTCTACAAGATCAGATGCTCAAAACTCGTTTTTGAGCACTTTGATTTTTCTGCAAAAAATCAAACACCTACACCAACGGCTCTGATACCAGTTGTTGGGTCAACTGGTATTCGGGTCGGGTCAGCCAATCCGGGCGAAGAAGATGCATGGGGCACGTGGGCAGATGCCTGCTCGGAGAGTGCGGCCATGTCCGACATCGATTTTGACGTCGTTTTCACCAGTGGCTTCGCTCTCGGCCTCCTACACAGATGCTATGGCCAAAACACAATTTTGACAATTTTATTTTTGAGCAAAATCAAACACCCCTTTAAACCATCACTCGATACCAGTTGTTGGGAATTCGGCTTTCCCATGCGCGGACCGGGGTGTACTAATACTTGCTCATAGGAGGCTTAAGCACGCCGACACAATATTTAACGTGGTTCGGCAAAACCGCCTACATCCACTGTAGAGAGTCATTGTATTAGAGATAGAGAAAGAGTTACAATAAATACATATAGAGGAGGAGGATTGCATCCACTCTACTCAACTCATCAACTCTCTCTAGCTCTCTACACAACACATTCACTTGTGTTTCTCCCACTCTCTACACAACACATTCACTTGTGTTGCTCTCTCTCATTTTTAGCTCTAAGAAGCTCCTCTATTTATAGCAAGAATGAGGAGACAATCTTAAATGGTTGGCCACCAAATTTTCTTCATAGTCAAAGGTTGGCCACCAAACTTAGGCAATTTACCATTTTCAACAATGGTGGGTTGATTACCATTTTCAACAATGGTAGGATATTGCCACAAAATGGCAATATACCTAACAATCACCCCCTTTGCCATTTGTGTGGGCAATTGTCATCTTGCTTGTTCAAGCACAAGCTTGCATTCTACAACTCTTCCAAGCTTACCATTCTGAGAGCGTCTTCAACACAACATTCCCTTCGAGCATATCAATCATGCTCTGGTCCGAATGATTTTTCAAGCCTTACACCAAGGCTTACAACACCCCTCAAACGAATATTTCCAAGTGTGACAATCATTGAGTATTTCAATATGATCACAAGCTCACCACTCTTCCAAGAGTCTACTCATCCAGGAGTTGCGCCGCCTCTCTGCTCCACCCTAGGAACCACGCCTTACTTCTCCATGAGTCTCTCGCTCTTAGTCGTAAGAGTCCAGTAGCTCTCCACCTTTAACCATGGGGCAGCCCATTAAAGGTTGATCCATATTTGTCTTCATACTCTGAGTATTACAATGCCATTACCGAGCTCACTACCTTGACAAGCGTCAACTCGCTCCCTGAACCTGCGCATGCCCTCTGCTTCCTTCATAGCAGCCGCGCCTTAATGCTCCACAAGTCACCCACTTATTGTCCAAGGCAAATGTCTTCTAGCTCATTGATCTTTAGCATGGGGGCAATATCCATGAAAGTCAATCCCGCATTTGTCTCCATACTCATCATAGTCACTTCATTGGCTATACACTTGTCCACTCATATCTAGCCATCACATTGGCTCGGGGTTGTTTTGAACTCGGCTCATATCGTGGCCCACACACCTTCTCCTTAGGTGTCTCGAACTCGGGCTTCTATCACGGCCCTCACACCTTCTCTAAGGTGTCTTCGCCGTTGTCATGGGGCGGTCCGATCCGGCTCCTATCATGGCCCTCACACACCTTCCATCTAAGGTGTCTTCGCCGCTGTCATGGGGCGGTCTGATCCGGCTCCTATCATGGCCCTCACACACCTTCCATCTAAGGTGTATTCGCTGCTGTCATGGGGCGGTCCGATCCGGCTCCTATCATGGCCCTCACACACCTTCCATCTAAGGTGTCTTCACCTTTCATAGGTGGTCGCATCCTCCTTCAGCTGAGATGCTTCAATGTGGATCCAAAAATCTCTACCACCATGTGCACTTATGGGAGAGATTACTTCCACTGACTACATAGAAAGAGAAAGTTGCATGTATACTCTCGCAATCCTCCACCTCAATTTCTATGTTTGGAGCTTGTGTGCCTTTCGCCGACAACTCCACCTACACCAACTCTCTTGGTGTCTTCGCTTTCATCATAGACGGTTGCCTTTATCACAGCGCTTGCACAAGCTTTGTGCCTTCTGCTCGACAGCTCCACCTACACCAACTCTCTTGGTGTCTTCGTCTTTCATCATAGGCGTTGCCTTTTATCACGACGCTTGCACCCCTCAATTAGGTGCCTCTGCAACAGCTCTCTTTCCATCCTTGCATGCATTGGAAAGGTCTTCGCCTGTTGTCTTCATTAAGAGCATAAGAGACTTCCTGTTGTACAAACTTTAACAGTCTCTACTCTGAGCTTCATCTGGGAGCACCTTTTCTCCTTGCACCTGCTGTCTCATTACAGTACCTCGTTGGATCCTACGGGTACTCCTGCACAATCTCCGTGTGCCCTCGTGCAATTTCTGTTCTCCAGATTTCTCCCTATTCCTTGCTTATGTTTGACATGCCAGCTCATCCCGTCATAACACTCGCCCAAGTCAAAATAGGTGCCAATCTTTATCCCCTGCTGTATTTCTCTTCCATTATCGTGGTCTTCATCAATTCTTCCTCGAAATCACAATCACCGAATCTAACTTCTTTGGAGAAATCACCACTTCATCGGATCCTTGATCATACGTAACTCAACTGTTCGTTGTGCCGCCATCCTCGCTAGTCTTCAACTCGTTTCATTACAAATCGCTATATATACTGAAAATAGTACCGTATGGATAATCCTTCCACTAAGCAAGTTCCCGTGAAAGATTGAGGGGTCACACTCGTCCCGCTTTAAAACCCAATCTCCTAGACGTAACTTCTAGGCCATATCTATCCATCGTATCTGTCTTTCCGTATATACAACCATTTGCTAGCTTTGTCCCGGTTTTCTTTACAAGTGATCTCGAATATACTGGTTTAATACATGATTTCTCAATATCCGGCGAGACTACCGAGTGCTTAGATTCGTCAAGATTGGTCTTCGCCAATTTCCACTCTTCACCTCAAATTATCCACATGATCGGTGTCCAGAGTGTCCCAATTTTACCTTCCTCAAGGCAATTAAATTTCTCCCCACTTAGCAGCTCAAAGACATGTAATTGGATAAACATGTGCACCTTCTTCTTCTTCTCTTCAACGACCACCATGATGACCTTCGGATGCCTCCCGATCGGGCAATCTCTTTGTTAATTCACCACTGCCATTTTTGGTCTCAAATCTCAACGATCGGACCATACCATTGCATCCGAACGATCAAATTAGCTGGAAACAAGTCCGAAATCGTCCAAATCGCACTTCAGACGGCTAAGATTTGATCAAAACAAGTCCGGCCTCGATGAACGGCCCGTAATCAATCTCAGATCACGGTTGCATGTAGACTCTGCTGCACAGAATCTTATCCCACCAGTGACGTGGCACTGTTGACTTGACTGATGACGTGGCGTTGACTGGCTGGGTGACGTGGCATTGACTTTTCCAGTCAAAACTTTGACTGACAATAAATTCTTCGTTTGAACTCCGAATTAAGTGTGCTATACATCGTTGGAATCGTGGTGACCTCCTCTAGAAGATCAGATACTCAAAAATCATTTTTGAGCACTTTGATTTTTCTGCAAAAAATCAAACACCTACCTACACCAACGACTCTGATACAAGTTGTTGGGGTCAACTGGTATTCGGCTCGGTCGACCAATCCAGGCGAAGAAGACGTATGGGACGCGTGGGCGGATGCCTCGTCTGGAGAGTGCGGCCATGTCCGACATCGATTTTGACGCCGCTTTCACCGAGTGGCTTCGTCTCGGCCTCCTACACAGTGGTATGGTCAAAACACAATTTTGACAATTTTATTTTTGAGCAAAATCAAACACCCCTTTAAACCATCACTCGATACCAGCTTGTTGGGAATTCCAGCTTTCCCATGCGCGGACCGGGGGTGTACTGATACTTGCTCATAGGAGGCTTAAGCACACTGACACAATATTTAACGTGGTTCGGCAAAACCGCCTACATCCACGGGAGAGAGTCATTGTATTAGAGATAGAGAAAGAGTTACAATAAATACATATAGAGGAGAAGGATTGCATCCACTCTACTCAACTCATCAACTCTCTCTAGCTCTCTCTACACAACACATTCACTTGTGTTTCTCCCACTCTCTACACAACACATTCACTTGTGTTGCTCTCTCTCATTTCAAGCTCTAAGAAGCTCATCTATTTATAGCAAGAGTGAGGAGACAATCTTAAATGGTTGGCCACCAAATTTTCTTCATAGTCAAAGGTTGGCCACCAAACTTAGGCAATTTACCATTTTCAACAATGGTGGGTTGATTACCATTTTCAACAATGGTAGGATATTGCCACAAAATGGCAATACACCTAACAAAGGAATTTACTTGATTTTGAGTCGAAGCTTTTTAGCTATGATCATCATGATATAGTTATCTTACGAGCTGAATTTGATCTTGTGATGTGTTGGGTTTTTATCTATGTAGAAAATTGATTGATTTTATAAATATCATATTTTATTATTTTAATATTTAATTAGTAAAATTATAATTGATAAAATCTGTTAAAAATAGTTTCTTTCAATCAAAAAGTTATTGAATGTTGCTATTGCTAAAAAACTTTTGATAAAATTTGTTAGAAAAATTGCTATGATCATCATGATATAGTTATCTTATATGAAATTGTATTAGTAATTTCATTTTTTACTCCACTTCAAAATTAATCCTAGATTAAAAAAAATATGAACTTACTGTATTAGTGAATGATAGGCTCTTGAAATTATTGTAAGGTTGTTGAAAGTGTCAAATCATCACTAAAATTATTGAATTGTTATTTGGTAGATGAAATAGTATAATCATCTCACCTAAAAATTTAACCTATTAGATAAGGTCGCATAATATGATTTATATTATTCTTTAACACATCCTCAAGTGAAAGCCCTTTGAACTTGAAACTTGCACACATGCTCACTCTACCTTGTACTTAGTTTTTATCAAATGAATGAAGGTGGTGAGATTCGAACTCGCGACCGTCGGGTCAACAAGATTCTAATATCATGTTAAGGAACCATTTCATCTAAAAGCTTAAGCTGTTAGTCAGGGCTCCAGAATATGATTTAAATTATTCTTTAACACTAAGTAGCTGGTGACCATAATTTTTTTATAAATCTTGGTCATACTTGTTACAATTATCTTGTGGTATGCAGACATAACAACAATTGAGTAATGATGGAGCTCCTCATGATGAGTGGAGAATACCGAGTAATTGAAAAATTAGTGTTTGTCTAATTAAGAATGGCATCTGTATCAACTCGCAGAGGATGGAATTTCAAGTGTCTCATGGTGAGAAGTTTCAAAGTTCTTCAATCGCTATGATTTTCATGTCATTAGTGAAAAATGGTGAACAAAGTTTCAATGACAAAAACAATATGGTATCCGCTTTGTATAGAAAAATGGTATGTGCCTAACACTTTTCTGGCTAAAAATCTATTAAGGTATGTGTCAATCGCTGCGAATTTGTATAGAAACTATATTGTTAGATTGATTGATATAAATTAAGGTAATGTAGTGTTTTTAATCGTTAGTCCATCTAAAATTTTAAAATAGTCCTTCTTAGTAATGATATTCTTATATTATCAAATTATACCTTAGTCATTCTAGTGTTAAATCATAAAAATAAAAGGATTTGTCATTAGAATTGATATCGAGACTACATCTTATATATAAGTTTGTGTTTGGAACAGTCAAATTAAATTATTTTGGTGTTTTTTTAAAAATATACAACAAGGTTTCATGGCTTTAATAAACCAATTATTAGATCCAAAATGCATGTAAGAGAAAGAGATTGTTTTGTGATATTTTTAATATGTAAAAATATTTTTTGTATATTAAATCCAAATAATTTATTTTTGAAAGACTTGGTCATATGCACACAAATAAAAATATATTTATATTTTTTTTTCATAAGAAGATTTTTTATTATTATTTTTTTACTTTTTGAATTTTTCAAAGAAAAGTAAATCAATTTAATTTTTAGAAAACGAGTATGAGGAAGCTACCACTTATTCCTCTTTCAAGTCAAGTCATGTTTATGAAGTGTCTGTTTGGGAGTGTGGTTAAGATTATTTTTTATTCAGAAATGCATCAAAATGATATTTTTTTTATTTTAAAAAATTATTTTTGACATCAACACATGAAAATGATCAAAAACTGCAGGTGCGTTTCTTGTTGGTGATCTTTAATATGCATATACGTCTCAACAAAAAAGTTTTGTTGATAATGGATCGTGTCCAAGACTAGTTTTGTAAGTAAAACAAATGTTTTCAGTTATAAATATTAAGAAAATAATTATAAATAAAAAATGATATAATTAAAAAATATCATTCATTTCGCATGCGAACGGATGGCAATGAGTCACCAGTAGAAAAAAATACATCATAGTACATCATAGGTTTTTGAATCTTATTATAATTCTTTTCGTATTTAACACTGGCATTTAGTGACATAATCATTCTATCAATAATTGTGTATGCAAAATACTCAAGAAAACAAACGTTAATAAATATCGATGAAAACAACAACGATAACTTTCTATCAATAATATTATCATTCAAATCCCAACAAAAAAAACTTTTGTTGATTTTTTCATATGAATTAGTCAATTTTATAGGTAGTTTCACATTTATCTAGAAGACCGAAGTAAGGTAGTCTAGTCATATTGTTAAGAGTTATTATACTTATTCAATATAAGGATTGAGTTGCTTATGAAAATTTGGATCAGAACAAGTAAATTTGGAAAATCCACCTTCCACACTAAAATTTCTTCTTGTATTTTCTCTATTTCTTCTTTTTCTTGAAATTTTATTTTACATTGAGTTTTTTTCTCATGTCTTTTTAACTTGATTTTTTTTTCTCTTTTGGTTATTTGATAATTGTTAAACATTAAAAAAATAAAAACCATGAAAACTACAAAAAAAAAAATAGGATAAAGATTGGGGAAATAATTCATTTTTATATATATAAAAAATTATTTTTTGTGAATTTCTCATTTTTATGGCAGTTTTTATATGAACAAACATTAAGGTTTAAATTGAATAAACACAAAAAAAAAATTGATGGATAAATTTGGATCAACTTACAATTCAATCAAATAGAGCTAAATATTTTTTAAATAATATTAAAGACGCAATTCACATTTAGAAGGATTTCAAAAACAAAAATAAATAAATTCAAAACGTTAAGAAATCAAGCAAAGCTTCTTAACCACCAATTCAATCCTTCAGATTTCTAATAATAAAAATAAAAACTTTGTTTATGAAATGTTATAACCTTGGATAAATACTGTAAAATCTAAAATTAAGCAAAGTTTAGATCATACGTTGAAAGATTCTTATTTTTTTTAAAATCAAAATGATTTTGATAAAAAAAAATAACAAGTTGAGGCTAGATTTTAAATAGATAAAGTCAGAAATGACTTGTTTAGTATTTGTTTGGAGGTATTGTTGATGTTGTGTTTATTCAGAAATGTATCAAAATGATATTTTGTTTTTATTTTTTTTAAAATTATTTTTGATATCAGCACATTAAAATGATCTAAAAACACATAATAAATTAATTTTACAGAAAAAAATTCATTTTTCTTCAAAAGCGTTTTGAAATGCATTGACAAATAAGACCTTAGTGGATTAATTTAGATTTTTTATTCGATTAATCAAGTTTTTCCTTTTATTTATTTTTTAAATTTGAATTGATACAGTTACCGGGTCACGCTTCAGCTCATCTCAAATCCATGTGTCAACCTGAGTTCTACAAATATGATATTATATAGTGATTTTCAATATTACTTATAATATAATAGTCATGGCAAAATTACTGTGGATTTTTGCATTGTTCACATAGACAAAAATGTGCTATCCGTGTCCTATACCTCCTGGTTCGGTGTGTGTCATGTGAAGGCAGTCGTGCAATCGGCGGTGAACAACTTTTCTTCCCCCCTTTTCTCTTCCTTACTGTTGGAAAATACAATAAGGTTTTTCATGTTGTTGGTTTGTTTATTTTAGTCCTTGGTCTTTTGATTTTGTTTTTCTTACTGATTTCTTCAAAGAAAATTTTTATTGTTTTCAATTATGTTCTTCTATTGAAATTGATTATATATGGTACATTTCATTTAATTCCTTAATCTTTTGATTTTTGGTTCCTTTAATATTTTTGGTATGCAAGTTTAAATTTGTTCTAATTTTGTCTTTCAATTGAAATTGGTAATATATGTTACTTTTTATTTCGGTTCTTATTCTTTTAATTTTTTTAAACAATTACACTATATTTTTTTCTTAATTCCCTTTTTTTGTCTAAAAGTTTTGATTTTTTTCATTTTTATCCTTCAATTGGAAATTAATTATATATTTTGTTTTTCATTTTAGCACTTATTCTTGTATTTTTTTTATTTGGTATTAATTCTTTTGGGTTTTTTTGTCCTTCTTGGACAATGATTATTTTTTGTTCATATTTATGCAATTATACTTTTAGTTTTTGTTTATAATTTTTATTTTTTTTGTTTGGGTTTTATTTTTATTTGGTTCCGTTCTAAAATTTTAATTTATATTGGTTACACTGCATTCTGTTTTTAGAAATCTCTTTATTGTGTTTTGGTCTTAATGTTTTGATTTGTTGCAGTTTTTTCATTCAATCGGAATTAATTATATATTTTGATTTTGATTTTGACACTTATTCTTTTATTTTTTTATCTAGTATTGATACTCTTTTTTTCGGTTCTTCTTGGACAATATTTATTTTTTATTTGTATTTATTCATTTATACTTTTAGTTTTGATTTTTAACTTTTTTCATTTTATTTTTTGTTGGGGTTTTATTTTTATTCGGTTCCATTCTAAAACTTTAATTTATGTTGGTAATTTCTTTTTCCCTTTGTTCTTTTCTTACTATTTTCTATTATTTTTATTTGTTCTTCTAATCATATGATTTTTTTATGCTCGTAATATTTATTTATTTATTTTCTTTTGATGTTGTTTTGTTTTTTGTATTTTTGTTAAATTTATTTTTTATTTTTCAAGATAATTTTATGGTTTTATTTCTTGCACAATAAAAATGATAATTTTAGTGATTGTTTGTTTTATTATTTTCTTCTTTGCTTTTATGTTATTATTTTTTATTTTTCAGGACAATTTAATGATTCTAATTGTTTTGACAGTAATGATGATAATAATTTTAACTATTATCATCATGATAATGATGGTAACTTTTCAATAAATTTTCAATTATGTTTTATTCTTTTTATAAATAGATAATCAATATTTTTTTATTTAGTTATCGCATGTGTTTTTATAATTTATATTTTTTATTGTATTTAATTTAAATTAGATAATGAAATGAAGTAATGTGAATTTGATGATTTAGGTATCCAAATCTTTTTGTTTTTTAATGACTATAATAATCTTATGTTGATGATTTTGTTGAAACTTGTTAAACAGATAAATTTATATTAATTTAAAATTTATATATTTTATTATAAAATTGCAATTCATAGAAATTTTATATAAATTTATTATTTTGTCTAAATTAATAATATAATAAAAAAATCTCTTAATTTTAATATCTTATATTCTTAATTTATTTTTTGTGTTGAAAAAGATATTCGTAAGCGCGGAAAAATGGGTACTAAAAATATAAACGACGTGGCACCTTTGTTTCACAACATCCGAGGTCACCATCACCGCCTTCCTGGAGCGCTCTTTATTCCCTGGACGGCCAACTGCCATTCTCGCTTGCTCCCTCGCCGATTGCGATCATTCAATCACAGGTGCGAACTTTTTCTCTTCTCTCTTTTATTCTGTTTCTTTTGGGTTGCCAAGAAAATTTGAGACATGGGACGAGAAGAAAGTCCGATTCTTTTAAATGTTAATTTCATATTTGAACCCTAACAAGAAATTCAGGAGTATTAATACTAAAGGGAAATTCAAAACTAAGTTTGTTTGTTTTTCTTCTTTTGGAAGGTGGCAAGCTTTTAGGCGATTCTCATAGTCGTATTTTTGTAGCTAAAATATGAATTCCATATGACATCATTTGTTTTGCTTTTCAAGTGGCATCCAATGGGTTAGTGTTTTGAGAAAATTAAAGATGTTTTTGTTGAATCTAGTGTTTTTTTCCTTGTTTGTTTTGTTTTAAACCTTGTTTCATATAGCCTCAACAATTTGTAATTGCTCAGAAACAATATCATGTGAAAATACTTTGGTCCCTTTTCTTGCATGTTATAATTTATAGGTTCAGTTTGAAATTATATTGGCTATTGGGATAACGATTGGTTTGTAGTTGACTTCATTGGATGCCTATGATGTGATAGGATGCTTTTAAAAATATTGCTTTTTGTGATGGTTTATTCATTATAAGATTATGTTTGATGCAAACAGCTAAGTTTTCAGGGCACTTCCCCTGTTACAATTAAAATGGTGTTCACTGCAGCTACTTCCAGCACCTTTTTACCTCTATCAGCACCGGGTATAGTTTCCTCTACTTTAGCACTTCATTTATAGCTTTTTTTTTTATGAGTGCACACACATTCATTTATATTGGCGTGGGTACAGTATTTTCTGAATTCTACATTTGCGTGCTAACCACTTATAAGCTAGATGCATCAGTGATTGGTATGTGTTTGTTGATCCTGGAAAGCCAAGAGAAACTTGTGTTTTATATATACTGAATCCTAGACTCTAGCTGAGTTGCTATGACTGCAATCACTCTTTATCTGTCTGTTTTCTGTTGTCAGATTGATTTCCATGTGTTGATTTTAAAACTACTATTGATTATATATTAATGTACAGTGAAAACAAGGGACCAAAACAACAGCCAAAATCAACAAACAACTTCTGGTCCAGTTAGGGTTTCCATGCAGACTCGACCCTTTAATGCAAAAGGAGGACATTTTAAGGTTGCGGTATCTGGCTCAGCTACACAATTACGACCTATTGGAAGGAGAATAAATTTGAACAGAAAACGGTCATGTTCTATAATATATGCTGCTGCAATGGTGAGATTACATATCTATATTTCATGTAACCTCCATTTGTTTGCACTGTAAACTGAAGTTACAACACACTTGCTTTTTACAGTTACAAGGAATTGTTTGTTGCTACAACAATCAACAAGAAATATGACATTTTCTTTATATTAGCTATTTTGTCTCTTATTTCTGTTCTTCAGAAGAAAATAAAATGGTGATCAAAGCTAATTGATTATTTATCTTCTTGTAAATTTCTCTTTGGGTTTTATGGGTGTCTTGTTCCCTTAGTTTGATTGTGATGCATGAATTTATACAAGAAGAAACTAATTTACAAGTACCTCCTTGCAAGAGATGGTGAAAAGGTCAATGTCTGTCAACCATCACAGCTTGTCGAATTTTACAGTCATATATCTCTTGATGTTTTCAAGGTATAATCGATTGGTGGAAGGATATTGTAATTTGCAACAACCACCATTAGCTGTCTATTTGAGAAAAGCCGTTGATAGATACAGAAAGACATGCACCTGCGCGCACATACGTGCAGCATCATTTTTTGAGAATCATGAACTCACTTTTTCACTTTTGCAGAATGCAAGATGTGCTGCTTCCGGGCAAACTCAAACCCTTATCAAAAAGGCACCTGGAGTTACCAAAGCTCCTCAAAGAGGTAAATTACCACTTTCATATATGTTACCAATCGCATACTACAGAATAAGAAACCTTGTTTCTAGCTGGATCCATTGTTCTAGCCTTACGCTGTATATCATAAAAAGTGAGAATCAGCTAGTTGTAGATAGGAAATTCCTTTGGGGTTACATATTTTGGGTTTCCATTGACAGTGTCTGTCCACTTCCACATTTCACCTTGTCCTAATCTACTGGTATGCTGATTTACATGTAGTTTATTTGAATTGTTCAAAACTATGCAAGGGGACCAGCACAGAAAATGTACCATCCTAGATCAATCACCTATTGTTTATTTCCTTCTGTGCATGATAAATTTTAGTTTCATCAAAATATCTTGGCAGTACTTTTTCAATATTTACTTTTTTGCAATTTTACAAATGTCTGACTTCTGTGTTTTACAATTGGTAATTTAACTTCAGAGACAAACAAGACTCCGCGACTAGATGATGGCGGATCTGGTTTCCCACCCCATCGTGGTGGTGGTGGAGGAGGTGGGGGAGGTGGTGGTGGAGGAAACTTCTCTGGTGGATTCTTCCTTTTCGGCTTTCTTGGTTTTCTAGGTTATTTAAAAGATCTGGAGAATGAACACTCCCGGGAAAATAGGATGTGATGAAAAGGATAAATAAATATTATTAGAAATCAATTATTTTTCAGCCCCTTCAATTCTTTTCTTTAATGTACTGTAAACTTTTTTTTACTATCTATAACCACAGAAACACTTCAGTTAGATAGTATAGTGCTCAAGCTGATGGGAGCTGAACTCATGATTAAAATACTTAAGCATGATGTTTTCTAATGAAATGTGTACAGGTTGGTCAACAATTTCTTCTTGTTTTTAGCCCCTTGGGACATAACATTGCAAAACTGAGTTTCAGGTAACCCTTTCCTTTCCCATTTCATGATAAATCTCTCAGGACGATAAATTTCTGGCTACCTTTTCTCGGCATCATGAGTTACTTTTCCTGCAATGTGATCAATATTCATTTTCCAAAGACCTTTAAACTATAGTTTTATGGACGGTTCAAACAACAGGGTTGGTTGGTGATGGCATGCCTTAATTATATGAATATTCAATCAGGTGATGGTGATCCAATCCTTGTGATTTGGGAATTGTAATTGCGTCGGTTTTTCCCACATCCCTGTATGAACAATATTGTGCTAAACTAAATCATCAGCTTTTCCATAAATAAATTCATTTCATAGGCTTGCTTATTACAGCATGAACTCCGAAAGGTGACTTTTATCAAAGCCAGAAAACCTAAACGAGTTTAGCTCTTGTAATGAAGGTCTAGAAATCCAAAGAGTTTAGAAACAAGTCTCCAGTGTTGGATACTCAGTTAATTAATTGGTTTTATCGATTTCATTTATTCTTCCTAGCCAAGATTGTTGATAAATTGTATTTGGTGTTTTGTAGGTCAATGTGGTATTTGGTGTTTTGTAGGTCAATGTGACTTGTGACAATCATTTGCAAAAGATTTTTTTTTTAGTGGAGGTGACTCTAATGATAAAATAAATACTTTTTTAGAGAAATATAATAAAATATATATACACATTGTAGAGAATAAAAAATATGAACATTTGTTATGAAGATCTCATGATGTATTTATAATTCATGAGTTTTATTTTTTTAGAGAAAATGGGATAGTGTAACTTTATCTTTTTGATATTTTGAATTGCATTGTTAGTTGTATTCCACTCATTTTATCTAGTTAAAAGAATGTGTTTTTGTTGGACATACATAAAAAAAATTTAATATATTTAATGGTTTGGTGGAGTATAGACTTGTTTGGTTAAGCATATTTGTTGAGAAATAACTTATCTATGATTTTGTATTAAAATATACAGAATTAATGGTGTTAGACCTAATCATCTCTTGGGTTTAAAATGAAATTCTTCTAATCAAATAAAACTCGTGTAGGGCCATGAACAGGGTTTTTTTTCATTTTTGAAATTTGGTTAATCGTTAACTATTTTTCATTTGTAATTTTTTTAGTGACTCTCTCTCTTCTTTTAAATCCAAATAGCAAAAGAAAAGGTTTTGAACCAAAAGAAAAATTTGCAAAAATCAAAGGGACCCAAATTAAAATCAAAATCAAAATAATTTGAAGTTTGAAAAAAAAGCAAACAATGCATGATTTAAACAATGGAAAAAATCATTTATATTAGCCCTGATTTTAAATTAGATTCTTACATTTTCAATCTTTTCAAGAAATAAAATCAAAATTTTATTGCAAAATTGAGCATCAACCAACAATTGTCTCATACCTTGAGAGCCACGTAGGAAGTTGATTGAAATAAATTATTTATCCAAAATTTGAATTAACATAGTATGCAATGATTTAAAAAAAATAGATCTAATAAAAAAAACTTTAAAAACATAGTAAGCAATCATTACTCCCTTGATCATTTTCCCTTATAATTACTTGACTTATCTCAATCAAGATCCTAGAACTCATTTCTAAGCTCCCCCGTACAAATCAGATTTGTTTTAGACAAATTCAATCATTAGAGAGGATTAAAGGGTGGGGCAAGGATGATCAAATTAATATAGGGAAACAATTTAAATCAACCTTTTAATGAGAAGGAATGGTGGGCAACTATAAAATAATAGTAGACTTAATGAGATTGCTTAATTGCAAAGGCAAGTTGAACTCTCTACAAGTCTTATACAACAAATAGTCCTTTCTAGTGAGGTTCATCATGAACTTAGAGATACTTTTTTCTCAATTTATGAATCTTTTTGATACAATACAGTCTAACAAACCTAATACTAATTGGTTTAAGCCTTGAGTTGAACAGAAAAAGTTGAACTTCTAGAATTATAAGGAGGTTTAAACCTGAATGATTTTGTAGATTGATTAAACATGGTGGAAAGAGTTTTTTTAGTATTATGATATAGTCTATAAAACTAAGATTAAGCTTGTGGTTATCCATCTTAACTAAACTGCTTCAACTTAGAGGTAATACTTGCAAATCTCTCGTTAAAAAGTGGTAAAGATGAAGTTAATAATTGCAAGAGGATAAAGTAAATAGTTGTGAGTAATTTTTCCCTTTCAATTACACTCAAGCCCTCTATAAAAGTTTGTACAACCTCAAATAAATGGTAAGAATGGTGAGTATTGCAATTTATTCTATAAAGTCATCTCTGGAGTTAAATTGAATGAAAATAAATAATAGAAAGTTTCTCATTAGTTGAGTGGATTAAAACCTCAATCTAGGATGTTATTGTCTTGTGAATCTTATGGAGTGTTTTAGAGGCATATAATAAAACATTTCTCATGAAAAAATTAATGAAGTAAGGGTTATTCAAGATTTGTACAACAAGTAAGCTCTTTCAAATTTAAACATCAGGGTTTTGGCCAGACCAAGATGGGGAATACCTTCAACTTTGGAAAAGGGTTGAATTTGAAAGGTGAACACGGGACTCGAATGCGTTGTACAATAGCTAAATAACAAAAAGGTAATTTTGATTGCTTAAAATATAAAGAATGAGGGCATAAGTCATCCAATTATAGAAAGAGGGTTTTGATAGTCAAACAAGTTAAATTGACTTAATTCAAATATACTTTAATCTATTATCAACCTATCAATAAAGAGTTTGGAGGTGATATTGTATTCCTAGTTGGTCTTTGAATATCATTTTGTAAAATCAATTGTTAGAGAATCTCTAAAATCTTCTCCACTTCCTTTGAATTCCATCGTTTTCACTTTTAACTTTTCTATGATCTAAACTAGCATCACACGATCACCCCATTTAATTTTATAATTTTAATATAAAGTAATTGTAATTGCTCTTCTGACGGCTACAATGGTGTAGAGAATATACTCATTCGAAGAATTAGTTTTCTTCTGAACATATATTAGCCAATAGCTCTTTGATACAACAACGAGTGTGTGCCCGCTGCCCCTTTTAATCAAATACAGAAAAATTGTTTAGCCAGGCAAAGTAGAAGCACAAACCAAACGAGATTTTAACCAAAAAAAAAAGAAAATAAGCAGAGGATATCCGAGGTCGAAAAATAACAACTTTGGGAACATAACATTTACCAATTTACAAGCATCGAGCATCAAATCTCCTTTTCCTTTCTTTCATTTTTAAAAGATTGAGAGCATTAACTCTATTTTATTTTTATTTTTTGTGATCAAGAACTTCCGAAAGTTGTCAGATATATATATATATATATGTATGTATATATATATATGTATGTATGTATGTATGTATGTATGTATGTAAGCGTTTC
Source organism: Salix exigua (assembly GCA_032356905.1). Lineage (NCBI taxonomy): Eukaryota > Viridiplantae > Streptophyta > Magnoliopsida > Malpighiales > Salicaceae > Salix > Salix exigua. The sequence continues at coordinate 28,046,377 of CM063603.1, forward strand.
TGTCAAACATCCACTTGACAAATGGAGCAAAAGACGGACTCTAAACAAACATATCACCATGCCGCATCTCAATTGCAAGGAATTAAAATACAAACAGTTAATCAAATCGAAAGAGAAATTGATAAATGTTTGTACCTTCCTGAATTCGGATATATATTCAACCTTTAATTAGAGAGACGTTCAGAATTTCTTACACTTTCCCTGTAATTATCTCTCTCGGCTTTGAGATCCGATCTCTCTCGTGGGAGTGCATGCTAAATTTGAACTCCGATGACAAGGAGAAATAAACAATGAATTGCTACTCCATTTTCAAGAAAATGCTGGAGTAAAAGCAACCGTGACAACTGCCTATTCCTATAGGAGAAGTGTGGAAAGTATATATATATTTAAATTAAAACATGAAAAGTCCTAAAGGTCGCAGCCTAAAAATGAATACACAACGAACTGGACAGCTCACAAAATCTATGGCAACTCATTTCCTTGGTCTGGTCCAGGTTGTCTCCGAGGTGATGACATTACCATAATAGACCTTTTTTGATGATTCATCCCAATAAACCTGAATAGTAAAAGGGGAGGGGAGAGATTAACACAATTCATATTTTGAATATTCTACTACATAAATGCTCCTATTATTATTTATTCATGCGCAATGCATTAGAGTTCAAACTTGGCACTTAACAAAGTAAAGACATCTGAACAACCAGTACAAACTTACAACCCATCATCAGATAGTTCAAACTACGTACCTATATGTTGGGCATCACATTCTTAATAGTAGATTACTTTATCGAATTAAAGAGTTAATTACTTTATCAAATTAGGAGGTCAATTCCCCTCTTTGGTTCCTAGCATTTATGGTAAATCTATCCCTACATCTCTTCTTCCCAAAGGAACAATAGAAGCCACTTCCCAGCTAACATTTCCAAACAAAAAGAAAAGGCAACTGAGAACCTTTGAAACTGCCTTGCCCTTACATGTTTACCTGAATGAAATGGCTGACTTCAGCCTTTAAGGCAATTGAATACTAAAATTATCAACAGTTTACCTTTTGCATGCATATGAAATGAGCTGCTGTTTATACACAACAATCAAAGGAGACTCAAGAGTGGAGATGTGATTCCAAAGATACCTGCCAACCAGAAGGAAGACCCTTTGAGAGTTCTTCTATATCAGGCTGCTTGTTTTCATCGGTTGGGGCCTCTGGCAGAGTCAGTGCAGCTTCTTTAGCTGCTTGAGCTCTCCTGCGCTTTACTCGCTCACGCCTATATACAATAGAACAAAAATGCTAAGTTCAATGCCCAAATGAGATAAAAGTTAGCATTACTCGCTCAGTATAGTTTTCCCTTTTCTACCAAACCCCTGAGTAGGATTATCTTATATACTTAAAATTCTTATTCTGCACCAGAATAAACATACCAGTCACCACCTAGAGGCTGAAAGTTAGCATTATCCTTGGCCTCTCCGCTTGCAATTTGCTTAGCACGCCACTCCTGCAGTAAAAAATTAAAAAAAAAAAGAGGCAATAAAAATTCAGGGACTAGAAACAGTTAAAACTAAGCAACTCATGAACCAGGAAACCAATTATTTAGCAACCTCGATTTCCCTTTGCCGCTTCCTCTCTAATATCTCATAAGCACTTTTAGGTTCTTCTTCCTCACTCTCATTCAACTCTTTGGCTGCATTCCACTGTCAGCATAAAATAACAAATTTGAACTAATCGTGGAGAGATATAGTCCTGGTCATAAGAAGAAGAAAAAAAAAAACTAACACACCTTGTCCACCAAACTAGAAACTTTCTTATTAGACCTCAAAGACGGTGCAACAGCAACTGTTCGCTTTTTACGTGAAACTGTTTAAAAGAAAAGGGCAGCAGCAAAATGAGCACGTGATAAACGTTATATAATGTGCATATGCAAAACATTTCAAACTTTTTTGGCTGTGATTCAGTCCTCAAAATAGATAATTAGCAGATAAAGCAACAAAACCAATTAGTACGACTTCCCAGGAACAGCCTAGGTATCAGAATTCAGCAAGGAGAGCAAAATTCACTAAGAATCACAACATACAAGCAATAAAGACATTACTCGACAACAAATTACTTATTGTGTCTCAAAGAAACAGCATTCAAGATGCTATTGATCTCTTGGAATATTTTAGATTTTGGCACCCTGAAGTCGCATTTCTTCCGGTTCTCTCCCTTCCGCAACACAATTATTATGCAACTTCGGGAGTAAAAGTACAATTTTTTTAGCCTAGACAAAACCCAATCTAATTATAAAACAAAATAATCTTAGGTGAAGAAACACATACCTTTAGTTTGAACCTTGGCACCTGTTAACAAGGCAGATGCAGCTGCTACAGTAGAAGCAGTGACTGCATTGGTTGATGATGCATTAGCAGTCTCCTTCACACTAGCCAAAGTAGGAGCTTCAGTGGTGGTCAGAGTAGAAGGAACCCCTTTAGATGCCAAATCAGTCCCAACATCAACAGCTGAGCCACCAAGCTTCCCATTCAGCTCTGCTGTAGAGTCATCTGTCTTTATTTGATCAGAAGCAAGGGTATCATAACTCACAGGGCCAGATTCAATATAAGACTGAGAAGATTCTACACCACTAACAACAGGCATAAGCACTGATCCATCTTGAACATTGTAATATTCTACTGGCTGAACAGAATTGACCATAACTGAAGCAGTTTCAACATATGTGCTAGGAGTTGGTATATAATAAAGTGATGCATGTGGCACAGCAGCCTGACTTCCGTCAGTATTTCCAAAGAAATTACAACTTGGAACAGCAACTGTATGTCCATAGTATTGGTAATTGAGGTCCGGATAGGTTAAGTTGTATTGTTCTGTGTAAGGGAGAGGTTGACCTGTCTCTGGATAAGATGGAAGTGGAGGATATGAGCACTCAGGAGGTTCATCAGGTGGGGGTGGAGGAGTTTGTTCACTATCAGGAGGGGGTGGAGGGACCTGATCATTATCAGGTGGTGGCGGGGGGATCCATTCCTCATCTGGAGTAGGTGGAACAGTTAATGCATCCCCTGATGACAAGGACAGGTGCTCTGCAGGTGGATTTGACTGAACCATTTTCTCATTCGGTCCAACATCTTCAGCACTCAAAGTATCTCCAACAGTAGTGATACTTGCAGGACAAAACTCTCCCTCTTCAACTTCCATGTCTACATCCATGTCAATATCTTCTGCAGGAAGACACTCGTGAATAGCCCCACTCAATTCTTCACTAACTGGAGCACCACCTTCCAAATGCATGCTAGGAGATCCTGCAGGAATATTGCTAGAATGGATACTTCCATAGTCACCTTTATTATGTGAATCATTCTCAATGCTTGTAGATACAGGTGAAACTTCAGATTTTTTACTATTCTCATTTGCACCTGCTTCAGATACTTCACCCATTTTTTCCTGAGATTTTTCCTTTTCTTTAAAAGAATCATCAGCAGTAGCTTCAACATCACCATCCATTTGTGCAGACACCGCAAGCTGGTAAATTTCATTGTTAATTACATCTTCTAACTGTTTAAGTCGCCTTTCACAATGGACCCAAAATGGAAGCAAAGGTGATCCATAAGTTGAAAGTGACTTGATATCAGAAAGTCTCATCTCTACTTCTATAATATACTTCAGCATCTGGTCCTGACCTTGCAGATGAGTCCCATACCTAAATGACAAGTTAAGAATTAGCAAAACATGTAACAATTGAAACATAAAGAATTAACATGTCCATCTTTTGCAAACAAACAATGCCTTATAAAAGCCAAAAGCAAATGCACAAGGCGGTGAGATATAAAAGCAGAACATAAACTCGTTACCCTTTCAGTGACTCCAGTCTCTCCAACAAACTCTCACATTGTTTCATAAGACTAGTTGAAAGATTTGTTCCTCTATGGTCATTAGCTAGTGCATCATGCATGTGCTCTGAAGCTACTGAACTCACATCACCCAAGGCAGTATTAACTGCAGCAAAGTTACTTTGTGTCTCCCTCTGATGAGCTTCAGCATCCCAATTTTTACCCTTCACATATTCATTTCTGTATCCTTCAACCCAGTCATTCATCTGCGGCCCATTTCCATGCACTTCTGTGCTTTGAGGAATCAAACCATTACCTACTGAACCCTCTACTAATAATGCAGCTAAAGAATTATCCAATCCAACAGCTAAAGTTGTAGTAGACAAATTTGCACCCACTTGAGCAGCTTCCATATATTCAGCAGCACATGCCTTGTGATCAGAGGTCAATTGATTATGCTGGGCCAAAACAGCCGGTATTTCCCATGAGGTTTCACCAGTTTCAGTATTCCAGTAATAGTACTGATTACTCTCTTCATGCACTACCATTCTCCAGCCTGCACTCACATCTCCAATAACCTGTGCATTAGAAATCCCAGTGATGGAGATTTTCTCCATCGAATCCTTTTCTTTCAATGTATCATCTGAGGCAGTAGCATCGCTTTCCCTAGAATCACCACCTTCCAGACCCTCTAAAACATCAACTGGCATAGAATCTATCCTTGTGTCCTGTTGATCAACCTTCTGCACAGTGAGATCTTCAAGAGCATTGGTATTTCCATCTTTTCCTTCGCGAATAGGCTCCTCCTGCAACAGCTAAGTGCTTTGAGCAATGCAGGTAAACTGAGAGAACATAAATATTTAATATATAGGTACAAGCAGAACAAACTCGCACTTTCTCAATGAGTGTGTGGCATGTAGTAAGGAAAGGAATGTGTAAACAAAGTTCTTTTAGTGGTATATACATTCACTTGAAAATGCTGTGTAGAACGGAACCAGAATAACACAGACCATACAAGTCCAGACTGAAGTACACAATAGCTTGGAAATGACAATGAAACCAGAGTTTACTTGAGTTAGTTTAAGGGAAATTATAGAAAAACTTAATGTTTAAAAGCACAGTTGTAGCTTGGATAAAATGCCTCAACTGTACTAATAGGCATGAGCTGCAACCATAATCCAAATTTTGAGTGCAATTTAAACAGAAAGCATTATGAACAATCAATAATAAGTCATCTCTGCCATATTAACTGTAGTTTGGATGGTGATTTTAAAGGTTTTACCGTAAAATCAGATAATACTGAAAACCAATTTTAGCTAAAAAGTTGTGACACTGCCAGAAACAGCATTATTCTGTGCTTTCAGCAAGGGATTCCAGGCGAGTTAAAATGAAATTCAAGCCAGCTTTTGAAACATGTAAGCAATTACTCTCTACCTCTCAGGACAACTATGTTGTAGAGCCCTTAAATTACCTGGTCATTATGGTCAGCTGGGGAATTCTCTGAAATAGAACTGTCTGACCTTTTACTTGATTCCTCATCTAAATCATCATCACTATATTGCCCAAGTAACAGAAGAGGGTTCTGTGGTTGCTGACCTGACGAGAAGATACTAAGAAAATTAGATGCTTTAAAGTCGAAATATTACCTAAAAGAAACAACTGATTTATCAGAAAAACCAACAAAGCCAATGATATTCATGCAAAATCAGGCTACGGGCCACCAAAAAAAAATACATATATAAAACAATTTAGTGAATGTGAAAAAAAAATGCCAAGAAAGCATTTTGATGATATCCACCTGTTACACATGAAACAAAATGTCAGTGGAGGCATAAAGAAAAAATAAAAAGCCAGAAACATACGAACCGATAGCAAAATATTCCAGACGTAATCTCCAAAACGCTTTGATGCTGTGAAATAGCGGATACACAATGGAAGTGATTCAAAAATTCACAGTGGCAGGGCCCGACCTGATGTGATATTGATATTCCCAGAACCACAGCCACTCTAAATTCTGAAAACAATACTTGGAAGCAAACATAATATGCCACCATAACTCATGCCCTCTCTACATAATCCTTTTGAAGAAAACTGATGGAACCCACCTGAAGATGATGGTGAATTGGGTAATTCAGCATGCTGTGACGGATCTATATCCCCTCCAACTCCATTATTTACAGAGGAGCCACCCAAATCTCCTACCAAGTTTAGATAAATGGTTGTGAAGTTAGAACAAGATGGTGCACCTAATAAAATAGAAATGATTCCACTAGTGTGCTACCATTAATTCAAATAAATAAATCAATAAAAAGAAGATCATGAAAGAATAAAAGAATTATTAACAGTGGTAAATTCAGAACACGTACAGGAACATCAACAAGTTATCAAAAATTATAAATTAGCATACGAAAAAATAACTTAGTTTTAATTTATTTCCCATTTTTCCATACCAAAATTATAATTATAAAATTCACTAAGAAGATTTCAAGAGCTCCATTAGTTTGGGATCTTTATATTTGCCGTTCAGATAGGGGGAAACTGTAATAATCATGCAATCGTTACAAATATCAGATAAAGCAACCAATAAAGAGGAAATTAAAACCCTAAAAGTTAGATTTTAAACTTTAACAATCCAAGTGCACAAATAATTGAGAATTAAATTCAACAAACACTATTATAGCCTCAAGCAAGAAAATAACAGAGAGAAAAAAATGAAGTGTGTCTACCAGAGGGTTCCGCGAAGAGATCGAGCTTGATGCGACGGCCGGCGTTACCCAACGCAGCAAGGCGGCGCTCTTTTCTCTTCCCCATCGAAATTCAATTCGAAGCCTACCGATTTTAAGGATTGATTGATAAAATTGCTCTCCTCGCTTACTATCCTCGTCGTTTTTTTCGTTTTCTTTGTTTTGATATTTTCGATTTGATTTCAACATACATATGAATAGAGAAAACCTAAAAGGGTGGAAATATAGGGACCAACCCAACCGTGCACTTTACTGGCCCGTCATGGGTTTACAACTCTTCGTCTTTGTTTTATTGTATTTTAAAAATATTTAAAAAACAATATTTTTATTTTTTTAATTTAAATTAAAAAAAATAGTATTTTTAAATTATTTTAATGTATTATGTTAAAAATAATTTTTAAAAATTAAAAAAAATTATACATTTTTAAATAAAAAATATTTTTAAAAACAATTACAACCATACATCTAAACTTCTCTTTTTGTTGATTTTTAATTTTCTTAAAATAAATAAAATTCTAGCATGTTTGATTGGCCTCCCTGCGGGTGAACCAATTTAAACCAATTTTTTTAAACATAAATAAATACACCAAGGGTTTGAGGATTTTGTTTTCAATGCTATTATGCTCGAGCAAGAAATTAGATATAGATCTTTATCTAGTCTCCTTCTTATTCTAATATTGTAATCTTAATTAGCAGGTTTAGAAATCTTAAAAGCATGAAGTTATAGGAAAAACCTCAATGCTTAACAACATATAAAGGACTTATGTAATGATGAGGAACTATTACATATTGAGAAACACAATAAGCAACCAAGTTCGTTTGCACAAATGAAGTCATTTTAGTTTCTTTAACTGAAGCAAGCTAGCACACTCTAGATGCTTGATTTAAATTAGCCAAGCAAAATCAGCTTTATTTTGGTATACATGGATTATTTTTCACCTTTTGTTTATATGTTGATGAAATTATTTTTTTTGACCTTAACAGGGATGTCCATTTATCGTTTTTTTACATATCTTATAAGAAATGATGAAAATTTAAACCAAAGCATAAGCATTAACCAATAACAACAAACAATCAATCTCAGAACAGAAAAAATTAAAACAGGTGGCAGACACTCGTATGTACAAAGTTGAAAATAAAGAACTGTAAAGAGTAAAAAAGAAATCGCAAGTCTAAATACAATTGCAAAGCCAAAAGAGAGCAAACAAATGTGTCACATGACGAAAACTCAAGTGTCTTAAGAGAAAAACAGTGTCGAAGAATCATTGCGCATGACAGATTATGATACAGGGGGGAAAGATGCAAATGCATACATGTAAGCAGTCCAAGGAACTAATAGATTGAAACATAAAAAAGAAACTTAAACCTAAATAAATAAACAAAGGGAAAAAAGATAAAGCGTTAATAAAGATTAAATTAGATTTTGCATTTAATCTAATTTAATATCCAACATGGCAATACCTCTTGAAGGATCACTTAAATTTAACTTCAATCCAATCCCTTCTCTTTGTATTTATTATCAATTAAATCTTTTTAATGTAATATTGATTTTCATCTTATCCAAACTTAAATAACTCCTAAACAGAGATGAATAAAAATAATGAACATTTATTGAACCCGAGCTAATGTATTATACTTACAACCATTATCATAATTTGAGTTGCAAATGTAACGTTTATTCCTGATGACTACCTGAATTTTAAGATGCAACTAATTGAATTTTGAAACGATATAAGATTTTCAATATCATGCGATTGAATCAATAGTCTTATTACCTAGAGCATGTTCAGGGTTTTTTATGTTTATCCATTATGACAGTCTAAATTTTAATATGCAACCAATTAAATTTTGAAATGATACAGAAAGATTCTCAATATATTGCAATTTAAGTAATAGTCTAATTACCTAGAGCTTGTTGAGAGATGATATTTAAAAAGATAATAAAAGAAAGTAGAAGCCCAGTTTTGACAAAATTCATAATCCCAATTTCCTTTTGGTTCTAATTATTTAGAACCCCAATGTTTTATAATTTTTTTAATTATATCTTTTTATCCTATATGTAAAAACAAATAGCAACATCAAACGCACAACAATAGCTCTAAAGAAATAAGCTCATGGCTAAATTCTCAAACAACAGAACAATATCAAGAGAAAGTAAACATATATAAACGTCAAAGGAGAAAGCGAACTGAAAAGGTATAAAAGGCATTAACTTGCTTAAGAAATTGATTGTCTAAGTCATGCGATTGGATAAGTACATTTGACAATGTTGATTCATGAAGTTTTGATTGTAGGCTCTACCTCTTTTGACAAATTATCATAGCAACTGCTTTTCTGTGATGAAAGGAAACATCTTTATTTTAAAATATATATGCACCATGTTTATAGTAGCATTTAAACTCTAAGCATGATGTGTCTCCTTGTTCTAATGTTGTAGTCTTAATTAGCAGCTGTAGAAGTCTTACAACCATGAAGTTATAGGGACAATCTCAATGCTTTTCAACATATAAAGGACCTGTGCAATGATGGGGAACTATTCCATATTGATAAACATAATAAACAAAGTTTGTTTTCATAAATAAAGTAATTTTACTGTATTTAACTCAAGCAATCTAGCACACTCCATATGCATAATTTAAATTATCCAAGGAAAATCATCAAAATATCCTAAGCTGCAAAACCTTCATTTCCTTTCTAACCCAACTTCTCATCCTGTCTAGAATACTTTTATTGTCTCATCTTTCCCTTCAATCCTAAATCCTCTCTTCTAAACAAACTACCCTTTACTTCTTTGCATGATTTTTCTCATGACTGTTTCTTTAAAGATTTAGAAATCCCAACCATTTGTGGACACCATAAGCATGAGATTTTGGTTAACTTGGATGAAAGTATGGACAAAGACTTTAACGCAAGTGTTTTTTTTTAGCGTATCAAAGTGTGGTGAAAACAAAAGTTATTTCCTGACACTATCAACTGAAGGTGAAAAAGCAATGGTAATTGCAATCAATGATTATTATGAGTGGTAAAAAAAACAAAAACAAACAACAAACCAGCAAGCAAATATTAAAAAATCCATAAACAACCAACCTCAAAAGTAGGGCGAACAACAAAAAGGACGCAACGAAGCCTTGGCAGCAACTGGTGACAATTAGCGGGCCAAAACTTTAATAAATAATAGCCAAGGAATAAGAATTAATGACCTTACAGATTCGAAGCAGAGATGAAAAGAAAAGATGGAAGAAAAAGAAAGTATCATACCAAACGAAAGGGAATAGAAATATGCAGATAAAAGGAGGAAAAACCAAAAAAAAGGAAAATATAACACATAACTTAACAAACAAAGAAAGACGGTGCAGTCCACTCAACCAAGGACCAATAGAGAAAAAGCCAAAATAGGAGCATGTTACCCCTGCAAAATACACAGAGAAATGCATTAATGTGAAATGACATGACATAAAACGATTAATTGAAGTAACAAAACCAGATTACAACAGTAATACCTAAACGAACTAAGCAAAGCAAAGCAAAACAACAATGAAGTAATCAGATGGAATGCAAAAGAAAACAATAATTAGTTTATTTAGGCTCTAAACCGAGAGCAACAAAGGAAGAAGCAATTAACCCAAATGCACAGAAACCACACCCAATCAAACCAAACCGAGAGCAACAAAGTAAGAACCAACCAAGCCCCAAGTTAACCTGAGAATGAAACCATCTCCAAATCTAAGAGACACTCTAACCCGAACCCAATTAAACCAATAACCCACTCCCCAACACACACAAACTACAAAATGCAAGCAACTCGAACCCAACAAAACCCAATACCCAACACCGACAATGAAAAATCAAAAAAAAAAACCCAACAAATACGAACCCAATACAATCAATCACTGAACACCTAGACCAGAGAAAATATGAATCGAGGGAGAAGATGGGAAAAAATGGGAAAGAAACCGAACCCATGAACCCAATAAAAACTAGCTGAACAAACTCAGAAATTGACGCAAAAAATGGGGCAAAAGCATAGCTCATCGAACAACCAATCAAACCAGAGAACCCATGCAAGAAAACGACCGAACGCCAGCTCAAACCAACCCAAAACCAAGCCATAAACCACCATCCCCGCCCGCCCGACCAGGCCTCAGCAAACAAACCGTCATTCTCTCTGGCCGAACAGAAGAGACCCAATAGACACAAAGTGAATAAACACAAAGAAAGAAAGAAAAAATGCCACAAGAGAAAAAATAAAATACGCTACAATGGTCCCATCAACACTGCCACAATCTACAATGAAAAAACTCAGAAGCTACAGGGAAATACGTAGGGAAAACTGAAAGCGTTTTATTTTTTAGATAACGTTGAATTAAGGTAAAAAATCAATTTCCACTGCCACGGAGCACATGTAAAATGGCTAGTAACAACCTAAAAAGAAGGGGGAAATACTGATTTTTAGGAATTGACTCTAATTTGTAATTTCAGATCTCTCTCTCTCTCTCTCTCTCTCTCTGACTCTAATATTCCAATTATACTGTAACTTGAATAAAAAAATCTGTACAAGGAGCAGTCGCACAGACTGTCCGAGACATAAACTCTCTTCGGTACTACTATCCATCCTTTTCGTAAGGTGAGACCTTCATCTTCTTCTTCTTCTCATCTGCTTGTTTCTCTAGTAAATCGTGGCATCATGGAAACCACCATCTCGATCTCGTTTTCTCAGCATCCAAACAGATCGTTGAGCTACTTTTATATTAGGTGTTTGATGTTACTGTGACTCTTTTTTTGAATATTTGAAGTGTTTATTGGATCTATCATGCTGTTATTATTATTTATAATTTTTATTTTTGAGACATCAGGATCGGTGGTTTCTATGTGCTGTTTTGGTTTGGAATTATAATTTGGGTCGAATTCTATTCTATTTATTTTTTATTTTTTAGTGAATGTCAACTAAAATGGGGTGGGTGGGATGTAGGTGCGCTTAACAGTAGAATACTATTAAGGCATGGCAGATCATGTGGCTAGTCAGAGCGTTTTGTTGCTGATGTTTGGCATTTCATAAATTTCCTGCATGGTCTTCCTGCCGGATGATCCTATATAGAAGGCTACAGTTTTATAGTTCAGATTGGATTTAATGATGAATACAAGGTGAAATAAAAAAAATGATGATTGTGTCAGGAATCGGTATTTTGGATTATACTATGCTATTTTCAACGACGAGTAGACTTTACAGATTAAATATTGTTATTCTAGGTATTGAATTATTGACTGTAAAATGCTATTTATCCAATTCAATGTAAAGCTTAAACTTTTATCATTTCTCCGTGATTGAGTATTGAGATATTGCAAGCAAATAACAATGCACGAATAGAAGTGGGAAAACAGTGCTAGACATCGCATTTCATTTTGTGAGGATATAACAGGTGATTTGTGACAATACCAAAGAGTTGTGATTGTTGGTGTTTTTTTTACGGCATTAGAAAGTGTTAGTGGCCTAGCATTTTGTGAGTACATGAAGCTGGTATGGCATAATACATGCTGATGCCTGCACAGGTTCGTGAGCTTGTAGCATTGCTAGAGAGCATTCTACATGATTCATCATGTAGGTCAAAACCATTCCTGCTTACAGCTCATTGTATAACTAGTTGGTTTTCGAAAGGATCAATATGGATGCTCTCAAATTCAATCAAAATAGATGTACCTACTAACTGAGTTTTATTCAAGAGCTTAGAGATTTTTTGACACCCTTTGCTACTCTGTTTTGAGTTGTGATATCTAGGTTCTGTAATGGCAAGCCTTGCATTTTCTTTATTCATAGCTTTCACGGGACCTCTGCAAAGGAGCCTCCACAAACAATACAAATAGCTCTTTCCTCTTTGTCTACACCATCCATCTGCACCAAGAACCCAAACTTGCCTGTTTTCTCTTCAGTGGGGTGCTAACCACACCACATGACCTCCTTGTGGAAGAGCACCCAAATGGTTTTCTTCTCCCCCTTTTCTACTTCTATCAGACAGGCTGCCCTACTTTTTCTGTTGTCAAGGCTGCTCGTCTCTATCAGATTGGCTGTGGTTATTTAGATGGCTTTCTGTTTTTCTTTTGCTAAAAAAATGAGAAAAGGTAAAAGAAATCTATGTATTGTATGGCACATTGGTTGACATAATGTTCATAACTTAATACATGTAATATGCTTCCATGCACCCATGCCACGGATATTAAAAGATTTTCCACCTTCTCTAATTTTAGTTGCTTCTCTTTTCCATAACCTACTGATCCATGTTATGGTCATTTCTTACCAAACTGGGGGCCTTTGTCTTTCCCTTTTTTCATTTTCTACAGTTCCCCATCTTGATTGAATGCTTCTTTATAAATCAGGAAAGGACAGATATACTATTTTTATTTCTAAAAACAGGTTTACTCTTGAGAGCTCAAGTTTTTTGCTGAACTTAATTGTGGGATTGGCTAGCAGAAGCAGGAAATGGTGAAAAGGTTATTGACTGCCTTGATGTTGTTTCTATCTTCACATAAAGTTATGTGTAGAGTACCTTACTCATTTCCCTGTTTCACAGGTATGGAGTGTTTTGATGCGTACAATTTATCATGTTGCAGTGTCTAGAGGGATTCATCTCCTCCCTCCTGCGGTGTTGTGATCTTGATTTATACAAACAATCAAGAGGCCTTGATGATCCTGAGCTTCTTGCAAGGGAGACAGTCTGTACGCACTGGTCCAATCTTTATGTTAGCATTGTTTATTTTCTATTTTATGCTGCTAATGGGTTTCTTCTGCTGCTTATTCTTTGTACCTTTAATAAACAGAAAATGCTTAGATTTTAAGCTATATGTCTTACTATGTGGTTTTGCACTATTTGTCTTGCACTTTGACTCTTTTTTTATTGTGAAAGTCTTGCAAGAAAGGTACTTATGATGATCATGATAAATACTTTTCACCATTGGTCTCATTGTTTTGAAGATGTTTGCTCATTGTGATGGCTCTTCTTTTACTTGCCAATGAAAAGGATACTGCAGCTTGTTTCATAATGAATATAATATCTCTACCCTTACTGATAATTCAATTGACAGTTTTGTTCTTGCTAACATTGAATGCAGTCAGTGTAAGTGAAATAGAGGCATTATATGAGCTCTTTAAGAAGATCAGCAGTGCCGTGATTGACGATGGATTGATTAATAAGGTCTGTCTATTCTTCAAGTTGGTGATACAAAATTATCATTTTACACATTAGCTTGCTCTGTGTCTGTCTTAATATGAATCTAGTGGTTCCTCCTTACAATGCCATGTTTCATTTTCTTCATGTAAATACCACTTTCTTATAATTTATTTGAAAATTCTTTCACTCATTTTCCTCTAATTTCCTATCATAGGAGGAGTTTCAATTGGCATTGTTCAAGACAAACAAAAAAGAGAGTTTGTTTGCTGATAGGGTACGTTTCTCTTGCCGTTGCCAAAACCTACTTTCGATTGTCTCCTATGAATTGTCTGATAGAGTATTTTGACGCATTTGGTAATTATCTTGTCTTTGCTACTGTCTTGTGTTGCTTATTGATTGCAGGTATTTGACTTGTTTGATACAAAACATAATGGGATACTTGGTTTTGAAGAGTTTGCCCGCGCCCTCTCTGTTTTTCATCCAAACGCCCCTATTGATGATAAGATTGAATGTATGTCTGAGATAGAATATTTCCTTATCATGAGCTTTCTTTTCTTTTGTCCCTTGTGTATGATCATAGTTGTTTTGAGCATACCTCATACATTAACTAATTGGCATACTGTTTGTGCTTAAAGATTTAATATGCTTTAGTGTGTAATTGGGATGAAGAATTTCAAGATACCACTCTTAATTTTCAAGGCATTCATACCTGGTGCTCTATTTTTGATAATATTTCATGTGCCACTGCAGTTTCTTTCCAACTTTACGATCTAAAGCAGCAAGGTTTTATCGAAAGACAGGAGGTAAATTTCATTGTTTAATGGTTAACTTTAGGTTATTTTATTCTTGAACAACTTCTAGTTTTATCGAAAGACAGGAGGTAAATTTCATTGTTTAAGGGTTAACTTTAGGTTATTTTATTCTTGAACAACTTCTAGTTGTTTATTAATTTATTTTATTGGTGAGTTTAGACCTTATCTACTTGCTGATGTATAGGTGAAGCAAATGGTAGTGGCTACTCTTGCTGAATCTGGTATGAACCTTTCAGATGATGTTATAGAAAGTATAATTGACAAGGTGCTCCCTCGGATCAATTGAATTTTTTCCTTCTTGCTTGATAAATCAGTTCTTGGAAGCCTTCAAAATTATGTTGTTTGCTTGCAAGTTTTTATCGGAAAATTCTCAGATTCTGAATTCTGGAGTCTTATTTCAGACCTTCGAGGAAGCTGATACAAAACATGATGGGAAGATTGACAAAGAAGAGTGGAGAAGCCTTGTTTTACGCCATCCATCCCTTCTGAAGAACATGACCCTTCAATACCTCAAGTGAGTTCAGATTACGCGTACCTACTTCCCTTTCTCGTTAGATGTTACCTAATGCTATGGAACTCTCTTGTCAACCATAGAATTTTTGGGCTTTCCAAGCCATTGATGAGCTAGAAAATGTAACTGGCTAGGCAAACACTTGTATGCTGAACCCCATGCTAGTTATGACCCAGTTTCTTTATTTCCTCGAGCAGGGACATCACCACTACATTCCCAAGCTTTGTTTTCCACTCACAAGTGGACGACACCTGAGTTCCAGACATCTGTATTCAAAGCTCGCAGACTCTGTGTTTTCTTATGCTATGTTGTTTCTCCAAAGACGTGATGGCCGGGGGAGAGAGACTCTCTATATTGTATTGGTTTGATCCCTTTGTGATTTCTGGTAGTGTACATTTATTTAAATTGAAAATCTGGACCATTACTTTTCAGTATTTATTTATCGCCCTTCAGCCCCCGCAGACAAGTTTCACCATCATGTTAAATACAGGCAAGCGGATGCGGATGGGAGGCCTCCCAGCTAGTTTTGATTTAACAAGGATACGGTTGATCAGCCATTAAAATTCTTAGATTTTCACCTTCCAAACCATGAATGATTCTTAAATGATTTAACTTTATATATATATATATATATTAAAGCTTTTTTAATTTAGTTCTTAAAAAATTACTACTATAACGATCAATCACATACTTATAAAGTATATAGTGAGCCGAAACCGAACAAACACAGAAAACCTGAGAAAGCTTGGCTTTTGAAAGACTGATATTAAATTTAAAAACTCTATCAGGTTCATAGCTACAGATAAATAAATAAAAAAGCAAGTAGTAGCCAGGACGTCGATTTCTCAGAGAGAACAGATGGACGGCTGAGTTAAAATGGGCACCAAGAACACGACGAATCTATGATCATAAACAAATCATTGATGCCCTATATCTTTAGTTAGCATAAAGAAGAAAGGAAAGCGAATCATTCCTAACTACCCATCTGATTCGAGCTTTACTTTAATATAAGACGAGATTTTTCAGTGGAAAATCTTCTTTTTCCACTGTTCAGGGTCATGTGATTCCACTGGGAAAATCAAACTGCGGTTCCTGCAGCTCTTGCTTTCAATACTCTTCTATTTAAAAGTATTTTTTATTTAGATATCTATTTAAATGATTTTTTTAAAAAAATATTTTTAATATTAATATATAAAATATAAAAAAGATTTAATTTGAAATAAAATCAAATAAATTTCATTTTTTTTATAAACATTTTTAAACCGGAAATAACTTTCGGAAGGTAAGTAGGTTAGTATTAAAAGACAAAGAAAGCAGCGGCGAGTATCATGGGCACCTTTTGTGAATGTGAAGACTTTTTGGGCCCCGACAACCACTCTCGCGTTTCTTTGTTTTTTCCTTTTCCTTTTCCTTTTTCTTTTAAAATTAAAACACTTGAAGAGAAAGGGGAGAGAGAGCCCAACCGACACCGTTTCTTCTCCTCTTCTTTATTGACTAGGTACATATGAATACTTACAGGTGTGTTCATCGATGTTTAGAGATTGCGAGAGCCAGACAGACAAGGAGAGTCTGGACCGGAGAGCTAAAAATGGTCTTTCTAAAAGAAACCACCCTCCAATCAGCGGCTATCTACGTGCAGTTTTCTATCATCATCATCATCATGATCATCATCAATATTCAAGACTCGAAAGCCAGGGAGCTACGACCCTCTGATCATGGCCTTGGGTTCCAGAGCATGCCGCCAACTGCGGTGAAATTCCCCCCTGACATGAAACAATTCTTCGGAGCATCTTCCGCGGCCACAAGCACGTCGTCTTCGGGGGTTGCATTGCCGAAAGCAATGAACTCAAACGACACCTCGTGGTGGAGAACTGCTGGTGCTGGCGGCGGCGGCGGAGATCATGTGAGGCACGTGCTGTTGGTAGCGAGCTTGGTTTGTGGGGTCACGGGCTTGGGCTTGCTAGTCACTTCTGCTTTGATTTTCTACTTTATGAGGCATAAAAACCAATCATCGCCATCATCAACTACGGATAATAATCACAGGAGTATTGTTGTATATGCAGGTAAGAATTAACTGGCAGTATTAATTGCTGATTAAGATTTCCTAGCGAGTGTTTTCTTTCTTTCTTTCTTTCTTTTTTGGAGGAGAAGAAATGCTTGTTTTCTTCTTTCAGTCTTTCAAAAACGACGCGTAGTGCATGTAGTGTTCAGTCGCCTGGTTTCCGTTATAACAAAAAACATTTACTGTATCCTCCATTTGATGAGTTTCAATATTTTATTTTATTTTTTGTTCAGATTTTCATGAAGAGAAATACATACATACATATTTTCGTGTTCAATGTGTATTTCTTACGTATAATAATAAAATAAAATCCTGGTAGTTCATGTTCTTCAAGGACTTGTCGTCATGCACGTGACTTCATTCATTTTATCCATCGTCAATGTTTTTTTTTTTTTGAATTTCATTAATTAGAATTTCTACGTTTCTTGATGGGCACTTGAGAAACTTGTGACAATATTCAAAGGAATAGTCAATGGAGGGAGGCACCGTAAGATTTTTAGTACATATGACGACAAGGAAAGCTTCTCTTTTTAGTGCAAGTGTGAAGTATCTTCACTATCTAGTAGGCCTAGCAGGTGGATGGGAGGGTATCTCTCGTACAAGATTGGCATTAAGTTTGAATTCAGTAATTGCTATTAAAAATTTATATCATTGCTAATCTCAGGATTTATAGTTACAAGTTTAGTATTAAAAGTTTAAGATTAAGAGGTTTACTCTTCTGATTTCAAGTTTGAATCCTATAACTGCTATTAATATGATAGTTATTACATGATTATTAATTTTAGAATCTGTAAAATTACTTGAGGTACGAGAACACGATTAGATATTTATGTTTATAAAAGAAAAAAAAATGTGTGGTTGGAAATTTATAAGCTAGAAAATATAACACTAGTCCTGTCCAGCTGGTATTCATGATTTATTCATTGGCTTCGTCAGCTGGTAGAGGCCTCATCGAGCTCAACTTTATGTTAATTTAAGTAGTGGATAGGATTAGGTATTTACATCAAATAATGCAGTTCTCTTTGAAAGCTAGATAGCTTTTAAATGCCTGTGACCCTGACCATGAGAATGACCGGTCCACACTTCCGTGGCCTGTTGTTGCTTGGCAATGCTATTCATCCCCGGGAAATATTTAAATCTTGATTTCTCTATATAAGAGTTAATTTGATTTGGATAACTGAAAATTATAGTTAATTTGATATAAATTGGTTAATTTAACATGTTTGATGAGAATTTGAATGGTTGAAAAAAAAAGAGCATGAGCCAACTCGTAAAAAAATCAAAAAGTTTTTTGTTTCTAAGTATTCAAACGATGAAGTATTAGATGACCTTGACCTGTTTCATGAATTTAATCCGGTTTAATAATTTTATTTAATTATATGGTAAATATTAAATACTTGTATAATCACACATCAATCATAAAATAAATATTTGTTAGAGAAGGTGATAACCCCAAACAAAATAAGATTTTTTTTTTTAAAAAAAAAATCTATCTTCTTACCAATTAAACATTGATGGATGAAAAAAATAGTTTTTTTAAAAAAAAATATTATCAATATTAAGTAAAATATCAAACTCCTCCTGAGATAGATGACGATTAAACCCCTGAATCCAGCCTTAAAAGTGATTTCTTGAAAGAAAAAAAAACCTTGGACCAAACCAAGTGTTGTTTTGCATTTATAGTAGCATAGCTTTGCAAAAAAGAATGAAAAGGACAACTGCTTTCTATTCTTAGTATTTGGATATTGTTGACAGCTCTAGTTATGATTTATTGGTTCATATATCTTTTTTTTGATTTTTGATTTTATTTAATTAAATTCCAATAAAATGGATTTTCATCACAAATGCTAAAAAAATGTAATTGTTAATATAATTTTTTTTATTAATTTTTTTTAAACATTGAAACCATAAAAATAAATATCCTAAAATAATTTAAATTCTTGAAATTACTTTTTTAACAATTTATAATATTTTTACTACCATAATGCTTGCATATTATGCTCTAAAAATTAATTTGAAATACTTCTTGTAAGTTGTAACCCGGGTAATAGGGTAGTATTTTAAATAAAGTCAAATAATTTTTTTTTTGTATAAACCACGCGGTGTCCCAAACGTTGGCCTAGACTAATCCACGTTCGCACTGGGTGGGCCCTAAAGAGGTGAAAGTGCTCTCCAAATAGCCGGCTCCATACATGAAGAGGGATTGAACCTCTGACCTCTCTTAAGAGATGAGAGTATCCTCACCACTCAAGTCAGGACCTCACCACTTACATCAGAACCTCTTGGTATATAGTCAAAGAGTTAAACCTGGCCTAAATAGCCCGAGTTTAATTGGATTGTTGGAGGGTTAGTTGCAGTCCACTTAGGTACACAAAAACTTCTGCCTAATAAAAGGGCTGCTATTCTCTTCTAAACAAGGCCTGTCTTGCTACATGGGCCATTGCTGACCCAGACAATCACCTATGCCTAGTAAGGCCCAAAGCTATCTTCGAACCATCATTGTTAATTCATTCAATGTTTTCGGCTAATTATTTTTAAGCATGTATTTTTGAAAAAGAGAAACACATCTTCATATGATATTTTTAAAAGATATAGATAGAGGGAGGGAGAGTCTTTTTTATTCAAAATAAATATGATAAAATATTGTTTTATTTTATTTTGGAAAAATCAAATGTTTTTATTTATATAAATTGAATCATAATCTGCGTAAATATTTTTATTAATCTGGATGATTTGTCGAAATATAAATATTTTATTTAAATAATTCAAATATAAAATAAGGAAATAGTTAAGGTCTCCTAAAAAAATAACCAATGTCTAATTAAAATATGTATACTTCCTTTTTTAAATTAATTTGTATTTTCATATTTTAATTATACCTAGGGGCAAATAGAAATTAAACATATGGGCAAGTATAAAAACAATTATGAATCATTTGTTAAAAGAGTTTTGTTTTGAATACTTTAGCAAATGTAAAAAGTAAAAGTATATTATTTTTTATTAAAAAAATAATTCTTTATTTTGATCATTTATATTTAGTATTATTTATGATTGAAACTCTTGAGAAAAAGCTCAAAATAAACAAAACTTTATAAAGTATTAAATCTCATAAACTAATATATATATCTTATTATAAAAAATTATTATATATTTTCATACTAACATTATAGTACAAGATTTGTTAATTAATTTATTTTAATGGACTACCATATTAAAAAAATATAGTTGATTAAAAAACAACATTATTCACGATTCCATTAAATCTTGACATTATTGTGTTATAGGTTTTGTGAATCCTTTTATTTTATTTTATAGATTCTATTTTCTATTATATACACACACATGGAAACACAAATATAATATTTTATGCTTCTTTTTAACTAAATATAGTTCTTTCTTTCTTTTGACAACCCTATTTCTTTTATATATATATAGTCAAAATCACTCAGTAGTCTTCGTTTTTAATTTAGTTTTTAATTATTTTTTTCCTTTCTCTTTGTATTTTGATTTTTTTTCTAGAAAGACATTAATAAGAGAAAAATAGTCAAAAAAATACAAAATGAATGTCTGAGGGGGAGAAATACATTAAAATCATTTGTTTTAATTTGTTTTGTTTACCCTCTCTTTTTGCAATGTTTTTGATACAAAAAGAAATTGCTTTTTGACATCTCTTTACAATGCTTTTAAAAAAAAACATGTGAAATTTATATTCAAAGGCTTTGTGTACTATGCTATTTTTTTTAGTTTTAAAATTGGTCAAATCAAGAGGCATTCTATCTCATGATATTTTTTTTATTTTTTCATAAAGCAACTCATTTCCAATTTTTTATTTTATAAAGCAATCATCACAATGAGATTTTGAAGATCCAATCATTTTACAAGTGATTAGATCAAAGTAATTTTGAAAAATTATTTTATGGAGTGGTCATCTAGAAGTGCTTTTGGAAATTCAATCATTTTAAAAATGAGTATTAAAGTGATTTATTTTATTATATAGTTTGAACATTGTGTGCTTTGAGAAAAAATAGTGTTTAGGTTGAAATAAAGATGACAATGATGTTTGATTTCTAGGGTAGAATATAGTATTTTTTTTAATTTAAAAAAAGGTGTTTTATGTTTAGAAAAACTTGATGTGACCAAGGTTTTGGACTATGTTTATAAATGATATTAACTTGCATTCATTTCACTAGTCTTCTTTTTAATAATTACTAGCGGTATCCATACATCTTGGATCTTTTTTTAAGGCTTGTTTAATTGTATCCTCACATCTTAGATATTTGTTTTTTTAAAAAGCTCGTTTAACTCTTTTAACTACACCACCATATTTGAAAGCTATTTTGAAGCATCATGTAATATATATTTGAAATAAAAAAAAAACCTTAAAGTATTTATAACAATGAAATTTATTTTATTTTTAATAGAGAATGGTTGACTTGTGCAATAATTCCTTGTCATTTTTAAGCATGTTCCTTGGTCGTCTTATTGGCTCTTTTTTCTATACTTTAAATGGTTATTTTGTTAGGGGCTATTTTTATGTTCAATTAATATTGTTTCATGATAAGCTCAACCAATTCACTCCATTTGTTTATTTTATTTTCATCAAGACTTATATATTAACTTAAAGTAGGTCTACCTAAACTTTCATAGAAGTATTGTATCAGTAATCTATCATCATTAATTTCCTTGTCCATTTCAGTACAATAAAGCCTTAGATGGGTCTTGAGACATGGAGATCAAGTTGATTCGATGAATTTGTTAAATTATAACACTTTAAAACCTTTAGAAATTATAACATTAAGTATTATACAAATTTTCATATCCTTAAGAGGACTAAATAAATCAACATTTTAAATGGATTTTCATGTGTCCTAAAGTAAATAATGCCAATTCATACTAACCTTTTCAATCTTTGTTTGAACAAGATAGATAGTTTGAGCTTAAAATAGTTAAGGTAATTTTAAAAATAGACTCAAAATAGTTAGACATTTACGTAGTAATCATGGGGAATGGTGTAACTAGGTTGATATAATAAAAAAACTATAGGTTTTTTTATTGAAAGAAGACATGTTTTCAATAGTAGGATATGGTGCTTCAAGAGTAACCTCAACTAATGGGGGGTGAAAAGAAAGAACCTTGTAGTGAGTTGTTCTATAATGGTTTTCATATATAAGGGTTAAGATTGGAGGTTTTGTTTAAGCACGCACACTAGTTAAGCGATTCATTTCACCCTTTAAGCAGTTGACCTTATTTAAGCAATCTTGATTGGTTTGAGTTTTTTCTTCATCTTCCATAAATTGTTATAGTATAGGTTTTTAAGGAAAATTGAGCTTTCAAAATGTGATCTGTTTTTTTTTCCTGTTTCTTTTATGTACAAACTCAAAGCTCATATGAATAAATATAAATACTTATAAAAATAAAGATGAATGATTTGATATGGAATAATGATAACACAAGAAGACATCCTAAAAAAAGATTCTAGTCATTGCATGCATATGTATGCTAGCTAACTAATTTGTTACAAATGTTATCTTGTCGCTTAGTGAGTAGTCTTTAAAGGCTGATATAAAGCCTATTAGTTATGAATAGCATAAATTAGGACCGTGTAACATTGATATATTAAACATACTTACATAGATAATCAAATAGGAGTTGGTAAGCATAAAACCATTGGGGCACCATTAATTGAGTGTTCTCCCAAATAGTATTGTATTATGCAAAGGACCATATCCATATCCATAATAAAAAAAAAGTGATATGTTGAACATGAAATAAACATATATATCAAAGTAAGGGATAAATTAAATAAATATGCATAAATAGAGAAAACAATAGATTAAACAAATAGGCAAAACAAATGCATTTATAATAAAAGCCTATTTCTTATAATTAATGTTTACTAAAGTTGTTATTTTGTCACACCCGTTATCACATGACCATTCTATTATTCTATTTTTTTAGAAAAGGGGAAAAGATCTAAACAGTAAATGAGACGTGAAAAAGTTGTCATAAGAACCCTAACTAGAATTCTAAAGTTTTGAGTAAGAAGCTCGTTATAATAAATAAAAGATAGTATTCTATCAAAATAACCTATCTAAGAGAATAGAAAGTGAGAATACTCGAAGATAATCTTAATATATCAAGTGAATATTTGGAAGTATGGTTGAAGTTGTTTTTAAAAATATTTTTTGTTCAGAAATATATTAAAATAAATTATTATTATTATTATTTAAAAATTATTTTTAATATAACATATGAAAATAATCTAAAAATATTTTTTTTAATTTAAATAAAAAAAATAATAAATTTTTTATCGAAATTGTTTAACATACCTAAGGCTTGGGGAATAAAAGTACATTAATTAAGTGCTAGCAGTTACGAAGAGCCGAGAGGGCGGAGAGACAGAGGCAAAGAGGCAAATAGGCCCGCGCCGCCCCGCCCCGCCCCTTGCGACCCTCCAAAGGATCACTCTCACTCATAAACCTACCTCGACAGTCAACCATCAACTCTTCTTCATATGCATCGTAGTATAAAAAACATTTCCTAAACCTCACTAATCACCCTCTTAATCTCCCTGTCTTTCTCGCTCGATTAATTTCATCATCTGCTTCTCATCATGGCTCATTTGGCTACACTTTCTCAGGTTCCAAAACGCCATACCCTTTGAGATTTCTTTTACTTTTTGTAACAGTTGACTTCTCTTTTGTAGTAAAGATTGATTGTTCCTTTTCTTTTCTTTTGTTTTTTAGCTGCATGGATCCCTTGCTGTTCCTTCTGGGAGCGATACCACCTTAAGGAGATCTGCTTTTAAGGTAATTTAAATTTTGTTTCATGATTATGGGAGAAGATAAAGGGCCTGTTTGGTTTCCTTCAACTTTTCTTTTTAGCAAGATCACGGCAAATCTTTCGTTTTTAAAAGTTATTAAGATTTTGGTATTGAATGAAAGGGAAATTTGGGCTGCCCTGTTTTTAATGGGACTCACACAGGGGAAATCTGTTGTTTTTTTGTTTGCTAGTTTTCTTCTTCATGTCCAAAAAAGGGGGGGGGGGGGTATCTGTTTGAGTTGAACATATTCTTTAATAACTGATGAGGACGGGTCATCTACAAGTTACAATTAGGTTAAAGTTGGATTTTTGATATTTGAAGGGTTATGAAATGTGGAAAGAGAGTGGTTGATATTCGAAGTTTTGATCTTCATTGCTATTATAGATAGATAAGAAGAGTATGATCTTTCAAATACTGGTGAATGGATTGCTGAATAAGATGCTCATCCCTGTTTAAGCGTTTCAATCTGCTCCAATTTTCATTATGTGTATGTGTGTACATGTGTCTGCTATCCATGTGCTTTGTATTCCTTTGTTTTCTATGAGCATGCATTCATATATGTGTGTGTGTGTGCATGCTAATATCTCAAGGAAGTTTCCCATGATTTTGTTGCAGGTTCAAAATATAAGATTTGGTGGTAAATCATGGGCCCCTGCCTTAGCTTTGGACCTGAAATCTAGGAATGCTGGGTTGACAAAACGATTGTCGGTATGCATGTCTGTGCAACAAGCCAGTAGATCTAAGGTTGCAGTTTCACCTATAGAACTTGAAGATGCCAACGAGCCCCCGTTGAATACATACAAGCCCAAGGAACCTTACACAGCAACAATTGTCTCTGTAGAGAGGATTGTTGGCCCAAACGCTCCTGGAGAGACTTGCCATATAGTGATTGATCATGGTGGTAATGTTCCCTATTGGGAAGGACAGAGTTATGGTGTAATACCTCCTGTAAGTCATGCTATATATCATGTGACTAGGCCGGCTATCATTATGTATATAGTTTGCATTAAATTGGTGACTTCTGCCTGGCTTTTTGGAATGTTGAAGATTGCATTAAAGTGCTAGATCATGCATACGCTGTTCTAATAAGCACTGTCATCCCAAATATTTTAGTCTAAGCATGCTGTTTACTTTTAGTTCCAAGTTGATATAGCTGAAATCTAGCAGATTCTGACCAACACAATCTAGTGTAATTGAAGAGTGAGAATATATATTTTGCATTGAAGTTACATTTGTTCTTTTTTTTTTGTGATGCCTTGGTAATAATGCTTTTATTTAACTAATGCAAGTTGTCTCTTTGCATTATAGGGTGAAAACCCAAAGAAACCAGGGAATCCCCACAATGTTCGTCTATATTCAATTGCATCTACCAGGTATGGAGATTCTTTTGACGGCAAGACTACTAGTTTATGTGTCCGTCGTGCTGTCTATTATGACCCTGAGACTGGAAAGGAGGATCCTTCGAAGAGTGGTGTGTGCAGCAATTTCCTCTGCAACTCAAAGCCTGGAGACAAAGTTCAGATCACTGGTATGGCTCTGCTAATTTGGTGGAAAGACTGAGAAATTTGTTATTTTTTGCTGTATCATTTATTTATATGTTATTTCCTTAGTTTTAGCTAGCCAAATACACTGTAATTAGACAACAAACGATTCAATTTGTTTTTTACTTGACTAAAGCCAAATCACAATCATCTGAACTTAAATTCCTAAATTATTTTTTGATTTGAAGTTATAATCTTGCTTTAAGAAAGAAAAAAAAACACATTTTGATTGTTGACTCATGAGCTACTTTTAGATTTAGATTTACATTAAAGTAGTCTTGTCTTAAACTATTATTACGACACTGCTATCAAATATACCATTCAATTTAAAAGCATTTGGCTTAAAGTGATTTATTTGTCATGACTTGGCTTTTGACCGTGACTTTGAGCAATCTATAATTCATGCCAAACAGTCTTTTAGTCTCCATATTGCTGATAAAACACATGAAATGTTGATAGGACTGACCTGGGTGCTTCTTGGAATGGTCTAGTGCATATAATTTGCATCACCTGATAATTTGTTAGCCATTAACATTCCTAGAATATCTTTGGCAGGGCCTTCTGGCAAGATAATGCTTTTACCTGAGAACGACCCTAATGCCACCCACATAATGATTGCTACTGGCACCGGCGTGGCTCCTTATAGAGGTTATCTCCGGCGAATGTTTATGGAGGCTGTCCCAAAATACAAGTTTGGTGGTCTTGCGTGGCTTTTCCTTGGGGTGGCCAACAATGACAGTCTCCTCTATGACGAGGAATTTGCTAAATATCTTCAGGATTACCCAGACCACTTCCGGTACGACAAGGCTCTCAGTAGAGAACAAAAGAACAAGAGTGGAGGCAAGATGTACGTGCAGGATAAGATTGAGGAATACAGTGATGAAATCTTTAAACTCTTGGATGATGGAGCCCACATCTATTTCTGTGGACTCAAAGGAATGATGCCTGGGATCCAAGATACACTGAAGAAAGTTGCGGACCAGAGAGGAGAAAAGTGGGATGAAAAGCTCTCGCAGCTTAAAAAGAACAAACAATGGCACGTTGAAGTGTACTGATACTGCATATTCATGAGCTTCTTTTATTACCTCCGTCGAGACAGCAGCAGCAGTGTGGAACTGTTAGGTAACGCGACAGTTTTCGATTGTTGGTTAGCATCATATGAACTTGATAAGCTGTAACCATTCATCTGTGTTGTTCAATAATCAAACGGTTAAAACAAATTCGAAACCTTTTGTTTGGTATCGGTAAATGATTCTTGTTTCCTCCCAAGTTGTCTTTTGCTGTGTCAAGTATCAACCGAGGAGGTGAAGTCCGAGCCTGTTTCTGTTTCTTTTTTGCACTCAAAAGTGTTAGATTTTTTTTCTTCTCTTCCTTGCTTTAAAATATTTGTTTTTTTGTTATTCTTTTAATAAGTTAATGTAAAAAAATAAGTTTTTTTTTTAAATATTGTTTTAATGTATTTTCAAATAAAATGTTTTAGAGGTGGGAGATAAGGGGTGACCATGGTGACTTCAATGCATCTTATTTGGATTTGGAAGTGTGATTGTTTTTAAAATATTTTTTGTTGTATAAATATATTAAATTTTGATATCATCACATAAAAAATGGAAAGTAAAGGAAAAAAAGATAAGGCATGGATAAAAAGATAAGGCATGGAGAATGGAGTAAGCTCGTCCATTCAAGTTGAGTTACTTTTTTTATGTGGTAGAGTTTGTTTTGAAAATATTATTTATTTAAAAATATATTTTTTAAAAATATTTTGGATATCAATATATTAAAATGATTTAAAATATTAAAATTTTTAATTTAAAATAAAAGTATTTTATAAAAAGAATATAATTTTGAAACAATGTAAAATATCCTTTGTGTGAATGAAATGGATCCATTCTTTTTTTTATATAAACCACGTGGTGTCTCGGAAGTTGATCTAAATTAATCTATAGTTATTATTTAATTCCACCTAATATTCTCCAATCCGCGCAAATGGTAGAATCAAAAGATTAAGTACAAAACGGTTGAGTATCTTGTATTTCATTCTAAATTATTCTTTCCACCTAAAAATCTAGTCAAATTTCTCAATTTCAAATTTAAATCATTAATTTGGCATCGCGATACTTATAAAAAAATTAGTGATTTTAGATCATTTTGATATGTTAATGTTAAAAATGATTTTTAAAAAATAAAAAAACATCATTTTGATGTATTTTTTTAAACAATAAACACTTTTAAAAGTTAACAATCGCACTCCCAAACTGACTTTAAATCTATAAAATATTTTTTTGTAACTAAATAAGTATCTATATTTTCTGTTTTTATTTTAAATTTTTTAACCAAAAGTAACTTTTTTATCACTGTGATTTTGATATATAAAATGGTGACATGCCAAATATAATTTTACGAATATATTTATTTAATTTATATTTATAACGGAATCAAATTTCTCTGTCACACTCGTATATAAAATTATAAATCATTCCAAATCTCACATTCTCTCTGATTCTCGGGAATGTTCGGAGGATAGTTGAAGTTATTTTTTAATGTGTTTTTTTATTTAAAAAATATTAAAATAATAAATTTTAAAAAATTATTTTGATATTAATAAATTATAATAATTTTTTTAAAAAATATTTTTTTTTTCAAAAATAATTTTGAAACTCATGAATGTTCCATTTCCAGTTTTACTTAAAACTTGAAAAAAAATAAAAATCTGTACAAGGAGAAGGTGCACTGATTTTCCGGGTCAGAAACATTCTCCACGGTACTATCCATCCTTTTCGCAAGGTTAGACCTTTTTCATTTTCTTATCATCTGTTTGTTTCTCTAGAAAATCGTGGAATCTCGCAAACCGCCATCTCCATCTCTCTTGTATTTTTATGTTTTCCTATTTTCCTGCGTTTTCTCAGCTTCCAAACAAATTGTTGAGATACTTTTATGTTCGGTGCTATTATGATTCCTTTTTGAAGTGTTCATTGGATCTATCATGCTGTTGTTGTTATTATTATTATTATTATTATTATTATTATTATTATTATGATTTTTGTTTTGAGACATTGGGATCGGTGGTTTCTGTGTGTTGGTTTGGTTTTTGAACTCTAATTTAGGTTGAATTCTATGTAGTTTTTTATTTTTATTTTTTTAGTAATGGGGGGGTGATATAGGCGTGCTTAATAGTAGCATACTCATAAAGCAAGGGTGATCATGTGGCTAGTCAGAGCGTTTTGTTGCTGATGTTTGGCATTTCATAGATTTCCTGCATTGTCCTCCTGCTGGACGATCTTCAACATGGAAGTCTACAACTTTATAGTCCAGAATGGATTTAATGGTGAATACAAGGTGAAATAAGAAATTTGATGATTGTGTCAGGAATCAGTTTTTGGATTATACTATTCTATTTTCAATGACGTGTAGATTTGATAGCTTAAATATTGTTATTTATGGTATTGAATTATTGACCATAAACAGGCTATTTATCCAACTCAATGTAAGGCTTAAACTTTTATCATTTCTCTGTTATTGAATCTTGAGATAATGCAAGCATAAAACTGGGAAAACAGTGCTAGACATCGTTTTTCATTTTGTGAGGATATAACTGGCTACTTGTGACAATACCTAAGAGTTGTGATTTGTGGAGATACAGCATTAGAAAGCTCTAGTGGCCTAGCATTTTGTGAATACCTGAAGCTGGTCTGGCACAATGCATGTTGATGCCTGCTCAGGTTCATGGGCTTGTAGAACTGCTATAGGGCATTCTACATGCTTCATCATGGAGGTCGAAACCACTCTGCTTACTGTTCATTGGATAGCTAGTTGGTCTTCAAATGGATACAGTTGGATGCTCACAAACTCAATCAAAACAGATGAACCTACTAGCTGAGTTATACCCTAGAGCTTTGAATTTTTTTGACCCCCCTTGCTACTTTTGTGTTGCAATATCTAGGTTCTGTAATAGCAAGCCTTGCATTTGTTTTATTCAAAGGTGTCATGGGACCTTTGCACAGGAGCCTCCCCAAACAATATAATTTTCTTTTTCCTCTTTTTCCGTAGCATCCATCTGCACCATGAACCTAAACTTGCGTATTTTCTTCTCAGTGGTGCACCAACCACACCATAGGACCTCTTTGTGGAAGAGCACCCAACTGATTTTCTTCTCCCCCTTTTCTACTTCTATCAGAAAACCTGCTATAGTTTTTCAGCTGTCAAGGCTGGTAGGTGTGTCTCTATTATTAATTTGTTTTGAACACTTGTTGTGTCACAAGGGGCCTTTGGAAAACTGGCTGTAATTATTTAGTTGGACACTTTGACCATTTTTGGATTTTATTATATGGCAATTGTGGTGAGGCGATATTTCTGGTTTAGATAGCATCTACTTTTGTTTTTGATTTCCCCCCTCTTCTCTTTGCCTTGGGTATACATTTGCTTTTGCCAGTTGCCAAGCACAAATCCTGTATGGCTTTATGTTTTCTAAAAATCGGGAAAAGGTAAAAGGAATTCGGTTTTTTGACCAAATATTTTAGTCTTCTATTATTGTTGCTGAACTGGGTTCCTTTCTTTTTGGTCATTTTGTGCAGATAACTTGGTGGAGACAGGATTTGTTGAATGATTTCTTGTTATTAGCAAAGCAATGAGCCGTTTGTCAGAGCTTCAGCAGGTTGCCTCAGGTATGCTGGTGAAGTAGCAATAATGCATAAGAATAGTCAACAGGTCTACTGTTGTAATATTTGAATGTTTTTTATTGTCAAATGTTTCTGCAGTAGCTCTGAATTGTTTATGTAGAAGATGGAAGGAACAAATTTAGGGATTTTCCCCATTATAAGCTCTTACATAGTATTTTATCATCATGTGAAAGTGAATTGTTCCGTTATTCCTTGTTGCTTTAGATTCTCTACAAGGAAAGAAATGGAACTTTGGTAACTTTATATAATTCTTTGTGGAATCGAGGGATGTCAAAGCGACCAATCATACCATGAACTCTATACAAGTTGGTGTTACTTTAAGTACCATAATATGAAGCAACAAAGTGTAATTGTAAAATGCTCAACTTCAAGAATGTAGTCTGACCATGGATACTGAAAATCTTTGCTTTTGAATCTTAAATTTAGAACTTATTTCACTCCCAACACAAATCAGTTTGACTTGTGATATGTTTAGACATGATATGGAGTATTGACTAGACTTTATTTTGTTAAGATAGCAGAACTGAAGTGCTATGATGGATTTTCTTTCTGATAATCCCTTTCTAGAAACTTGTATAGTAACTGATGATTAAGAGTTTCATCATTCTGCTATGTTTAAGAAACCTGATGATTGCTTGAATGATACTGAACTGCCCTGTGTACTGGTTAACTGAAATGCACTGCATAGATTTCTCATGGGTATCTCTACGTGACATGCAGTTTTACTGACCAAGTTACATTTATTCTACGAACTTAATTGCTTCATAGAATGAAAATCATGTAGGTGTTTTTTAGCTTGTAACAAATGTGCAATCATGCGAGCGGTTGAAAATGTTTAGTGTATGATGTGAAAGTAACACCAAACTGTTGTTAGATGTGAGGAATGATTAGAGGAGGAATGGAAGTACTCCCAAATTGTTCAGTGTTTTATTCCTTCATTTTTTCACCATTCTCCCTACTTTTGTTAATGAAATAAGATAAATTAATTAAACACTATATTTTCTTTGTTTTCTGTTGGAACATGGGCACTTTTCTTTTTGCTGGATCAATGATTTGATGCTTTTCATTGTATCTTCTACAAATAAGTAGCCTACCTTTTATCATTTTTAATGAATGTAATACCTCCTGTTCCATCTATTCTTCCCACCTTTTCCATTTTCAGCATTAATTTATTTGATTGCTTTATAAAGATCTTATCTATTCTATATATTTAATCACTATTTATTTATTTTTTCTTTTTGCAAAGGTAAAAGAAGATTAAAAGATTTATTGCTCCAAAGTGATAATCTCTTGTGCGCTGATTGTGGTGCTCCGGATCCAAAATGGGCGTAAGTTGAATAATGTTAATGCCTTGTGGCTTTGAAGATGCATATTAATAGAGCTTAAATGCACACTTCTTATTAGCAATCTGAAAAGTGATATTTTGTGCATGTATTAAATTGAAGTCATGTTGAGGTTAGTTATTTTATTTTTTGACCCCGTGCTTTTAAGAAATCTGGTAACACTCTTTCCTCCAGATCAGCAAATATTGGGGTTTTCATATGCATAAAATGCTGTGGTGTACACAGAAGTCTTGGTACACATATCTCGAAGGTAACTATTCCTTATTGCCTCTAATTTCATTTTCTCAATGTTAGGATTCAATTGTTATATGGAAGTACAGCCAATTGGTTAGGGGTTGCAATTTGAGTGACAATATTACCTGCATTTGGTAATAGACACGAGAACTTGTTATATTTTGAAATGAAACTATATAATCTTTTTATCCTCGACCTTCTTGTAGGTTTGCTCTACTGGGCACTTGATTGGATATATCAAATGTAGAACCTTTTTTTGTGTAGAAAACAGTCGGAAATTTCATTAAATTATAAATCAACATACAATACAATGCACACATCAAATAAAAGTATTTTGTCCTCAGCTTACTATGGCTCAGTATAGGAGAAATTAACACTTAATAATATACTTGATGCGCTAAACATCCCATCTTTATATGCTGTATCTGAGTCATTTCATTGTTCAAGAACATGATATTAACGTCAACCTCCATGACTCAGTATAATTTATAACCCTAGATTGGAAACATTGATATAGAAGTGAAGATATTAACATCAACCTCCATCTTTATATTCTGTATCCTATGCTCTAGCAGAGGATTGGAAACAATTATATAGAAGTGAGTATAAACTGAGGATAATGAAGAAAACAATGTGAAACAAGTAGAGATAAAAAATAAAAAACAGAGGAAATAAAAGATAATTATGAATAGCAAAAAGGACAGAACTATTTAGAATTTAGTGACTGTAAGTGAAGAACAAAGAAAATCAAACTTGGAAACTGAAAGGATAGATCTCACATAAATGGGAAAGATAGAATGCTCCTATCTTAGATGAAAGGAAAAAATACAGCTGATTCCCTTCTTAGATTAATGTAATTTGTTAGATATTAGTTATTAGAGTAGGTTGAAATTTAAGTTGAGCCAATTGAGGAGAACAATTTATTGAAGAATCAAAGCATCATACACAACTTGAATGCCTAGGTAGGTTGCTTATATATAGACATCAAAACAAATAATAAAAGTGAAAAACCAATATTTGAAAGTCATAGTCCTAATAGGGATTGAAAACGTGCTAAATTGTACTAAAAGACTAGAATAATCATAGAAAATCAAAATTTCATAACAATCAAATACCAATCCCATTGCTGCCTTTCTCCATTCTTTGTCAAAAGTTTTAAAGCACACTATTTTGTCGCATGTGTCTCACAATTTGAGAAATTTTTTATACAAGCTACTAAACCTAGGTGAATGATCCCTTGCTTCACTTAAGAGGCACTCCTGATGGAACAGGATTGAGGATTTTATTCCTCTTAAAACAACTTAAAGATCATAAAGAAGAAAAAGGGAAAAAAATAATAGAGAAAACCATGGATTTAGTTATTTTCTTGTTTTGTTAATGTGATTTGTAAATATCATAAGATGCAACAAATATGACATGTATGATTTTTTTTGCAATAATGAATATTTGCAATCATTCGGTGCTTTATATTTATAAGTTTTTTTCCAAGGAAAATAGAAAGATCAATTGCATTATAGGAGCACGAAATGAAAGGTTGAATTATCCGGAATATGGTCTGTGTTTGATTCCAGGAGCAAGTTTTGATCTAGAAGAAAAAATAAGATCCCTAATTATTTTCTCTATTGTATTTAATTAGTCTCTTGTTTTATTCGTTTGACCTCTCCGTTTCATTGGCTTTGACGGCAACCACTTTATTTAATCTGAATTATTCACAAAAACTTATGAATTAGTCATTGTGTAAATAATTGATCTTTTTTCTTTTATTGTTCAGTTATTGTTACACACATTTCGAGTGTACAAAATAAAATAAGATTGCCCTTTTATGTGTTTTTGTTTCACACAAAATCTGCATGTAAGTATGTGCCTGCATTTTAAAGTATGAATTCCATTTGATGTTTGTATGCTTGCTTATAGCTGATCTTACCCTGTTCAAAAAGGTGATTCTTTTGTGGAGAACATGATTAATTTGGATTGTTCAGGTTTTATCTGTGACGCTGGATGAATGGTCTGATGATGAAATCGATGCCATGATCGAAGTTGGAGGAAACTTGTCTGCAAATTCAATTTACGAGGCGTTTTTACCTGATGGAGTTTCAAAGCCAGGGCCAGATTCCAGTAATGAGGAGCGTATAAGGTTCATCAGGTTAGAAATGACTTGCCTTAAAACACTCAACCTGTTAACTTGTCCTTTTTTTAATTTTCTTTTTTCATACTAGTATAAAACTTATATGGATTAGATCTTGCATGGTGTGATCACTAGATAGTTACTGATGTTCGTAGATTGGATGATAATGGTGTTTACATGTCTTATTTCATTTCTCACAGGTCAAAGTATGAGCTTCAAGAATTTTTGAAACCTAGTTTGCGGATCACATCGGGGAAGGCTTCCTCATCTTCTCTCAAGTCAAATTTATCCACAAACCTTGTTGATAGTTTTCAAATTCCGAGTGTCCCACAGAATTTGGTAAATTTTTGGCTTGCCTTTTATGTTTCCTTGCTCTCTTTCACACTTGGCTAACATTGAGAAATTGTTACAGGATGGCATGGTAGAGTTTATGGGATTATTGAAGGTTAAAATTAAACAGGGTACAAATTTAGCTATTAGAGATATGATGTCAAGTGATCCTTATGTGATCGTTTCTCTTGGGAAACAGGTTAGTGACATTTGCATCTTTATATTTATTTTTTTTCTACTTTTATTTCTCCAAATTCTTTGTTGAGACAAGTTCATATGATAATTTAATTTTAAAATCAGTTGCAAATCTTTGGTGCCAGTTAGAGATTCTTTTTGTTTATTTTTATCAAGGATAATATTAATTTCAACCATTTGATAAATGGTTGATACCAATATACCATTCAATTTGTTGGCCAAACGGTAGACCCTTGTAAAACCTTGACTGCAGTTTCATAAATCTTTTTTTATTTTTTATTTATTGAAGTGATAAATAAATGTTTTTGCATACATCTTCATTCTGATGGATCAATTTTGATTGGTAGAATATTAGATTATAATTAAGAAAGTGAAGGGGCGATTTTGATGCTAGTTACTTATGATAAAATGCGATTTGTGTTAATAGACTGCTCAAACCACCGTGATGAAGAGCAACTTGAATCCAGTCTGGAATGAAGAACTCATGCTATCTGTTCCACAGGATTTTGGGCCCATAAAGTTGGTAAGTTTGTTTATAATTTTTATGATGTTGCATTCAAATTCTCTTTTCATCCAGTTATGGATCCAAAGCTACAAGAGTAAAGCTCTTTAGTTGTTGTTTTTTTACTTGGTGATGGAAATTCACTATTTTCCCAGTTATTTTGCTTTTTAACCCAATGTGGTCTTTACGACCCCCATATGTAGTATTTATAAGGGCTGTGTTCCTGTATTCATTTTAAATACATAAGCAAGTTATTGGATATAACATGGTTTTAAAACCCGATATAGAAGTTGACCCGGTTTAAGCCCTGGGTCAATCAGGAGAGTTAACTCGTGTTGACCTAAACAAAATTTAGTCAAGGGCTTGGGCAGGTTGCAGTTGATCAAATAGTCATCGTTAGTTTTATTGGAATTTTTTATTGAAAAAATAAAGAGGAGAGGAGAACACTTTAGAATTTAGCTCCTGACCTGCACAAAAATTTGGAGGCTGCAACATATCAAATGCGAAGAAGTAATCGAAAAGAGAACTCTGCCACCAACCATCTCTTTTCTCCAGCACCCTCAAATGGCCATGCCACCCTCCCACCTTCCAGTCGATATCACAGCCTTCCCCTTCCTCTCTCTCCACCCAAAACGCAACAGCCCCCACCAAGCCACAACCATCAATATCTGGAGATAACCATCTACACAGCCATCAGCATCTCGAGTACTACCGCACAAGCAATTTTTTCTCTTTTATACATCCTTTTATCTTTTGATTCTATCATAGGATTGACCTAGGGACGACTTTTGAAGTCTAGAAATCTTCTTCATATGAATCAAGAGGAAGAAGCTTGAATTGAAGCGAAGACTGAAGAGGGTAAGAAATTAGGGATTAGTATAAAAAAACAAACATAACGGCTAAGGCTGTTGTAGAGTCCAATAGTGGTTGTGCTGTTGTATTGAAGTGAAATGGTATATAGATAACAAGAAGACACTGGCCTTGAGGCACAGGTCATGATGTCCTGGATCTTTTTGTCTATTAGATAGATGCATAAATAGAGAAAGCAGCTCTTGCGAAGAGAGTCCGGAGCACAATATAGAAGTCTGGTCGTGTGGTGACTTGTTTTGGCTGATGGTGCTCTTGGTGGGGTAGGGATCAAAAGAGTGGTTTCTCAGGGAACTCTGGTGGTGGTTTCAGATGGTGCAGTGGTTTCAAATGGTAATAAAATCCAAGCAAAATCCCATATACGTGCTTAGAGGGTGGAAGAACCTAAATCCAGGAAGGATCTTGGTTTTGGGGAATGGATGATAAGCCAGGTCTCACCAGGTCACCCGGGTATAACCAGGCAAATTCCTTCAGGTTTTTCCAATCCAGACCGGTCCACGCTATGGATTGACCTGCTGGGTCAGTCAAGGTTTTGAAAACTACTTGTGTTGTCATTATTACTTATAAACCACAACTACTTCCACAGTTCTCATGAGTGATCAGGCAAATACTTGTGTTTTTGCTGCTATAAATTTGCTATCACTAAAACTAATCTGCTACATCTCATCAAGTGAATCCCTTCACTCGTTAACGAACAAAATCTTGGTTATTCTAACTTGCTTATGGCAACTATTTGTCTTACCTTTTGTCGTTATGCAGAGCGTTTTTGATCATGATACATTTTCTGCCGATGACCTAATGGGGGAAGCAGAGATTGACATCCAGCCATTGATTACATCAGCAATGGCATTTGGGGATCCAGAAATGTTTGGAAACATGCAGATTGGAAAATGGCTGAAATCACAAGACAACGCCCTCATAGATGATAGCATCATAAACATTGTTGATGGGAAGGTGAAACAGGAGATCTCATTGAAACTCCAGAATGTTGAATCTGGGGAACTAGAAGTAGATCTGGAGTGGATGCCTCTTGACCAGTAAATAGAAATTCCCTTCCTTTTCAATCAAAACTGTATCGATCGAAATTATTATATATTTCACGTCTTCGATTTATTCCTTTGTTTACTTCTAACTTGTAAGAGGCAATTGCTTGTTTGGTAACTCTTTGACAATTTGTAATGTGTAATTTATATTGTTTTGAGATAAGAGGGAGCAACACGTGCAAAAAAATAAAACAAAAAAAACAAAAACATGCGCATTCATTTTTTATAATTTATTATCGAATTTACCTGTTATACCAAAATCAATTTCAATATTGTTTTTTATTGTCATAGGGGTTACCCGGCTAATTGTATTTTAATATATTTGATAC
This sequence comes from Salix exigua, assembly GCA_032356905.1. Taxonomy (NCBI): domain Eukaryota; kingdom Viridiplantae; phylum Streptophyta; class Magnoliopsida; order Malpighiales; family Salicaceae; genus Salix; species Salix exigua. Next base: position 28,083,484 of record CM063603.1, read on the forward strand.
ATAATTATTTCAACAACTTTATATGATATGAATGACTTTGATATTGTTTTTGCTTTTGTGGTTGAGATTTTTAAAAATCAGTTTTATAAAAAATATTTTAGCTGTTATTCAAAATAATTTTTGAAGTGTTTAGTTCAAATTATTTTTGAGTTTAAGATTAATTAAAAATAATTTCACGTGTTTGGCTAACAAGTTTTTTATATTCTTTTTAATTTGTAAAATTACTTTAAAGAATATATATATATAATTTTTTAAAATGTTATGGATTTAATAATAATAATAATAATATAATGTAATTAATAATTCAGGTAAATTGAATTGAATGTTCTGTTTTTTATTCTCACAAAATTACTTGCAATATCATCGCAAACAATATCTATATAAAAAGATATATAAATATATATATTGTTCTTTAAATATATAATAATTTAAGTAAATTAGACACTTGTTTTTATTCTCTCATCAAACTATTTGTAATTTTATCACAAACTATAAATTCATATGTGAAGTCATCTACGATCTCGAATTATATATAGTAAAATATCATCTGAAACAAAATTAGAATCGCAAGATAAAAATTATATTTTAATTATTTTTAATTTAATTTAATATTGAAAATATATTTTTTATAAGAAAATATAACAAATAATAAACCATTCCCCTCCCTGCAAAGTATAATCCTTCAAAATAATAAATAATACCCCAAAAAAATAAAAAAAATAATTAATACTCCCGCCCCCAAACATCAGCGTTTCACAACCTTTTCAAGTGGGGTCCACATCACTTTTTCAACTTCTCAGTCATGGCCAAACACCAAAACACCCTATTTTTTCTCAACGTATGGTCTAATCACAATATCAAATACCTTCTAAGTTTAAAAACAATTCAAACAATTTTTAATTAATGTAATGTTAAATGATAAAATAAAAAAATCAATTAAAAAATAAGATACTTTAATAAAAAACAAAAAAAAACCATTTTTCTGGTTTTAAAAAAGTCATAAAAAATTGCAATGAATGTTATTTTCACATTTTTGCAAGATCTATAAAAATAAAAGTCTTGTAAAAATAATAAACATGTAAAATATAATTTAATATTTAATATTATTAATTTTAGTTATTCACTTAGCATCATCTCTTCGGAGGCACTATGAGAATCATAGTTTAGGATATGATTTCATCGGATGAATAACAATTTTCAGCTGTGCCCTATATTTCAAAGTATTTTTTTTTTTTTATGAGACGAGCCACATCTCTTTTGATTTTGAGTTCAGGATAGAATTATTTGTTCTCTAATTTCCATAGTTTAGGATCAGGAACTATAGCTTCTATGACAATACGTTTCTGTAGAAGAGGAAGAAGAAGAAGAAGAATGAATGAATCGTGCATGTGTACTGTATATGAATTGGAAGAGATTTGAATTTTTTACATTCATGTGCGAAAAGGAAAAAGGTATAAACTTTGCCATAAAAAACGAAAGAGATGATGACAATAAAGAGTATTTTTAATAAATAAAGACGATTTAATTAATTGGATGGAATTAAAAGTCCTGAAATTCTATATATAATCTGAATATTCGAACATGAAAAATTCAAGGCTTGACCATGAGTTTAATGCTGCTGGCTATAATAACATATCGTCATCATCCCTCAGCCAAATACGCACACGGAAAAACAGGGGGAGGCCAAGAAAAGGAGGAGAAAGAGGCGTGTTTGGATACGGAGCAGTGAAAACAGGGCAGGTAAAGTGAAAACTGGATTCTATTTATGATCTCTCCAAACAGTAATAACAAAGGAAGGATTCTATTTATTTATCTATTTATTTACCAGCGGCAAGCAGCAGAGAATTGTGAATATCAACAGACAACAATAACCCATCACAAGACTGCCCGCAGAACAAAAACACCAGGAAGTTTGTGTATAAGGTAAATTTGGAAACTCAAACCCCTCATCCATTTCCTCTTTCTGTTCCATCAAATTCCAATTCAAATCATTGAACTCTTTTCTCTTGTCTTTTTTTTTAAAAAAAACTGATGGATATATATTTTTGTTAATTGCACGCGTTTTCTCAACAACCAAACGAAATATTATGCTATTGGTTGGTTTCAACGAGGGAACTGGTAATGAGTGTGAAGCGTTTGGTTTTCGTTTCATTTTAGAGATCGTGTGTTTTAGAGCTCGAATTTTGTGATATGAGTTATATCTGAGGGTTCAATTAGGGTGAGTTTGAGTAAGTTGGTTAATTGGATTGATGGGGTTGGTTGAATTATTAGCTGTTTGATTCAGTTTTAGATTTTCTTGTTGATTATGAGCTCTTATGACTACTTAGCAAGTAATGGTGGCTGTTGAAAGTTGTGGAGAGATTTAGTGTGTGTTTGGCCTTGTACGGTTGTGGTTTGAATGAGTGATGGAGGTGAATGGAGGGCCTAAGGTTAGAGGGTTTATCGTGGAAGAGTTGACATGAGTTGTAGGTGGCGCCAGCATGTTGAGAGTGAGGTGGGGTTCTTTTTTCTTTTGGTTGTGATATTAGAATATGTTATTGGCCTTGCTGCAATAGCATTACCAAATATACATCTACGTGCATACACATATGTGTTGTGTGTGTGAAATATGAACAAGCACTCCGAGAAAAGAGTTTTAGGTGGTGGCGGGTAACCTTGTGTTGGCTGTGTTGGCAAAGTGGATGCAGTAGAAGTGGTGTTTTATAGGTTTGTTTAGAGTCATGTAGCTACTATGAAGGGAAATCATATATATTAATGCCTTAGCTTTAGAGTCTATTTTGATTGAAAACTGCTTTTTATATTTTTTGGGTTATTCAACATGAATGTTTTGTGCTGTATTTGAGGACATTTTTTGATCATCTACTCTCTCGTCACCATAATTTAATTAATCTTAATTTAAGCATGTGTAATGTGAGAATTATGTTTTATGATAGTATTTAGAAAACTGCTCGATTCTGCAATTTATGTATTGCTAATTCAAGTGAATGAATATCATGTGCGCCACTCTTTGTTTTCATAATTTGAATGTGTAGAAAATAATGAGTAAAATTGCTCTGCTATGGGTTACGTTCTTTGATTTTTTTTGTTCAATGGTCGATTTACATAATGAAGGGTCATCCTTCCCCTTTTTTAATTTCTTTTATTGCACCTAGAATAGTTAGAACTGTTTTTTTGTGCAATTCAAGCCTTGGATCTTCCCATCTGGTTGGGAGAGAAGTGTCACTTGTATTGAAGGTCCAATGGTCTCAAATACAGCACATTACTGAGCGTGAAGTTAAGAACTTCAAAACATATTTGATAGAGCCACAATTATCTTAAGCAAATGAATAGACAAAGCTACATATTTAATTATTTGCACTGGGGAGGATTACTCTGATAATTACACCTGAATAGCACAGCTTTCAGGTACCAGACCTATTCTATTGTGATCTCGTCTTGTATATTCAAATCTTTCTTGTCTTAAGGAACAGTAGATTTAAGAAAACTCAAATATTTGTCCTTTTTGTTCCATCTCTTAATGTTTCATGTCATTAGCCTTATACTGTTCATTTGAGTTTGTTGTTTTAAAGCTGTCAAACATGAACACATGCACACAATCTTTCAGCCATCATTGTGTAATTGGTTGGAAGGTCACTGGATCTTTTTCGTAGTTGTGTCGTTCAACTAGCATCTCATCATACTGCTCTAATTTCACTTTGACTCTTTTTTATTTGTGTTAACTGTGCTTCCAGATTTCAGTTTTGGGACTGTGTGCATAACAGCCATGACTTCTTCCTTGCATGATCGTTCTGGTAACTTTCTTGAAAATCTTTTGCTATGTTACTACTTTAGCTACACAGTTTTCCTGCATAAATGGATGGAATGTAAATTTTTTTCACGTTTCTGTAATTTGCTCAATTGGATATTTTATATAATTAGGATCTGACCTTGACCATGGGGTTATTAGGATTCATGTTTCTATCATTTGTTCAGCTTGCCTCAACAATATTTTGCTCCAATGTGTAGAACTTATGTGAGATTTCCAGTTGCATTGCTTGAATCCTCCTGGATCCAAGCTAAATAAAGAATAATAAGCATTTCTGTATTTCATAGGAATATTATCTATATCAAATTTGGTGGGAACCTGCATTCCAATATGGAGGAAACTTGTAATTGTGAAGAACAAATATCTGTGATATTTGGTTACTCCCTAGGCATTTTTTTTCTTGGAATTATTTGATAGTGTGAATTAGTTTAAATGTCATTCTTTTTTTCAGAAAACAAGTCCCGGTCTTAGATTAGGGCCAGCTATTAATTAGTGGTCTTGTCAAGGCCAACTAGGCTTCTTCTAAGGTCCTTAATAAGATTTGCATGTTCCTACAATAGTTCTTCATGAATAGTGCTTCTTGTGGACTGGAATGGCCCCTAGGATGTCCTATATCGTGCTAAGTGATTTAATGACTCTAATTCATTAGGCAGGTTTATATAATAATCGCTATCTCCAGATGGTTTTTCCTATGCAGGGTACACCCATTGTGTCTTTGCTTATAATACTTGACTTTTGCTGTCTCTGGATGTTTTTTTATTTTATCTATGTTAGCCATTTTTGTCTGAACTCGGTGTGTTTGAGTATTCTCTTTTGTTGGAAAACTCCATGCGATTGATGCTTAACATATGATAATAATATTTTGAAAGCTGGCTGTCCAGATAATAGTGAAGCTGATGAGCAGCAAAAAGAATCAGAACCCCAGATTCAGTCTTCATTTCCCGCAATGGAAGTGGCGCACCCGGGCTTCTCAACTCCAAATATTCAGTATGCAACTTCACAGCTTGGAGCAGGACATGCAATGGTATTATATACAGCATAAAGTATTGTTAATCACTGATCTGAAATAGTGTGAAGGCAAGATTCACGTAGTTTTTGTTAATAGCATTTCTGTATGTAGTCTTTGATTTTTTGTTTCTTATAAATATTGTCAACAGTTCAAAGTAATTATATAAATATCGTAGATGCATTGGCAATATAATTATTTCACTCTGCCTGCCATGTTTAATGAATTTTCTTAGTCAATAGTGAACGGTGGACCTGTACTGGCCTGATGACATGTAGTCTTACAAAGTGTTTTTTCTTCTTCCAAGTATACCAAGATTATTTTGTTGCCCACCTTGCATTTTAGAAAGTATTTTCCATTGCGTTTTTGGTGTTTGTGTGCTTATAGCTATGTCTCTGTTTATGGTATTTTTAGTCTACTTTTGAAAATCAGTTTGACAGCTACAATTGCTTTCAATATACACCTCTATTTCTCCATGATTTAAAAAACTTTTTAATGTTGTATCACAGATTTTTAGGCAACTTTATTCATCATCAAGCGATCATGTTTTTTTCTCTGATGTAATCATGGCTGTGTGGAAGTTTGTTGAGTTTCAGCTTCCTGCCCATTTTACTTGTAAAATGAAATGCATTATCATATTGAAGAAAGCATATTATAATTACTTTGCATTGCAACAATTTTCATTTTCCATATCATGACTTTTGATCACTTTACAGCTTACTTTGACAATTGAAAATTCTTTCACAACTGCTAAAAATTGTTATCCAGTACTTGTTTCCACCCAAATAAGAACTAGGCACTTTGGCATACTGACTTTTGTCTTTTTTTTTTGGAATTGATTATGAAGGCACCGGCAGCTTACCCATATCCTTATTATAGAAGCATCTTTGCTCCATATGATCCTCAGCCATATCCTCTACAACCTTATGGTGCACAACCGATGGTAATTTATCTTTTGATCTCGTCTCAAGACCTCTCTTCTTGGAGTAGGAAATCAAGATTCTGAAGCTAATGGTTATAGCAACAAGGGCGAATATAAGAAAAGTGGCACTTCTTGTGATTTGTCAATTTGAGGTCACATTTAATTGAGGCCAAATTAAAAAAAAAAAAACTGAACTTCACTGATATAAGTCTCCCCTGAACTAAAAAATCCCAAAATGTCACCACCGAACTCTGGCTCTGTTGCAATGTGGTCCATCAGTTGACAAAATATAGGGTTTCATTGATTTTCACCTTATTTGACCATCAAAGGCCCCACAAACCGCAAAGAAAACCTGTTAAAATTCAACAGTCCTATTTCCTCCTCCCCCACCCCCTCTTCACTAGCTTTTCTCAAGATTTTATCATGCGTTCTTGATTTTCATTTGCTTCTGTTCCTCAACAAAGCATACTGTTTCTTTTTCTTTTTTGTCCATACCACTGCTTGAACTACGATGGTTGAGTGGTGGGAAATATTATACCAAACCACCAGACCCAGGAGCATCGGTAAGCATAGTGTTTCTTTAAATTTCCAAAATGGACTTCATTTTTACTCCCAAAAAATAATTTGAGAGATTTCAAAGATTGAAGCTTTTTCTTAGGGTTTTACATGGTTAGTTGCTGGAAGCTATAATGGGTCAAGTTTTGATTTTGGTCTTGTGGGTTTTGTTGTTTGGGTTTGGGGTTTGATTAGTCACTTCTTTCAACCAGTTTTCATAGTTGGTGAAGGGGTTTGAAAAATTTAGAGTGAGGGTTTTCGTTTCTAAAGTGGACAAATGAGATTGAAGAGATGAACCTGGAGGAAGACACGGCAGATGCACCATGTGTTGTGGGCAATCTTGGCTATAGATTGTGTTTATGAGTGCAATGATGGTGAGTTTTGGAAGGTGAGTTATTTTGGAGTTGGGGTTAAGAAAAATGGAGAGATGGGCCAGTATATAGAGAAGAGAAAGAAGAAATATGGTCCACTAGGGTTTGAGAAGGTAATTAATGTTTAATGTGGAACCCTATGATGTTCAACTATGGAAATCCATGGACGGATGGGCTAAATTGCAAGGAGGTCGTATTTCATGGTTGAGTATTTGAGATTTTTTTGTTCATGGGAGACTTTAAATAATCTCAAGAAGTGTATACTATTTAGCCTTTTCTTATGAGCAAACATGTTTTTTTTATACAAATAACTCTCATGAGCGACATCTAATCAGGTCCATCTTCAGTTGATGGGAATTCAGCAAGCTGGAGTTCCTTTGCCATCTGATGCTGTTGAGGAACCTGTATTTGTTAATGCAAAACAGTATCATGGTATCTTGAGACGACGACAATCTCGTGCAAAAGCTGAATCAGAAAGCAAAGCAATCAAGTCTCGGAAGGTATAGTTTTGGTTGTCTGAAGCCAATTTAATTCTGCTTGCATTCCATATTGTGTTTTGTTTACCTAATTTATTAGAACCTAAAATAAAGAAGGCTTGCATGAATCTCATGCTGTTATTGTTCCACAACTGCTGCTCCTCTTACATAATATGTTCAGACATTTTATTCCTTACTTTAGGTCAATTACGTCTATGCCACTGGTATAATTTTCAAAGATTTCTCAAATGTGGCTCATAGAAATTTGAAGAACTTCGGTTTTCTGATTTTTCATTTGTAATAATAGTCTGGTGTTATTGCTCCATGCCATATGAATGTGATTCTATGATTACCTGATTGGATGTTTGACAGTCATGTGATTATACATGTTTAGTTTTAGGCTGTTCTCCCCTCTGTTTCCTATCATGTTACACCCACTTTTTGTGGCACAATTTCCTTTATGACAACTCAAAATTATTCTTGCAGCCATACTTGCATGAATCGCGACATCAGCATGCACTGAGAAGAGCTAGGGGATGCGGGGGTCGGTTTCTCAACTCGAAGAAAAAAGATGATGAAGAACAGAATGAAGTGTCTTCAGGTGACAATTCACAATCTAATATCAACCTTAATGCCGATAAAAATGATACTGTTTCCTCAAATGACTAGTATGGATACATAGGAAGTGACGGTGGTGCACCCAACTAGCTCAGAGAACAGTTACTCATAGATATGGGGGTTCAGGAAACCCATAGCCTTATAGTCCCAGTATTGATCGTGGCACTGCACCTACAAGTCATTAGTATGTATAGCTTTTTCCAGTAGTTGGTTTGTAGGAGGCTGCAAAGATAAGAGGCGTCAAACATTATCTTTGCTCCCGTGGATTTTTTTTTTTTTCTAGTTCTTGAACTTCATGAGAGGAGATCAATGGTTAAGTTTGCTGTGAGGGTATTTGGAAATTTGAGCAGACCTTTTTCACAGGAGCTTATTTTCCTAGTTACACGGACATTTTCATCAAGGAAATTGTAGAAATAGAACGAAAGTGTTTCCAACTTACAATCAACAGTGTAATTGTAACAAGAAATAAAGCACACCCAACTCTACTTGTCTGAGAGTAAAGCTTCAAATGCTCAAATTCGAGTTGGGTTATGGAGTTCTTTCGTTAGAGACTAGGCTTGGGCCTGGTTGATTGCTCGAGGTGGTGGACATGTCAGCTTCCAATCCTCATTTGTCTATTGGTACCCCTAAGACAATCCTTTCCTAATGTTTAAAAAGTGTAATTGAAGTTGTTTATTGAAAGTATAGTTGAAATTGTTTTTTGAGAGTGTTTATTTAAAAATATATTAAAATAATATTTTTTATTTTTTAAAATTATTTTTGATATTAACACAAAACACATCAATTTTTTTAATTTAAAGTATAAAATATATTTAAAAAAAAAAGATGCCAGACATCTCTAAAAAATGTGTTTGTATTAATTAGATAAATGAACACGTGATAAAGACTAGAACAATTTTTATTGATTTTTTCACGCAGATTAAGAAAGTCATGTCACCATTTATTATCCATACTTTTTATATAAACACCCTTTCACAATTGGAGGTCTTTTATAAAATGAGATTTATCTAGTGGAATTATAGTAAAGTGAATACCTACTAATTTAACAAGCACTTTGGAACACATAAAGTAAATACCTAATATTATAAGAGCAATAAGAGCAAGGCCAACAGGAGATTTTTAAAATTTTAGCTATTCTTGTTCAATTTAATATCTCCAATAGAAGAGATATCTCAAGTGACATTTTGCCTCTTCTTCAACCGAGAAAGCATCCCCACAGGTGGTTGATGCAGAGCCAAAAATCAAAAAGAGCAGTTGGAGTTGGAATTATATCGTTGCAACAACAATCAACAAAATCACAACAACGAAAACAAAAACACAACAACAATAATGAAAACCCAACAACAACACAGCAGATGGAGATGGAGGGGGGCAACGAAGAAGAGGAAAAAAGAAGAAACAGGTAGGGGGGGGGGGATGGAGAAGGAATGGCATAGACCTAATTAATTTAGAAAATAGTGTGAGCTTGTTTCATTTAACAGAGATTTCTAAATTTATTAAATTTAAGTTTATCAACATGGTATTGTCAAGGAAAAACTTGGTGCTCTGAGTTATTTTATTATTAGATGGTATTATACTTGTAGAGTGATTGACAAGATGAGCATTTTTATTTATGAAAATCATGTACAAAATATTTTGCATTATAATGCATATAGAAATATGGATAAGCTCCATAAACTTTGAACTTTAGGGCTACCCCATCACCAATTAAGGTTGTATTAATTAGATAATCATGAAGTTTTGGCCAAATTTTTAGCTCCGAAGGTCAGCAATAGTACCTTAATTTAACTATATTATCATAAAAAATATTAAATTTACAATTACTTGAAATTCATCATGGGGATAGATGTGTTTTTTTATCCTTAAATCATCACATCTTTTTGTATGACAGGGTGTACGGGTCAGTTTACGCGCACCTCGACTATTCCTTTGACCTACTAAACATCCTGCAAGTTTTGTGAACACGTAAAGTACCGTGGAGGTGACAGACATACCGTGTAAGAATGAACCCAAGAATAAAAGAGGAGGACTTCTCCAGCTCTCACTCCCACTAATAACTCGAACCTAGATTCTACGAAGTAGGGGAGGGGCTCCTCTTCAACCAAATCATATGCTGTTATCAAACCCTATTTTGATGGTGCAGGGAAAATTGAAAACAAGTCAATAAAGTAGGGTTTACTTACTATTGACCAGTGTGAATGAAAAATTGGAGGAATGGGTCATTCAAACAATAAACATGTACTCCATGGCATGATATCTGTCAATATCTCTCTTCATCAAAAAGACGTGGAGATGGAATCTCAAAATTCAACGTATCACTGTTTCCTTCTCTTGTTTTACATTATCTGATCGTCATATTTTCCACCACTGAATCATTTCGATTTTCGCCATTAAGTTCCCAACAATGCTTATGTATTTGTCTTTTTCAGGGCCCTGCGTGATCTTTTTCACCTTATCTGGAGATGGGTTGTTGGCTGATGGACTAGGAGGACCTTGTTATCTGGGAGCTTCCGTGAGCTTATATAATGGCTTTTGTTCCTATTCTCATTGTCAATGACACTAAACTTTAGACCCACAGGCATGCATGACTACATCTATCTATCTATCTATACATATAGATGTACACACGTACGGATGATTACGCTAGTCAGATATATTCCTGCTGCTGAGAGAGACAGGGATGTTGCGTATATACGTTGGCTCAAATCTGCATATCAGATTTAATCACCAAGAACTCGTTCTCTACCTGTCCAAGTAAGGTGTATTCTATTTAGGAAAATATGATTCTTTGACAGGACAATATATAGCGCATGCTTGCGGGTGCTATGTGCTATCATTTTATATATATAGTTTTATAAGGTATTTTATTGTACGAATGAATTCTAATTAATACGATTAAGAGTCTACCACATGATACTTAATTTCCCTTTTTTCTTTATCAAATATGTAATTTGGCTTCTATAATTGACAAACAATGATCTGAAATCACTTCTTAAGTGATTATACGATATACTTGACAGAAATAGTTTCCAGATCATGTGAAAGATAGCTTTTTTTATTATTATTTCTTTCCTGAACAATAGAATATAGTATTTCAGAATGAAAAGTTGAAGGGGTCGGGATGCATGAGAGCAAGAGTGTCTGTAATCGAGAGTTGTGACCCCTATCTATCTATCTATCTATCTATATTGGGATGGGAAATGGCCGGGACGATATGGAAAGGAAGAAAACCAGATGAGAATTAAGTAGTAATGCCAAAAATGTATGCAACTGATGAGAGTTTTAGGAACAGGGCTTTCTCTGATCTGCATAGTGTTGCTATATATACGTTGACAGGGAAATTATTATATTCCACATGCAGGTGCAGGGAAAATAGAAATCGAGTCTTCTTCACTAAGATGTCCTTTCGTTTTTGGCTAAGCAAACAGACCTAACCATGATATCATGATGTGTGACCTCTCTCGATCTATATCTATCTATGTATCTATATAATTTTAAACTAAGGAATCAAAGTAGTTAAAGACTTGAGAACCACTAAAGGGTACGCGATATATACTTGGTGATATGGACAAGCCGAAACGCAAACACCAAATTAATTGCCGGGCTGAAATTCGTTATAAAATGTAGAAAAAACCCATCATGGAGCATTGAAAACTTTTGATGATCAGGTGAATATTTTGTATTGCATTCACCACCTGCATGTATACCTAGCTTTGTGACAAACTCGAAGATGCTTCTATATATTTTATCTCCATATAGTGACATGAGAAAAAGGAGAACTATTGATTCATGGTGATGTTGCTTTCATGTCGAGAGATGATTATATAATGCCATTAAAGCTAACCCTAATTTTGTTATTCTCACTCAATCCTGCTGGATGAAACCTTTCCCTCCCCTTTTCCTTTCCTTTTCCAAAGGTTTTGACAAATAAAATTCATATACTTTAATATCACTCCTAATCATGGCATGTATTATATATTGTGCTATAATTAGTGGCAAAGATAACAAGATTTCCCCTCACATGAGCAGCCCATCAAGCTGGGATTCTCGTGCTCTATCCATCTCCACCTTTACACCTCTTATCATGCATGGACCCCCAGCACCACTTCAAACAAACGAGAGAGAGAGAGGTGTAAAATGGAAGCAAAGCAAAGGCACACAATCCTAGGGTGAGAAATGTGCAAGGTGGGGTCAAATTTTCTGGAGTCTAAGCACTCTTTTGGTGCATGACAAAAAGTATGGCCCCCCCTCTATTCCACCCAGTAGCAATTGGGTCCCTCATACGGGGCTGGATGGAGACTACCACCTTTGTAAACTCTGCAAAATCACGCAATGAGACATAGGAAACATGCCTCAGTGGAGATGCCCCATTGGTGGGGTTCTACTGTCACAAACCTCTTATTTTGTGTGCCTATCTCTTCAAAAACGAGAGGCTAAGGTAAAAAATAAAACGAGGAGCTAAGAGCCCATCATCATATAAATAGCTTGGGAGACAGGAAGACACCAATGGAGTCTGTGTAGCCATTGACTATTTCCTTGAGAGCCCCCCATCATAAGCCATTAATTATATATGTGTTTGTGTGTGTGAGAGAGAGGGGGAGGCAGTATAAAGAGAGATCGATGATGGCGAGAAAAGTAATTGACTTGTAGATTTCACAAGGTTGACTTTTGCCATAACTTGTTGTGTATCTTTACAAAGCATCCAAAGCTTGAAACATGCACTCTTTCAAAGCTGGCTCTGTCTCCAGCTCTCCTTTTCTCTCTCTCAATCTCTTGGATTCTTATGAATGAAGGGAAGGAGCTAGGTGGGAAACACTCTCAAATTGTCACCAAAAGGGATGGTTGGTTGGTGCTGGTCGATCTTAACCACAAAGTGAACTTTAGGGTTTTAAAAAGCTACGTTTCTGAGGTTTGAATTTGGGTTAACCTAGTTTTATTGGGGCCGGCCGGGATTTATTTATGCTGTGTATGCATGCATGGTAGCAAGAATTCAAGTTAATTGTGATTTCGCCGTGAAAATCAAATATTGATTAGAAAACTCATTTTATGGGTATAGCTGAACGAGTTAAATCATATATGTAGTGTATACTCTAACTTAAACTCGAGATTTATTATGTAAATCTCAAATATTTTATCATCAGTCATGTTTTTTTGGAACACCATACCTTGAAACCCTAATTAATATACCATGCCTTGAAACCCTAATCAATATACAACAATTGCCACTTGGCACGTCGAGGTCAAAAGGCATCAAGGCATGCACAAAGTTGAGTTCATGATGGCACAGCACATGATATATATATCCAAAAGCATCAATTTAATTATAGAGATTACTTAAAATTTGAACTTTGACGACCTAGCTAGCCATACATGAAATACTAGGAAGGGATCATATACAACATAGAGAATGAGATATCAATGGCCAATATTCTTGCTTCTAGCACTAGACATGAAGCTATCGATCTAGATGGAAAGGCAGAGCAGAACTAACTTGCTGCTCTCTTTTGCTTGGCATTTCTTGAATTTTAATCACTGGTTCTTATTGGCTCGAGCTTCTTTAAATTTATTTCTACCAAATGTAGGTGCTACGTGGTATCATTACTAAAATCAATGAATAAACTCATCAACCACTCTTTTGCCAAAACGAATAACAATTAAAAGAATATAAAGAGTATAGTAAAAATAACAATAAAAGTAATAAAAAAACAGCAATAACAATATATAATTAAAAAAACACTAATAGAGGCAGCTTACAAAACATTATTCATTGCAATGATTTTTTTGGGTCTAAATCTATGTTTATTTTTCTGTATTATCATTTAATATTTGGTTTGTTGTATATTAAACTTCATAATTTATCATAATTTAATATTTATATGGTTATCTTATTTTCATGACTTTTATCGTAGGTTTGATGAGTTGACCTAGTTGACTCAAGTTTTTCTTATGTTTGAATTGATATTTTTTTTTTAGTTTTAACATTCAATATTGAATTTATTAAGAATTCTATTTCATGATTTATTTTTATTTGTTTTTTTTATAAAGTTATTTTAGTCTCATAACTCAAGTTATAAATTTAACGTGTTAATCTAGTTGACTCGAGTTTTTTTGTTCTTTTCTTGGTATTTCAAAATTTTATTTTTAAACATTGTATTGATTAGAAATTAGAATTCATGGTTAATTAGTTATTTCTAATGATATTATATCAATTTCATGACTTGAGTTCCAGATTTAATAAGTTAACCTAAACAAATTTGGATTGTTTTGTTGTGCCCTATTTTAGATTGATTTTTTCTAATCTCAAAATTCAACAATAGATTTATTGAAAATTGTGTTTTATATATTTTTTTTTTATTTTCTTTTTATGGAATATCTTATTCTCATGACTTAAGTTGTGAGTTTGATATATTAACTGAGGTTGACATGTATTATTTTTCCTTTTTACTTTCTATAAGGTTATCCTTGTGACCTAGATCGAGGGTTTAGTAGGTTAGTTTGAGTTGACTCAATTGTTTTTGTGTACTTTCAATGATTTTATCTTAGTGATGTAGATTAACTCAAGTTATTTTTTCAATTTATTTTTTTATAAGGTTACTTAAGACTCATTATTCAAGTCACAAGTTTAGTATGTTAGATTAAATTATTTTTTAAATTATTTCTCAATTTTATTTTTCAATATTGGGTTTGAAAAAGAATCGAACTTCATAATTTATTTTAAATTTATTTTATATACGGTTATTATGGTCTCATAATATGAGTTGTGAATTTGGCAAGTTAACTCGGATTAACCCAGAGATCTAATACATTTTTATTTATTTATTTATTATCTTGAATTTTTGTGAGTCAAACACATTGTTGCTAATTTTTTGGACCTCTTAAGTTGATCATGTCACATTAGATCAACCTCTACATGATTTTAAAAGGCTTTTTAACTAGGAAAATATTAACTAGCCTAAATGTTTCTTTTTATATTCAAAATATGTTATTTGACTCATTAAGCCAACTTTATAGTAATCATTGATAGCTTGAAATGTAAATACCATTAAAACATACTATATATATATATATATATTAATGTCAAAATATGCAATTAAAATATGTTATTGACCTTATAAAAGGAAAAAATAAAATTTTATTTGGGGTACTTTTTGTATTTTTCACATGTGTATCTTTAATAATTATCATGGTTATGAGGTGTTTTAATATTTTTCATATTGATTTTTTAATTTGGTATTGAAGAAAGATGTTGACGCATGCTCATTACTCTCCAATAAATGAGTGGTATTTGTGCCATTGGGATGATGCATGCACGACACCACCCTATTACCAAACATGATTTTTCATCGTGTCCTGGGGAGTCTTATTGTGTCATCTTTCTCATGTTTTAGTGCATAACAACGTATAGTGGTTGGATTGTTGTTTGTTGTCAATTGTTTTTCCATTCTCTTCTCTATTATGCTAGTTAGAATGCACAATTGTCTTCTTAATTTTTTGTTTTTCAATTTATGTCCTTGTTGTTTTGATTTCTTATTTTGTTCTTATTCATTTCATATGAGATTTGTTTGTTTTTAATTTATTTCTTTAATTAAAATTTCTCATATATTGTTTTTTATTTTGATTTTTTATTTATTTCCCTATTTATTTTGTTAAGGTTGTATTGACTTCTAATATCTTGTTTCAATGGAAGTTTATGCTGTTTTTTTAACCCTTATTTTTTTTTATTTGTTTTTTCTTCTATTTAAGCTATTTTTCATTTCAATTTACCTCTCAATTTGAAAGTTTTTGATTGCCCTCTAATTATTATTTTTTATTTTCACCCTCATTATTTTTATTAAATTCTTTCACAAATCCTTTGTGTATGCTTTTTTCCCTAGTGTTGTCTTTTTACATTTGATTGTTTCATTTGTAGTGCTTATAATCTTATGACCCGAGTCACAAGTTTAAAAAATTAATTTCATTTGACATCTTTTTTTAAGCAAATCATAAAAATGATCTTATAATTTTGCATTAATTATTTCTTAAATATGGATTTTGTAATTATCTTCAATTTTTGTTTTATGAATTTATCTTGGTCTAATGACTTTGGCCACAAGGTTTGCATGTATTTTTTTTTAATAATTGTTTTTATTTATGTTTGATTTTTGGAGATATTATTCCAATTCACATAGACACAAATAGTTAAGGTTAAATATTTTTGAAAACAAATAAATTATAGCCCGCGACGGAGCTAAGGTTAAATAGTTAGTATGTGTATGGATAAGATTGACTTGTTCATTTTAAATCATAGGATTCCTATGATACAATTAAAACATTTTCTTGTTAAAAATCTATAATCATTGAATAAAGTAAAAATACCATTATACTCTTATGAGTACTGATTTATTTTATCAATTTTTTAAGATGTACTTATTTACAAATTAACTAGCCTATTGCAATTACCATTTATAAATTTCTTTCAAATAAAGGTAAGGTTGCCTTTAAAGTCACTCTTACAATATTAATTATTAATTATTGATTAATAAATCAATCACTAAAGTATCAAATATCAATTATTAGCAGGAAAAAAAGTAATTAATTAACATTTCTAGTGTTATTCATCACCCTTAATTTTATAATAGCATCACCTTGGTATTATACATAACAAATGTTAAATTCGTGTAAATTATACATGAATTTTCTTTTCCATGCAACAATGATAGCTTAATTTCTTATCGCAATCCTATTATTTATCAATAGAAAAGGGTCATCTTCAAAAATCGTACATAAATAGCTTAGTTTCTATTTTTGAGTTTGTTTTAGTTTTAGAGTTTTAAATTATTTTTTTTATATTTTTATATTTATTAATTTTAATAGGTTAAATGATTCAATCTCTTTCATCTTAATATTAAAAAATAATAATTGTTTGGATAAATTAAAACAAAAAATAAAACAATATCTACACTAAATAGGTAATCCCATCCGGGTCAAAAACCCACCCAAGTCGCATTGCCCGTACACATACACCACCACCAAAGTCCAAGCGGGTGCTCTCTCTCTCTCCCTCTCCCCATCCATGCCTCCCATGCATGAACATAAAGAATATTACCCACAATCTTCACATCCATCCGTATCGAATATCCATACCATCATCATGAAATACATACATAGATAAAAGTGCACAGATACTCCCATACACGCATGCAGCGCATCATGACCCATAAAATGGCACTCCAGCTGAGGCCAGCAGCAGCCAGCTAACAGCCTGCACACAGAACACCAGCAGCGACACTGTTGAGTACTTTTTGATGATTTGTATATTTTCAATGCCTGAGCTTAGAGCCACAGGGCAGTAAAATATACAAAATCAAAAACTCAGCGTAACCCTCTCTGCAAAATTTGTGTGTGCCTCTCCCAACCAAGATTTTCCTATTTTGCTCAGTAATATACAGTATACGGAGTAGTATAATTGTAGGTGTAGGGTAGGAGTAGTGATCGATAAAATCCGGCTTGACCTGCCATTTCTCTTACCATTTCTCCTGTGTTTGTCTCTCTCTTTGCTTTCTCTGTCATATCATATAACAAAAGCACAAAATCTCTGTCTCTCTCTTCTTCAATTCAATTCAAAGCTCTTTCCATTCTGGGTGTTTTTTTGTTTTGATTTTTATTTATTTATGACAGCAAAAACCAAAGTAAAGGGTCTCGAGATTGGCGTCTAAGATAAAAGGTCCACAGCAGCTTCCTTCCCATTCCCTATCTATATCCTGCTCTATTACTACTGCCATTACACTTTGGTTTCTTGAGAGATACAGTAGTTACTGAGAGAGCAAACAAAACCAATCCACACTACTTTCTTTGTATCTGATGAACGAGAGAGGTGGCTCTCTTGGAGGAGAGAGCCTGCCTGTGGAAGCCAACACTTACACCACTACTACCACCGCCACCATTGAAGAAGATACACAAGAACCAAACCAAAGACTCCCCCTTTTTCATTAAGGAAAAAAAAAGACACCCCTCTTTCCTTTAATTTGTTGTTGTTAAGCATTTCAAAACAGTATCTGGGTGGTCGGTGCTGGTTTTCTTTTAGTAGGTGTTTTGTTTTTTATGGCGCTTTCTATACACAGTAAGGACAAGCACATGGATTCAAGTAAGTATGTGAGGTATACACCTGAGCAAGTTGAGGCATTGGAGAGGGTGTATACAGAATGTCCAAAGCCTAGTTCTTTGAGAAGACAACAGCTTATTAGAGAGTGTCCTATTCTCTCTAACATTGAGCCTAAACAGATCAAAGTCTGGTTTCAAAACCGCAGGTACATTAATTCATAAAGAAACAAAGCTACAGAAACTCAAATCTCTCACACTTTCTGCATGTTTGTTTGGATCAAATATGGAGATCTGTTTCATTTGGATCCAAACGACTGTTTTTCTTCTGTGTAGTTTTTTTTTTCTGTTTGATATTTTAGCCTGAAAATGAGGAATGGGATATGGGTTCGATACCTTTATTAGGCTTTATAAAAATGGTTGTTCTTTTGGCATGTTGATTGTTGTTTACTGCTCAAATAAGTTGTGTTTTTCTTTTCTTTTCTCTTATTACATAATTGTTTTCAAAATATTTTCTGTTAATGTGTTTGGGGAGACGAAGTTTCATAGGTTATGCCTTTCTTCTGAATTGGTAATAAATTATTCTCTTGTCTTGTTAAACTTTTTCAGAAAATAGCTTGTTGTTTTTGTCTTGGCTTTCAAGGAGATTCATGATCACAAACAACTTTCTTTTTGAGTAATGTAATTGCTATTTATTTATTGATTCTTTCTCGGAAAGGCCTTTTTTTTGTTCGTCATAATCTCTCTATATAGCTCAGTATGAATTGATCACGAGTTGTTTACTCGGCATCCAACGTGGCTTTGAAATTGAATGGATGGTAGTGACAGCTAAAAGATGTGCTTTTGATGACGTCTTTCCTGGCTTTCCTTATGCTTTCCCCCCATCTCCGATTCCTTTGCAGTAAAGAGATCAAGAGGCGCATCTTTGTTGACAGTGCATAGCTTCTTTTTTTTCTTCTTCTCATTTTTTGGCATAATATTAGTTCAGGTATCTTTCTTCAGCTACGTAAAAGCTAGGGGGCGGTTTGCTAAAAAACAAAAGGGATTTTTTCGGATTGTCATGACAATATAACTGTGAAAGCTAAAGGTCTTGGATGCTGGCTTTGTGTTTAATGTTTGACATGAAATTTGAGAGTTCCTGCATTTTGCCTTTTGAAACTTCCCTATGCCCGTTAAAATTTGGCATGACCATTATTTTGATTGTTCTATTTTGTAGATGTCGTGAGAAACAGAGAAAAGAAGCTTCTCGTCTCCAGACAGTGAATAGAAAGCTGTCTGCTATGAACAAGCTGTTGATGGAAGAGAATGACCGTTTGCAAAAGCAAGTCTCCCATTTGGTTTATGAAAATGGATTCATGCGCCAGCAAATTCAGACCGTAAGATAATCTGCATTTTTCTATTAGTTCTGTTTAATAAGTTACCCATTTCGTTTTTTCTCGACATAGATCATGACTTAAAGTTGTCTTTTTTGAATGTTTTTTCTGAGATAGCTTTCGTAAGAATCCATCAAGTTTTTATACATGTACATGTTGTCATAATCCTTTATTTGGTGTATCATTCTACTCAGGCTTCGGCAACGACCACAGACAATAGCTGTGAGTCTGTGGTCATGAGTGGTCAGCACCAACAACAGCAAAATGCAACACCTCAGCAACCCCAACGGGATGCTAACAACCCAGCTGGGTAAGTTATTACATTTTCTTTGAGTCAATGTGATCTTGAGATTTTCTTGCGGTCTAAACTGCATTTGAACTTCACTTTTGTCAGTCTTCTCGCAATAGCTGAGGAGACCCTGGCAGAGTTCCTATCTAAGGCTACTGGAACTGCTGTCGACTGGGTCCAGATGATTGGTATGAAGGTAACACACCTAGAGCCTTTTGTCATTCTTGTGTGCTATGATATTATTTGTGTACTTAAATTCTTATTGTGTGGTAAATCTAACTTCCTATGACAATGTAGCCTGGTCCGGATTCTATTGGAATCGTTGCTGTTTCCCGCAACTGTAGTGGGGTAGCAGCACGAGCCTGCGGCCTTGTGAGCCTGGAGCCCACAAAGGTACATGTCTATCTAAACAGTTTAAATCATGCTGGCTTTTTTATTTTCCATTTTATAGCGTTTGATGAAATTGTATGTTCAGGTTGCTGAAATCCTCAAAGATCGCCCATCGTGGTTTCGTGACTGCCGATGCCTTGACATATTGAGTGTGATTCCTACAGGAAATGGAGGAACAATTGAGCTAATATACATGCAGGTTTGTATCTCTGTGTGTTGTGAATTAGGCATTGTTTTAGCCCCTTTTTTGGCCTGACATCTGAATTAATTGTTTGAGCTATGTTACTGTATTAATCTATATGCTGTGTTCATCAGACTTATGCACCAACAACATTGGCTGCAGCACGTGACTTTTGGACACTAAGATATACTACAACCTTGGAAGATGGAAGCCTTGTGGTGAGTCTTAGTGATTTTCTGTTGCATTATTTACTTTCTTAAATTCAGGTGTTTCTGGTATAAAGCTTTCACTTTTCTCAATTTTCTGCAGATTTGTGAGAGGTCATTGACTAATTCTACTGGTGGTCCAACGGGACCAACTTCTTCAAGCTTCGCAAGAGCTGAAATGCTTCCCAGTGGCTATTTAATTCGACCATGTGAGGGTAGTGGCTCCATCATCCACATTGTTGATCATGTTGATTTAGATGTAAGAATATGATCTTTTTCAGCTTTTCAAGTTTACCATAATTTGCTATTTTCTTGATTCACTCTATGCATCAATTTGAAATATCTGTTTGTTATGCTAGGTTTGGAGTGTTCCTGAAGTTCTGAGGCCACTTTATGAATCATCCAAAATTCTTGCTCAGAAAATGACCATGGCGGTAATAATATCATCATGACTGACCTTTTTTCTTGATTTAGTTAAATATGTTTCATGTTTAATTTATAATTTGATTATTCAGGCCTTGCGGCACATGAGACAAATTGCTCAAGAGTCTAGCGGGGAAATTCAGTATGGAGGGGGCCGCCAGCCTGCTGTTTTAAGGACATTTAGTCAGAGGCTCTGCAGGTATAGATATCCCAGCATATTTACTGGAGCAGTGTCAATCTGTTGAATTGCTGCCACCATGATGATCCCACCAAGTCAGCAGATTTTTAAGCTACCACTTAAAATGTCTCAGCTGCTGCTTTGCCTGATCTTGCTTGTTTTAGGGCATAAGCACATGCAATGAGTTGTTATCTTTGTGCTTTCAAGAATAATATTTCTTTGCTAACTAGTTTGTGATTTGGATTTCAGGGGTTTCAATGATGCTGTGAATGGGTTCACAGATGATGGTTGGTCACTTCTGGGCAGTGATGGTGGGGATGATGTGACCATCGCCATAAATTCATCTCCAAATAAATTTCTAGGATCCCAATACAATGCATCTATGTTTCCTACATTTGGAGGAGGTGTGCTGTGCGCCAAGGCATCAATGTTGCTGCAGGTATTCTCTAGAAATCAGATTATTTGTTTTTTTTTCCATCTGCTCCAATACTATTCCAGAACATGTTTTCAGCTTATCAATAATAAAATGTTGTGTTACCCTGATCAAATTATGACTGTACATTTCTCTGCAGAATGTTCCTCCTGCCTTGCTTGTTCGTTTTCTCAGAGAACATCGATCGGAGTGGGCAGACTATGGGGTTGATGCTTACTCTGCTGCCTGTCTTAAAGCAAGTCCTTACGCTGTTCCTTGTGCCAGACCTGGTGGCTTCCCTAGTAGCCAGGTCATTTTACCTCTTGCACATACCATGGAGCATGAGGAGGTAAGTGTTTTGAGTGTATTTATTTGCCTTTGGTTTCCTTTTTGTTACTCTATAGCAGTAAGATGTACCATGTGATGATGTTGCTTTTCCTTAATTGGTAGTTCTTGGAGGTAGTTCGGCTGGAGGGACATGCATTCTCCCCAGAAGATGTAGCATTGACACGGGATATGTACTTATTGCAGGTTGGTTTCCCCCTGCTTTTAATTGGGAACTGAAACTTGTTTCTATTTTTAATGGGAATCTTTGTCCTGAATAATTGATAACATTTTTCAAATCTAATTTGGCAGCTTTGCTCTGGAGTTGATGAAAATGCTGTTGGAGCTTGTGCTCAACTTGTCTTTGCGCCTATTGATGAATCCTTTGCTGATGATGCACCATTGCTGTCTTCTGGATTTCGTGTCATACCTTTGGATCCTAAAACAGTTGGGTGACCTTGACCTATTGTCATTATTGTGACTCAAAACTTCTTGGATGTTTTTTGTTATAATTTCATTTCTATAATTTGTTTTGGTTTTTTTTATCACAGGATGCACCTGCTACTACTCGCACTTTGGATTTAGCCTCTACACTTGAAGTAGGACCTGGTGGTACACGTCCAGCTAGTGAGGCTGACACCAACAGTTATAACCTTAGGTCAGTCCTGACAATTGCCTTCCAATTTTCGTTTGAGAACCACATGCGAGACAATGTGGCTGCTATGGCTCGCCAATATGTGCGTGGTGTTGTGGGATCTGTTCAGAGGGTTGCGATGGCAATTGCTCCTTCCAGGCTCAGCTCCAATGTGGGGCCAAAGACCCTTCCTGGCTCTCCCGAGGCTCTCACTTTGGCACAATGGATATGCCGAAGCTACAGGTATCCTATCCTATGTTTGATTCATTTAAACATGGCCATTTCCCAGTTTTGAAATAGAAGATTCAAAATCAATGGTGGAGTTTGTGTAGTTTTATTTGATCCTTTTTTATACTGAAGGTCTTCTAAGATAACTTGTTATTGTCCTTGTCTCTAGAATTTTCAAATTAATAATAACTGGTGACAATATGATGATTCACTTCTGAAGTTGTTTTGTCATTGCAATGTTTTTATTGTTTTTTGGATAAAGTGTAATGTATTAGAAGGAGAGAATGTACAATGGATTGTTGACTTACAGAAACAAAATACCTTAATGGTGTATTTTGAATAAAAATGGTTCAAGCAAGTGGTGCGTTGAACTGTAGGTGCACTGGAGTAGAGTGTTAACAGCTGCATGCATAGTCTGAAGTTTGTCTATTTTTCTGTCTCCTTCATTCTCTCCCTAGATTCACCTGGTCTAGTTACTCTTGGTTTTTATTTTTTCTCAATTTCACCACTGGTCTATTTATCATAATCCTGTTTATATTGAAGGATCCATACTGGAGGAGAACTATTTCGGGTTGAGTCCCAAGCTGGCGATGCTTTGCTGAAGCAGCTGTGGCACCACTCAGATGCAATCATGTGCTGCTCCTTGAAAACAAATGTAACTACCTTTTATTCTGTCAATTGATAAGCTAGAAGTAAAAAAACTTAAGATTCTGGCCAGTATCGTAGCATTGACATATGATTGGATAAAAAACAATTGCAGGCATCTCCAGTTTTCACTTTTGCAAACCAGGCCGGACTAGATATGCTTGAAACTACTCTTGTGGCCCTTCAAGATATCATGCTTGACAAGATTCTTGATGAAGCAGGCCGGAAAATTCTCTGTTCTGAGTTCTCTAAGATAACCCAACAGGTGAATCTCTATAACCTGAAACTGAGTAATTGGTTCTATTTGCTCTACTTCTACGTGGAAACTGTTTTAACGTTTCTTGATGCTGTCATACATGTCCAGGGATACGCTTATCTGCCAGCCGGAATATGTGTATCCAGCATGGGGAGGCCAGTCTCCTATGATCAGGCCGTCGCATGGAAAGTTCTCAACGACGACGATTCCAACCACTGCCTGGCCTTCATGTTCATGAACTGGTCCTTCATGTAATGGCTGAAAAAGATGTTTAGAGACCTTGGCTATCTATTAAAATAGTTAAAACTATCTATTTAAGTTATAATTCCCTTCCTGCTGGTTTCCGAGACCTCCATGACTGATATCTGGAATTATATGTAAGTGATGGCAGAATATCATGAATGCTTTTGTCTATATGCGAAGGCTTATATGCTTTCTTAGTATGGTGTTATGCTTCTGCTGTTTGTCTCAAACCTGACATCACTGTCATCGTGAATCTGGTGAAATTTTGGATAATATGTGGGGAGTGTAGGGTAACACTGAAGGGGCCACCTTCTGGTAGGGTGGTTGGATTGATTTTTCAATCAAAATTGATACAAATTCCTATTTTTTGTTTATTTGAATATAGTAGGGGTCAATCCACATCACAAATTATGCTGCTGGTAATGATCCGTAGTGGGGCATGGTGCTGTCTTTGTTTCGTTTGTCAAATGAGGCGTTGAGTGGTCAATTTTTCAGGGACATACTTGAGTAACTAGGACCTGAAGGATTAGTAGCCAAGTAGAAAATAGATATTTTGAAAAACAAACGATACCATAAATTATTGTTGTTTAATAGTAATCACAAACTATTGCAGTGTCTAGTTGTTCTTAAACCTGCATGCTTGTTCATTTACTTTAACGAAGTGATGTTTGCTTTGTGTTGAAATATACCCGAAGAAAACTTCCATGCAATACATGAATTTGCTTGATGTTTTGGTTTTGGATATATATGTATAATTAAATATATTAATTTAAAATTTTATATAGTTCAAATCTAAAAAAAATATTATTTATAATTGTGTGATATAATTTGAAAAAAAAACATAATAAAATGATTTGACAGAATTAAGAGATAGAACGGTTGGAACGAACGAAACAGGAAGATTGTCAATTATACTTGAGCAAGACTGTCAATTTTATCTAGAATAGATGATATATTTTGTTTCAATTCAAAAAATAAAACAAATAGAAGTAAATTTTATATCATTCATAATTTTAGTTTATTCTGGAAATTCTAACTAAATTTCGACCGGATAATTCCGGTTTTGTCCTGCCTGTATTGTTATGGCCAAATAATATTTTTTTAAATAATAAATAATTTTACAGTATTAATCATATCTCTTAATCTGAGTGTTAGATTGAGATGAAATTTTACGAGAAACATGAAATTTTACGAGAAACCTCTTATATATTATATACATTATGTTAAAATTCCAGATCAATCAGAGAATATAATTACCTTACAAGATTGATGATGACATTTTCGTAATATTATATATGTTCATAATTTTATTCAGAAAAATCATTTTAGTATCTTTTTTTAGATTATTTTTTTTCAGAATTTCATTATTCAACAAGTTTATTACGAATTGAACTTTATAATTTGATTTGATTTGCTTTCTTTAAGGTTATCATGGTGGAGATCACACATTTCAATGTTAACTTCAATATATCAATATTTCAATATTTAAGATATCAACTTGATTTTTTTAGTTAAACTATATTTTTATCAATTTTTCATATTATTTTGAAGTCATCAAGTTATATTAATTCAACTCTCATTTTTTTACTCTTGAAATTTCAATTTCACAACACCAAATAATCAAGTTATATATATATAAAGTGGACGTTTCCCAACAAGCATCATCCAAGTAAAGCTTACCGTAACCCCCTCACTTGATAATGCGAAAGAAAAGGAATGCAATTTTGTACTAGGGTTTATGAAAACAAGTAACATGAGAACTGTAGGAATATTAATTCAACACTGACGATGAAGAGATTTATTATATTAATGGGTGCCTCCCTGACTTGATTGTAATTTGCGAGCGAGTGGATCAGACAGGAAGCCGCATCAAATTAACGACTTTCTCTGCCAACTGATGAAAAGAAGGGCCGGGTTAAGGGAAATTCAGAACTTGAGTCAGATAATCACAGAAACAAACATTATTGCTGCTGCTGCTGCGATGAGGTCACCATAAGTGCTCAATTATACTGTGAGGTAGTGGCCATAGCGCGACAGTGATTTGCTGGTGATACAAATGAAGAAGAAGAAGACAGGCAGAATAGAACAGAAAATTATATAGGCCACCATGGATGAACAGGCAGAATAGAACAGAAAATTATATAGGCCACCATGGATGAAAACTACAGCAAGGGATGGATCGTTATTTCTGTTGGTACAAATCAGTGTTGCGGGTCAATGCGACAAAGAATCTGGGAACCCCACCGCTTCCCACATACGTCAGCCCTCCTACTTACTGATTGTACGTTCCAATCCTGTTTTATTACAGTGAATTGTAATCTAATTTTACGAGTTGATCATAGAACTCGAATACAAGAACACATGCACACTAAACGCTTTATGCCAAGCCTTTACTCCTAAACTAACTACTAAATAGTTATTCCAATGAGTTTCTGGCATTATTCTTTCAAGATTCATAATGTGCTCTCCTAACATTTAAACTTTTGGAGTGTTTCTTACAGCTCGTCAGGAATTAATTATATCAAATGGGATTTGAATAAGTACTTCGACAAACAGGCGGAGATGTAATGCTTACACAATTTAGTGAATCATCTTCTTTTTTTGGCACATAGAATCAGAGTTTTAATTGAACCGAGAGGGCAGGGCACCAGAGGGGTCCAACTCATGGGGCATCGCTGGGAATCACAATTCATGCTAAAAGCCCCAGCACTTTCTGACCAATCAGACAACGGTACACTCCTTTTCTTGGCACCCGTTCCGTCTCAAACCAGGAAAAAACCGGTGGCGAAGGGTCCACCTGCACTGCTTGCACGCTCTACAGCTCCCACGCACACAGTACACGTATGTGAGTGTCCACTGACCATTCATGATGCATGCATGTTATGATGATGATGATGATATGGAAGATGGCCATGTATAGGTATATGGGGTGTGTGTGTGTGGACCCCATTAGAGGCCATATCAGGATCTATGTAGGGTGAGGCTAAAAAATACAGGAGCTAGCACGCAGGAGCAGGACTTTTGCCCTTTTCAGCGTTTGAAATTCGAGGCATTTTAAAGGTGAGTGCGAAAGGCACTGTATTTTCGAGGCTCGTGCTATCCTGGCCTCTCTGTCTCTCTGAAACGCGATGCTTGGTTTTCCCTTTTTCTTTTTCATTTTTTGTGGTGCCATTTTATCGAAAATGTTTAATTTTGGTGCAATTCGAAAGAAAATTAAAAAGAAGTAGTGGAACTGTTCCCGCGTGGGGGAGAGGCTTCTTTTAGGTTTCCTTTCCGCTTTTGTCGATTGTAGTATCATTTCATGCTTACACTTTACTCTCTCTCTCTCTCTCGTTTTTTCAGAGGTGAGCGTGCTTTTAAATCCTTTTCAGGGCACTGTTCCTGGCTAATTACATTGCCCAAGAAGAATACATCGATAAATAAAAGCGCAAACAGAGAGCTTTTCTATAACCAAGAAAAAGCATACACTCTGTAGAAAAAAATAATAAAGTGGTTAGGCTCTAGGTAGCCCTAGTTTCAGTATTTGTTTTTGTTTCGTGTGCGTACTGCGTCATGAGCACCAGTGAAGGAAGATATCTCTTAGGTTCCAGATGCAGCTGTTGAGATTTAGTAGGGAAGCAGATGTATAGACTATATATCATGGCCTGCGTGAGGCTGAGAGCGAGTTTAGGGTTTGAATGAATGAATGGGGTGCTTGGAGTTTTCTTATCTATGTGTATAGATCCAAGAGGAGTTAGGGTTTAGTAGGGTTCCATTTTGGTGGTAGTTTCGTAGAGGGAAATGATGGCTGCGGTGGGAATTCCTTTTGTTATTGCTGTTTCGTTTGACGAGGAAGAACCGCGCGAAGGTGGCATGACGCTCTGGGGGTTTTGCAGGGTGGGTTTGAAGGGAAATCTAGACCTAGAGTTCATGATTGATTTTAGGGTTTTGTGTTGGACTTTGAATTTTGTGGAGTAAACATAGAAGCTGTTCCCAGTGGAAATGTGCGGCCAGGATGATTCGTTTCTTGGACTCGTCTTTCCCATTCACAGAGTTCCATCATGATCACTTATTACAAGGAAAAATAAAGAACTACAAATCAAAATAAGAGTGGTAACACTTCAGCTTGGTGGTATATATTCAGAGCAAATCAGTTTACAAGTGGATCAGAAATTGTTGCATGAATGCTGCATCCACTTGGGGTGAAGTTATCCTGGTCGAGGACATGGAATAATTAACTGCGTGGCTCCATGTAGGAGGCAATAAATTTAGGGTTCTACCTCATGCTGCTATTACGTTTAGAGACTTGATTATAGTTTTATCATGTAACTTGGCTAACCCTGTTTTCCACTCAAATTGTGACCCGTGAGAAAGTCCTAATTACAATGATGATATGGGACTTAAAATCCTTGCAATTTGAATCATAAGTAAAGTGCTTCTAGGTTTTGAGTAGTTGCATTTATGACTTAAAGTAATGGTGGTGAATTTTAAAGAGGCCAAGGACGGTTTTTTTTTTTTTTTAATGGCATTAATAGAAAACTAATATTGACTTTGTATAAACATCTTTATAATGTTTCATGGTGGTTGACT
This sequence comes from Salix exigua, assembly GCA_032356905.1. Lineage (NCBI taxonomy): Eukaryota > Viridiplantae > Streptophyta > Magnoliopsida > Malpighiales > Salicaceae > Salix > Salix exigua. Next base: position 28,111,665 of record CM063603.1, read on the forward strand.
ATTTTTATTTCACAATATAGTAGTCTTTACAAAAAAAAAGTAATTTTATTTTTAATATAAGACCTCCCTTGAGCTTAAACTCATTTAAAAATGAGTCCTTATACTTTATATTTTAGTTCTTACCTCCTTGTACATTTATATATTTGAGATCAAGTGATGTTATTATTTTCAAGATTCCCTCCATATCTTTCACGTACAACTAATAAAATAATGTAAATATCTTTCATTTTAATAATGTTTAACAAAACTAATCAATTTTTTAAAAAGTAATTTTAAATTTTAGAAGTAAAAATTCATATCATAAGTTTAGTTTTAATTTTTTTTAAAACGATTTTAAGTCATTTTAAGAAAAATACAATTAATTAAAATATTTGAATGGAGAATTAAAATAATGAAAATAATTTTCAAAACTTATATAATTTATAAAATTAAAAAAAAATCAATTACTTTGGAACTTATTGAAGGTATTTAAATAACTGCATTAGTTTATATAAAGAGTATAAAGGGAAATCTAAAAGAAGTCAAAAAAATGGATTGATTTAAAATACACCAAAGTATATGAAGGTCAGAATAAAAATGATAATATAATAAATAATACTGAAATAATTATAAATTTAGTAAAAGCTTAAGTACTTTAGACAATATTTCATGTAGTTCAATTTATTAACTATGGCAAACTATAATGCTATAGTAGGGAGGTGTAGGTTTGTGATGGATTTAGGTGTCTTGAAATCACAATAAAATTATAACATAGTAAAACCTTTTTTTTTCAACAACATAATAATAAAATCACAATAATAAATGTTCCATTGGTGTTAACAATAGTTCATTATAAAGGAATAAACATAAAGATTATATTAAAGTCAATTTCACTACTTATTGATGCTTTACAGATTAGTCAAGATTGTCTTCATCTTCTTCAATTTCATCATCTTCATGTCAATTATAATCGTTTTCAATTAATTGATGCTCAATGATATCATCATTTTCATGAACTCCAATATGTCCATCAGTTTTCAATATATTATTTAACACCTCAAAATTAATAAAACTATTCTCAACTATATATAAATTTGAATTTTCTTCTAAATCGGTGGACAAAGCAACTCAATATGCACTAACTAATCGTTTGAACTATATTGCTTTTATGAGTCATTACGTAAAATATCATTAATTTTCATGTTGTTACCCCTATGTATGTATGTATATACATTTGCATCCCATTTATTAATATCCAATATCGTTGACCTCATTTCTACTCTTTAATTTAAATTATTTCCTTAATATTCCATGCTAAATGTACACTTGGGGTTTTACATGAGCTATATAAGATTTCTCATAATAATGTTTTTTGAGTTCCTCCGTATAAAACCATACAGGTTAAGAGGGAGGAGCAAAAATGTTAAATGGATATTTTGGTGGATAATGATGCTATATATAGCTTTTTAGATATCATTTTATGTTAAAGGATCAAATATGAATTAGTCAAAATCAAGATAGTAAGCTAGTATGGTTGTATTTGTAATGTGACATATTATGGAATTTTGAGATGTTTGGAATGAAGTTATGGTGGAAGGGAGAATTGTTTGTATTGTAAGGAAAATTTGTCAAAACCCTTGGAACCATTGAAGAAGTTGATTGTGAATGAAGGATAACTTAATTGATTACAATTAAATCAATTGATGACACTTATAGAAATTAACCGAAGAAGCCAAATTGTGAACAAAAACTATGAAATTAACCAAATAAACTAAAAGAAATTAGCCAAAGAAACCAAATTATGGACAAAAACAAAAAAAGCAATTAAAAAGCCTAAAAAAACATGGTTTAGTTTGAAAAGTAAAAAACTAACCAAACCAAATTGAACTAAACTGATTGAGTTTAAAACCCGAACCAAGTATAATAAACCCTAAAAGTTAAATTCTAAACTAGTCACCCCATACCCTATGTTTTCTCTACTTTATCTATGGTCTCTCTCTTATCCTCTTTCTACTCTACTATTTTGTTATAATGGATTATAGTGTTACGACCTCAATAACAAATTAGTTGTGATGAAAGTGATAAAAACAAATCAACATCTCTCTATTTGTTATTATTATTATTTGTTGTGATGAAAATGACAAATCACTTTTATACCATAACTTTATGTTATTTTTTAAAATAATATTTTTCTTTGCTTTTCCTTATAAATTTTTTTTATTGTTATTGTTGCTCTTAACAATATGCAACAATTTGTTAATTTAAATTTTAATCTATTTAATTTGTTTCCTTCTAATTATTTTTAGTTGTATTTTGATTTTGTTATAGATCTGAATTAGATATGGAAACTGTATTGAATTATTAGATCTATAATTTATTATTTGGTGCTTGTTGTTAAATGTATCCCATTTGGTTTAGTGAATTAAAATATCTTCTTTGTTCACCATAGTCTAGAAGATTGGGGCATACGATTTGGATTTTATTGGTTTTGAATAAAAATAAATTGGACCAGATCAAATTAAAACTGATTAGTTTGAACTAAAAAAAAAATGAAAGTTGATGAAACTATTAACAAATACAAAATTGAAACCTTTGGTAGATAATTTGAAGTATGTGTTCATTGGTGACAATAATGCACTTCCTGTTATAGCAAAGGGTTTGATAAGTATGCAAGAGAAAAAACTTATGAAGTTGTTGTGTGATCACAAGGCAACCATTAGGTGGACTTTAGCTGACATCAAGGGCATTATTCCCTCAATATATATGGATCACATACTATTGGAGGGCAATGCAAAAACTAATAAAGGAAATGCAAAGAAGTTTGAACCCGCTTATGATGGAGGTAATGAAAACTGAAATTTTGAAATTTTTAGATGCAAAAGTCATTTACCCCATCATGAAAAGTAAATGGGTGGTGCCAATCCATGTGGTGCTTAAAAAGAGCAGATTCATGTCGGAGAAAAACAAATAGTTCTTGGGGTTTTCATGGATGATTTAACGACATATGGTGATTATTTTGATAAATGTCTAGAAAATTTATCTTTGATATTGAAAAGGTGCATTGAAATTAACCTTGACTTGACTATAAAAAGTGTTATTTATGGTAAAATAAGGAATAATTATTGTACATGTTGTGTCATCACGTGGATTAGAGGTTGATAAAACTAAAATAGATATTATTTCATCATTGTCTTACCTCTCATGTGTGAGGGAAGTTCATTCCTTTTGGGTCATGTAAGTTTCTATCGATAATTTATTAAAAAATTCTCGAAGATTATAACACCATTGTGCAAACTATTAGTCATAAAAATAGATTTTGTGTTTGATCAAACAAGTAAAGATGCATATGATGAGCTTAAAATGTGTGTCACATCTTCCCTTATCATCCAACAACCAAATTATGACGAATCTTTTGAGATAATGTGTGATGTGAGTGACTATATGGTAGGAATTGTGTTTAGGCAAAGAATAATAAAGAATTTGCATGTTATCGCCTATGCCTCCCGCATGTTGGACGAAATTCAATAAAATTACCATACAACTGAAAATGAACTTTTTTCACTGGTGTTTGCTCTTGATAAATTCAAGTCATATCTACTTAGTACAAAAGTCATTGTTTTTACTGACCATGTAACTTTAAGATATTTTCTTTTTTAAGAAAAGAGTTCAAACCAAGATTGATTACGTGGATCTTGCTTTTACAAGAATTTGATCTTGAGATCAAAGGCAAAAAAAAAGGTGTCAAAAACCATGTGGCTGATCACTTGAGCCAACTAAGGACTAAGGATATACAAACCAAAACAATAAGAGATACATTCCCTGATGAGCAGTTGTATATGTTACATTCCTCTACAAGACCATGGTATGTTGATTTGGTGAACTATTTGGTCACTAAAAAATTCTCTCCAGGTTTGTCTACATCAAAAAAAGTGAAGTTAGCTAAATATTATTTTTGGGATACTCCTTATCTGTGGAAATAAGAGATACATTTCCTGATGAGCAGTTGTATATGTTACATTCCTCTACAAGACCATGGTATGTTGATTTGGTGAACTATTTGGTCACTAAAGACTTCTTTCCAGGTTTGTCTACATCCAAAAAAATCAAGTTAGCTAAATATTAATTTTAGGATACTCCTTATCCGTGGAAATTTTATGTGGATCAAGTAGTTAGGAGATATGTACCACAGGATGAATTTATTACATTCTCTTTTTTTTATCATTCTTATTATTGTGGTGGGCATTTTAGAGCAAAAACAATAACCCACAAGATACTTGAAAATGGTTTTTATTGGCCTTCTATTTTTAAGGATGCATATTATTTTTGCAAATCATGTGAAAATTCCAAAGAACATGTAATATCACTCATAAGAATCTAATGCCTTTAATGAATATTCTTGTAAGTGCAACATTTTATGTTCTAGGGTATTGATTTTATAGGTCTGTTTTCTTCTTATTTTGGCAATTTATATCATTTTTTTTGTTGATTATGTGTCCAAATGGATCGAGGCAAAAGAAACACGAACTAACGATGTTAAGGTTGCTTTATATTTTGTCAGGACTCACATATTTGATAGGTTTAGAATCCCTAAAACTATCATTAGTGATCGTGACATTCATTTTTGCAATCATTCAATGAGAGCATTGTTACGCAAATATCATGTGACTCATCAGACTTTCACAACATACCATCCCTTAAACAAATGACCACGTTGAAATTTCAAATCAAGAAATCAAGTCCATTTTGGAGAAAATAGTGCAACATAACTAGTGAGATTGGAGTCTATGACTTGGTGATGCACTTTGGGCTTATCAACCTACTTACAATACACCTATAGGAATGTCACCTTTTAGGATGATTTATTGAAAAACATGTCATCTACCGATGGAGCTTGAACACAAAGATTTTTGGGCCATTAAAAAATGTAACATGGATTGTTATGATGTTGGGATTGCAAGAAAGTTGCATTTACAAGAGTTGGAAGAGATTCAAAATGATGCTTATGAGAATGCAATGATTTACAAAGAAAAGACTACAAGTCTTCATGATCAAATGATTACCATGTTGGAGTTCTTCATTATTCATTATTCTAATGGTGCAGTTGATATTATAAGTTTACAAACCAACAAAGTACTTAAGGTCAATAAGCATTGCTTAAAACTTTTCTATGAAGGTTGGACAACAGAACTCACCGCTTTTATAGAGTTAATTGAATCGATCTATGAAGATTTAAAATGTAACATGTCGAGTAAATAACATAAAATGAAAGCGTTTACTGGGAGGCAACCCATCAAAAACAAAAAATAATCAATTTGCTTTTTGTTTCCTCTTTTTTTTTTATTTTACTTTATTTTTATTATTCTCTTATATTCCTTTTCTTTTATTTCAACATTGAGGACAATGTTGTGTTTTAAGTGTGGGAGTATTAGGAGAATGTTGGTTTTCTTTGTTGTTCTAAAAAAACAAATTTCTATGTTTAATGTTTTGAACTCTGATTGGTTTATGAGAATATGAGTATTATATATGAGAATTAATTAATATAGATGAAGATAAAAATTCAATGAAGGAGTGTGCATGCAAATTTTTATGTTTAACTGGTTTAGAATTAACTTTGAGAATATACCATGTTGACTTGATAGTGTTATACCAATGTAAACTTTTGAGTCTTCAATATTATAGTATTTGATTATGTATTCTTTCAATGATATGTATCTGTAGAACTTGTTTTATATCTTGTTGAAATTACATTTAAATTACATATATACATGTAGATTATAAAGTCATTAGGAATTTTAAATACTTGAACCAAAAAGTTAACTTAAAGCATATTATGCTTAGTGAGCCCTTGTTTATCTTTTCTTTGCTTTATCCATTTATAAGCCTTAACTTTTTATATGTTTTCCTTTTCTCCTAGTCAAGGATTAGTAAAACAAATACTTGTTATATCTCATGGAGTTATGGTTGGAAATTATGTGAAAAGAAAGAAGAAGTGATGCATGATGAAAAGATGAGCAAAGTTTCCGAAGGTGAAAAAAAAAAGAGAAAAGAATATGTTTCTATATGACATTAAGATTTTATGTTGAAAGAGCTTAAAATTAAAAGAAGTTAAGCATTGGTGATTAAAGAAGGTATATATATGTACTTTGATGGAATATCTTGTTTGAAATATCACTTTTCAGAATGCTCTACTTCCTTTGTTTTAGTCTATTCTTACTTTCTTTTCCCTCACCTTAACCTTAGCCCTATTACAACTAATAGTAAAACCTTTTGATTCATGTATTATTTGTAGTATATTAGTAATGGAGATGAGATTGAAAAACAAGTTTATGGGAGAATATATTTATTGATTGAATTTGACAGATTTAAAAACATAAGTTCTAAACACATAAGTGTTGAAGTGTGTATCAATGAGAGAACCTATCACTTTGGCATGATATTGATTTCATTTAAATCACAATGAGTAATTGAGTTTTGAAGTTTGCATATAAATAAATTCATGAAATACTATTTATCCTTCTTAATTGTATTCTTGTTTATAATGAAAATATTCTTGGACATTGATGGGAGATTCAAAGATTGATCATAGTTATTTTCAATTTTATTTTATTTATCCTTTCTCGAGGACAAGCAAGAGCTAAGTGTAAGGGTATTTGATGCAATCATATTATTCGATAGTTTCGCCTAAATTTAACTTGTATTTTGCCTATGTTTTATATATAAAATGTCTTGATATTATTTGTTTTATGTTTTGAATGTACTTTTGAATGAAAAATGAAAATATGAGTATATTGGAGGTAATTGACATATTTGATTTTCAGTCAATTTTTGAGCTCTAGAGGTTGAAATGAAGTGATCTAGTGACATTAAAAAGCTAACAACCATACTTTTCTGGAAATATAAAGAAAGAAGATAAAATAAAGAAGAGCATGGAAATCACAACCATCAAAGTCAAATCTTGCATTCTGCTAGTGTTAACCTTTGACTATTTTGACTTGAATATCTTGAGTTACAAAAGTCCAATTAATGCAAACTTAATTTTGTTGGATTTCTGACTCCAAGTCCTATCAACTCTCAAGTGTCTAGCCCAAAATGATCTCATATGATGGAGATATGATTTTTCAAATATGATATCTAAATTCTGCCAACAAACAGGTTTTGTCGCACCCCAAAAATGATGGTATGCGGCGTCGTGACAACTTGTCCTCGTGAGCGGGGGATTAAATGTCGAGGGATTATCTATTTTTGTAAAAAAGAATGTCGCCACCTAGTATTATGGTTACTAGGAAACCTAAGACTGGTCTTTCAGAGATTCTAAAGTAAGGGTCTGGTTGCGTAAAGGGAAGGTTTTAGCACCCCTAGTACGCCCTACTTAAGATAAGTTGCTTGACGTTTTATTTGTTTACGACTAGCTCTCTTAAAACATATGTTAAATAAATGGGATATTACTCCGTTGAATATTTTTGGATATTAACCCCTTAGGATTTAACTATCCAAATTTCGACATTGAATAATAGTACATTATTCCCACCGAATATTTTGGATTTTTTTATTACCCCTTTAGGAATTATTTATCCAAATACTGATAGTGAATAATAGCATATTATTCCCGCCGAATATTTTGGGTAATAACCCCTTAGGATTTATTTACCCAAATACCAACAGTGAATAATAGCATATCATTCCCACCGAATATTTTGGATTTTAACCCCTTTTAGGACTTATTTATCCAAATACCGACGGTGAATAATAAACCCAAAAAAAGATTTTAAATTTTTTGGAATATTGGCCAATACCCTTTGGATTTTACAAACATGTTGTAAAATTTCAAAATGCAAGAAATGATTTTTTCTTTGCGAAATTCATGCTAAAACTCATTTTCTATTCAAAACCCAAGATAATAATATTTTTTTTTCAAAAGAACAAATTTTTAAAAATATGCTAGTGTATTGGCCGTATGCAAGAAAACAACACATTTTTTATTTAGTAAAAATATTTTTTTTGGAAAATTTGTATTTTTATTTTAAATATATATATATATATATATATATATATATATATATATATATATATATAAGGAGGGGGCTGGCTGCCAGCCCATCTACATGGGGGCTGGGTTGCCAGCCCACTCGCTGGGCTAGGCTGCCAGCCCGCCTTCAAGGATGGGCTTCGACATGTGGGCCTCCAGCCCAGTCACCTGGGCTGGAGCCTTGTTTTTCAATGATCGGGCCGGGTGCAAAGCCCGGCCCAACCGGCCCGCAAGGGGAGTAAATTTCACTCCACGTGCCCGTGCATGCAGAGGAAAAAGAAGATGAGCAACAATTTGTGATTTTTCAAGTATGAAGAAGGGGAAACGGTTGGTACCTTTGTGTAGAGGATGTCTTGGTGGTTCTTCGGGTCGTTGTCTCGTCGGAGATGGTGGCCGGAAATGGCATCGGAAGGCAACGATTCACGTTGTAGGGGCTGTGGATATTGGTGTTGTCGTCGCCTCTCTCCTCGCCTGAGATGGTGTAAAGCTTTCTGGGGATGAGAGGAGGCTTATGGTGATGAGAAGGAGGGACAACGATGGTCGACGGTGTTGAGGTTGGAATTTGGCTGCTGAAGCTTGAACGGAGAGAAAAAAATGACAGAGGTTCCTCTATTTTTAGAGAGAGAAAGGCAGAGTAAAACCAAGGAAAACAAATGCTCGGGTCTCTCTCTCTTTTCTGCGTCTTTACTACAAAATTCTCACGTAAATCTCTTCTCTTCCCCTCTGTCCACTCTCCCTTTTTTTTCTCTCCCCCCCTTTTTCCTCTTGTCTTCTTCATCGTGTTGCTATTTATAGCAGAAAATCAACATTGAATAGGAAGAAAATCTGATGACTGTGATCTCACGCCTGAAAATCAATGAAATTTCATGCCGGAATAGCATACCATTTAATGCAGATTTCAAAACAATTTTAGAAGGTAAAAATTTGATTTGGTCCTTTAAAAAATTTAAAAATGCACCCAATTGGATTTATACTTTTTATGCCATTAAATCCCATCAAAAATTCCAATCTCCACCATGACTTTGCGCAATCTTCTAAACTAGTCCTTGACTCCTGATTTTCGCGATTTAAACCTCAATCGGACATTAAACTCTCAAATTGCTCGATTTCGCCCTTTAACCCCAAAATCTATTTTTGAAATATTTTTCGAAACATAAAAAAAAAAACACAGAGTCAAAAATTGGGTAGCAACAAGTTTCATGAAGAAACATGTCTAAATTTTGTTCTGAAGGATCCAGACCGACATTTAACTCTTTATTTCATCAATTTTTCTTCTCTAAGTCAAATCTTAAAGATTTCACACAAGTCTATTTCTCTTTTCTCGGAAAATAGTTATTAAAGTGTTTAAATGTAAAACTATCAATTTAAGGGAGGACTATTTTTTTAAAATAAAAACTAGGGTTTTCTAGAATATAAAGAGAAAGAGAGAAGAGAAGAAAAGAGGGTGCATAAGATTAAAAAAAAATGTCTCCTCTGCTTCACAAACCAAAAATCATGTTTTTTTTTATTAGTTGTTCAACAAACATGCAAGGCTAAACTCTTTTTCTTGATCGCAAGGACATAAAAACCTTAGGATTTTAAGAACTGTAAAATCTATTTACCTTTTCTTTTCAATTTATATAATGAATATGTTTGTTATCCTATGCTTATTTTTTTCTATGATTGTTTATTTTTAGTTTATATTTTAATTGCTAGAACTGCGACATCACAACAATCATGAAAGTTTTCTAAGAAAATATGTATCCCAAAGTCAATGATAGAGTTAAAGTTCATTACTCTTGATAAAGCTTAATTGTTTAGATTATATTCTATATTGGTCAAAACTAATGTCATCTATCTATGACCATTGCAATAGCCAATCAATAATTAGGAGAGCAGAAAGCAATATATAAATAATGAAAAGTCTATACATATATATCATATTTATAATGCAAAGTCTAGATATATATCATATGTATAATATCATTCAATACTTTAAGTTTTTCATTAACCATGAAAAGTAAAAAAACAAAAATTATGTATCTAATGATTAAGACTTCTCAAAAGAGCTTGGGTATAACTCATTAAGAGAAATAGTCTTAAAGCCTTTAAAATTGAAATAGCGCAATGATGGTGACCATACATGGTAAATTAGAGATCCTAAGATTTGGGTTTAAATAGAAAACTTTGTTGTACAATATTACTTTAAAATCAATTACTTTAAAGTAAAGATATAAGAGAGAGAAATTGCTAACTCGATTTTTAACGTATAATAATAGTGATTATGTATTCTATGATTATAATAATAGTGATTATTTATTATTTCATTATAATAATAATTATAATAATTTTTTAATTGATTTTTCTTACTTGCTGTTTTGTGCATGCTTTTTATTTTTTTCCATCGGTATAATTTAATAATTTTTGTTGTTTTTATTCTAGCGGCAATAATAATTTGAAATGTTAAGACTCCAATGTTGTTATTGTTATAATATTTTAAATTAATATTGCTTCCTTTTCCCTTTTTTTCTTATTCAAATATTTTGCTCTTTTTTCTAATGTTAGTGCGCACTCTTTTGTGATCGTTGGTGACGCAATACCTATAGTCTAAAAGATGTAATCTATACTTACGTGACAAACTCAACTCAAAATTTTAAATATTTTATCGCCTAATCTATAATTTTTATTTACTTATATCATATAAATTTATTGTTGTAGATTTAATTATGTTAAATTATATACAAAAAAATACCCGCGAGTATATACATATATACACACACACATTGATAGCATGTGTGCCGTATGTCTCACCTACTTACTATGTGCATAAATAAAAAAAAATCATTCAATAAAATTTAAAAATATGAATTAAATCAAAAGTTTTAAATCATTTTTTTATTAAATATTTGTTGTTTGTTATTTTTTACGTAATTCAATTGAAATTTCATCCTATAAGCCATTGATTTACGATATGTATTGATTTTTATTCTTACATCTATTATTAGAAAATAAAATAAAGGAAAGGAAAGGAATATATTTAATATGAGATCAATCATTATAAAAAAAACGATTCCTCAATAAAATTATTAAATCCATTTTTTTAATTTTTATTCGTTAACTTATATATGTACACTAGCTATTTGACATGCACTTTGTCATGAGTTGTAATTTATTTTTATTTAAAAAAATAGATATAGAAACTATTTTGATGTGTCTTTATACGCAAAAATATCCAAAGTAAAAATTGAAAAGCTTATACAGACATCTAATGAAATAAAGTATGTAAACAACAAAATACTGTCAACAGTATCTAAAAGAGAATTTAAAAACAACTTATATTTACACCGTGTTTGTTTTCTGTAAAGTGATTTATGGGAAACCATTTTCCATACTTTTCTGTGTTTATTTGCCATTAGAAAACTAGGGTTTTCTAGAATATAAAAAGAAAGATAGAAGAAAAGAAAAGAGGGTGCAAAAGATTAAAAAAAAATGTCTCCTCTGCTTCACAAACCAAAAATCATGTTTTTTTTATTAGTTGTTCAACAAACATGCAAGGCTAAATTTCTTGATCGCAAGGACATAAAAACCTTAAGATTTTAAGAATTGTAAGATCTATTTACCTTTTCTTTTCAATTTATATGATGAATATGTTTGTTATCCTATGTTTATTTTTTTCTATCATTGTTTATTTTTAGTTTATATTTTAATTGCTAGAACTGCGACATCACAACAATCATGAAAGTTTTCTAAGAAAATATGTATCCCAAAGTCAATGATAGAGTTAAAGTTCATTACTCTTGATAAAGCTTAATTGTTTAGATTATATTCTATATTGGTCAAAACTAATGTCATCTATCTATGACCATTGCAATAGCCAATCAATAATTAGGAGAGCAGAAAGCAATATATAAATAATGAAAAGTCTATACATATATATCATATTTATAATGCAATGTCTAGATATATATCATATGTATAATATCATTCAATACTTTAAGTTTTTCATTAACCATGAAAAGTAAAAAAAAAAAATTATGTATCTAATGATTAAGACTTCTCAAAAGAGCTTGGGTATAACTCATTAAGAGAAATAGTCTTAAAGCCTTTAAAATTGAAATAGCGCAATGATGGTGACCATACATGGTAAATTAGAGATCCTAAGATTTGGGTTTAAATAGAAAACTTTGTTGTACAATATTCTCGATAGCACTCAATAATTATTATTTCATTTGTTTCATACGATAAAAAGTGAGTTATGCTCTTAATGATTCTCATATATTAATATGCCAAGTGAAGTATAACATAATTCTCTGAATAAAAAATCATCTATTTAAAAGAGAAATATGGTTTATTCTTTTATAATTTACAAAAGGGTAAATTCTCTATAGCATTAATGATTCTCATCTCTTAATATGCCAACTGAAGTATAACATAATCTTTTAATAAAAAAATCATCTCTTTAAATGAGAAATATGGTTTATTCTTTTATAATTTACAAAAGGGTGAATTCTCTATAGCATTAATGAAGTTTAGAGTTGTTCAAGGCCAACATTAACCCCACCACCCAACCATGAGAAACGAAAACAATATCTAGGTAGAGAAATATGAGAGTAATATTGAATAGTTCAAAACATTTTACATAGAATTTTAAAGGCTCTTCACCTTTATTTTAATCTTATTATCCGCTCTGTTTTTAACACCAAAATGGTATCTTAAAGGCAACAGAAGAATATTTTTATGGAAATAAAATAAATAAATAAATAAATACAGAGAAGAAATACTTGAGATTGATGAGAGCTTATATAAATCTAAGTCAGAAGGGTGTTCGCTATGTCAATAACAAATCGATAACGGACATCTCCTTTTGCAAGACGATCCATGGCCTTGTTCACATAATCCATGGGAATAACTTCAACATTAGCCGCTATGTTGTGTTTGGCAGCAAAATCAATCATTTCTTGTGTCTCCTTTATCCCCCCTGCCATGCTTCCAGACACTAGCTTTCTTCCTGCATGTATATATATCATCACAGAGATCGATTTCATGAGAATATTTCTTGTCAGCTGGACTTCCAATTGTTATAAATGAAAGAAAAGCGAGGAGCAGCAGATGGTTTTTCCTACCAAGGAGGGGCATAGTAGGCACCTCCAGGGGCTTTTCAAGACTCTGGGCACCCACCAGTATTAGTTTTCCTTTGGTCTTTAAGAGATCAAGTAATGGCTTCAGAGGATGAACTGCAGAGACAGTGTCAATGATGCCGTTCATGGTGCCGACAGCAGCCTGCAAGAGGAGGAGGAGGAGGTGGGGTTTTGACAAAAAAACAAAATATTATTCATGACATGAAATATCTCTCATTTACCTCCATTTGCTTCGAGTCATGACTGAATATAAACGAGTCAGCTCCGAGTTGCTGAATTGCTTCACTCTGTTTGCTTGGAGATGTGCTAATCACAGTCACTTTCATTCCAAATGCCTTCGCAAACTTCACTGCCAGATGACCTAATCCGCCGAGACCAACCACGCCCACATGCATCCCAGCCCTATCGAGCCCAAAATATTTCATGGGACTAAAAACTGTAATCCCAGCACAGAGCAGCGGAGCTCCACCGTCTAGTGAGAGATTATCCGGAATACGAATGGCGAAGTGCTCGTTAACAACATATATATCAGAATATCCACCATAAGTTTTGGCTCCACCGTCATCAAAAATAGTGTAGGTGTAATTAGGTTTCGGGCAGTAACTCTCCATGTCGTCTTGGCAATTCTCACATTCTCCACACGAGCCTATCAAGCATCCCACACCTGCTCTGTCTCCAACCTTGAACTTGTCTACCTCTTTTCCAACTTGGGTCACCACACCAACAATCTCATGTCTGCATGTGGTTGAGCAAGATAATTAACCGGCTGGTAATCTTTTTCTTATTCTTTTGGAGATATATAAAGTAGAATTACTTTCATTAAATTTAATTAGATTCATGATGTTGATGAAAGCGTACCCGGGAACAGCAGGATAGGTTGAAATTCCAAAATCATTCCTTGCCATGTGCAAGTCAGAATGGCAAATCCCACAAAATAAAATCTTTATTGTAATATCGTTATCTCCATTAACTCTGATAGAAAAATAAAACAAGGAAGAGAGAGAAATAATCATATATTAATGAGGGTTAGAAAATAATATAAATCATATTCTGGTTCTCGTTTGAGATGATTTTTTAACATAGTATAAAAGCCTTATTGACCTAGTAGTGGTCATAAGTTCAAATCTCACTATCCTTATTCTATTTGATAAAAATCAAATATAAGGTAGTGTGAGTATATATAAATTTCAAGCTCAAATGATTTTCACTTGAGGAGATGTGTTAGAGAATTATATAAATCATATTATGAGATTTCACCTAATAGATTAAGTTTTTAAATGAGATGATTCCTTAACAATAAATTGAAAAAACTAAAAACTATGCAATTGTAATTCTCTAAATAATGAAGCATAACGCTAGAGATTTCTTGATAAAATCGAATACCCTGATTGATCAACAAAATAAATAAAAAATGCGAGAAATTAAACCTTCTAGTAAAGTGGAAAGGAGATAAAATTCCTGAAGAGTCTATGGCTGCCCATCCAAAAGCCTTTTGAGTTTCTTCTTCTGCTTGTAGGCTTGCCATATCGATATCTCAGGCTTAATTATCTTCACTACCTTGATGTTTATGGTAATGGCAATCATGGTCCTATTTATATAAAGCTGGAGAAGAGGGTGGTGAGCCAAGCATGCACGGTTTTGAATTTCAAAATGTTTAATTCAATGGAAGGTCGTTGATGGTGGCTACCTCTTTGACAAGAAAACAATGAGTCCCTCCTCTCGCTTCTTCGTCTTGCATGTTTATCAAGAAAACAATTTTCCATCTTCTCAATCGTTGATTTTCTTATACGTCTTTGTCAAGAAACAATTTTGAAGTTATTAAGTATAATATTGGAATTTAAAAACAATAAATAAAAGATGTTTGGCTTCCGAGAAAGGATAAGATCGATGTCACTTTCCATTGTTTTTCCCCTCTCTGATATTTGCATGTTTTTATTTTATTCGGAATAGATCGAGTTCTAGTGAACCACCGTTTATTGAATTTCTATTGTTTAAAACTGAGTTTTAAATTAATGAAGATAAAAATATAGTTTCTTGTCATCTCAATAACTTATTTAACATTAAAGTCAAACATAGACAAATTCTTTTCAAACGGATTGATAATATATATCTATATCTATATCTCATACAATCAATTTTGATACACAGTGATCCGAACAGTAAAATAGCCATGCCTTTTAGTTGTTTGTTAATATATATATATATATATATATATATATATATATATATAATGTGCACAGTGTATTAACAAATTTGTCCTCGAAAAAGACAAAATAACGCATAGGATACAGGGACACCTTCGTTTTTTCGCACTTTTGTTGAACAGTGTGCTGACGGAAAAAGCCCCCAATAACGACAAAAATATGCACAGTACACGGGGGCTGGGCTATTTGGGTCGTTCACCGGGGGGACAACTGGTGCGTCACCGGGACGCGCCAGCGGCGTTCCATGCGAACTCGCCCTTTAGGCGGAGCGTGTGGTGTCTTCCCGGCGTCAGAAATGAACGTCCGTCGTGCAGAAAGATGCGCCTGAAGGTCCTCTATCGTCAGTCGCAGCGCATTCCGGTCCACGATGTCCAGTTAATCGACATTAATTGTATACGAATATTTCATTTCAGTACTTATATTTTTAATTCTTGATTTAGTGAAAATTTCATCAAAATTTCCGGTACAAAAGTTTTGATTTCTGTAATTTGGTCCTCCAATTTAAATTGGTTATATATACAAAAGTTGATTTCGGTCCCTCTTCTTCTAATTTTTCTCTACAATGACAGCAATTGTCATTATTTATTTTTGGTCCTCCAAGTATTTTTTTTTAATTTAATCCTTCATTTAGAATGATTTTCATATATGTCATTTTTCATTTCGGTCCTTATTCTTTTAATTTTTTTATTGGATATTAATTCATTTGTTTTTTTTTTTTATTTTGACAATGTTTATTTTTTATATTAGCATTTATGCATTTATGCTTTTAGTTTATGACTTTAGTTTTTTTTCTTTTTCTTGGGGTTTGATTTTTAATCGGTTAAATCATAGACTTTTCATTTATATTTGTAATAATAACAACAACAACAACAATTGTTTTTCAATAATTTTATAATTTTTCATTCTTACTTTGTTATTATTTTTTTCCCCTCCCAATAATTTTATAATTTTTCTTTTGCCAGTAATAACAATGATAATATTTTTTTAAATTTTTTTTATCTTTTGTTAAAGTTTCTAGGATATCTTTAGTCTTTCATGATTAACATAATAATAATAATAATAATAATAATAATAATAATAATAATAATAATTATTATTATTATTATTATTATTAATATTATAATAATAGTGATTATTTATTCTTTCATAATAATAATAATTATAATAATTTTTTAATTGATTTTTCATGCTTGCTGTTTTGTGCATGCTTTTTATTTTTTTTCATCTGTATAATTTAATATTTTTTGTTGTTTTTATTCTAGCGGTAATAATAATTTGAAATGTTAAGACTCCAATGTTACTATTGTTATAATATTTTAAATTAATATTGCTTCCTTTTCCCTTTTTTTTCTTATTCAAATATTTTGCTCTTTTTTCTAATGTTAGTGCGCGCTCTTTTGTGATCGTTGGTGACGCAATACCTATAGTATAAAAGATGTAATCTATGCTTACGTGACAAACTCAACTCAAAATTTTAAATATTTTATCGCCTAATCTATAACTTTTATTTACTTATATCATATAAATTTATCGTTGTAGATTTAATTATGTTAAATTATATACAAAAAAATACGCGCGAGCAATTTGCTACACACACATTGATAGCATGCGTGCCGTATGTCTCACCTACTTACTATATGCATAAATAAAAAAATAATTCAATAAAATTTAAAAATATGAATTAAATCAAAAGTTTTAAATCATTTTTTTATTAAATATTTGTTGTTTGTTATTTTTTACGTAATTCAATTGAAATTTCATCCTATAAGCCATTGATTTACGATATGTATTGATTTTTATTCTTACATCTATTATTAGAAAATAAAATAAAGGAAATGAAAGGAATATATTTAATATGAGATCAATCATTATAAAAAAAAACGATTCCTCAATAAAATTATTAAATCCATTTTTTAATTTTTTATTCGTGAACTTATATATGTACACTAGCTATTTGACATGCACTTTGTCATGAGTTGTAATTTATTTTTATTTTAAAAAAATAGATATAGAAACTATTTTGATGTGTCTTTATACACAAAAATATCCAAAGTAAAAATTGAAAGGCTTATACAAACATCTAATGAAATAAAGTATGTAAACAACAAAATACTGTCAACAATATCTAAAAGAGAATTTAAAAACAACTTATATTTAGGTTGTGTTTGTTTTCGGAAACCACTTTCCACACTTTAATATGTTTATTTGACATTAGAAAAGTTGGTCAACGGAAAACACTTTTCAGTCAAAAAAAATTTGGCTTTGTTTTCAGGAAAGTGTTTTCCGAAAAATTTGGACGGAAAACACTTTCCGGAAGTTGTGAAAAATTTTGAAATATCATTATTTGCTGATTTTATCAAATTTGATCCTCAAACTTTTGATTGCTATATATAATTTATTTTAAATATTTATTTTTCAATTCCATCTCTTAAAATTTAATTTTTATATTAATTTTGGTCCTTATTTTTATAATTGCTATTTGCTTTTTTCTTATCTTTTTTTATTGAAATTTTTTATTTATCAAATTTGGTCCTCATTTTTTTTATTGTTACTTATTTTATTTGAAATAATTTATGAAATGTTAATTATTATTATTTTAATTTATTCACCCTTCATTTTTTTTATTTTTTTAGATTTGATCTCTATTATTTTGATTATTATTTATTTTATTTGAGATAATTTATGAAATTATATTTTTTTTCAATTTCATTCTCATTCAACTTTTTAATTTGTAAGATTTGTATTATTTTAATAAACTTGAGAAAAAAATAATTTATTAATAAATTATTTTCCATAACACAACACAAACACTGGAAAGTGTTTTCTAGTTTATTTTCCATAACACTGCCAAACATCAAAATTTACTTTCTAGAAATTTACTTTCACTGGAATTCAATTTCTCAAATGAAACCACTTTTCAGCAAACAAACGGGGCCTTAGTCTCGCAAAATGAATCATTTATCTTATTACATTTCTGGATTTATTTATTCAAATTAATAAATGATAATAGAAATAGAAACACGTGAAATTCAATGAATAAAATAAATTATGCAAAGCTAAGCATATTTGAGATATTATTTCAAAAAAATTATCGATGAATCAAAATAATATGCTTAAAAATTAAATACAAAATATTTCTTAAAACAATATCAGAGACGTTATTTAATAAAAAGAAAACAAGATGAATAAGAATACTATCTTAAAAAAATTAAACATATAATATTTTAGGGGAAGCTCGATTAAAGAAGACCTGCAAAGCTTGTGACTTAGATCATAATACCGAGATAACCTGATAGAAAAAAAGAAATTGAAGATAATAAAAAAAACCAATTATTTTATTTAAATAAATGACAATAAAATCATAAAAGAAAATGAGAAAAAAAGAAGAAGTCTATCAGCATCAACTTTTAAAAACTGCGACCATGATCATTAGATTAGAAATACTACAAATAAAAATATAGCAAAGCCAAATCCCTAACAAATAATGTCAAATGACAAGATGAAGAAAAAAATCACCCACAGCAAATATAAAAAAAAAATTATAATTAAAGAAAAGAGGGTGAAAAATGAAATAAAAAAATGAGAGGGAAACAAAAAATATTCAATTGGAAGGTTGATTTGAAAAGAAATTAACTTTAATAAAAGACAAAAGAAATTCAAATAATGAGGGTCAAATTGAAAAATATAAAACAACATAAACTTTGATTAAGGGATAAAATTAAAAATCAATAAAACTTTAACAAAAGAGAAAAAAATAAAAATAAAAAGAATAAAGACCAAAATAAAAAAATAATTTATAACAAATTGCTAATTGAAAACAAACACATTTGTTTTATAAAAGAGATAAGAATAAAAATAAAAAATTAAAAGAATAAATAACCTAGATTCAAAAACACAACAATGTATCTTTTCAAGCTAGAGAGAAAGAAAAACAAAGAGAAAGAAAGGAGAACACCGACGACAAACCGTTCATCATCCACCATTACACACAACACTAGGAGAAAGAGAGCATAATAACATATTTTTAAAACACAATAAAAGAACATGTTTGGCCACTGGGTGTCATCTCCCTCGTCAGCCAAATGACATGGATGTCACTCACTTAGTGGCGTGTAATAAGTAGGTGCCAATATTTTTTTTTAAATAAAAAATTACCTATCCAACATAAAAATATCAAAATGGGCCTCATGCCTCTGAAAATTACAAAATAAGATGCCGAGAAAGAATAAAAAAACCCTTGGAGGTGTGCTTTTGTTGCAAATTCAAAAACTGAAGAGAAAAGGACAACCACGTATTTTTTTCAAGCTAGAGAGAGAAAAGAAAAAAAGATGAATAACAAATGTTTCATTATTCATCATCATACACAACACCAAAAAAAAAAATACATGGTAGCGTTTTTTTTTTTTATAAAAGGAGGGGCTAACGACCCAAACAAAACAACAAACTACAAAACAATAGAACGGGACCTTAAAATACTCCTACCATCCGCAACAAGAATATCTTTAAGAAAATCAGGAGCCTCAACATAGACATGAAGGTCAGAGTCAAGATTATAATTTCTGATAGCTAGAGCATCAGTAGCTTCATTTTGTTCATGATAAATATGCTCAATTATACAACGTCAATGATCATGAATCTTCATTTTGCAACAGGATAGGTAGCGTTTTCAAAAACATTGATAAAATGACATGTTTGGCAAAAGATGGTGTGTACATAGATGTCACTTATCAAACATAAAAATACAAAAACAAAAAATACCACATAGAGGAGTGCCTTTTTTTTAGGGTAAATGCATTGTTTTATAATATTATAATAAGCAAAAAGACAAACATATCCTTGGTCAACAGTTTTAATTTTGTTTTCTTAAATGACTGCTTTTAAAATAAAAATAAAAATAAAAATACACTTTAATAATCTTTTAATGATCAATTAGCCATTGAAAGAGAATAAATTCTCTAGCCATATATATATATATATATACTAGCCAATGCCTCTAAATCTAATTTTAATGTGAATTCGCTAAAAAAATATGTTGATAGTGGGATTCGAACCCATATCCTCAGAGAGGACCTTAATCTGACGCTCTTTAGACCATCTCGGCTACGTATCTCAACAACCATTTGTCTTTCACAAAAATATATATTAATAGTAGGTGTTATTGTAGATTAGTACAGTAACACCTACTATTAATATATAATAATAAAAAAATTAAAAATAAAATAAAATATAACCGACACAAATTAAAATTTCAAAATAATAAGTATAAAAAATAAAATGTAAAAAATAATTTTAAAATTTAAAAGCACAAATACATAAAAATATATCATTTTTGTCCCAAAAAACCAAAAGAATATACATACATATATATATATATATATATATAATTCTACTTGTTATTCTTCATGTGGCATCTACGACGGAGAGAACCCAAAGAAACTGAAAAAAAACAAGAGGATAAACCGAAATGAGATAAAAAAAAAAAATTAAAAGAGAAAAAGAAAACCATTTGATTCGGTTCAGTAAACCCTAAATATCTATTGGCAGTCGCCCCCTGCCCTCTCACTCATGTTCTGCTACCCCATCTTATCTTCCTTCTACTCTCTTTCTTGTAGAGAATCTCTGCAGTTACTCCAGTCACCGGAATTTTTAGTCCGCCACCACCACCTTTTCCCTGACAATATCCCTTTCTGTTTGTCAGTACTAGCAGTCAGCAAATCCTCCTTTTTCAAACCAAATCCATCTCTGAAATAGAAAACCAAATATAACTTACAATAAAAATTAAGGTATCTTGTTATATATTTTTACATTGTGAACTTCAATTTAAAATATTTCCTAAGTGGTCTATATATTAATAATCATCATAAATATTAACTGATCTCTTGTTTATACGCGAAGCCATTGGTTTAATTACTGATCTCTTGTTCCCAATGGCCGGGTACTGCATGTACTGCCAGTCAATATTTGCCACCCCATAACGTACACTGCCATCGATCAGCCTCTGCCTAACAACTTCTCTATTTTCTCCCTTCACGCGCTGTGCGCTCCGTTCTTCTTCCCATGATTTTCTCTCTTTGTCATGCAAAAAACATATATAAACCAACTCCACCACCATATATATATATACATGTACACACACACACACCTCAGAGAGAGAGAGAGAGACCATGAAGAAGGATGGTTCATCGCTATCATCAGGCAGGAGTGAGAGTGATAAGGAGAGAACAAAACTGAGAGAGAGGCAGCGAAGAGCGATCACCACCAGGATCTTCCATGGACTCAGGAAATTTGGTGGTTACCAACTATCACGTCGCTCTGATATCAATCAAGTCCTCCGTGAACTCGCCAAGGAGGCTGGCTGGGTTGTTGAGCCTGATGGCACCACCTACCGCTATAAGGTATTTTAAAAAGTTTAATACTGGGCTCCAGCTCCATGTAAATTCATTTGCATTATTTCCTTGATTTCCTCAGCTGCGCACCCAAAGGGAACTAAAATATGTTTGATTATTGCAAGGTTGTGAGCCGGTGCCCGACTTGTGGGGTGATCCCGAATACAAGCACCAACACGACACCTACAACCAGCTGCACCGTCATTGCTTGTGGCGGAGGAGGAGACTGCTCTCCAACCACGTCGCCGCGCTGCAATATCTACCCCTGCAACAACAGCCATGCTGGGCCTACTACATCCTTGTATGGTCATGAACATGGTTGTGCAGATAGTTGTACTGGTGATGTTGACAATAGTAATCCTCTGGCATTCTACATGTACAATGGACCAGCTAGTGGGCTCCACCACCCATCCACAGCCGCCATAGCCGGAGGTGGAATGAAGGTGCAGATACCAAGTCAGCGGCAGCTTCAAGGGACGTACATCCAAGAGGCAATGGCATCTAACCAGAACACGCCCGTGTTTGCAAAGGACCAACTAGACCAGTAACCGGGAGTTTTGATTTCCAAATTGTCCTCGTCTATATCCTGAGATTGACTACTGCTAGAAAGAAAGCAGGAGGTACAAACATGAAAAGAAAAGAAAAGAAAAGAAAAGTGGAATACATAACTAGAGAGAGAGAGAGCTCGTAGCGTGGAGCAGGGGTGACAAATGGGTCTCTTCTAGTTCTACCTTAGCCTAACATTTGGTATAATAGTAGTTAGTGGACGAAGGTTTCTACTGCATTGCTTTCATTTTCCTTGCAAGCTCTATAACCAGGAATAGGATTACTTTTGAATTTAATTCGTTAAAATTGAGTTTTTCCTTTCAACCTCGTCTAATCTTCTGACAACTAATGTTTATTTGTTCAAAAGGTCATTTGAATGTTTTCTTTTCTAGTTTTAATTAGACAACATAGACAACATGGAAGCGTAGCACAAACCAGATGTAAGATAAATGCAGCGAGTCAGATCGACCACCTAACCCAAATCAAGAACCTAGTCGCTACACAGCTTAATTCTCACAGTAAAATGATCCAGATGGAAACTTACAGGTTTTTCATCAAAACCCAGGGATTTCACCAGGCATAGGAGCCAGCTCATTGTTGCTGAACTTCTCCTCATCGAAGAACCTTGCACGAACCACATTGCCCCCAAAAAACCGTCCATCGAGATCAATCAATGCTTTTGTTGTTTCTTCTGATCTCTCAAACTGTACAAAAATTCTAACTGCCTCTTCCCGGGGGAAGTTTGGTTCAGTAATCTCGAATATAAGAACCCGAGTGACTGTCCCATACTTCGAACACTCGGATTCAACCTCGTCTTCTAGTTCATCATCTACCTCACCAGGGCCCACCTTTCAGAAAAACGAGAAATATTATCAGCAAATTCTCGTCTTCATCAATAATCACAAACATGATAGAAAGCTAAAGCAATCAAATTAGAAAATAGATTTCAGTTCTATCACCAAACAAAAATACTGAAATATCTCAAAGGTCATGAACTGATTATTTAGCCACCAACTCAGGTTCAGAACTGAATCTTGTTTTGATGGTGTGGAGAAAATAACTTGGTCTTAGAAGCATTCAGTTGTCTGTCAAACAAAATAATAGCTTTCCAACCAAAGGATAGTAATATCAAACTGATAGCAAAATGGGAGTCACAATTGCTCATATCAGAGGCTAGAGAAAAGATTGGACTTGAACCATTTCGTATCCTATTACTTGGTGAGTTAAATCACAAAACTTGAACACTCAAATGAGTGTCTATAGAAAGATTGGGCTGAAACCCTTTTGTATCTTGCAATTCTGCTGACAAAAAAGAGGGGTTATCAAATCCAGCCATCTAAGGGCAAACGCAAGCAGACAACCTTTCAATCAACTGGTTTCTATTAACACCACTCCTCCAAATTTACAAATGCAATCTTGCTAAAGCTTCTGAGGACTTGTAGACAATAAGAGAGTAATAGAACAAAAGGAAGCAGAACAAATTAAGATTCACTCATGGTGACCTGGATGAGTGTAAAACGATACAATACTTCAGTGAACAAGTACCCACATGCTACAATCAACATTCTTTCCCTCACAAAGAAAAAAAAAATCACAAGTGCACAGAAAACTCAAGCGTGGAAGGAATTTGAACTTTCAGAAAAGTATGTTACAGCTACAAACTTAAGAACTTCAAAACCACAGCCTTTAGTGAGAATATTCAGTGAGCGATGATACTTGAAAGCTAGAAATAAGCAAGCTGGTAAGAGAAAAGATGGGTGTTGGTGGATATCAGACACTTGAAACTCTAAAACATCAAGTGATTCCAAAGAGAATCAAGGATAGAGTAGGTTTCGCAGACACAGTAGCCAACAGAATAAAATCCTCAATACCAAAACGCTTATCTCAATGCACAGATTCTCCTCAAGAAGATGCTTCATGGAAAAAGTCCAGAGTTATCTCTCCTTAGGGCACTATAACGCCATTCATAAATATGGAAACTACTAGACACAATTACCTGATTAAACCTGGAAAGAGACGCCATAGAGCTTTCATAGGAAAAGATACAGACCATTACAAACTCAATTTTGGAGATCATCGCAGACATGATTACAGTGCTACTAGTAGCGTGAATTTTTTATTTGCTACCTGCCTACCCAAATTGTCTCCATACACTTCAGCATTTTCCCTTCATATAAACAATCTACATCAGGGTGCCATAAAGATCACACATATTGTCCTTGACACAAACAAAATAAAAGAAGAAATGGAAAGGCAGACCGCAGATGTTTACCAGATGAAGTTACACATTGCACACCCACACCAGTACACTTTTCCATTGTAAGAACAAGAGCCTATAAAGATTACCCATTCCTACCTTGACACAAGCAAGCACAGCAAAACTAGAGTGGTAGGCTAGATATTCACTAGATGAAATTAAAATTAATATCAAATCTTGGTGAAGATCAATACAGCAACAATGGGCAATCTCAAGAAGTGGATAGCATGCAAAGTAGTTTGTTGCTGACCAGGGGAAAGATATAAGAGAAAAGAATCAGTGGAACATGTTACAAAATACAGAAAAATAAATGGCAAACAAAGAATAGAAACAGCAACTTGTCGCTGTTTTGCAGATTCCCACCCGTTAGTTTCTTTACATTTATAGTGTGCAAATTACTTGCTATGAATTTAATTCAGATGTATACCAAATTTCATTCATTTAAACCAATCAAAACAAATACATGCATGCATACATACCATATTCCTAAGGAGCAAAACCCGGGTTGGAGTTCCATTGAAATTCACACTCTTCACCTTCTTCTCACTAGCATTCACTATAACCCCGGCTCTCCTATCAGTCTTCTTCGCCATCAATGGCGTCGTAATCCCTTGCTCCTGTTTCCCCAATCCTTGCCCTTCCTTCCACCCCATCTTCGCCATCATCCTCTGCGCCGCAGTCATTTGTCCACCAGCACCAACTCCCAACCCAACCGTCTCTGACGTCCCAATACTAAACCCATCCCCATTCCGGGGTGGCGAAGAACTCCTCGGAACACCCCCACTCATGGCAGCACGCCTTCTCCACGCTTCCTCCCCGGAAATATTCACATCCCTCTCCCTCTCCCTCTCCCTTTCCCTCTCCTCCTCCTCCTCTTTTTGCCGCCTCCTCTCAATCTCCCTCAACCTCTCCGCTTCCATCGCCTTCCTCTTCTTCTCCCTCCTATAATCCTCATAATCATTCGGCCTGGCCGGATCATACTCCTCAACAACCACCGAATTCACCCCTACCAATTCCAGTTGCGGGGCCACCTCATCGGGTAGCACAATCGCCGCTGCCGAGAACGGAGAAACTAAGGAGTTGGAAGCAGAGATTTGGGGTTTAGGTCTGTTAGGGGTTTTTAAAACAGTTAGTGGTGATGGGATGGGTTTACGGAGAGTAGGTGGGGCCATTAAGGTAGTAGAAGACCATACGGTGGAGGTGTTGGCAGTTGATTTTTCTTCCACCGCCGCGGCGGATGGTGGAGGCAGATCTCCATATAATCCACCACCAAACATTTCTTTCCTTCTTCAAAAATTCAATCCTGCTAATTTCGTCAAGATGTTGGATGCCTGTATATATATACACACAAACAATTATAAAAAAAATACTTGATGATCTATTTTGTAATAAAATTAGAGATTGAGACACTTTCAGTTCTTTTGTTGAAATATTTTATTTTATTATTAGTATGATTTGTTAATAAAGTGCTCAACGAAGACTCCTGGTGGTGGCAGGGGATGGTAAATAGGATCCAATCTTCTTTTTTTTTTTTTATTTCAATGTGATATTGTTTACATTTATTATTAATTGTTTTCAAGCAGTTTTAGAAAGTTAAATCTTTAAAATAGTTTTTTGAATAGCGTATATATAGTTTTTATTGATGTGTACTTCAATGGTAAAAACTATTTTGGAGAGCCCTTTTTTTATATTATTTTAAATATAGTTCAATTATTTAAAATATAAATACATAAATATATAATACATTTAACATTAAGTAATGTAATTATTATAAAGTTAAATACACTTATAATGCTCGCAAAACATCCTTCAATTAGTGTTTATATTGCAAATATATGACAAAAATGTTAGTGGGTTTTGTAGGAAAGTATTGTGACTCAAACTCTCAATGAAAATAGTGATACACTCTAGGAATGTTAGCTTTATAATATGTTTGCCTATTATGAGAACAAACTATATCACCTCACATGCGTAACATCCTATATAATAGTCTTGTGTAATATGAAATTGAATAAATTTAATATACTTTAAAAAATACCATAAGATATTTAAACAAATACTTATATTGTCACATATACATTATCGAATAAGATATTTATTTTCTATTATGTCTTTTTTCATTGCATATGTGATATCTATGATATACATAATCCTCTATTGCATGTATCTTATTATTCAAACAAGTAGATATTCATTGACCATACTCAAGTTTCCATCTATATGAGTTTGTACTCAATGTATAATGTAATCATGCCATTCTAACTCTTCTAGTAGTTCACAAAATAACATGCTATATGCTGATTTGTAGCGCTGAATTGTGCAATGATCATCAATAAAACATGTAAAGTCTAAGTGATGCTTAACACAACATTCAAGAAAATATGAATATGAACGTTTGTATGTTATCATCTACCACATGTGTATATTTAATTATTCCATCAATCTATTTATTTAGCGCTTTAATAGAGGTGTTGACCTAGAAAACCTAATGTTCAGAGTCGACAAACATTGTAGTTTGATCTCTTTATCTATTCATGGTTACTGTCAATTCACTTGTTATTATACATATATTTGTTCTATAACCGGTAACATATCTCTAATTATAATTATTTTCTTTATCAACAATTATAAAAGACAAATAAAATATCTCATTATTTGCATAAAAAACAATTACAATCAATAATTTCCCATCATACCCCTCACATAAATATATGTCAGCAACACTAATTAGTGTCAATGTATTATCATCAAGAGTTTCTTTATGTGTCTAATCAATAATTATTTCAGGTTCTGATTCTTTTATTGCCAATAATTAAGTTGTAGAATTTTCATACGACACCTTATATGAACCAAATAGATGCTTAAAGACTTTTTACATACTTGTAACCGTAATTGAAATATTGTTCATCATAAGGTTTAGTATAACATTAATAATAAAATTTGCATCAAGTTGATAATGATTGTTTTGGATAAAGGTACATATATGCAATCCTATTAACTTTGTTATCTCAAATACATCTGATATTATATGATATCTCTCACATAAATATTACTTACATTCAAGTGTTTGCATTATCTTAATTGAATGAGGTGAGGTCAATTATTAAGCTTGATTTTCAATTGAATATGCAATATATCATTGTTTAATTGTATAACTAAGTTATTTTTACTACTAAATGTTTGCCTAATCTCTAAATTAAAGTCTCCTGACAAATATTTATAATTGCCCAATGATGATGATAAACAACAATTGTAGACCCAAAAACATCTCTAAATTGATAAACAAGATGTATTATTCCATCATCATCAATATTTATTATCATATTCGGTTCAAACATCTCAGCATCTTTATTGTCACGAGGATCATACTAGAGAAATCTATGTTAATTAGCGAAATGTAGGAGGAGATGAATGAATTGGAACCCAAACAAATAGAAAGAATTTCATAGTGAAATCTTGTTCCAATTCATTTCTCATCATCTCAATTCCATATATGACATGCCTAAATTACCATTCAACAACAAATTGCTCTTGTCATTGTATGTGATACTATTGTTGACATCAAGAACAATAATGCTGCTATAATGAAATAATATAAAAATATTATAAGATATTTTGTAAGAAAAAAAATTTTAATTTCATTATGGTCAATTGGATATAATTTTAACTAAATTGTATTAAGATAACTTTAATTGCCGAAATTCATAGCAAATTCAAACAAATTTCTAAAAATTAATGTAATACATAATTCACCAAAATTAAACATAATTCATGATATCAAATTTAAGTGATATTTTCATGCTCAATTGTATGAAATGAAACCCAAATTTATAGTAAACTCCATCATCAAATGCATCGTAATTGATAATATTATTAGGTGATTCCAATCAATTCACATTAAACCTCTAATCCAATAATGTATCTGAAATTCAACACAACACAATTCATTGAAATTCATAGTCCCTAATTAATTAGTTAACGTTCTTTCATGTTAATGATTAAATCTAAATATTTAATAGCAATATGATTACCTTACTTACAGTAAAACTATTTTAAAACTATTAATTACAAAATATAAGTTAATTAGTATGACATTTTTTATATATAAAAAAAATCTTTATATATTCTCTCCGTCCTGCAGGATCACCCTCGCGTGAAATAATCATTTGTCGTTAACAGAAAATAACGGTTTCTTCAAAAGATAACATTTTGGCGCGTGTCTTTATCTCTCTTTCTTTCTCAAACTTTCTTTAGCAGGCAGGAGGAAGGAAAATAT
The DNA here is from genome assembly GCA_032356905.1 of Salix exigua. Classification (NCBI taxonomy): domain Eukaryota; kingdom Viridiplantae; phylum Streptophyta; class Magnoliopsida; order Malpighiales; family Salicaceae; genus Salix; species Salix exigua. The sequence continues at coordinate 28,140,456 of CM063603.1, forward strand.
CAATGGCTAAGAAAGATAAAACTGAAATTGATCTTGAGATTGAATCTCTAGTTTTGCATGCTGCTGATTGCAATAAGAACATAAAACGAAAGTTTTATGAGTTGCTGCTGACAAATAAACATGAAGCTGAGGCGATCCAGGCAGAAATTAAAGCGCTGAAGATATTTGAAAACAAAGGAGGAGTGATTGAGTCAATGGCACCGTTAACTCAGCCTGATGATAGCCGGGCCAATCTTGAAGCCAAGAAAGAAGAAAAGGGTGGAAATATAGGATTCAATTCATCTGGTGAGAGCTATTATTGTGATAAACTGGAACAAGAAATGTTTTCTTTGAGTATCTACAGCAGAGAAACAAAAGACTTGAAGAAAGATGATTCTGTGCAAGAGGGGTCTGTCGGTGAAAGAAGGGAACAAGAAAAGCCAAGAATTGTTCTGGGAGGTGGAGATGATGAAGAGAGAAGCGGTGATAATGATAAATCGGGGCAGCCAGGCATGTTATCTTGGACCAGTACTGTCATGGAAAATGCAGAAGATAATATGGAAAAACTGGTCCCTGAAAGTGGAGAAGGCAGCGAGCCAAAGGAAGAAGGTTATGTGAAATTGATGAATGTGGGTGAATTAGAAGTTAAGAAACTGAAAACAAAAAAGGTCAGTTTTGTTTCACCTGAAAGTTCTTATAATATACCAACGACCGTTCATACCAAAATCAAAAAAATCAGCATAAAGATACGTGCATTGATGCATAAATTCAAGAAAGACCAGCACCATGTGGAGAAGATCAGTCGTGTGAAGTGGCTGAATGGCTATGCTAAATCAGCTGAAGATCGGGAGTCTGTCAAAACAATGAAGGCTAAAACAGTTAAGCTGGCCACCAAGCTCTCTCACATGCTCATAAATCTCGAGTTGGTACTGTCAGATATGAAAGAAATGGCACCAAAGTTTCAAGTGATGAACTCTTCTCTCAAATGGCTAGTTGGGTCTGAGAATTACATGGTAGCTAGCAGGATTCTAGCTCTCCTGGATTTCGTGGATCAAGAAGTGCAGAGCACAGGAATATTGAAGAAGTTAGGGTTACATGGAGGAAACTCAACGGCCAAGCAAGCTGGTATCGATAGTAACTATGTACTGAAGGAAGGCTTATTTGATGAGAACCAGGTTAACCAACTCATTCTTCAGTTCTTCCAAGAAATCCTGCGTTTGGAAAATAATGTAAGGCGTCAGAGAGAATCAGATACAAAGATGTCATCGAAGGATTTAACAGCTCTACTAGAAGCTGACCTCAAGGAATGTGAGAAGGAATTGAACAAGATAGAATCAAGGCTGAATGAATTGAAGGCATTATGTGGATTTGAACCAGATGATCTGAATTTGTATACAAAAATAGAGTTGAAGATGAATGAATTGTGTGACTTAGAGGAAGATGAAGACCTGACAAGCGATTGAAGAAGCTTCATTCAAGCTGCGCCGGGTATTAGCTAGTTAGGAGAAGAGAAGAGAAGAATCACCAAGAATTAATTTTTTAGTCATGAATTCTGAACTTTTTTATTTCGTTTTTCAATATGGTATTGAATTTGATGCTTAGTTTTTGGAAGCAACCTGGAATCCATTAATTTGAGCAAAACAGATCTAAGTTCTTACTTCCACTGCATGCCATTCCAGTCTATATACGTATAATATTAGTTCAAAAAAGCCATGTTAATCACCGCATTATTCAGTTTTTTGGTGAAATTATGCGTTTGGAAAATAATCTAATGCATCGAGAAGAAGAACTGGATTTCATGACGTCGTTGAAGGATACATATTATGTTTGCTAAAAGATGAACTCCAGGAATGTGAGAAGGGACAGAGTATAGAATCCAGGACACTATCTGCAGATATTCCTGGGCCAGTCTCATGATATGAATATAAGCATGAAAAAATAAAGTTGACGATCGATAAATGAATTGTGGGATCAAGAATTCAAGACTCGGAGGAGGATGAAGACCTCTCAGGTTATTGATGGTACGTACAGCTCTGGAGAGCACAGCAGTATTGCTGAGAGCTTTCCATGCTAGCTGTCTTTTTTCCTCCCCCCTCTCGGATGGTGATCATTTTATAACTGTTGTAAAATTGATGTGACGAAATTATGCATCTGAAACAATATTCGAACTCCATTTGAAGCAATTGAAGGGAATATCTTAGTGCAAATTATTCATGTCCAGTCAAACTGTCTTCGTTATCAAATTATTTAGCAGGGGGTATTAAGAGTTGTGTGCAGGAACTAAATGAGGAAGAAGAAAAAATTAGTTCTTATCCATCTCTTCAGTTAGCCCCTGCAATTTTATGCTACGTGTGTGTTTTATATATGTACAATAAACCTAGCAGAATAACAGTTTCTTTAAATAAATACTAATAAATAAATAAAACATATTTTTTTCTCCTGTTTCACAACCCCCCCTCTTGGCATCAAAGAAACTGGATCTTGAAGCTGGAAGCACAATGAATATCGGTCAGTCCAACGAATCCAGTGATCAGGGTGATGAACTCAACAAAGAAGAAGATGATAGTCGGGAACAAGGGATTCTTGGCGTTGAAAATCTAGATGAATTACCTGCTGAACGATATTTCAGATTCTGGGATAATGAGCTTGTGCTTGTTGAGCTCACCACTCGACTTGAAAACATGCTTCGTTGTTTTGCAATTTTTGACATTAATATCAAACAATTAGAGAAGAGCAGTGATAATGAAGACAGGAGAATCAGGGAACTAATTGAACAGTGGACACGTGAAAAAGAAGTAACCGAGAAAGTAGATGACCTGGTGAAACCCTTTATTCAAGCTCTTCTAACAAGATATTCCTTTTGTTTTCAAGATTTTCTTAGAAGACATCGGTCGAGGACAGGAAGAACCCACCTTGAAGAAAGCATAAGGATTGGTCAAGCAAATGAATCCAGAATTGATCAATCTAGAGAAAGGTCGGGTGATGGACATTTTCCATCATATATGGAAGAATGGGATCAAGAATGGCAGGAACTGGGTTTTGTGTGTGAAGAAATTGATGAAGAATATTATGAAGAAGTCAAGAATAAAGAAGATTTTTTGCAGTTGGTCGCTTTCACGGTGAATGTAACTTCTGATCACTCTGAAGATCAGTTTAATCCTACTTCTATTTCAGATATCAAACGATTCGGCCGAGAGGTATATGAGTTCATCCATGGAAAGAAAGCTGATTTCAAGAAAGTTCAGCATGGTTCCAAGAAGATGAGCCTCACGAAGTGGCTAAAGGGCAGCGTTAAATCTGACGAACATTTGGAATTAATCCAAGCCGTGAAGGATCAAGTGGTCGGACTGGCAACAAAGGTGTCCTCTCTGCTTTCCACTCTCATGTTTTTAATGCTGGAGAGTGAAGACATGAGAGCAAAGTTGCCTGTCTTGGAACTTTCAATCGAATGGGCAACTGAAGCCGGGGATTCTGTGGTGACTCGCACGATTATTTCTCTACTGAAAATGATATCTCAAGAAGTGAAAAGAAAATTAGAGAAGGGGAAGTCAATTGTTCCTGATCGTGCTCCCATTGACCTAACAATATTCAATGAGTTTTACCAGCCGATTCCTCTATTTCTCGACGGGATGAAGCGTTTGGAACATATTTTAATGCTTGAAGCAGAACCTCATACGGATTCCGATGAGCCAGTGAAGAATCTGTTGAGTTCAGTGAAAGAATATGAGAGGGAATATCTGAAAAGGGTAGAGTCGGTGATGAAAGAGATATATGAACTGAAGGGGTTATATTCAGGTAAGCCAGAAGAAGAGACTATACATCATGGCGTGGAGATAAAGATATATGAAATATGGAACCAAGTGTGGGATTCAGAGGTGGCTGATGAATTGGATAGCTAATCAGATCATTACTTGTGTTCAACTTCTGATGTTTGATCGATCGTTCTGCCTTTTAATAATCTGTGTATTAACAGGAAAAAAAAAACATAATTTTCTTCTTCAAAGCAATGAATTTTTGCTCAATTGAGTTTGGTTTTGGAGGTTTGGCATGGTTTTTGCTATCCTTCCTAGCCTCAGGTTTCTGAATTTCTCGAGAGCGTCTTCCTTGCAGAGTCTGCAATGTGTTCAACTTCTGACGATTGATCATTTATTTCATGTAAAATCAAATGCAATACTGAACATCTTCCTCCCTAGCTAGGGTTTCTTTATTAGAGAATAATATAAATCATATTATTGGACCTCATTTACGAGCTTAAATTTTTAGATGAGATTGTTCCTTAACATGGTCTCACAGTCTTCCTTGCAGAGTCTGCAATGTGTTAGCCCGTGATTGATCATTTATTTCATGTAAAATCAAATGCAATACTGAACATCTTCCTCCCTAGCTAGGGTTTCTTCGTTGCCAAACTCCCTAGTTATTCCATAAAATTGCCGATAAGCGGGTAAACTAAAAGGCGTGGTGGCTTTGGCAACACCAAATCCCTAGTTTTTATCAGGCAATGCAGAGAGCATCTTCGATGAGTAGAAGCCAAGTCTAACTTCGATGGAAGTGAAGGATTATGTGCATGAGAAGATCAGTTTTGTAATCATGTTATTTTTTAACTATGCAATGAAACCTAATGACTACTCATTCTCTCTCGTTAGTATATCATGATATTATTTTTATTTAAAGATGGAAATTATAAAATAAAATTATTTGGAATTCTTAAAGATATCATTAGATACATTTAGAGTTGTCTACGAGTTTAACTATAAAACTCCTAGACATTGAAGGTTGAAATCGTGAAGAATTATTTTTAGTCTTTAAAAATAAGATGCATAATTTACTATTTATAGAAAAATATGAAAGACCTTATAAATTGACAAAGTATTAATTTTCTTCCTGAATAATGTCCATATATTGATTCAAAACAATTTTAGAAATTAACCCAATCAAGTCCTTACTTGATTTCTCTAGTTTTGGGAATATTATTTTTGTTTTAATTGTATTCTAGTCCTTAATTATCAAAATATATTTTAATCAAGTCATACTTAATTAAATCATCTCATTTTAATTTTTGATTAATGATTCTTAATATATGTGACTTATTAGGTTCCTTATATGAGGGTCCAAATATAAATTCTAATTCTAATTAAAAAGAATTGAATAAATAAATTCAATAAATTTTCCTAGTCAATATATTTTCCATTTAAAACTCTTGATCACTAAAGTACCTTCATATAATTCATGTTACAACCAATGTTTGCTCTTTCATTTCCTTAAATAAGATAACATGTAACAAGATCAAAACATAATATTGTCTTTATAAGATAACTTAGTAATTTCAAGTCCAAGGATCACTTATATAACCACCAAAATAACATAACTATCAAAACCATCTTTAATTCTTGCTTAAATCCATCAAGAAACTGTTTCACCCTATGATGTTTAGCAGCAAGATATGTAGAAACAAAAATAAATAAGTCCTGGATCATGTCCCCTTGTTTTAGATCTAAAAACTCTTGTTATTTTTCTCTCTTGTGTTGTGAAGAATAATATCTCTCTTCAAACTCTCTCTAGAAATCCCTCAACTTCAATATCACTCGTAATCTCTGAGTCAACAATTAGGTCACACAATCTACTCACGTCTGTAGCACCAACCAATACTCAGCAACCTCAACACTCTTCTCCTAGATAGGGTCACACATTCTTAATCACACAACTTATTATCTTCATACCTCTTACCCATTATACTAACATGACCATATTCTTTAGCCCAAAGACAATATTGGATACTCCCGCTATCATCCATGTAGCCACAACCCTAATCAACGACTCCATGAAATCATGATCTGAATACAGGTTAAATGCAATTGTCGATGTCATCGATGGGGTCTATTAGCTTATCTTTTCCTATCAAAAGTCACTGATAATAACATATCTTCCATATGAGACATGCATAGAATCATCTTACTGCTTTGTAGATTCACCCATCTTAGAGTACTGAACTGATGTTGTAAGTAAGTGGGGGGCAATATTCATCCATGGATCCCTTTATGGTTCACTACCATACTGTGAATTATATTCTGTTTCCTATACAAGGGTTAGATCAGTCTTGGTTTCCTGTCATATACGAACCATCTTGCAATATAATTTTAAGTCAGATCAATATCATACGCCTTGAAATTTTATTAGGTACTCTGATATGATATTGTAACATCTTATAATAATACTTTAATGTAATAGAAATCTTATAATCATAATAACTTCATATATAATTTTCTTCGCAAAGTATTTATATTTTTTGGACTTTACTTTTGCTTTAGATTCATTAATTTAATATTATATGAATATTAAAGATAAATCCAACCTTTATCGACCCCCACCAAAGAAACAATCGAAAGCTTTCTTCATTAAAGCAGAGCTTGGGGTCCTGCGAGAGGGGAACAGAAAATCCTTTTGGGTTTTTCTTTTTCTTTTCCTTTTCTACTTGCAACTGCTGGCACATGACCTTTAGGTTACACGATGATGCAGGGAAAGGGGAAAACGATGTGGGTCTATGTTCAGCTTTTTCCCGACTACGGTAATTATATTTTTTGGTGTGCTTTTAAAATAATATAAAATTTATTATTAAATAAAAAGTATTTTAAAAACCCATCCACTACCCTATATAAATAATTTACGGTGCAATTGCAATTTTCTCCTTTTTCAAACTTCCTTTAGTTTATCTGCTTAACAATCATTAGTTTTGAACATGATGTTATTCGTTGTAATATAACTTTTGTTTATCTTTTATTATTTATAACATCCTAGGTCAACTCACTTGTCTTTACTTACAGCTTGTCATGGGATTCTACAATCATACATTGTTTTTTTATATATATAAATTTTTAACTTCCATTCTACTCTCTAATGCCCCTGATTTTGTATCCATCTACAAGCCTCTTTAGAATTTAAACTAAATAATTCAAAAACGTAGGAAATAATTCAATTTGTTTTGTTATGAAAAAAATTACAAGGTGCTGTTGTTTTTTTTCTCTTTTTTTTTTTTAAAAAAAGTAAAGTCTCTATATATTTCAATTTTCGAATGATAATAAACAGAAGTGAGAAATGATAATAATCATTCTATAAATAAATTGAGGATAATTAACGGGCCACAAACATGGCGAAATTAGTGGCCACAGTCTACATCAATCAAACATGAATAAAAGAAGAAAAATAAAATATTATTTTCGGCTTAATATTCTCCAGTTCGTCAGCACAGCCTTAGCTGTCACAAAAAACAACCCATGACGAGAGTGATCTCTTCTGTTTCTCCATAAACAAAATGCTCTCACATGGGGAGTGTGCTGGCATGACTTGCCTGTGCTTCTACCCATACAAACTCTACCTCTGTTCTTAGTTGTTAGAATTAAATTACCAATATCTCTACTCTTATAATCATCATCATCATCATATATATATATATAATCATCATTATCATATATATATAGAGAGAGAGATATATATTGATCAGAGGGATGAGCCAAACGCACATGCTACCTTGGCCCACATGACCTCCATGGTCAAGCCCATCATGCATCTGCCAGCTGCAATGGATAACAACAGCAGAATATAAAAGATGATAACAAACACAACAGCTCAAGAATGGTGGGTCTCTCGATCTCATCAGCACTTGCTTGTAACAATGGATTATTGCTCTGACGATGATTCTTTTGAGCCTTCACCGTCAACTGGTACAAGATCAGCTGGAGATCCAGAAGTGAAGGCCGCGGTTCATCAACTTTTGGAAGAGGGCTGGTTCTTTGGCAAATTGCTGGACGTCAAAAGCAAACCAAGAATGCTCAGGTGCTATTCCGATCCTTCATCAAGCTTCGATCAGAAAATTCTAGCAAATTCTTGTCCTCCGGCCGGAAAATCTTCCACCACGAGAGGACTACTCACTCGTGGTAATCTCACTCGTGCGCCATCCTTGCCACCCAATATAGGGAGATCAGAAGAGAAAATACATGAAACAGAGAGGTATACTAGTGGTAATGGAATGAGCAGACAACTATCCAGGCAGTTATCAGATCAAATCTTGATTCAAAAACCAACTTGTGTGAGAAAGAAAGAAGGAATAAGCCATGAGAAAACAGCAAATCATGATACTGGAAATTATAGAAGAATCAAAATGGTGGCGGAGGGGCAACCATCGAAGCACGGTTTGATAAGAACACCCTCTTTACCGCCTTATATATGGAGGGAAGAAACGAATGAAGAGAGTGACAGCGATGAAATTACAATGAGCAAATTGATTCGGCAAGCAATGCCTCTCTCTTCGGATATCTTGCCTCGGCAACATAGCTCCAAGGTACCAATCCATCTCAACAACGACCATGCTCAGTTTTCGATATTAATTGTTTTCAATATATATATATCTCAGGATGAAGTTAATTACAGCATACTATTTGCAGATGATCTTGCCCAGGTACAGACCACCAAGAAACTCATCGGAGGTGGAAAGCGGTGGTGATGCATTGCATAATATTAGCTCTGAAACAAGGCACAGCAATTTTCCTAAGAATCAAATTAGGAAATTAGAGAAGAGCCTGAGCAATCCTGAAGCTCATGAAGTGATGATCCGGGATAAAAAAGGCTTGAACCCAGCAAGCATGGTTGAGATATTTGCAGGTTTGCAGGAGAAGAAACTATATATAAAACGCAATCAAGATTTGGCGAGTAATTCATGGCAAGGGAGCAGCTGTGCTTGCGCAGCTCCGATCCCAGTTTGGGTTTCCAAAGATTCATCACAGGAGATGAAGGCGCAACTCAAGTTTTGGGCCCGATCTGTCGCATCTAACGTGCGCTAGAACGATGATCACACTGTTCATTGCCTGGCCACTCACAATCCGAAGAACTTGAGCAAGTGATTCTCTTATGATCATTCTTTACGTAGATACAATCATTTGTAATAATAATAACGTTTTTTTCTTGATGGAAGAATAATAATAGTGTTTTTTCTTCCCGTGATGGGAATTTTGTATTGATAAATATATGTGTTTTTTTAATTGCTAATTAATATTTATTTTTAATTATGGTAATTTTGGTGCACCATTGAATATAAATAATAGAAAGATAAATCTATTTCAAGATATCAATCCCTCAACCAATAAAATACCTGTTAAAAAAACTTAAATGTACAAAAATACCCCGTGTTCTTTCTGATTGCATAAGGTTTTATAGGATGGCGAGAGATTTATCGTCTCTATGTAATAAACAAAATTGTTATACACTGTTTCTGTTGTTTTCATAATTATTATCTTCCCAATACAAAAGAGAGTTGATGGTGTAGCGTTTCTTATATATAAAGATATATAACAGAATTAATTTAAAACAAATAAATAAATAAAAATATATTTTTTAATATTTTTAAAAATATTTTTGAAGCACTTTGAAATTCAATGAGCACCTTGTTCTTACCAACAATAATGGGGGTGGAACGACGTCTCGTGGATGCATTTCGAAAATGCCCTGGGAAGTCCCGTCACGCCAAACAAAAAACAATCCTGATATTTTTCATAGGATGGGTACTCGAATTTTACTAGCATGTTCTACACATCCAATCCAATAGAGAATCGACACGTTGTAATCAGTCAAGATCGCTCATCAGGTTTCGAAAATGAAGTTTTGTAGTTTTCTTAGTAGGATGAACTAGTTAATTGTCCGTCCTACGTTGCGGGCCAAGCAAATATATTTTATAATTTTAAGATTGAAATAATTAATAGATTTTGTTAGTTCAAAAATAAAATATAACATATATACACGCAAGGTTTGATTTAATAAAATACGTCAACACATCTTATTATAACAACGACAATATCGAAGGCTTAATATTTAAAAATATCATTATTATTATTATTAAAATAATGAAAATTATTAAATTATTTCGAGGAGAAAAAAACTCAAAAACATTAATAAAAGAGGAAGCAAGAAAAAAAACTAAAATTATTATTATAATAATAATAATTGTTATTATTGGGTGAATAATGGTAATATAAATTCAATAAGAGAATAAAAAACTCCAAAAACATTAATAGAAGAGGAAGCAAGAAAAAAACTAAAATTATTATTATTATTATTGCATGAATAATGGGAAAATAAAATTCAATAAAAGAATAAAAAAAACCAAAAAAATTTAACAAAAGAGAAAACAAAATAAAATGAATAAAATAAAAATTATTAGCTAAAAAAATAATTTGACGTGAAAATAGAAAAAAAACTATTAAAAACCAAAAGAAAAAACAAATAAGAAATATTAATTTTCAAATGATCATAAACACAAACTAAAATTTAATAACATTTTTTTTTTGAAAAAAGTATTATATCAACAAAAGAGAAAATAATAACAATTAAAAACCAAAACTAAAGGCACATATATAAACATCGGCAAAAATTTAAGAAATATAAAAAATTCAAGGAATTAAAATCAAAAGTATAAGGGTTGAAAACAAAACCAAATATACTATCAATTTCAATCAAATGAAAAAATTGAAAAAATCAAATAAAGTATATCATCTATATACACAAGGTTTGATATAATGAAACACATCAACACACCCTATTATAGATTTGTTTTTGTTTTTTTTTTTCATTTTTCTTTCTTTTTGATCATTTTTTATTATTTTTATTTATTTATTTATTTTGATGTCAAATTTTTAGGCGTGTTGTCCATTCACTACTGAGCGATTCAAGATGTCTTGTTATGCATGAGATAACTAAATATCAAAACAATAACGAACCGACCGACACGAACCAACCCGCACCGACCTGAAAACTGAACAACACTATTACAATCCACATTGATTCTCCTCACATGCTACAGTAATCGACCCTGACCTCTTTTAGTATATTAGATAATAATATGCAACTCCTAATTAAAATTTCATCCTTAGAAGCTAAGATGAATCTACTAGAGATGCGATAAGATGATGATTTTTATGTATAATTGCACTCGAGGTCGTGGTCTAGCGGGGAAGAAATTTATTTTCTTTTTCTGTATCCAAGTTCAATTTTTTTTGTACATGCATGTTATCCCACGGTGTCTTAATCTGTTTTGCTGGATTTACAAGGTGTTTAGTAAATCCGGTGATTAATCATGGTACATATAAGATAATTTGGACACGTAGTTATAAAAACATAAATAAAAAAAAGGTAAGCTCAATTTCATGACTCATAATTAAAGTTAAAATTCAATAAGATGATGGGAACTGATATCAATATGAGATACGAAAAACAATTCATGATGAGAACACGTTTGTCTCTTTTATTTTCAAAACTCGTCTTCCTCGTAGAATTTTAAATCCTTAAGTCAAATATCTATGGACGACACATTGATATCAATCATGTCATTCATTTTCTTAGTGAATCTCATGCATTCATGCTGCTAGAGCCTATCTCCAAGTAAATCAACTCGTGACAGTAATTTCTTGAACATTTAGCGACAGCTCTTTTTAGGATAAGACTTAAGAGTTGAGTACAACGATCCCAATAAAAACTCAATCAATTAATCATCGGTATGACTAGATAGACTATTAATGATCACGAACAAAAGTATATGGTTTTAGATATATTAATTTAACAAGCAAATAAGAGTGGATAAACTTAAACTTATTTAAGGTTTGACTCGTTGTAGCAGACTCATTATCACCATATATATATAGATAGATAGACCATTAATAAATTAGGCATTACATATAATTAATTAAAAATAAAAGACAAATAGTAATACAAGTTAAAAATAAGAGTGGATAATGTTTTTATGACGATAAAAAAAAACTTGATTGAGAAATTTTTTAAACATTTAGGATCAGATTGACAGGTTTGTGATTCAATTACTTATATATATAAAAGTTGTCAATTATGTTTTGGTTGATATTTTGTTTTTTCAATTGCAATAGAATGTTTTGGTTTTAGATTCATTTTTTCAATTGAAGTAGAATGTTTTGATTTTAGAGTTTTTCGACAAGTTGTTTTCTGAACAAACCAATTTAATTTAAAAAAGATACAATAAAATATTTTTTCTGAACAAAATTATGATCATGTATAATATTATGAGAATATCATTATCATAGTATATATATATTTTTTGATTGTTCTGAAATTTTAATATAATATATATAAATATATGACAATAGTAAAATTAACCACTTTACATAGATAAATATATGGAAGCTAATAGAATACATCAGCTTTAATGATAAAAGCGCAACTCAAGATTTTGGCCCATGAAATTTATAAGCTTGTCTAGCCTAGCGTGGGACAAACTTACTTGGCAATGATATGATAAGCATGATGGACAGTATCTTGCCTCAGCTATGCCCTTGAATGTATATATTTTAATCCCGGAGGATCTCAATTCATAGGTTATGATGAAGAAAAAGGCAAGATATTCGTGAGTTAAAATAATAATAAAAAAAATCTTTATTTATTACTCGATGGGATCGCCAGCGTCCGCATTCATGGATTTTTTTTTTCTTTTAACATCTCGATTTAGTCCAATACAAACAGCTTATAGACCAATACAGTCTCAAGGACAGAGTGCTTTCCTGACATTGTTTGCCACCCCATCGTCTTCAATGCTTGATCAATCATTGCTGTCTAGCAACAGTTCATTAACAAGTAAGAACACAATTATTGGAATTTGTTTATAAAAAAAGGAAAAAAAGAAGGTATAAAACCTCAATTATCCAAGCATAGATCTTGTCATTTTGCCAGAGAATCAATTTGATATTACCTCAAATTGTATGAGCATGACTTGAATCGATAACTCCTCATTTTGGTAGCAGAGACTATCAAGAAATCACCTTGGATGAGTGAAAAAACACCACAGCCATGATATGGCAAGTGCTTGTTGGTGATCATGCAACCATTTAAGTGGAAGATCTTGGGCTGACTTCTCTTCGAACAGGAGGCGATAAATCTTTCTTTCCTTTCATTTTGGTCAAGTTCATCAGATCTTTGAGCGTAAAGGTTTCTTCAAATGCGATCGAGTTAGTAACTGTAAAATCTTTGGGGTCGATGGTATTCGAGTTAACCTAATGTTTCGGCTCTATAATAACCTCAGATAGGGTTGAAATTTTCAAATCTTTGAGCTTAAAGGGATTTTCAGATGTGATCAAAATAGCCAAATTTGTTGACTTAATGCCAGTCTTGAAAGCAATCGGCTTTTTTATAACCTCAAGCACAGCGGTAGCCCTAGTCATGGTCGACTTTGACAGGATTTTTGGTTGTTCGTCTGATTATGATCGAGTTTGCCAAAAATCATGGCATTGTTGTTTAGATGATCACAATCGAGTTATTTCAACTTGCTTTTTCTTGAGGAAAAGGCTTAAAGACGAGGCATTTTATGGTAATTAGGATTATCATTTTGAAAATTAAAAGGTTACCCCATATCCTGATAAAATAAAATCGTGTTCCATCGACCATGTCAAGCTAATTAGAAAAATCAACACAGATATAGCTTGAAAAGAAAGAAGACCACCAAACTAAAAGGAAAAAGTATTCCGGGTTGTGTTTTGTTTGAAAAAACTACATGGTATTTATAGCGAGTCATGATGTAATAGTCATGTTTAAATTTATTATGAAATTAAAATGGTTATTACAATAATTTAAAATATAGTTGTTAAAAAATTAAGTAATTGTGGCAGTTATAGTTGTTGGAAAAAATAAACAATTTTTTTTTTTAAATTTGTGATTGTTAAAAATAAATTTTCAAATGTTACAAATATTATGATTTCAGTTTAAGGGTCATTAAAAATATTTTAATAAGGAGACAAAATTTTTAGAGAATATAGGTGTTACTTCACGCATAGGGGGTGAATAGGAGGTTTTTATTTTACTCGACTTATCCTTAGATGCGCGAGTTTACTCTAGTTTTGTTGTTGGTTACTATCACATCTCAAGTTTTATTATATAAACACGTGATGAAGGTCTTTATTTTTCAATGTGAGATAGTAAATCTTATATATATTTTTTGTATTCAAAAAATTAGTTGTGTTTTTTCAATATGAGATAGATTTTTGAAATAGCTTTTAATATAACTTTTACAACAAAACTATGAAGAGTTCACATGTAACTTTGGTAAATTGCATGAAAAGTAAATTATGGGATAATACATTGCAATATTTCAGGAGAGATAAAGTATAACGATGCAAAGAAGGATTAGTTTGCAAATTATAAAGATAAAGGATTTCAAAAATAGGTTTGTGGAGAAAAATACATGTATTTAGAGAAAAATAATCTTAGAGCATGGGCATCGTTGTCTCAAACATTCTACCCTACATAGCGAGGACAATGAAGGAGAAAAGGGTAATCATATATTTTCCTAAACAAAATAATTCAACAAAGAGAACCACTCACTATTCATATTTCATATTATAGCAATAAAAAAAATGGGGAATGTAAGAAAGGGAAAAGCAACTGATCTCAAAGACTTGAGCATTTGGACAAAATGAATGTTTGGTAGTCTAGTGTTTTTTTAATTGAAAAATATATTAAAATAATATATCTTTTTATTTTTAAAAATTATTTTTAATATCGACACATAAAAATATTCAAAACTACTAAAATATTTAATTAAAAATAATAAAAAAAATATTTTTTAAAAAACAAAAATACTATTGAAAATCAATGCCAAAATTGTTTTCAAATCTAATATATATAAATAAATATTTTATAAGGAAAAAAAGGGGGGGCACTACTAAAGCATTCTCCTTGCAGATCCTCTGGAGACAAAGGTAGACACAAGATGAGTGAGTGAGTGCTACTTTTCATCTTTTTCTGTTTCGCATTATCAATCCGCGCCACTCTACACAGAAAACAACAAACATAAAATCTTTTGGTGGAATCTCCGGTAAAGAAGACGCAGTCCACTGAAATCGATTGCCTTGGAACTTGATGCAAGCCCCTGGCTGCGTGTTCTTGGAGTCCAGCAAGACGCCATAGAAATAGCAGCGCTTGCTTTGAGATGGAGTCATAGTCTAAAGACATTCTGCTTATCCATTATGATCGTTTTGGATTCAGACATGAACCCTAAATTAGTAGCGGGTTTTGATTTAATTCTGTATTCAAACAAAAGATTGATGAATTTGAGATGCAAGATCGATATGAATTAGCGGCGCATTCTCCCCCCTCCGATGAGACTTTAGTAGTATCTCTTCGGGACAAGGGATCCGAGAGAGTCTTCAAAGGCAAGCGAGGGAAATGCTGGCCCTTGAGTTGACGTATATACAGCTATTTCATCCACTCTACACGGCGGATTAATAAATGTTGAGATTATAGTATACAAGATGACATAGAAAAAAATAATGGAAATGTTGAATTGTTATAAACTAATACATAGCTTTTGGATCATGAAATTATGAAAATTATATAAAATATCAATTGATATAAATTAGAGAACTCGATTTCAATCAATCAAATATTGAACATCGAAAATGAAAAAAAAAATTACTCAATTTGAAAAAAGAAATACAAGATTTGAGTAACCTTCCCCCTATAGAAAACAAATAAAAAAAATATATAAGAAAACCCTTTAAAAAAAAGCTCGTAAGTGCAAGAGTTCTTTTGTCAATGCAAGGGAAAACGAACTTTGATTTGCCAATTTAATTTAATTTTTTACTTGGTTAGAAGGACGACATATTATATATATAAGAAGTAGCATTAAAGAGGTCACAAAACAAATGCTATTTGAAATGATTATGTGATATATCTACAAGAGTCAAAATTTAACCATGGAATTATCAATGATCTAGTTTTATTTTATATGATTATTGATAATGATAATTCTAAACAATGGATTATGTCATGAAAGATGAACTAAAGTTTGGGACCTTATTAAAATACATGAAGGTTATAAATGAGTTTGATGTAAATAGGTTCATAAGACCAAATGACACTCAAGTAGCAATATTGAAAGATACAAGGCTAGACTTATTACCAAAGGTTTTACTAAAAAGATAACATTGATTAAAAAGAGATTTTTTTGTCTATATTTAAGAAAAATTCATTTGGAATTATCATGTTTTTAGCAGTTCATTATGACATAAGAATCGCATTAAAAGGATGTGAAAACTTCCTTTTTGACTAAAGCTTTAGAATAAAAAACCTACATGGAACAGCCAGAAGAGATTTTCAGTAAAACAAAAGGAGAACATGTTGTGTAAGCTTAAGAAATCAATAAATAAACCTAAACAAGTTTCTAGACAATGGTATATCAAGTTTAATGATGTGTATTAATTCATTTGGATTTAAGAGAAACATTATTGACTAGTGGATTTAAGAGAAACATTATTGACTAGTGTATATAACTAATGATTTGTGGAAACAAATTTATATTCTTTTTATGTTGTATATTAATGATAACTTATTTGTAACGAATGATTTTGGTTTATTATACAAGATAAATAAAAATTTATTTCATAACTTTTATATGATTGGGATAGATCATAAGGACTATTAGGATTGTCTAAAAAACCTATATCAATAAGAATTTAAAGAGACTTAGAATGGATAAATGCTCAACAAATACAGTTCCATTAAAAAAAGACAAATTCAGTCTCATTCAATGCTCAAAGAATGAATTGGAACACAAACAAATAGAAAAAAAAATCATATTTTGGAGGAGAAATTTCATGAAAGAGTGCAAAGCAATCTAGTATTGTTACATCTAGTATAGAAATTGAATTTATGGCATGCTTTGAGTCTACAATTAAAGCTAATTGGTTGCGAAATTTTATTTCAAGACTAGAGTAGTCAATATTGCCAAACTACTAAAACTTTATTGTGATAATTGTAGAATTGTCTTCTTTTGTCATTAAAGAACACACGAAATTAAAATCTTTTGTCATTAAAGAAGTAGTTCATAAATAGTGTATGTTATAAATGTTAATCTAGGATTGTAACCCTAAGTTTTTATAATCAGGCATAAGGAATTAGTATTACAACATATAATTATTGATATTATATTATGATTTTATGATAATTGTATATTTAACACTATAATCTCATTTATACTATATGGTAAACATGAATAGTTTTTTTACAAAGATATTATTATTAGACTAATCTATAAATTCATATTGTAAAAGAAACAAGGTGAATTTAATATTGGATGCTTTTAGTTGCATGGATGTTGCTGCTATCGAACTTGCTTGACACAGCTCTTAAAAAAAATTTTGAAAAAAAAATTATTTTAATATATTTTTTAACAAAAATTACTTTAAAAAATTACCAACGTACCATCAAAGAACACTGTTACCGTGCCGACAAACTCGTATAATCATCAAACCACAATATCTTGAAGCTAAGATTGAACTATTCCAGAACACTGTTACCGTGCCGACAAACTCGTATAATCATCAAACCACAATATCTTGAAGCTAAGATTGAACTATTCCTTAAAATGGCTGACAAAACATTGTTTGAAAATCATGATGAGAACAACAAGTTGCAAATAATCATGAGACTTTAATAATTCAACAATCAAATCATTGCTTGACTTGTCTATTTCACCAGCCCCACAATCAAATTTGACCCCTACTGGACGAGACACCAGTACAGCACTCTCCTCCACTTCACTATTATTCCCACCATGCAGCAGACACACACATGGTGTTCCCTTATCTTTCTCAGACGACAAAAATAAAAAAAAATAAAAAAAAGAACTTAAAAAAATAAGAAATTATGAGAAAGCAAGATTTACAAGAACCCATTGGCAGTAAAAGTAAAAAGAAAAAAAAGAAAAAGAAGGTAAAAGCACTGCTACTAATGCTAGTATGAAAAACTACCATTACGAACTTACCACACTCATTCTTAAGCAGATCCCTTTAATTTTTATTACCAATCATTAAAACCCAACACCAGCCGCGCCGAGCCCAAGCGAAGCCGCTGGTCCATGAGGTTCGAGCTTCCTATTCATCCAGAAACAAGCCTCTGGGGCAAGCTTAGAAGCTGACCTCATTGGTTCAGACTTGCAGCGTGTCAGAACAAATGGATCGTATGCCTTGGCTCCCACCAGCTTCTGCTCTAGCATTGTGGACATGGACTCTGTCCCGGCACCATGAGCCGGCGGCTTGCCCGGATATGAACAAGAAGACCTAGCTGGCTGCTGCAAGTTGTTGTTGCTGCTGCTATGATGCACCGGCGCAGGCTTCCTGTCGATGCTGACTCTTTTCTTGGGCTCATCTTTACCGTTCGCTTTATTGACTGGCCTTGAATGCTCTGGTAACCATCTGATGAAATCCGTACTGCAAACCCAGGTTTCCTTGGATACCTCCATTGACAGCTTGGGTTCACACATCATTAACAGCAAGCAATCTGGTAACAGTGGTTGATCATTATCTCTTTCCCTTGACTTCACACTCGTACCCGTTTGACCAGCTTCCTGGGTTTTTGGGTCTTCGGGTTTGGATCTTTCATGGGTCACTGTCTGTTCTTCCTCTTCTCGCTCGGCCTCTTTCTTTTCCTCCTCTGACTCTTGAACCTGTAATTCAGCTACAGAATGTGACTCTGGCTCTTGGTCCTGCAAGTCCTCGACAGCAGCTTCTGAACTTTCTTGTTCGAACTGTACAGACACTGAATTCTTCTCAATGTCATCACTGAAGTCTACTGCATTTTCTTGATCCATCTTGTTTTCATTTTCGTGATTCATCAAGGCCTCTGGATCTACAAATTCTTGATCGTGTGAAGACTGATCCCTGCATAGCCTAACAGTTTCTGGTGTTGAGGACGTTGGATTCAAGTTCATGACCTCGTGAATTTCTGGTTCCTCTTCTTCCTGCTTCCCCAAGTTCCTTTCTTGTAGAAACCCATCAATGTTCTCATCTGTGCTTCCGGCTTGTTGGCTATCGGCTCCGCCTCCGCCTTCCAAAAGAACCAAACCTCCTCCAGTTTCTTGAATATGGTGCTCTTCAATAGTTTCGAAAGAAACCAAATTTCCAGCCACAAACAAATCCTCTCTGTGCTCCGTAATACTTTCTTGCCAAACTTCTCTTTTATCTTCGACATTGATACACTTTTCTTCTACTAATCCCAAATTTGTATCTTTTTCATAATCTTCTTCCTCATCTTCTTCATCTTGTGGGGCAGGTGCTTCCCAAAACTTATTAGATAGAGCAGCCATTTTAACAGGATCAGATCTACACCTCATCAACAACAAAGCATTCTTTGGCGGTATACAGATATTTACCCTTGCTTCTTCCTCTTCTTGCAAGCCCTCATTTCCTCCAAATTTCTCATCTTTGAATTCAATCTCTTCATAAACATGTCTCCTATAGCTCCTCCTCCTCTCATCTCTTTCATCTTCGACTTCTTCTCCAACCACCACCTCTATCTCCCTCCCTTTCCCTTCTTCTTGCACTGACACCAACCACCTTGCAAACACCGCCCCACAAGAACTACTACCATTGTTATTAGATCCTGCTGCCGCTGCCTTCTCTTCTTTCTCTTTTTCACTAGCCGTGCATGAAGTGCGGCAAGGTAAAAAGCAATTAAACTCGGCTCCAAAAGCCCTTAAAGTTTCACATATAGTCACAGGCAAATGCACCCATCTTTGATTCCTGTGTGACAAATCCTCTTGTTGCTGCTGCTGATTCAAGAACTGATTGTTCATCAAATCTTGATGATTATTGCTCCCTTCAAAAGCTATGCTGTTCTGGTCTACTCTTCTAAAACTCATCTCTCCTCTCTTCTTTGATCTTGTTCTCAGTTTATTGCCTTGTTTCTTGGTCTTTACTCTCACTTGACCAATGCAAGTAACCTTTGGAGAAGAGGGTTCAGGATTTTCAAAAGCACGTTTCTTGCCATTGGTAGGGAACATTGGTGAAGCATGGCCACCTTTCATGCTGCCATTGCTTCTAAGCCTTCTACTTGTGTTGTTGTTACCAGTGCTACTGTTATTGTTGCTGTTGCTCCGATGGAGCCTGTCTACAAAAGTGTCCATCTAATTTTGTTTCTTTCTTGCTGGGTAGTAATCGATCATGGAGGGGAGGAGGTAGTAGTGCAAGATCTTACAGAGCGAGGGAGATATTTCTACTGATTTTGTGAAAAATGAAGGGAAAATCTGATGGGAAATAATGGTATTCTTTGCGTGGTTGTATTATGTTTGGTCTGCACAGAGCTCGTCAGATTGATGCAGGCGGATTGATGAGGCGAGAGAGAGAGAGATGGGCAACGGAGTTCAATGGAATACATTGCACAACATGTGCTCAATAGCAGTAGTGGAGTACTGCTGTGTGTGAGATCTAAGATGTAAGTAGGGCTATGGACATTGGCAATTCTACCCTCGTCGGCTACGTAGCTAGGTTGATGATTTTGGATTAAAAAAAAGAAATGAAATATAAAGTTTGTATTCAAATACAATAATATTATTATTATATGTTTTTCTATTCTTTTCATTACAAAGTTATAGGTTGAGAAATATTTATAAGATATTTTTCAGATTTTCTACCCATCGTGTTTTTGTTTTTTGGTTTTATGAATTCTGTAGGGCAAAAATGCTCATAAACTCTCTCCATATTGAGGAAGGTGATGAAATTCTAAAAAATCATCAAAAAAATCATGATGATGTGATGATAGAGTATATATATTTTATAAAAATCTGAAATATTTATTTATTTATTTATTTATTTATCTATACCTATAAAGTATATTTTATATAAAATGAGACTTCATCCCATCATAATTTTTTTTTGATAAATTTGCTTCTCTATTTCTCATTTATATTGAAAAAACATTCCAAAAATGCTTTCCAATGTTTCCACTGGAAAATAAGTTTCTTTCTTCTTCTTTTCAATTTAATGATTTTTTTTTTGTAAAAAATACCTTTAGACTATTCAACTAATTACAAATATATCCTATATATTTATTCTTATTTCTTTTCCTTTTGTGCCACAACTTATCTTCTCTCTTTGCATCAATTTTTTTTTTTTTTTGTAAAAGAGGAGAAATTAAGGAAAGTGTTGCTTTATTCTTGAACAAAAATAAAGGAAGTTTCAGCAAAAAACAAAAGCAAAAAGAAAAGCTTGTATGGTTAATTGTATGTATTTTTCCTTAATGCATTTATTTTATAGTTTAAAAAAATATTAAACTGAAAAATCAAGTCAATTATTAAAGGTATTGTGCACCAACCATTCTATGTGTTAGAAATATATACCATTGGTTATTTAATATTGTTCTTCATTAACCCTTTAATTGATTGCTTGTAATTAAGATGATGAATAAAGTGCTAGGATATGTTATGTTTAGGTTATTTTGGAGAGAAAAAATCGTTTCAAGGCTTAGTTACTAAAGCCTAGCAAATACATTCTTGTTATCCAATTTATGACTCTTAAGTATTTTAGAATATATATATAAGTTTTTAATACATTTGCATCGTTTTCAGAACTCTCAACGTCATTTTAAGAGAATTCACAATTTGCATACATATTCATGCAAACTTATTCCATTTCAAACAATTAAAAATGCATATAATTAAACCATAATTGCTTGTATTTATCGTCGTCATAACAACCTATATTCATGCACATTTAGATTATCGTAGCAACCCTCATTTCTTACATTTTAGGGTTGTGGTAACGAACTTTATTTCCCATTTTTTAAGGCTTTCATAACAACCCTTATCATATTTCATTTGGGCTATTGAAGTAGCCTAAAATCCCATGAATATAGGCTATCATAGTAACTCATTTTTCCACACATTGGAGTTGCCACAACATGCATCCTTATGCACATGTTAAGGTGCTCTAATAGCCTCAAATCCCTATCATTTGGGCTATTATGATACCATGACAACTCATTATTATATAATTACATCTTTAGGCTATCATAATTGTCCTTGTTTTTCACATACACATAATTATCATAATATCTCTTGTATACTTCAAATATATATACAACACACATCTATAATTTAACCAAATTTCATGTCTTCTTTACCCCCAAGTCTTACTAACATATAGATAGATAGATAGATAGTGTGCATTGATGTCATTTTCAGTGACCTAACTTAACTCTTTCTTTGACTAGACAACAAAATCTTAACCCGTTCTACCTAATTCTTACTATTTGTTTTTGGTTTTCTTGAGCAGAAACACTTGATAAAGAAAACTCTATCAAGGTTTCAATAGAATAAAAAGAGCTTTATTGGTTTTGCGGAATGATAAAGAGTGATTGTAAAGTTGCCAAACAAATATAATAACTGGATAAAAGAGTAGCATATATGAATATTCTTGGATTAATGAGTCGAGGATTAAGTATGTAAGATTTGAATAAGATTTAGCATTCAATTAGAAAATCTTATGGAGTGAAGGAAATAAAGATACTTTCTCTCTCTCTTTTTTTTTACTCTATGCAATAATAAAATGGATGTTTCATAATGTATTTTATATTATGATGACTTAAATTTTATCCTAAAAAACAACGCATTATAGTATATTTTTAGTAAGTACATGTAAAATTTTAAATTAATAGTTGATTAAAGCTATAAATAATTAAAATTAAATGATCATATTCATTTTTTTTATAAACTTGTTCCTCTCATGCAATATCAAGGAGTTTACTTTGCATGAATACTTGTTTTCCTCTAATTTCTTCATTCAACCTTTTGTGAACATTTCTTTAAAAAAAAATTAAAGTTATGAGAAAAAGACAATCACTCTTTTTAATTTGATCTCCATCAGAATTCTAATATAAACTGGTTTATCTAATTTATTAAAGATTTTTAATTTAACTATAACTAATTATTTTTACTGAAAATTATTATAAGTATTAATTAACCTAATAAGTATTGAAATTTAAATGGATTATTATTGACAATAAAATGACAATAATAAGCAAGTTATTTAATTTGCAGATTTAAAATCTTTAATTAAACTAAAAGCAAGAAAAAAAAATCTCCCTACTTTTTTTAACCTAAGCTACTTTTTCAATAATGTTTTTTTTTTCTTAAAAAAAATAATCCAAGTCTTGGAATTAAGATGTCCGTACGATCAATGAAGAGACACACAGCACAACACTGGATAGTGGATACCACCCTCGAAACGACGCGTCAACCTGAACAGCTGCATAGATTCACGGTGGGCATGTTCCATGAACATGGCCAGTTGACAAATGTACGATCGCGAGAGACCAATGGATGGCAGTTTTGATATTAAGTATGAAAAGGACGGGTTGTTTCGAGCTGGGTCCACATGGGGGCCTCGATGGTGAAAAGAGCAGAGAAGAATCCCCGGGGTTGCACGTGACCAGAGTTCCAGCGATAATTGCTCACTCAATCCACGCGCATTACGACGACTTGCTCTAACAATTTCCTGCCACGCCCACCAACTTAGCGAGTTATGAGAATTATCACTTATATTTTCATTTAAAAACGTTTTCTTTTTTCTTTTTTTAATTAATAAAACTGAAAAGACTGAAACTCAAAGGTTTTGTTTGGTATTGTATTTTAATAGTTTTTTTATAAAAATAATTATTTATATTTTTTGTTTTAAATTAAAAATTTTTGGTTTTTTTAAATTATTTTTATGTGCTGATGTTAAAAATATATTTTTTTAAAAATAAAAAAATATTATTGTGATGCATTTCTTAACAGAAAATACTTTAAAAAATAATCTCAACTACATTCACAAATAAATATGAAATATAAGATAAATATTGATGCTCATATAAGTTAATTTACAGGTCACTAAAAAAAAATATGAGTTCAATTTTTGGATTTTTATTGATAATAACATTTTGGTGTTTTGTTTTTAAATATATTACAAGAATAATATTTATCTTTTTAAAACAATATATGTTAATACATCCCAAAATTAATAAGCTAGTAGTAACAAATGGATCATAACTTTTGATTATTGATATTAGAATTAGAAAAATGATGCAAGGATATATAATTTAATAACTTTTTGATAGAGTGGTGTAAGGAATTTATTTATTTATATATATATATGTTTATTTTCTATTATTATTCAACAAATGAAATAGTTGGCAATACATAGGCTAACGTGATTATAAAAGAGAAAACAAATGCAGGCACTTTGAATTATAGTTGCTAATTAATGATCACAACTTCTGCACGCGCATAGAAAAGCGAGTAGCAATGATCAATTCAATCAAAGAACCAGAGGCCTCGTTGGGCAGAGAGGACCTGTACTGGACTCCACTCCAAAGTCCACACACACGCATTACATTGAGATGTGCACAAAAAGAGCGCGCGTGAAGCTATCATAAAAGTGAAGCTATAATGAAATTTCAAGGCAGAAAAAGGGTTTTACACCCTGCATGCAACTCCGACAAAGTGCTTAAATAGAGAGTAAAAAACAATATTTTATTTTTCAACGGCTAAATAAAATATCATTTATAGAAACGTTATACTTATATATCTTGTAAAAATAAAATATCATTTTGTTTTTTATATCTATGTTTTAAGTATTATGATCTATATCACCAGTTTAACAAGTTCATATTGATTTAAATAATTTTTAAAAAGTTTTTTTCACTATTAGATTGATTGAAAATTATGAGTGTTATACTTTCATCAAGTAAATAAATTATACCAAAATTTTAAAATAATTATATATTAAATGTAATTAACTCCTCTAAATAACTTTTCATCATTAGAAACATGTAAAAAAACATCCCAAAATGACGTGATATAATGATAAGAACTTATGATCTATACAAGTTTTGAGTTTGAGTGAGCACGTCTACTCTCTTATAAAAGCTTAGAATAGCTGGAGTTTTACTCACTTACCTGGTTAACAATGCTTAGTTATTGATTTTGTTCCGTTCCGGCCGGAAAACCGAGACAAAATGGTGTTTTTTTTGTCTCCGTTTTAATTTCGGTCCATTCCGGAAATTCCGGCTGGAACACCTCGGTTCCGTTCCGGGCGTGCCGTCCCGGGTTCAAAATCTTTTTTTTTTTAAAAAAATTTATCTTTGACATGTATACATCAAAATAATTTAAAAACACCAAAATATTTAAAATAAAAAAGAATTCAAATTTTAATTATACTTGTTAAATTAATATTTTTTTCATATATATATATATATAACATTAATTATATACGAACAGTACGACACCGAAACGATATATCGAAACATTCCGAAACCGGAACGTTTCGTTCCAATCGAAAAACCGGAACAACGACCAGAACAGTATTGACATCTATGTAACAGCATGTTCATTTTTCGAGAATGAAATTTCATCACAAAAAAAAAATCATATAAAAAACTACATTTACCTTACTAAAAAAAAATATATTATGAATTTTGCTATTCTACCGTAGATGCTCTTAGATGTAAATGAAGGGGGGAAATGTTAATTTAATGAAGAGAGTCAGAGTGGCAGAAAGCACGCAGCAAGTAATCCCGAACAAATCATACATATAAAAATATAAAACCCTAATTGCAAGGGGAAAATGATAAATGACAAAAAAAATAGCAAGAGTCAGTGGGTCAAGGCTTGCTTGAAAAAGCAGTGGTCTGACCGTCAAACCAGAAAGAGACAAAGAGAGTATTAAAAGCAGCTTTCATTTATGCTTTTTAAAAAAGAGAGAGAAGTATCTGGGAGAACGTGCTTTCCAATTGTGTTTGAGGTTAAGCCACCTGTAATGTTTAGCTTATTTTAGATATCCGATAAATACCTGATAAATAAAGAAAAGTTTTGATTGGTTTAAAGAGTTATATCTAATTTACTGTCTTCCTCTCTCAAAAAAAAAAACATTGACATGAATATACGTAAAGTTTATTAGATAGCATATAGAAAAATATATAAATATTTGCACAATAAGTGGGTGTTTGGCTCTGCGGTGCGGTCTCAGGTTGAGGCTCACTATAGAGCCAAACGTGATTTTAACCTAACACCTGCTTGAAATTTAAATACGGGTCCCACCTAAAATATCATTTCGGCCACAGGTAAGGAAAAGTATCTCGAAAAACTCAAACGCAGTTATGCATGAAAATTGAGCATGGATTAATCTAATCATTAACTCATCCCCATGAGTGCATGAAATTTTTAGAATGGGAGCACAAATCTCCGAACCCTCTCTCTCTCTCTTTTTCTTCCCCAACACACCCAACAATCTCTCTCTCTCTAGAGTCACCATTGTTGCCTTCTCTCTCCTCAGTCACCGACAACTCGGCACCACCACCATCCACCTCATCATCGTCAGCTTCTCCTCCACGCCACAAGCTTTTACATTATCAGCACTAGAGGCAGCAAGCCCCAGCGTTAGCAGCACCCGTGGCAGCAACTGATGCTGTGCAACCTTCCAGAGCTCTTATAGGCCACTACACAACATTATTTACGTCGCTGCCATCATCTGGAAGAAACACCACGGCTTTCTCTACCCGGTCAGTGCAGTCGTTTTGTGCTATTTTGGATTGTGATGTCTTTGGGTTGGGCTACTCTCGGCTTAGTCCAAGTCTTTGGTCCATCTTGGTTGGGTCGACCCATTTAGTTTGAGACAGACCCAATTCAATTTTTTTTTAAATATAGAAATTATATATTTTTTTAAATTAAAAATTATGTAGATAGAGATCAACTCTGATGAAAGTGATGTAGAACAAGTGGCAGAGGCGTACATGCTCAAGAGAGAGCATCCAAAATTCAAAGGCAACTTAATTTCCGTAGTCCAGGTTATGAAGTCAGAATGATGCGAAACTTACCTAGTTGATGCGTCACGACGTTTTCGAAGGAAATCAATAGCTTTGCTACTATATCAAACCATTTTTTGGCTGAATTCTATCATTTAAGCTCCGAAATTGTTGTGTTTGTCATTTTAGCAAAGTTTTGTTTTAGCCGTAACTCTTGATTTTAAAGTCCGAATCGACTTCTGTCAATTTCAGCTTACTCAGGATTTATAGCCTTTTCAATTTTGACATTTATCTCAAATTTTCTATTTTTGGTAATTTTATTAATTAACATCGTTTCCTTATCCAATATGGTTAGGGCTTAGGTTTCTGCTTTAAATATAGTTGTAAGTCTCTGGACGAATCATCTTTGAATTATTGAATAAAGTTTGAAATTTTTTAAGAGTTCCTCTCATCCTAGATTTATTTATGAAATATTGACATTGGTCGTATTCCTTGTGATTTTTTTTTTGCGTCAGAAAGTGAAATGTGTGTAACTTTGTTTTACTCCACAACCTCGTTGAGTTTCGATTGATTATGGATCAAAAACTTGCAAATGGATTTTGTCTTGGAATTATATCTCTACAACATGTAGATAGAGATATTGAAACAACATTATTTATGGATCGCAAATTTTGTTCTTGATAATATTTTACCAGATATTGTCCATCGATCAAATAGCAAGGGATCGCAGCCTTTACGTATGAATTTAATTCGTGATGGAATTGCAAGTAGTTTGATGGGAGAATAAAAATGAATGTCTAATTTACTTGAATTAGTAATTATATTTTATTATTATGATAATTAAATCTACAATATTTAAAAAAATATGTGTCTTTTAAAGTAATTTCACAAGTTGACAGCAATATGAAAACATGGTAACCAAATATTTTTTTAAAAATATCTTTGACATGTATACATCAAAATAATTTTAAAACACCACAATATTTTAAATAAAAAAATTCAAATTTTAATTATACTTGTTAAATTGATATTTTATTTTTTTACATATATATATATATATATATATATACATATAAAATAAAATAAATTATATATGAACAACGATCTGACATCGAAATGGTATAATCGGAACGTTCCATTCCAATCAAAAACCGAAACAGTATTGACAACTATACAATAACGTGTTCATTTTCTGAGAATGAAATTTCATCACAACAAAAAAAAATCATATAAAAAACTACATTTACCTTACTAAAAAAAATTATATTATCAATTTTGCTATTCTACCGTAGATGCTCTTAGATGTAAATGAAGGGGGGAAATGTTAATTTAATGAAGAGAGTCAGAGTGGCAGAGAGCACGCAGCAAGTAATCCCAAACAAATCATATATTTAAAAATATAAAACCCTAATTGCAAGTGCAAAATGATAAATGACAAAAAAATAGCAAGAGTCAGTGGGTCAAGGCTTGCTTGAAAAAGCAGTGATCTGACCGTCAAACCAGAAAGAGACAAAGAGAGTATTAAAAGCAGCTTTTATTTATGCTTTTTAAAAAACTGAGAGAGAAGTATCTGGGAGAACGTGCTTTCCAATTGTGTTTGAGGTTAAGCCACCTGTAATGTTTAGCTTATTTTAGATATCCGATAAATACCTGATAAATAAAGAAAAGTTTTGATTGGTTTAAAGAGTTATATCTAATTTACTGTCTTCCTCTCTCAAAAAAAAAACATTGACATGAATATACGTAAAGTTTATTAGATAGTATATAGAAAAATATATAAATATTTGCACAATAAGTAGGTGTTTGGCTCTGCGGTGCAGCCTAAGGTTGAGGCTCAATATAGAGCCAAACGTGATTTTAACTAAATACTTGCTTGAAATTTAAGTGCGGGTCCCACCTAAAATATCATTTCGGCCACAGGTAAGTAAAAACATCTCGAAAAACTCAAACGCAGTTATACATGAAAATTGAGCATGGATTAATCTAATCATTAACTCATCCGCATGAGTACATGAAATCATTAACTCATCTCGAAAAACTCAAACGCAGTTATGCGAACCCTCTCTCTCTCTTTCTTCCCCAACACACCCAACGATCTCTCTCTCTCTAGAGTCACTGTTGTTGCCTTCTCTCTCCTCAATCACCGATAACTCGGCACCACCACCATCCACCTCATCGTCGTCAGCTTCTCCTCCACGCCACAAGCTTTTACATTATCAGCACTAGAGGCAGCAAGCCCCAGCGTTAGCAGCACTCGTGGCAGCAACTGATGCTGTGCAACCTTCCAGAGCTCTTATAGGCCACTACACATCATTATTAACCGCCTCGACCTTCTCTACCCGTCGGTACCGCTAATTGACCCTCTCGTCATAGTCAGCCATTCACGTGAATAGTAACATCAATAATAATTCAAAACAAAAATGAAAATGAAAGCCACAACGACATCGTTTTGTGCTATTTTGGATTGTGATGTGCTAGGTTGGGCTACTCTCGGCTTAGTCCAAATCTTTGGTCCATCTTGGCTGGGTCGGCCCATTTAGTTTGAAACAGGCCCAATTCATTTTTTTTTTAAATATAGAAATTATATATATTTTTTTAAATTAAAAATTATGTAGATAGAGATCAACTCTCATGAAAGTGATGTAGAACAAGTGAAAGAGGCGTACATGCTCAAGAGAGAGCATCCAAAATTCAAAGGCAACTTAATTTCCGTAGTCCAGGTGTTGACATCAGAATGATGCGAAACTCACCTAGTTGATGCGTCACGACGTTTCCGAAGGAAATCAATAGCTTTGCTACCATATCATACCATTTTTTGGCTGAATTCTATCGTTTAAGCTCCGAAATCGTCGTGTTTGTCATTTTAGCAAAGTTTTGTTTTAGCCGTAACTCTTGATTTTAAAGTCCGAATCGACTTCCGTCAATTTCAGCTTACTCAGGATTTATAGCCTTTTCAATTTCGACATTTATCTCAAATTTTCCATTTTTGGTAATTTTATTAATTAACATCGTTTCCTTATCCAATATGGTCAGGGCTTAGGTTTCTGCTTTAAATATAGTAGTAAGTCTCTGGACGAATCATCTTTGAATTATTGAATAAAGTTTGAAATTTTTTTAGAGTTCCTCTCATCCTAGATTTATTTATGAAATATTGACATTGGTCGTATTCCTTGTGATTTTCTGTTGCGTCAGAAAGTGAGATGTGCGTAAATTTGTTTTACTCCACAACCTCGTTGAGTTTCGATTGATTATGGATCAAAAACTTGCAAATGGATTTTGTCTTGAAATTATATCTCTACAACATGTAGATAGAGATATTGTAACAATATTATTTATGGATCGCAAATTTTGTTCTTGATAATATTTTACCAGATATTGTTCATCGATCAAATAGCAAGGGATCGCAGCCTTGACGTATGAATTTAATTCGTGATGAAATTGCAAGTAGTTTGATGGGAGAATAAAAATGAATGTCTAATTTACTTGAATTAGTAATTATATTTTATTATTATGATAATTAAATCTACAATATTTAAAAAAATATGTGTCTTTTAAAGTAATTTCACAAGTTGACAGCAATATGAAAAACATGGTAACCAGACATTTGAAATTGTTTTTCATTAAACCTCAAACTCAACCACAGTTTTAACAAAACACTTCAATTTCAGTTATGAACCATAACTACAAGCACTTTTCATGAAATTGTTTTTTCTCAACTTTAGCCACGACAATAATAGTTGTGCCAAACAGGCTCTAAATAATACACAACATCAAAACTTGCCTGTAAGTGGTTTGCTCTGAAGGGTGTGCTCTCTTGGGCTCGACCTAAGCCTCTCAATTTTTTTATTAGATTTTTTAATTTTCTTTTCATGTATTTTTATATTATTTTAATGTGTTGATATAAAAATAATTATTTGAAATAAAAATGGCATTTTAATATATTTTTATATAAATAAAAATAATTTTTACAATTCTCTTAAACACCCGTTAGCTGTTGGACCACCAATATTAGAGTTTCATCTTGTTTAGACTTAGGCTTGTGCTCTACTTCAAGTGTAACCACATTTCCAAACAAATACTTGTACAACTCGCCAACAGGGTCTTGGTTTAATGGTAAAGAAGAGACTTGTCCCTTCCTCTCATATTAGGTTCAAGCCCTGTCAGACATGCCTGTCATCCCCATGGTGTTTTACCTGCTCATCGAGCTTACAAGATGTTTAGTGGACCCTAAAATTAGTTGTAGTGTTCATTGAGTTTACAAGATGTTCAGTGGACTCTAAAATTAGTTGTAGTATCCACAAGCTAGCCTGAACATTCCGCTTATAAAACAAAAAACTTGAATAACACCATCACTTGATCTGATTTGGTTCTTGTTAGGGCTCGGTCATTATACATTAATGATTAATGTAATATTCCCAATTTATACCTTTTTTTTTTCTTCAATGGAAGGTCAAAGGATCTTTAACTAAATAATTAGAGGCTAATCATCAACCACCATCTCTCTTAGAATTTGAATCTATTTTTTTTTTTAGTAAAGATCCCAAGTCTTAATTGTTTCAGCGTTATTTTCAAATAAAAAAGAAGTACAATTTTATTATAAATAATGGGGGAAAACTTATATATTAGCGGTTTCGATGGTAAGAATTTATAGTAAATTATAAATTTCAAAACTTAAATCTAATTATCATTAAATATTTATAAATTTAAAGATACAACAACTAGAAATTACTCTTGATGTGCATATAAGTACTTCTTCATTTATCTTTCGATAAACTTTTATTTATCAATGTCAAATTATTAAATCATCCAAGTTTGATATGGTGAAATTATAAAAATAATTTTAGTCTTTTCTTAAATTTGAATAAATTATTTTTCTTATCCACGTGCAAAAACCTGAGAAACACCCTCAAAATAAACCTATTTTTAGTTTTAAATAAGCCAAAATGTAAAAAGTATTCTTAGAAATGTTTTTTATTTTTAAAAATTATTTTTAATATCAATACATTGAGCCACAACCACTGCCTACCTGGTATTTTTTTTTTTTTATTAGCCATCACCGATTCACCTCCAATGGAGTTTTCTTTCTTTTTGCCACAACTTGTCAGTGAACCGAACCCTGGTAGATAGAAGTCCAGTGCACTACCCCTCTGCTATATTTATTTCAAACTCCTATTGTTGCAAAATAAAAAATTATTTATCCAGCAAAAAGAACGTACTCGAAAACTTATACAGATTGCTAACTGGATACTTCCATCTATACAATACTGCCAGATTGCTTATTGCACGTAGCAAGATCAACTACCCACATACAACGAAGAAAAGAATAACACTAACAGAAATGAGATGATAGCCTATAAATCCTGTCATTGATATTGTTTGTATGATTTTGTTGAATCTAATTCAATCAAGTTCCAGCACCACTTTACCAGGTATTTTCTTCTTGTCCTTGGCCTCATGAGCCTCTCTCACTTGTGTGATGGGAAATGTTTTCTCCACCGGTATTTTCAGCTTTCCGGCTTCAGATAGCCGGCGGATCTCATCTAAACCATCTGAATCAGCTCTCATGTAAGTCCACCAATATTCTGAAAATGTGGATATTGGTTTAGCAAATTTACACGTTTAACAGACAGGTATAACATTGTGGAAGATTATGTTTCTTGTCTACCACCTAATCTACTGAGAAGATGATGTAAAAGACAGATTTCTTTACCTATTCCATGAGAGTATCGGTATTGAATCTGTTTTTTCAGTAAAATAGCTGTAGCAATTGGAATCCCAGCAGCTAGTCCATACCTATCAGTCAAGGATGCTGCCTCGCCCTGAAATAAGATCCTTGAATGTTATTGTCGAAGAATTTAGGAAAGTAGCTTCTGATTTCTCCTTTGAAGATATCCAATAACAGGCTTCTGTCTCACCTGAAGCGTCATATAGTGTCCGCCTCTCTTCAAAAACTTGATGCCGATTCTTTCTGTTTCTGGCCCACCAATGGTGTCCAAGACAGCATCAAACTTCCCCTTAATTGCTAGTTCAATGTCCTGCATATCAAACATGCTGGCTCACTGATGAATACATTACTATGGGTCTCTCAACTCTATAATATCTACAAGAAAGAAAATCAGCATGATTCCAGCTGGAAACATAATAAATTACCTATGTAATTAACTAAATTAAAAACAGGCTTGACATGTGTATTTAATTTTAATTAGCTGGTGGCATGGGGTGAAAATAATATATCATTACCTCAGTAATGTAATCAACAGCCTGCTCAGCACCAGCTTTCCGCACCCGATCTATACTTCGACTGCCACAAGTAGTTGTAACTTGACACCTTGCAGCAGCTGCTAGCTGAATTGCAGCCAAACCTACTGCTCCACCACCACCCACTACTAAAAGCCTTTGCCTGTGAAATCACATTGAAGTTGCTAAAGAAGTCATACATATTAGCAATTTACTAAAAATATGGTAGCATTCATGTTGGATTTCATGTTTTTTTCAATGTCTCCAGCAAAACAAGTTTAAGAATTGATTAGTTGAAAATCAAATATTCAAACATCATATATACAGCCATCTACAGGTTGATTGCATGGGCAGTCTCTCGACAACTGGCTGATTTTGAAATGACTTAACTACAAAATCATTTAAGATGGCCTTTTAAATTTCAATGTGTGCACACCATTTTAAAATTTAAATTTGTTAACTTTTGCTCATGGGGTATGAAACAAAAGATGACAAGTGTCACCACTTTGCTGATGTCAAGAAAAGTTATCTGAACTCGAGAGAAGGAGCATGTTAAAAATGTAAGAAACATCGGGGATCACATCAAAAGGTTTGATACTCAATAAAACAATTTAAATTGAGACAGAAATCAAGGACCAACACTAAAATTAACCCAAAGACTATTTCAAAAGCAAGAAAAAAAATGCATGTCAAACTCTCATGAATAGATGATATATATATATAAACAATTTAAACAGTATACCCTTACCCCTCAGTTATCCTAGCAGTACTTTTTAGAGCACGCCATGCAGTTAGCGCAGCAAAAGGAATGGCACTTGCTTCCTGCAGGAGATTAAAAAAATTTAAGCAAAATCTACAGTTTAAAAAAAATAATAGATGACAATTTTTGGTTGTAACTATCAGTCAATATGTGCGCAAGCCCACACAGGCAAGCATAAATACCGAGATGCTAAAGACTAGGCAGTGATCAAACTGTTCCTCCCAGTACCCCAACTAATGACTTCTATATATATTATACATCTATAATCATAAATCTCTACTTAAACATTATCTCCGTACATGTTTAGAGCATGTGACGGAGAATAAATGTTTGCATTATAATAATCATAGAAAAGTTAGAAATTATGTTTCTTTCTCTCCCTCACCTTTTTTCCTGTTTTACTCTCCTCCCTAATTCCATTCTACTATTCTGCTTTCCCTCTCTTCTGCAAGTGCATGGTGCAAGCTCATGTTCGCATGATGCTCGCAAGCTTGGTTATTTAAGACTCTTGGCAATGCTCAAAGTGATCTAGAATTAAATCCTAGTCACATATAGGACTAAAAGGACTGGAAGAGGAGAAAACCTACCCTTAATGCAGATGAAAACTTAATGGAGCTCCCAACAAATAAAAATACACGCCTGTGTGTGCATGCCTGTTTGTACAAATATTATGTTTGGCTAAAACGACATGTGAATCACAAATCATGATCAATTATGCATCAAGAGGGACAACGAAGTAACATTTCAGCTACAAACTGTTTACTCACTCAGCAATTTCCAGACATTTTGTACTAACCAGAAATGCAAAAACAAAAGTCATAATTCTATGCCTAAAAATACCCATTTATGAAGCACCTACCACATGCGTAAGTGATGGAGGTTTTGGAGCAAGCTCATCTTCCGACAGAACTGCATAGTCGGCATAAGTGCCCCTCACAGCAGTTGGATGCAATGCACCAAAAACTTCTTGTCCAACACTGAATGACCGCACAGAAGTTCCAACAGCCGCAACTTCACCGCTAATATCACGACCCAAAATCAGAGGTAGATGTGGTTCAAATATGGAACGACCATAACCTGATCGCATCTGAAAGCATTAACATTTTAAACAATCAATACCCATCATTCTTCTGCATATCCAAACATGTTTACTCATAAAAGATATATGTTGATCATGTACAAGCAGAGGATTTTAACTTGTATGGGAGTGCAAGTATTTAGTAAAATAGTTTCAAAATGAATACTTGGTGTCTTTCACTATCGGATGGTGTTTTGCTGATGCTCCATGGAATCCACTTAATAAACTCCCATCATCTTAAGATCCACTATACAAGACAGAATAAAATTCTCCAAAATGGACTCAATCCGGTAGCTTGGGTTGCAGATCACAGCAGCTTTTCACTATGAAATGTCTCCAGGGCTCACATTTTCCTTATGACATGTATTGAAAAACCCGTGTGACTAAATGCTTGGACAGTTTGCTTCTTTATTTCTATTTAATAGAGTATTCCCTTCAGGACTCAATTCACATAAGAAGAGGATCTTGATTATGCTTCAGAAAACATTTATGATCTATTAATATATCGACAGGCGATGTGTTATCTTTGATAACTTGGATACTTCATACCAAATAGTTAGCAACAAATGTTATTATTTGACCTGATCACGTTAAGAATATCTGAAACAACACCAAGTTTTTTATCCATCAGGAACCAAAAAAAAGAAACCCACATTACATAACAAGGAGCTTACCAAATATCAATCTCACCATCTATGATCATATTCAGCGAAATCACACAGAGCCCCAAGATTTCTTGTATGATTAATTGAATCTCATTTTGATTTTCTCGGCACAAAGAAGTCCCAAATATCCATATCTCTATTATTTCTCCGTCTCTCCAATGGGCTTTTAATTAAAGAAAGAAAGAAAGAGCTAAAACAATAACTCACTCTAGTATCAAGTGGATTGACTGAAACAGCTCGTGCTCGAACTAGGACCTCACTGGGTTTGAGCTGGGGGACCTCAACATCAGACCGGAGCTGTAGCATCTCGGGTCCACCGAACCGGGGGAGCACAACAGCCCTGCAACTAGTGGCAATGAATCTAGCAAAACCAGATTTGAAGAATTCATGGTCACAAGTTTTGAAGGCGTGGCTTCTTCTAAACAAGGTTCCTTGCATTTTCTTGGTTCTAGAGCATCAGTTCAGATTCAAGGAGGCGTGAGCTAGCGGAAAGAAATGGAATGGAATATATAGGATAGGAGAGAGGCAGAGCCAGAGCCGGAGCCAGGGTCAGGGACGTGGCTCTGTTTGCATCCGCAGACTGCATTTTGATTAGCTGAATTCTTGGTTTCAATTTTTGGGCCCTAACCTTAACCTGACTTCCTCTCTGCCCTTTGTTGGACCGGACCTCTTGCATGCTGCTGCTGGCATGGCAACCCAATTTATCATTTTTATTACAAATTTTAATTGCTTGGAAAAACGCCTTATTCACCAGAAAGAGAGTCTATGGATCATTGCTTGAGGCTAGAGAAAATGGAACTCAAATAAAAGATGTGTACTTTATCAGCGAAGGCTCAAAATTTAATAACATTACACTCAGATTCCTTCATATTTGGCTGCCATGGACCGGAATAACCTTCAATGTATCGTTACTAGTGGATCTTGTCCCCTCTCTAATTGTGGGGAAGGCTAGCTAATCATGAAACAGAGCAACAATCAAGGTTCATCAGATTACAATTTAATTCCCTACATGTTTCTCTCCAGGGCCACTAGCCGTAACTATGGGAAACACAGCAGTGGAGATTAAACTAGGGTTTCCAGGATTGGCAGCGCTGAGGGTTTCAGCCTCATTTATTGTTTTGGCAGGTTGGGAAACATTGGCTTGGGAAATCGGATCTGCTACACCTGTGTTATGCTGCATTGTTTCTGTGGCAGAAACAGCAACCCTTGGAGTATTCGCTTTGGAAGTGTCTACTCTAGTTTTCTGCTGGTCAGTAGCTGCCGAGTCATTTGCAGCGTGAAGTTGTAGCAGCCGATAATCAGTTTCAGGCCTCCGACAGATCTTCCTTAGTGGCACAATTTCCTGAGGAACACGAGATTGAAAACTGGATTAACACCATTGAATCCAAAGTGCAGCAGGGTAATGAGCTCAATTGCGCAAAATGAAGTAACTAAGTTGTGCAAAATTAATTAATGGTTAGCTGTTAAAACGCCCCCACATTGACCCTGAATTTAAGGAAATAGCAGCCACAGACAATATACACACAGGTCAAACCAGCTTTTATTTTTAGAGAGCATCTATTGTACTAACTGATGTGACAGATTATGATGGTTGCTATTTCAATTAGGTCATTCAATTATGTTAATGTCACCTTAAATGTGCTAAAAGCCATTTTGTCGTTGTTCAAGCAGTTTCCGACATAACAAGTTCCACTTTAGTAAGTACAGAAATATTTAAATGGTAGTATCTTCAACTTTGCTCCAAGAGAGAGAGATGCAGAAACATGCATGTGATAAAATCTGCCCATGAGTAAGAGAAATCATGCTCTAAATCAAACTACATTTATATCAAAGATGTTGGAAACACTACTTCCTTCTTCACTGAAATTAACAATGGCAAAAAATAGAAATAAAATGTAAATCGTGATATTACTCACCTTAAACAAGCCAATATCAAGATGAAATTTCAATTTGCACACTCGAAAGAAAAAACTCCATTTCTTGCACAAGTGCCAGAAAGGAATGCAAAAAGGCTTCCCATTTACATGATTCCATTTGAGTAGCAAACATGTACTCAAAACTTGAGTTTCTGTAATGAAATTGATTTCAACATGATAATTAAAGAGGAACTTTAACCAACACGGTTTTTTCCAGCATGAGATTAGGCAAAATTTGTTTCTGTAACTTTAGCTCATGTGAGATCAAGCACACGCACAGATCTAGTTTTGATAGTTAAAACCTGGTGTTATGCTTTTCTTATCTTGAGGAAGTCCATCGAGTAGAGAAAAAATGTTTTTTTTTAAATGGTAACATCTTCCACTTGAATACTGAGTAATAGAAGAGAAGGAGCTCTATATTTGGATGCAAATGGTCCTAGTTTAAGTTATTACCCAAACTATGAACAAAAACAATTTAGGACAACACGGGTCATATATTGAAATGGGCTTTCCATTGCGCTTTGTACATCAGAAACAGGAAAGATGCATTTAAAGATTGAAAAGAAAGAAACATAAATATACCTCAGACTGATCATGATCATAACGCACCAAAAACCTACAACGGCAACCTCTTACATCATGTCGTCGTCTTTGTGCATCAAGAACATGAGCATCAAAATACAGAGCCTGATCTTTGCCTTCCTGAAAATTTGAGAGCATTTTAGAAAGACGCTCCTAATAGTTTCACCAAATAATGGTTTAATTAATCATTTGTTTTCATTCACAAGAAGATGCTCCCACCTGAAAACAGAGTATGAGGTCTCCAGGAAGAACTGCAACACATTCTGATGCTTCACATGGGAGAGAACGCTGCCTGACATGCTTGCAAACATTAAGCCACTCATCTTCATCCGGTCCAAAACCAGCAAACCGAACCAATACTTCCTAAAATAATCAGAAACAGTAGAACATGATGTTAGTGAAGGAAGGTTGGCAAAGTAACACAGAAATAAAAAGGCACAATTCTTCCCATGAGGCAAACAGCTAAGAAAACTCAATGTTAACAAAATATTGAACAAAGTTAGTGGTAATTATTGAATTCTCTTAAGGAATAGGGTCATAAGAACCAGAGTCAGCAATCCCAACATGAAGTTCATTGGCAATCAGCTAAAATATTAGCTGTGGCAAAAAATTGAATGTGACTATTCCTTCTAGGCCCTAGTGAAAAGATGGAAAACTCAGTCTCTATGCCATGGAATCAAATATTTTTCACACAGTTAACAATTTAGAATACAGATATTGGTTCACATATACTTAGCTGAACAATCTCACAGAATTTTATCCAGAGAACAAAAATGGAAGTTATGTTATTTGGTTGGTGATAAAAGATGTAATTGATGCATGGATGAGAAAGGTGGACGGAAATAACAGGCATTAAACTCAGCAGGCAAATAAATATATCCCAAGTATTTTATCTTAATCATTGCATTACTATATGCAGGAAGAATGAGAATATATATTACCGGATCCCCCTTGTCCAAGTATCTATGGGATAGGAAGGTTCCTACATCATACCTGGCAAAGAAGATAACAAAATTGAAGTCAATCAAGTAATCCCTAAACCAAGGAAGGAAAATATTAAGTATCAAATAGAACAGCTAGAAGCACTAAAATCTCAACCACTTGAATCCTCAACTGGAAAAGCATTAGATTCTCACCATGCACCATCTCTTGCAGATTTGGATTCAAATTCCATATAAGAGTTTTCTGAAGTTGCCCTTCCGGCACCAGCAGCTGTTAAGAAATGAGGGCCAAATAAATCTACAAACTAGATGTAGGCATTATTTAAAACAAAAATGATTTCTGCAATATCTAGAGGTGTTAACAGCAGGTTGCATAGTTTTTTTCACATTTTATATGGAGATTCTGTTTAATGATGCCTCTTAATGACTAATCAAGACAGTCAAGAACATTTAAATCACCAGTATGGGAAACTTTGCCAACCATGCAGGTATCAGGAGATGCAAGGAAACAAAATTGATTATATGAGAAATGATTATGACACAGTACTTAATTTTTAACATCTGTGTTGTTCTAGAACAGGCTAGGAAAAGAAGGATAAAGCTTTTAACAGGTAAGATGCTGTTATGTCCACAAGTGTAAAAGAGAAAGGAGTTTATCCTACTCCTTTTTTTCAGTAGCAACTATGCAATTATTCCTCGCTAAACTGTACTGCATAAACTCCATTTTCTGTTTCTTTATGGTGCATTAAGCAAACACCTCTTAAGGTAATGCAAAATGCCTAAAATGTGACCATATGATACAACCTCCTCCCCAAAACATATCCTTAACCACCTAAATCCCCCCTCATGCCTAAAGGCCATCTTAAACTAGAAGTATATGATGATTTCACACTGCATCGTAGAATTCTATAGAAAAATGCCCATTATTAAAAAAAATGGAAATTACATAACTGATTTTCTTTTTTAATCTAAGTTGGGAACATTTTCAGAGAGTAACTCTTTCTTCTCTTCATTTTCATACCTGTAGACACTTCTAGCAGATGAAAGAGGAATTGGGAAATGAAGAAGACAGAAGATAAGAGAAGAAATTGAGAGACATAAAAGAAGAGAACAAAAATCAAATGCATGAAAAAGAGACATTTCAGAACAGCACAGACAAGGAAGAAATTAGAGAATTATAAGTTCTAAACTTGAGCACGAAAAATTATCCCCATGAAAATGCTATAAAAACGTTTTGATGATTGGAGATACAATCAAAGTGTTTATAAATACAGACTAATATACAATTACACAGGCACACAGGATGTGTGCATGCCAGAGCACATGCTTTCATTTCATGCTTAATTGTATGCAATACCCATCAACGGTGAAACCAAACATGACAATGCTAAAATTATAGTAATTTAAGGGACTACTTCATCAAACCAGGTGACATCTTGAATTCAAAGTTGAGAAGTGCCAAATAATTGACCAAATAAGTAAGCAAAATGCTAAAAGGGAGAAGGTCCTCAAACACTTTGGAATTCACTCTACCTAAAGAAGCAGATGTAGTGGCAGGTACAGCATCAGGTATAGGAGAAGCTACTTGTTGAGGCACACTCCTCGCCACAGCTGAATCATCGCGAGGCATGGGTGTTATATTTAGCTTCATCGGGGCCTTATTTGATTTTGCCCTTATTGCATATCGTCTATTTTGGAACCAATTCCAAACCTATCAATAGTATTCCAATTAAGAGATGAGTGTTGAAATAATCTTAATCATGCACGAAAGAGATGCACTCAAGGTGTCTTACTTGTTTCATTTGCACTTGAATCTTCCCTTTTCGCTCTGGAGACTCACTACAAGGAGAGATGAAAACTTCACAATTTTAATCACCGCGCTACAACGAGAAAAGTTCAATTATCGTCAATTCTTGAAAGAAAACACACTCACCTAAACTTATCTGCAAGAGATACAAGAACCTCACGAGCTGGCATCGTGTTATGGTATTCTTGCAAAATAGCGTCCATCTCCGTGACCTTGAAAAGAGGGTATAAAAATTACTCAAAAAATTGAAAATCACAAACACAAAATATATTACCATGAAAGGAAAAGGTTGTATACGTTGGATTCATCTACTAAATGGAAAAACAAAAGGCACGGGGAGGGGGGGGTTAATCTGTCTTCTTTGCAGCCTAGAGTTCCAAAACATGATCAATCACAATGCAACATTCACATGGATCAAGTAAAATACTATCCCAAAGAATGATATCATAATGTAAGCTCTTAAAAATTTATGAGACATGCTATGACTGTTTATATAGAACGAAATAGAACCTTACCTCCCCAAATCCGCAAAACAATTACGTGAAAAAAAGTCCAGACATGTGAAAATTAGATTAAATATAATTAGTGAAAATTATACACTAATGGAATTAGATACAATTCAAAACAATAAATCATACACTGAACAAGAAAAAACAAATCAGAAAACTAATTGAAACCCT
Source organism: Salix exigua (assembly GCA_032356905.1). Classification (NCBI taxonomy): domain Eukaryota; kingdom Viridiplantae; phylum Streptophyta; class Magnoliopsida; order Malpighiales; family Salicaceae; genus Salix; species Salix exigua. Next base: position 28,181,714 of record CM063603.1, read on the forward strand.
GAAAAATCAAGAACATAAATCCAGAAATAAAACCAGCCCACTTTAAATAAAACCCACATCAAGAAAAAAAACAAGAGAAAAAATATTGACAGTGACAGAAAAGATAGCATACCTCGTATTGCATGAAGCGAAAGGAAGGACCGCCATTACTGGGAGGACGACCCATCACTTCACTCTACTACTCTCTTCTTCTGCGACTAACAATTCAATTTCGAAGCAGACACGCGGTCTTTTAACAATCAAACTCAGTTTGTTTGTCACGGTGAATATTTCTTTTTTTCTTTCAAGGAAAAAAGAAAAGGGAAACTAAAAGGACAGGAAAAATAAAAAATGAAGCCAATTTCTGTGGGCGAGAGAGAGGTGGCGTGTTTGGACTTGGGCTTAACGTGGCTCATAAAGTAGATTATTATGGACAGGGATGTCAGCCTCGTCTCGTGAGCATAGGCGCCCGCTGCTGCTTTATACTTTATACAGCGAAATGTTTTTTTTTTTTTAAATATATTTTTAATTTTTATTAATAAATTTTTTAAATCATAAGAAGATCATGCCAACAGATTTTATTGGATTTTTTTTCTTTATTTGTATTATGATTTGAGCAAGAGCCATATCGGTTGACTTAATGGGAAAATCAATAATTATTATCAATTAAAAGAAATTAGATATATCCAGTAATATAAAGGTATTGATTGAAAATCAAAATTGACTAATTTACACTAAAAATATAAATATTTTTATTCTTTTTACATAGTAATATCGATATATGTATATAATATAGTAAATCCATAATCTGTAATGACTACATGAAAAAATACGAGGGGCCTAATGTAATCTTGCATCCAAATATGAAAATGGATGCTCGGCTATCGGAAGTTATAATCTTAATTCTATTATAATCTTAATTCTGGTCTTCATATCTATGATGTTCCTGATTTTCTTAAAAATATTATTATTCTGTTGTTTTGTAGTTTTATTTGAACTACCAGCCCCTTCTTTTACTAAAAAAAAATGAAAATGGCTTTTAGACTCCTTTTGGTATAGCATTTCGAGATTTTTTTTGAATTTTTTTTTTATTTTAAATTAAATTTTTTAATAATTTAAAATAATTCTATTCTGTTGAATTCCGGGAGAGCTCAGCCCAAGTCGCACCATTTTGTGATATTTAGTAATGTAAAACCATTTTATACAAGACAAACAGATATTTAGCTTACAGTTTGAAAAGTCAAATGGGACATCTAAAGCATGGATCATCTCTACAACGAAAAATATTTTATAAATCTTCTAACTTAGTTTAGTTACTATAAGATATTAACTTATAAAATTCCATAAAATATTTTATATATAATAATTCACTTGCATTATCATCCGACATTTCAATCACCACCCTCATTTCACCACTACCACCGTCTTTTTCTTCCCTGCCATTAAAAAGTATTTTACATGAGATAATTTTCATCCACATATTGAAAAATACTTTATATGTAAGACATTTTATGAGAAAACCATTCTTCATTTACAAACAAACCTAGGATTACTTGAGGGAAATACACACACATACTCATGCGGTGAAAACGTGCATGAAGAGACTAATTTATACACGACACAGCATTTCCCCGAAGGGAAGCACTGTTTATTGAGTGTTTCAGACACACAAAGCACATTCAAGGAAGTCCATCATCCTTACAAACCGAAGATACAAGGTTTCATTTATCAAGCATAATGTGGACCAAGAGTTAAGCTACTAGACATGCACTACGCATATGTAGCTTTTCATAGTCATCCCCCCACGGTCCTTGAGAATTTATCCACACGACATGTTAATATATTGACTTCTTAGATTCGAGATTCATCTCCCATAGTGTAAGAGAATATAACCATCTAACTTGTGACACAAGCTGGCTAAGCACCATCATCTTCCAGGGTGTTCACCCTTTCACATTCATCAATCCATTCGCTATATCTACAGTAAAAAAACAGTTAGAAAAGTATGTATCTTGAGATTTTTTTCTTGTTCTGAGCAAATATGAAATATGCATTTCAACTTACATGTCTATGGGCTCAGTCAAAGCTGCAAAAACACGGCATAAAAGGAAGGTTAGTTCATCTCTGTTGTCACACGTCAAAGAAAGAAGCAAAAAATGGGTGGGAATAGAAGTTCAAAGACATACATTAAAAATTGCAGACTAAACAGTCATGACTTAAACTGGTATAATAGTTAATGCGCAAGGCTTAGTCATACTTGTCAAACCTAACAGAGACAGATCATATGAAGCATCACAACCTTTGGTGGAAAAATAAACCACTAATGCAAGCATATTGAAAGTTCTTGTCAACATCACAGAATCCAGTAATTAACTGCAGAAGAACACAGCAATAGCTATTTCCAATGGATTCTTAATCGATATGGTTTGTCTGCAGGCTAACAAGTGAAGATATACTTCACTGCTTCTCTTTCCCACTTTCTCATTTTCCTTCCTCTACTTTGGACTCCAATCTTACCATCCCTTCTGTTTCTCATTCCTAATCATTTCCTTCTACTAATTTCTCCACCCTCCAATCTTAGTTCACTGTTTTTTTCAAGTTCACTTCAATTTCCAAAGCATTAAAATGTGCTTCCTGGCACAGAACTCAAAGCTGGATTAATCAAATCCCAATGATACCATCATGACATTATTCAGGTCTATTTTGACACATCACAGAGTGATATGGTTGTTCATATGTTAAGTTACAGTATTTATTCCAGATTGCTATCTAAATTCATTCAGCTTCTCAAACTGAGTTGGCAGTTCACCGGATCATAGTTATTAAATCCGTTCCGGGTACCGTTCCGGTTTTTTGTTTGGAACGGAACGTTCCGGTTTCGGTGCATTCCGGCGTTCCGTTCCGGTTTTGTACTGTTCATATTTATTTAATTATATATATATGAAAAAAATAAAATATTAATTTAACAAGTATAATTAAAAATTCAAGATAAATTAACTTTAAATTATACAATACAAACACAAAGTCAAACAAACATAATCTTAAAACCAGAAACATCTCTGAAATTTCAAAATATTATGAAATTAAAATGTTCTAAAAAAAACATGAATAAAAAACACTTGATAAAAACACAATAATTTTTTCTGTGTTTGTGAAGATGCTAGTAGACATAGAAAATCAAATATCATATAAAGTAGAAATCATTCTGTGCTGCAAAATAATGAGATTGTGACGATATAGAAACAGTACAAACAACATTACCACATTACCATACTTTATAGTTTAATATCATATAAAGTAGAATCCCATCATGATGAACCCTAGCTAGCTCAAGCAGCCAGCAAACTCTCACCAATCTTCCAAGACAAAAAGGCATCGAGACAAGCATATTGAATTTGAGCAACAGAAAGTATAATCGTGGGTTTCTCGACCCCCTTCCCCAAAACTTCCCTCTCCAGCTCTTTTATCCCAGATTTCTTCCACTTCTCAAATCCCCCAGTTTCTCAGCAGCTAAACCCCTTAAATCCACATCATTTCCCACGCTCAGCCCATAATCATCCATCAGCTTCTTTGCATCACTCTCAAATTCTCAATACCCACCCCAACAAAAGTATAATCGTGTCGCTCAGAAAAGCATAGAGGGATTATGGGATACCAGTGGGACAGTATAGGAGTTGAAAGATCAAGCACACGTTGCCAGCTGTAAGCTGGAGTGGCGACCGGGTTTTCGAATCGTCGGCTCCTGTTGGGTCTCCACTCGATGTCAAGGCCAACTATAAGAGGATGGTGAGCAGGGTGGTTGTTTCAGAGGAGTTTTTGTTGGGTTTTTCAGCGATCCATGTGTTGAAGGAGCCCGGAGCGAACGCCCGTGCAGAACCAGGCGTTCGGCTGGATTTTCCGGATCGGGCGGGATTTTTACCGGACAAAACGTCGCCGCTTTGTCCCGGATTTTGCATCGAACGGGCTGTTCGGCCGAACAGAACGGAATTTATAACTCTGCACCAGATTGAACTAAAGATAACCCTAAACAAGCTACCAAGCCGAGACAGCGCACAGAACCACCAGATCCTACACATCTGGCTCAATATCAAAATTAAAGTTAACTTTCTTCTTCCAGATTATAAAACAATTAAGTGGACCAGCTTTGAACCTTTGCATTATCATCCCCTGAGCTAGCAGCATATAAGCATACATCTATTATTTAAAGAACTTTGATGTTCTGATTCCCACCAACTTTTTTTGAAAAGAAAAATCTACCTTCACGTGCAAATTTGGAAAGCCTCTACTTCTAGTTAAGGAGTATCAATTTCTTCTACCTTTGGCATTCATAATTTACAAAGAAAAATACCTGTGATGGTCATGCTGAAGCTCTCCTGGCAAATACCACACACAGCCTCACCAATCAAGTTCTTCATATCACTGACACAAAAATTAAGAAAATGAAAAAAAAGAAGTTAGTTTCTATGCACAATACCAAGTGGCATAGAATCTCCCCAATTAATGATAGCATATGTCCCTCAAAAGTGGTAGCGAAACATCCCAAAAATTCTTAAAAATGATTTTCCACCAAGACAAAAACGATAAAAACCTGATGAAAAAGGAAAGTGAATGAGAACTTACATGCGACACTCAACACTACTACCATGGTTGCAGAAGGGGCAACTAAAAACAGTATCAAGCTTGTCCATCCTCTTCTTTGGCGGTGGCTTTGCTCTTGACTTTCTTTTCCCCATTTCTAAATTCAAACCTACACCACATCAATCATGCATCTAATTAGAACACATCCTTAACCCATATTGCACACGAAAAACACAGCCAGGATAATGAGAATTAACTGAGATTAATATATATATATATATATACACATTGAAAATCGAGATTTTTTTACTTGCTCTTTGCTAACTTCAATTCATTTTCACACACAAAAGGCATTTAACACCCCAAATGGACAGAACCCTTCTTTAAACACCAGTTTTTATATAAAAATCAAAGCCAGTTCTTTTGAATCAGAAAAATATCCGAGACACCAAAAGAAGCCTCACATAAGGGTTTCTCTCTTCTTTTTTTCCATAAAATTTGGCAGTGACAAAACACGGAATGATAGTGATATAAAAGCAAACACTGTTTTGCTTCAAAGGAAAGAAGTATCAGAAGCAGAGAAGGAAGATGGGAGTAAAAGAGACCACAAACCCTAGAAATGAAAAGAAAACATGGAAATAATGAAAGAAAAGAAAAGGGTACCTGAATCAGCAGAGAATACTGGTTGGGTTTGTGCAGAGGGAGAGCTAGAGGTAGAGGAGAGAAGCAAGGATTGAATTGAATGTGAAATTTATAATAATCTCAGAATTCCATGGCACCCTCTTCTGTTGACACCTCACAACCAGATATTTGACCCCTTTCTTTTCTTTTTATTTCTAATTTATGTTTTAATTTACAGACGACATCGGCCACCCTAACTTCCCTTGTCCAAATTAATAATGAAAGGAGACGACATCTATGGTCGTTCCAATCTAACATGACCCTTGTTTCTTTTTCTTTCTTTTTTAAGTCCATCCTTTAATGAAATTATTAATAAATAATAACAAGAAAAACCTGTATTTGCTGTGAATATAATAAAGTTAAATAGAACGTATAGTTATGAGATGGATAATAGATATTACCGGGAAAGATCCCCCCGACACGAGTCCAACAACACAATGTGTTTGTCCTTGAAAATACACCTCTTTAGGAGAGAGGGTTGATCTTGTCTCGTATAAAAGGTATTAATTATCCTGACCCAATAAGTAGAGAAGTGGAAGTAAGTTTTGTTTTTATCCAACCAAGTCACTTCATAGGGAGAGAAGAGACTTTCATGTTATACAAGTGACCAAAACCCATGTCTTGCAACTGGTATGGAATAATGATATCATCATAAAATCCCAAGTGAGGGACTTAGGTAGCGCTACATGGATGATGTTACCTCTTATAGAATCAATGATGATGTACATTTATATTCACACATAATAGATCTCTCAAGAGATCCCAAACAAGTGAGGTTTTGTCCTAGCGGTTGAAGGGACTTGTTTCCTTCCTCTGTACCAGGATTCAAGTCTCATTATGCATGTCTATCATCCCCGCGGTGCCTTACATGCGCACTGGGTTTGCAGGATGTTCAGTGAGTCCGGAGATTAGTTATGGTGCGCGTAAGCTGGCTCGGACACCCCGGTCATAAAAAAAAAAGAAAAAAAGAGATGTTGTCCCAAATTACATGAGTTAAACCATGTGGTGAGTTTTTTACTTGAAAAGACATCTTTTAAGACATGTGTATTGCCTTTTCTCCTAAAAATATATCTTTTCAAAGACGAAATCCACTACATGCATAAACCCACGTTAGTTAGAACAATATCTTTAGGGAGACCTTTTTTTTAAAAAAAATAAAATCTCCTATGAAGTTGATCTAATCTCATGACTTTGGTCATAAATTTGATAAGTTAACTAGAATAGGTTTTTTTTTGTTTTGTTTCGATTATAATTTAATGTAGTTTTTATTTATTTTATACTTCAACATTGAAATGATTAAAAAATGATCTTCATAATTTATTTTGGTTTGCTTTATATAAAATTATCATGATCTTAAATTGCAAATTCAACATATTAACCTAGATCAATATAATATATCATTTCAATATTTGAAAAAAATAATATCTATAACTTATTAATATTTAATGTATACACACACACATACATACAGCATCAAATATATATATTATATTTCAAGTTCCTGGTCAACAATTCTTTTTAATTAAAAATACTTGGATTTTCTTAAATATATAATCAAGCAGCATTGCAAATCAATGATCTAGTGGGACACTAATCAAAGAGGACATTCGATCATAGTATTCGTAGTTGCATACCTTAGGTGATTGACTACTTTTTCCTTGTTCGCAAACAAAACATTTTGTCGGATGGCTGTGAAATGGGACACCACTCTCAATCACCTGCAAAACTCCACACTTGCAACCGCTCTATGCCAATACGTTTTCCATCAAATGATTGTTGAAAGAACATTAATATTCTATAAATATCCAATTTAAAATACGGGAGAGTTGGCCTATGACCATCTAAAATTGTTTAACCAAGTGCTCTTCTCTTTCAATAAAGGAAAAGAAAAGGAAAAAAACAAAACAAGACAAAAACCTGTATTCTGAGTCAATACAAGCAGAACTTTCTTTACAGAGGGTGGCATACAGGAACACCATCTGACTAGTGAGATTATGCGTATCCCATTTGTTTAATAAAGGAGTTAGTTCTTGGATATAATTGTAACGGCTGCATCATCTTCTTTCACAATCTGGGAGCCAGCGTGCTGAACAACTTGGAAGTGAATTTCAAATTTGTACATGCACATTTCAAAAATGTTAGCAGAACCATCAACGGGCAGTGAATTCTAGGATATGATTGCAGCATGATTGACATTTAGAGAATCCCCATCGTTTGTTTTCCCTTTTTGGTTGCGTTTATTCTGCTTCTGTCTGAGTCTCATTTGATCTCTGATACTCTTCTCCCATTCTTTTCTGTTTCTCTGGTATAGCAGCATTGCAGCACGGGCATCCTCTATCTGATCAAAATTGATACCGATCAGTCAATTACACAAGGTTCATAGAGCCAATTCAAGGAATCAATTTATATTCCTCTGGTGTCCTAAAATGCTGGTGCAATCTTTTGCATCATCAGCAAAGAGTTTAGACAACACATCCCACCCTGTGATTCCATACAGAGTCTAACGCAAACTCATAAATAAAATAAATCCATGAAGGAAATTGGGAAATCAGTCAAAAAATATATGCATGCTTAAACTGTGAGGAACATCAATTCATTATGAAAATCACTCTAATTATTCAGTAAGTAATTCAAACAATATCTGGGACTCGTTGGTCCTGACACCAGTGGTCTTATTTGAAGACATAGCCTCACTCAAATATAAAACTATTTTTTATACAATCTTTGCAAACTTGCTAATATACTTAACATGCGAGTAAGAGATGATGTGATCTCCAAGACAAAGTTGAAGAGCTTACAGGGCAGTGTTCTCCACTCTGGATCTTGGCACCAAGAAACTCATCTGCAAGATGCCGGAGTGCCTTCCTGCGTCGTCCCCTGCTTTCACAACCACCCATGTTATTATGGTCATCATGGCATGTAGAATAATAATAATGGCAATGAAAAATTCATTCATGATATATGAGGATAGGTACTTGAGAAATGGCTGATATTCTGATGTATCTCGCAAGTCCTTCTTGGGATGACTCAACAGCAATGCCTTTTTTGTATTTCAAAAAAAGGAAAGAAAAAAATTCAATTCATATTTTTAGATTCACAATATCTGTGAACATATAAGAAGCCAGATGTGCTGAACCTTAAGATCATTGGACAAGGCATGGCCCACGAGAATCCTTCCTTTCATCAACAACGCTACTTTCTTCTGTGCGGTCGAAAAATCCTTTGCTGCAAACAACATCAAAGCATTCTATAGCTGTTAGAGTATCTTTAAATTATTGTCTTTATAAACCATATTCAAAACCAATATCTTCTTCTTGTATCCTAATAGCTTATTACATTATTCTGATGTTATTGAAAAACTTCTACTATGCATAAATATCGCAGACCTTATAAATACACCAAATAATTAAATTCAGAATCCATGCCATCTTCCTAATTGTATGTCCCAAAGCAAGTTATCATTAGTTTAGCAATGCTCATATGGAAAATTGAAAGGTTAGTATGTTCAATAATCTTCTAACTTGTTGACAGATTTCCTTTCTCATGTAAATTCAAAGAAAATACTATCGATAAACCATTCCACATAATAAGGTGGTAAATCCATATATATTAAAATGATTTCAACATTGAAAACTGTCACATACGGACTTGTCCACGCTTTATTTGTTCACTTTGTTTGCAATAGACATTGATTTCCCCCTTCCTGGAGAGAAAGGAGACATCATTCAAGTTGCAAGTTCAAGAACTAGGTTCAATCTGTTTCAATGAAAAAGGAGATATTTGCAGGGATGAAAAATGAAGAAAGTATTATATTTTAAGGCTTTACATATCTTGATGGACACTGTACCATCAAACTTGAGAGAGAAAAAGTTTATCAATTATCTAGAGTTCATTTTAGGTGATTAATAAAGCATCTGCAAAAATGCTTGGAACAATCTTCTTCAGAGAACTCAGTTGAAACAATTCCTATATAATAAAAAAGAGCTCCAGAAAATAACAAAAGATTTAATATCTAATCTGAAGAATAAATCACATGCATATCAGAAAGAGAATAGACGATTCCAACCTTTCCTTAAGTCCTGGGGTCGAATGCCACTAATTTGTGTGCGGAAGTCAGCAATACGTTCTACTGGACGAACAAACTCATCATACAAAACATTTCCCCACTGGTTGACCTGGCATGCAGTGTAATAATGAATAATGTTACTTCTACTCACAACCTTAGAAATGTAGAATATAACAATAAAATCAATATAAAGTAGTCTTAAAAGTTCCAACAGAAGCCAGCACAAAAATACTTCGCTTGCACCCCTGGGAACTCAAAAGCAGCTTCTCAGTTTTTTTTTTCTCACCAACTATTTTCATGGCATGCCTTTCAATTCGAATAACTGAACAACTTGTCACCCTTTTGCATTTACGAGCTTCACTGACTTATTTATGGGTGCATGTTTTGAGATATGTAGGGTGAATTGTGCTGGAGAAATTAGACATTGTAGCTCTTAAGGCCAAGCTTAAGATTTGAAAGGGGCACTGATGGCTGCCTATGGAGAACTCTGCAGTGCCAACAGGAAAAAACTAAACAGCGATACTGGGACATACTGGATTGCCAATAAACAGGAAATAGGTCAGTTAAGGTCGTTCACTTGATACTAAAAGATACTGCCTTTGAGAAAAGGTAAAATAAAAATTGTAGCCTCAACAAGGAATCCAGGACCAAATCAGTGTTAATTTTTTATTATAAACACCACGGCTTTTAATATGTGAAAATCCCCACTGCAATTTCAAGTTTTGCATAGTTTTCCTAATGATCTTAGTGATGTCTACGAGTAACCTCTTGTGGGGATGTACAAAAAGAGGCCAGAAAGGGAATTGATGGATACCACTGTGACTCGTCCAAGAGCACTTCTGTTTCCTTGACCAACACCAACCATTTCGCAATCCATGGCTATTGCATCTGTAACGCTGTAGTAATTGATTAGTTAAGTAAGACATGTGACATGAGAGAGTCAATGGGAAATATGGTAATGAGCCATGATAAATAGAGATTCTTTGATGTGTGAACTGAATAATAGAAGCCTGTAACATTGATTATGCAGATGACAGTACATTGATTAATATCGAAGTTACGATGTCAGAAATTAATATATCATGTCCACTAGCCACTAGAAGCATAAAAGAGATGTAAATTTGGTGACCTTTCTTCTTGCTTTCACACAGAAGGTCAGAGGCAAGAATTTTTATTTTACAATGTAAACAAGGGGTGATCAGCAACTCAGGAGCATAAAGAACAATAACAAATTTTGATTCAAAAGATTCTGAACAATGTGTATGCCATACTACAAGTTTTGAGAGTTTTTTTGAACATAATCTATTCACATACTATACATGTCATGCAATGCGAAGGTGTCACAGAAAAGCACCTGAAATCATCATTTGTTGGAATGAGAGGATTTATCTGAGAACAGTCAGACTCTGCATCAGGTCTTTCTTTACGTTTCCCTGTAAGAAGAATAGTCTCATACCCAAATAATGATAGGAAGTGAAATGAAGGCATCATTGATGCATAGTCAAAGTATTTTTCTTGCTTAAGAAAGGTAAACATCATTCAGATGCATTTGCATTTAAAATCAGAGAGCATGAGAAATCAAAGAGGAAAAAAAGAACATAAAAGAGAACAAGAACAGCCCTTAACTAGCATATGCCAACCATTGTCCCGGGTTCTTGAATTTGTTCATGTTATTAAATAAGAGAAACAATTTCAAAGAGCAGATCAAACAACATTAAATTCTGGAATTCTTCCCTTTTCTTGAATAATTGACCATTTAAACGCATCGAATACGTAAAAGAGTCAAAAGTAAAACATACACGCTTGCAGAATGAAAAGGTGCTCAACTTACAAAAGTACAAACATGGACAAGCAATCTCCAACTACTGACAATCTTTAAACCAAAAAATACATATATGAACAAGGGAAAACTATGATTAGAAACAGGCAGATATTTTGTTAAAAAAAAAAGTAAACTGAATTTGTGGCTCTTGCAACCACAAGTTAACTTACAGGAAACCTAACACACACGAAACAGAAATACTATTTTGACACTGACACCATATAACTAGCCAATAGGATGGTAAACTCAAAGTTTAATCCCAGACTACCAACCAAGCAGTGAGCAAGAAAATGTATAAGAAAACCTATACATTGAAAATGCATTCATCCAATCAAAGAATATGATGCATTACCTAAAATAGAATTTTGGGTCTCTGTATTTGATCTTTTTGGAGGCCTAGAGCCATGAATTTGTAGCTTCTGCATAAACCAAGAAATTTTGTAAGCATGGAATATAATCAAGAGCATGTGCAGTAGTAAATACAAAAAGGCAGATGTAAGAGATAGAGAGAAGAGAAGGATAACTTGTTGAAGCTGAGCCCAGTTGGGGTTGATTGGTAACTTTTGCTTCTTCTTCGGGTGTTTCTTCTTCTGCTCTGCGCTCCCCATCTTCCTCTTCTTCTTCTTCAGTTTCCGCACACAACAGCACAAATAGGTCTGTCTCTATTTGACGAGACTACTGAGCACCTATATGCTGTCACTTCGTACACGATGTCGTTTATAATGACCAGATAGCATTGCTGGAAACCCTGTCGTTTGCATCGATGCCCGAAAATGGGGCCGTTCTTGCAAAGAATTTCAATGGGTTCTACCATATTAGCCCCCTTTTTATTAATTAATTCTTGTATTGATTAAATTAGTGTTTGGAATTAGGATTGAAAAATGTTTTTGAAATAAATTAAAAAAAATATATTTTTATTTTAAATAAAAAAAATTTAGTATTTTTAGATTATTTTGATGTGCTGATGTCAAAAATAAAAAAAAAATATTATTTTGATGCATTTCTGAACAAAAAACACTTTAAAAAATAGCATTAATTATACTATCAAGCATCTCATTCCCCTCAGTATATCCTAGGAAATTTACCTGCAATACTATATCTTTTAATATATATATATATATATATATATATATATATATATATTAAGAGTGAAAAGATTTCTTTTTATAATACTATAAATGGATAAGATGATAAACTTTCAATTTTTACTCAGCATAAGTTTCTAATAAAATATATAAGATTTAACTTGACGTGAGATTATTTTTTTAATAGGTTTAAACGAAATTAGATGATTTTTTTTCAAAAACTAATGTTAAACAATAAAATTAAAAAAAACAAGACAAAAATTAAAAGAGAACATTGAACCACAAAAACTTTTCAAACTATAAATCTATGATATTAAATAAGAAATATTATACATCGAGAAGTTGTAAAATTCAATTCCTAACAAATATAACATGAAATGATGAATTATTACAATTATTAAGCTCATTGTTATTATTGTGATTAGTAAATTATCACTATCATTATAATTATCACTACTATCAATAATTAATATCCTAATTATTATTGGTATTACTATCATTACTATTATTATCGTTGTTATCATTGTCGCTATAATTATTATTGCTTATAATATTGTTTAGTTATTATCAACATAACTATAACTAATGTTACCCTTTTTTTTATTTTTATTATCATCATTATCATTATTGTTATAACCACAATTATTATTATTAGTAGTAGTATCACAATCACCACCACCATTATATTAATTATTATTACTATTAATATCATTATTTGTCGTTTAACATCACTATTGTTGATGGGTAAATAAATTTCAGCGTAGTGACCATCAAGAAGAATGTTAGGGCTTCTGTAGTATCATCAAAGTTTAAGGATAATAGCGTGAGATGAAAAAGAAAAAAACATTAGTTGAGGAGAACTTAAACATGTGGTTGGTGAGGGAAATTTAGATGCAATGACTAAAGGTAAAAAAATGAATCTAATTTTACATTGTTTTATTTGTGATGATAATCACTTTGCTATGGATTGCACAAAAAAAGGTTCAAACCAATGCTATGATTGTGGAGTATATTACTAAGAACACTGTATACGTAAATCTCATATGTGTTTGACAATTAAGATGAAACTTAGTCTTGTGGGACTAGTTTGGAGGAGGTGGATATGGTTAGGCAATAATATCTTAGGTAAAACTAATTTAAGGACTATTTTGTAATTATTGATGGACATATAAAGGTGATGAAAGCAATACAGTGGAATTATATCCAACAAACAAACCATATAGTGATGGAGTTATCAAAAATCCAAGACACTTCTGAGTAAATAATTCGGTAAAAAAGTTGTGTGCAGATTGGGTTGAGGAATCAGACTAGATGGATATGATGTGTTATCTTAATATGCTACCTTAAGTTAGTGGGTTTAGTTAAGGGGCCAAAATTATTGATGTGGTTAATTTGGTACACTACCTTGGAAGGGAGGAAATATAGGTGGTTATTCTATATATCTTGATATTGAGTGTTATTCAGAGTAATGAAACACATAGTGTTTGGCTTTCATTTAATGGACAAAATATATGACAAAGGTTGGAATAATTTTAGTGTTGTTAGGTCAATGAATTCCTATAAGGCCAAAGAGGTGTCTTGGGTACAATAGTAGCATGTGGAAAACAAATTAGATTAGTTTTAATGCTAGGTTGCTATATGTATGTATGATTGTGTAGTTTTAGCTTGGAACTTAAAGAAAAATCTTTAATGCAAAACATTGTTGATCACCAAAATTAGATTGTCTCATTTAGTCTTTATAAATTTATATTTCACTTTATTTCTTTTTAACTCATTTTCTTAATGCAAGAAGTGTCTTTCCCCCCTAATTTTTTCTCTCTCTATTTTAATATTTTATTTTTTTAATTTTCTAAATTTCTAGTATAAATGTGTTCTTTTCTCATATAAAACTCTATTACTACTCCTAACCATCACTTTCTAGTTCTTCAAGGTGAAAGAAAATAAAATAAAATTCAATTCAATTCAATTTTTTTCTCTTGTTGCTCACAATCAGGTTATAATAAAGACAATCATCAAAATAGTCCATTTGGTTTATATAAATCAGTCTATCCATCTCTCAAAATGGTTAAACTATTTTTGTTACCAAAAAAATGGATATTTTCAGGCATAAAACTTTTCTTCTTTTATCTCCTTAACTCCGTGTTTTTCTTATTTCAATTTATTACACCTTAGTTTTTATTATATTATATTGTTGATTTTAATTTATCACAAGGCTTACATTAAAGCTTAGGTCACTTTCTTCGTTTTTTATTGCTTGGTAAATCGATATATCTACATCTATTTACTCATTATTATAACTTGTGACTATTAATAGTCTATCAAGTCATGTCAATAAATAATTGGATAGACCTATATTATGCTTATTGAACATAACCCAAATTTTAAGTGTCCACTAAACCTAATCCAAATAAAATCAAATTGACCCGACCATAACTCATGCGTAAATATTAAGTGTCCACCAAACCAATTATAATCTAAAAAAAATAAACCCATATGAATTTTGCTTCACATCTTTAAATTTGTCATGGTTACTTGTAGCTGAAAGAAATGTTGTTAAGAGTATAGATGTTATTGTTGTTGTGGTATTGCATGTGGAATTAACTAATGATTGTTATTGCTCATGATGTGGAAGAGTTGTTGGAGAAGATGATGGGATTCTCATGGTAGTTGGCCTTGAGCGATAGCTCAATTGTAACTTATCGAGGAGAATGAATTTACTATTCATAATGGAATTTGTCGGACTCTTGTTTTTCACGATGCTAGTTGTTTCTATTGGAGAGGTTGTCACTTGTTGTTTATTGGTTTTTGCTAGTACAAGAAACTGGACTAAAGTCACAAAGATGTATGTGTTGTTGTTGGTTAGTGAACGACTTAGTGGTTTTGTTGTTGATGACGAAGTATGAGTCCTTTTTATGGTCGGTGGATCTTTGTTATAAATATGATAAATTTTAGGTTATTAAGGTTTTATTTGTGTTTGTTTGGTGGGAAAATGTGATTATTTATTTGTTTATTTTCTCCCTCTAAAATTTTTCCTTTCTTTTATGTGTTTTGCACATGATTTTATAGGTAAAATTTTTATCCTTTTCCCTTTCAAATGTTTGGTATAATAAACAACCAAAACTTATTCTTAGTCCCTTGTATTCTTTCTTTTCATTTTAGTCCCTTTATTTAGATTTTTTTTTAATTTTTAATTTTGTATTTTTTCAAAAATATTCCCAAAAATGAGATAAAACAAATTGGGTATCAACATTGGCTATCAAAGTATTTAGGAATAGAATATAATCATGTATAATGACCATAATAACATCGATAAACTTCTAGAAATTACAATAGTCACTATAACTTTTTTTGGAAAGGAATAGCCACTATAACATATAAGTCTTTAAACCAATCCAATAAGAAAATAACTCAAGCTTTATTCTCTAGTTTTACAAGTCAACTCAAAGGTCGGTGGATCATTATCCCATTAAAAGGATAGATGTTTCACATTAAATGATGTCAAAATAAAAATACTTCAACACTTGTCATAATAGAAAATATTATCTTCACCCTATTATTGTTGAAATTCACGGATTAAGGCAACAATACAATAAATAATGCAATCTTAAAATTAATTACTTTAAAGTAAAGAGATAAGAGAGAGAGATTGCTAACTCGGGTTTTTAACGTGGTTCGGCAAGCCTACGTCCACGACTCAAGTACCAACCCGTACTTAAGTATTGTACTCTCTTACTAAACCAAGTAACAAGATTACAATTTCCGCTTGATGAATCCACACCAAGACTTTACACCACTTGAAGATATGTCCTCTTCAAGATTTTCCCTTTCCACTTGAAGATGTCCCCTCTTCAAGATTTTTCCTTGGTGATGTTCCCTCACCAATACCAAGAGTTTTATACTCAACTCTCAAGAGTTTCACAATGGTTGTTTTAGTAAAACAACAATACACTCTTAATAGTATGGATATTACAAATGAAGATCTAAAATCTCTTTCTCTCACTTAATAGCACTTAGGATATTTAAAGGTGTTTAAGTGTAGTGAGAATGAGAAATACTCTTTGTGTTAGGATATGAAGATTTAAACACAAATATGAGTATTAATGAGGATTGATGATATGAAGGTGTTTATGCACTTCTAATTGCCTCAATATAAGATATGAAAGTTCTATGTTATTTGTTTTGCAATTAAGAGGCCTATTTATAAGTTTCTAAAAGAAACTAGCCGTTTCTAGCCGTTTTAGTGCAACTGCCATATCAAGCGGTCGACCGGTTCACAACGGACACAACCAAGCGGTCGACCGGTTCACAACGGATAAAACAATTTGTCTTCCAAGCGGTCGACCAGTTCACAACGGATACCTCAAGCGGTTGACCGGTTCATGTAGAAATCTATTTTGACAAATTATCTTTTCTGAATTTCTTGAATCGATTGATTATGACTTAAACCTTTTAATCATCAAATCCTTTTAATGCATGCACTGTGATGTGTGTGAGTTCATTTTAATTTGTGCTATCAAGATAGAAATTGAGATTTACACAAAGCACTAAAATGAACACTTATTCTAAGTCTTCACTTGCTTGCATCTTGGACTTCTTGGAGTGATTTCCTCGTGTACTCCATTATGCTTGTTGATGTATTCTTTGTATCAAACCTGTTTATAGCTTAATCTCATCCAAGCATATTATTAGTCCATTTTATTTTTATTGTTATCATCAAAATATATAAAGCATACAAAGTATGACATTATATGTCAACAATTATCTCGTAAGAGTTTGAATAAAAACCATTCAACATACTCTCAAATTTAATATGTCATAAACTTCAAGACTTTAAATGATACAAAGATACATTCCTTCAAAAATATTCATTATAAAATATTGTTAATGCTCCTTTTGAAAATATTTTTCTTTTATCAAAACTTCTAAAACTATTTGTAGAAAAGGTTAGGTCAAGAACAATGAATTTCACTGATCGATACCTTATTGAATGTTATCATTTATTATTCCTTTGTACTGATCTTAAGCTCAAAGTAAAATTTAAAAATGCATTTCATGAAAGTACAAAAAAACTAGGTTCATTCTATTCTCACTACGCACACACACACACACACACCTTGATTGTATCCTTGAGAAAACATAAGCAAATAAAATCAAAACTTAAAGATTATAAAAAATCTCAAATAAATCATATAGAAGATCAAAAGTCATAACCTCAAAATAACCAACTTATTTTAAATATAGTAAAATAAATCATTATAAAATTTATTGCAAAATGGGAAAACAAATTCAAGAATTAGAAATATAAATAAAGAGAAAATAAAAAAAATGATTCCTTAACCTTGTCAATTTTAATACTGAAAGTGAATAAAATAATTTGGTTATTAAATACTTCTTAAATTTATTATTAACCAAATTCTTTTATTCACTTTCAGTATTAAAATTGACAAGGTTAAGGAATCATTTTTTTTATTTTCTCTTTATTTATATTTCTAATTCTTGAATTTGTTTTCCCATTTTGCAATAAATTTTATAATGATTTATTTTACTATATTTAAAATAAGTTGGTTATTTTGAGGTTATGACTTTTGATCTTCTATATGATTAAACAAAAAGAACTAGTTGTCTCCTCTTAAAAAATCAAACCATGCTAAAGTAAAAAATAGATTTTTAAGATATAATATTTATTATGGTTCAATAACTTTAATTAGCATAGCAATTGAGTTTATTGATAAATCTCATAATGAAATTAAGGGTTTCTTCAATGTCTAAATTTTGTCTTTGATTTTTTCTCAAATCTTAGAATAATATGTCAACCTCTCTACAAAAGACTCAAGAAAAATCCTTATACTTGGAGTCCTTAAATGACAAAAATAATTAAGTTTTTTAAAAATTGTGTCATAAGTTTTTCTTGTCTAGGTATTTCAGATCATAAGAGTCTTTTTTCATTGTTAAAATTGATGGTCATGTTTTCAAACAAAATATTTAAATATTAAAAAGAGATTTCTATGCAATTCATCTTTTCAATATGATATATTTCATATTTTTTAAGAACTAATTATCAATTAACAAAATATATTAAGGATTTTCAAAATATAGTTTCAAAATAAATCTTTTCTAGATGACAATCCATACTTTTAAACTTCAATTTTGAAATAGAATTTTATAAAATTTAAAACCAATCATCTTCCATATTTTATCTCTAGATGATTTTTACAAGGTTTAAGATGAACACACTAGTAAAAAAAATAAAGATTTATCTATCATAACCCTTTTTAGACGAGTTCACTTGACCACAAGTTATGCTAATTCAACCCGTGTGAGGTCTCTATCTCTGAGACCAACTTTTATCTCAACCAACCAATTTTTAATCTTGTCAAACTCTTATAATCCTATCTCTTCACCATCAAACTATTCTCAAGCTTTGGAAACCCTAACACAAAGATCCATTTCAAACACAGCCATCAATATCTTCTTAAAAGAAATTTGTAAACTCATACAATGCATATCCAATTGAAAAATAGCTTTATAATTAAGATCCTAATAAGATCATCCCATATATTTTTCCTTTTTAATTCCTGTTTTCCTTAGAAAATTTACTAAAAAAACCATGCAATTTTATGACTTTATCTTTATTAACGTTGACTTAATCGAGTATAATCATGATACATATTATTCTACAATTCCATATTAAAAAATGAAAATTTAAAAGGTTTTAACCTATCAATACTAGAAACAAAGTCTCTATACCTAAAAAAGGTTTTTTTTTTTTCAAAATGTTTAAGATTTAGTTATCTTAATTATCAACAAGATGGTTTAATACTCCCCACCTAAATGTTTTTTTAATCATTCTTGGTTTATTCATTTTGATAATAGACTTTCCTAAACTCAACCTACATCATCATTGTTAATTTCATTTCTTAACTTTAAAAGCATTTTCTAGTTCTAAATCTGAATACAAAAAATAAAACTTCAAAAAACCCTGTCATATATTTCAAGTTACTTTGATGAAGAAAAATATCATACCTTAAACAATAAAAACCCAACTTATGGTCCCATCATGATGGGACAATTATACAATCTGTAAACTCATTAATACTCATCCAAGTCAAGAATGACACTAAACAATTCAATAATTCAAATTTATTTATGATGTCACACATTACATCATAATCCACATTACATCATAATGGATAATTATATGATCTTTTAGACTCATTAATACTTATTCAAATAAGCAATGACACCAAACAATTCAAATTTCTTTATGAGTCACATATTATATTAGTATTCATTTTAACAAACTGACGAAACCACAACAATAATTCTATGAATCTTATCTTCAAAAAACAACAATAATTTTCATGTGGTAGACAACTATCAACATCAACTTTAAAAGTTTTCTTCTTTAAATTATTCATAGTGTATCATTCAACAAAAGTCGTTCATGAACATTTCAAATTTAAGCAAATTTTAATTATGTTTCAAGTTCACATGTTTAGCTATAAATATATGATGTTTTTTTGTTTGTAGAGTTGATGTTTTTTAAAGTTGATTTCAGTTTTAGATTTCACATTGTGTTTTAAAAATATTTTTGAATTATTTTTTTTATTTTTTATTTTAGATTAAATATTTTTGATATTTTTATATTATTTGTATGTACTAATATCAAAAATAATTTTTTTAAAATAAAAATAAAAATACATTTTTTAAATATTTATAAATAAAAAATATTTGTAAAAATAATACGAAGCACCCGTGTAAGGATCATCCTTCCAATGCTCTCATTCATCATGTAATACTTGTATTAGCGCCTTGGATGGAAGCTCTTCAAGGTCACTTGAAAATTGGATAAAATATCCATCACAGTGGGTGGATCAAGAAGTGATGTTGTTTAATGTTCATTGCATGCGACCCGGGGCGACCACCAGATTAGTCGGGGCAACCCGATACTGGAGGCTGGCAACCAAAAAAAAAAATTACGTACAGAGTAAAATTTAGAGACTAAAAAAGTTTGAGACTCAAATCGGTATGAGGGGATATGCGAGGGGTTAATATGAGGTTCGAACAACATGCTTTTCTTTAAATCAAGAACAAATTCTCGTAAGAATCCAAACTGGTAAAAAACAGTAGCAAGATGTGGATGGGGGTGCTCTTCTTTGTCTACAAATGCTGGACTGGAAGCATCTAATCTGGTATCACATCCGCCTCCTCTAAGAAAGAACATTTTTTTTTGGTGATCGTGATCATGGGTCAAGCATCTTTTATCACTTTCTCTACCACTGAAAGAAACTGTTTTAGGTTCTTGTGAAGTGAGTGGAGGGATTCTCAAAGCAATTGCATTTCACCAATGAAAACAGAAAAGCAGCAGAAGAAAAAAAGCTAGGTTCTTTGTGGCCCAAAATCATGCTGTTCTATATATAATCGAATGCAATGGCAGTGAGAGAGCAACTCGTTAAACTCAAGAAAGCTACAGCATTTCTTCTTTGTCTTGAAGAAGAAAGATATGGGTAGAGGAAAATTCAAAGGCAAACCTACTGGTCATCGCCATTTCTCCACGCCTGAAGAACTCAGTCAGTACTCTCCCCTCTCTCTTCTTCCTTTATTTAATTGCATTCTGACTTTTTTTTTCCATTTTTTTTAATTAATGTATTTTACTGTAAATTTATTAACTTTAGAATCCAATTTTGATTTTGATTTGCTCAGCCTCGTAGTTTCTATAGCCCTACATCTTTAGAAGATCATTTTTAGAACTTTATGGAAATTGATAATAACCCTTGATGTTCTGCCGTTTCAGTTTGAATTTGGATCTGTACTTTTCAATTCTACAATTAGTTTAGAAGATATAAAGGAATAAAATGTCATTAAATTAACTTTAAGGAACTCTATACATGTTCAAATATTCCGTTCACTTGAAAAAAATAATCCAAACACAGCTTTGTTCTTTTTCAAAGCATTAGCTTTCATGGATGGGATCATCAAGTGTTTTGAAGAATATGGTCGTGTCGTATCATTGATTGAACAGTCTTGATTGTTTGTAATACTTTCATCTCATGTGAACCCACTTTATGAGCCTTAGCGTATTTTTTTTTTAAATGATTGCAGTTGCCGGCACCACTGCCACCCGCCCTCGCACTATTAGTCAGGTATGACCCTCCGAGCTGCTGTTCTCAGCATATAGTACCCCATACTTCAGAGGCTTTTATGACTACGAATTGCATACTAGATTTGAGTTTTTCAATTTTAGATATTAGGTTTTTCTTCCATTTTATGTAGCTCCATGTCTATGAAAGTTGGATGAGATGGTAAGGGATTATTATTATCAGAATCTTATCATCTCCTATCAGGACTCTTTTCAAATTCAAAACTTTAAATTCAAAACTTGTAATCTCCGGATAACTAGCACACTCATCTAACTATACTGTATTCCTTCCTGTATTTAAATACCTCTGGTGAGGCTAATATGAATCATTCAAGTTCATTCAAATCTGTTAATTATCTTCTCCATTTTATAAGTTTGGATATTTTGACAATTTTATCTGTTACCATTAATATCCCAATAAAAGTGTTTTCTCCATTCTAGTTAGTATTGTGAACATGAAAGTGCTTCTCTCATTTTTCTCTCTTTATATATGATATGTCTATATGATCCTATTTCGGATTGTTTATTGGAAAACAAGTTAATGAACTAAGAATTTTCGGTTCTCAGTTGTTTATAGTGGTTTCCTCTTCAGTACATGATATAGCAGTCTGTTTGAACATTTCAGGTAGAGGCAGCAGGGAAGGTGGAAGAAGAGTCTGAAGAGGAGTTGGAGGAACCATCTGAGGTCAGTTTACTCCTTGGGTGTCACAATTATGCTTTTGGATTTCTTTCTTTAATATTTGGCCTGAAATTGGCTCCAAATTTTGGCAGAAGCAGAAAGGTGCCCTGGGACTCATTGAAATCAACAACCCTAATTTAGTAAAACGAAAGAATTTGAAGGCTAGAGATGTTGATGTAAGTTGTTACACTTTCAAATTTCACAGTGTTTCAATATTGTTTTTAGAAGTTTAGTTCTTTAAGAAATCAATATTTCATTTTCCAGATTGGGAAAATAACTGAACTCTCAAGGCGTGAGAGGTTAGCTACTTTCTTGCTTCAATCCATTTAAGCAGTAATTTTCTTATGCATGCGATCATTGTGTGAGTGTAGAAATTAATTCTCTGCACACTGATTCAATTATATTATTTTTTTTAAACTCAATTTGTTTTTACCTTAGTGATATGGCTCATGACCACATTCTTTTCAAAGTGCTAGGATTTATTTTGAATTTTTGATTTTCCATGTTTAGCTTGCTACCTCTTCATTTTTTAGCATTATAGTTTTGCAACTTAGAAGTTAATCCAGAGTGAAGATTTTTACACCAATTATTAGAGATATTGGGATCCGGTGGAGCACAACAAGCATAGTTGTTTTATTTACCCAATTGTTATTATTATTTTTTTCTTTCTTCCAATTCATCTAGGATGCCTCCAATATTCAATGAGATGAAGGTGAAGAAAGGATTGAGTTTCCGGCATTCTAGCAGATGACACTGTATCACTGTGTAAATAAATGCCTATAGGTCTAATAGGGGATGCAGTGATACATATAAGAAATTAGTCCATCAAACATATTGTCAGGAATAACGACATGAACTAAATGTCCTTTCCAGGCCTCTTGCTTAATTGTTTTTTGAATTTTTTCATTCAACTTGCCATGATCCACCCTCTTCTCACCACTCAAAAATAAGTAACTAGGAATATTATTCAAATCCATTGTTATGTATCTGGATGGATGATTAGTAGTTTTCTTTAATCCAGTGAATGTAAACCTCCTTCTCCTGAAGGCAGAACAAGACTTCATAGTATGTTTTTATTAAAAATAAAGCTGTATGGCTCTGTGTTTGATTTCCTGTTGCTGCTTCTGTTTGTCCCTTGTATATTCTGATGCTTCCAAGTGTCTATTTGAGGGGGTTCCATTGTTGACTTACTTTGACTACTCTTGCTTGTAGAGAGGAAATTGAGAAACGGAAAGCTCATGAACGATATATGAAACTGCAGGAACAAGGAAAAACCGAACAATCAAGGAAAGACATAGGTAATTACTGGATATTGAAGATCATTACCAGCTTGTGTTTTTACCTTTTTCCTGGTACTTCATTGAAGTTCTTACATAATCTTGTCATAGCCTGCCATAGAAAATGCTAGTGCATAGTGAATCAAACTTGTCCTGAAGTTATATGTTGGGTTTTCTGTTTATCCATTTTTTGATTTGCATCAAAGCAGGGTTGCAAATAAAAATCAGGCTGAGGTCTAGTGTCTTAACAATTCTTTCCTTTTGGCTTTTCCTCATCAGTCTGATATGTTTGATTTAAGCGACTTAGACTTTTTTTTTGGGTCCTAGTAATTAAAATACCTATGGGTACATATAATGTATTAGGAGAAGGTGAAGGGGACTGTCTTAAGGTTGATTTAGTTAACTATTTTTTAGATTTTTAGATGGAATCAACTCCACAGGTTTGTATCAAATCACAATTGTCTTTGAAGATATTTTTCTTCCAATTTGCAAAGTACTACTGGTTTTTTGACCTAGACTAGAAGGGAGTAGTATGGTATGTTTTTGTTGAACACGGCCTTCCAACTAAGTTCATTAAGGATATTCAGAAACGACATCAATGGAGAAATAAATTAGATTGAAATCAGAATGATGTAAATGACAATGTTGTTGTTAAGAAGCTAGGTTCCTGAAAAACAAGGGCATGGATTTTGACTCATTTTTATAGATAGGCATCTTCTCTGTGATTTACTTTCTAGTTGTCATGTTAGTCTAGTTTGAAACTATCTTTAAAGCTGAGGATCTTTTACCATCATTTGCTTTTGTTGATTTTAAATGCAAAGAAACTGCAATCTTCCACTTGAAAATTATAGTTGGTCTTGAATCTGTGGCTTAGCTAGGGCCCCAATATGTTTTTTACCAAAAACAAATGAAGAAACAAAGAAATGTAAATCCAGGACTATCTGATAGCTTTTCATTTGGGAGTCCGTACATTGCAATTCTGAACCCATTTTTGTACTTCTTTGTTCGACCCATTTCTGATAATGTTACCACTCTCTCTGTATTTGTACCAGTTGATTTCTCTGATGTGTTTTGTAGCCTATCGATTTTCCTTCTCTACATTATCATTATTTCTGGAAAGCACCTGACAAACCTCACCAATTTTGCCCTTGTTCATTGGTTTTGATGATTTGAACCCACCCATTTTTCTTTTTAGATGTCATCTCTTTTCATGGTTTCTATTGATATAGCATTGTTCCTTGCAGAACGCTTGGCCTTGATACGCCAACGAAGGGCAGAAGCTGCCAGGAAGCGAGAGGAAGATAAAACTGGTAATGTTCATCTGTTTGCCTGTCCTCTTTTTGCTTCACTTCATCACATTTATATTAAAGTATTCATGGAAAGTAAGTTGAAAGCATAAGTTGTTGAGTAAACTTAGGGCTATTGCTATATATGTCAAATATTTCTTTCAATGGAAGCTAATACTAGTTCCATCTTTTCTGTCAGCCAAAGAACAGAAAAAGGCATAACCTCAGAGATGAACTGGTTATCAAAGCTCGTGTTGTCTGCTTTTCTCTCTCACTAATGTGTAAATAACAGCTCTTGTTAAAAAAAGGGAACAATATACTAGAGCTGATAGATTTTAAGTAAGGAAATTACTACACATTCCTTTTTGTTTTGGGAGCATCTCACCTCTTAAACCATCTAATTACCTTTTGTCATTGTCAAGACTTATATATCGAAAAACAAAGAAAATGAATTATTGTCGGGGCATATAATTGCATGTGTGTGTGTGTGGGAGACACTTGTTTCCTTGGGGACGACACTTCTAACTCTTTCCTTTTCTTTTTCTTTCTCGTTATCCTGGTATTCTCCTCTCTCTACTTTCAGTTATCTCAATCTAAGAAACCAACTTGGTATTATAGCTACAAACACTAACAAAAAAATAGCTTTGTATTGACATCAACCATGACATCACACCCATGCATGTACATACTTCAATTAACATCCTTTTCCTATTTTTAAAAGCTCTTTTACTCAACAAAAAGGCCTATGGTTTCTGTTACCAGGTTAGAAAATATTTTATATGTAGTGATAATTTATATTTACATGATCTTTGTGGTTAGTAAAGCAATGTTAGGGATTTATGTGGTTGGTAGAGCAATGTTAGGGATTTATGTGGTTGGTGGAGTAATGCTAGGGATTTTGAATGATTTGATAAAGAAAATCATGCATGTAATGGGCAAAATATAGCCAAGTATTGTTTGAAATTCTGAGTGCCCATAGGCTGTGAGTTCTGTCTTTTATATATAGTATTTATAAGGATGCTATACATGGAAAGTCATTCAATTCCTGTCTTATTCTAGCCCTATCTATGAAAACTATAAGTTGTCCGGTAGCTGTCCAAAATAATGTCTATACAAAAAATAAGGAAAGTAGTAATAAGGAAATAAAACAATTTAGGAAACATTGCGGGAAGATGTAACGGACAGTAAGCTGTCCGTTGACAGCCCCCCTCAAATTGATGCAGGATGATCAACCAGCATCAATTTGCTACTTAGGAAGCAATGGCGAATGAGTAAGCGCTTTGGTGAAGATATCAACAATTTGTAGATTAGTGGAAATATAAGGAAGGGTGATACAAGAGTGTTAAAGGCCTCACGAATAGAGTGACAATCCACATCAATATGTTTTGTGCGCTCATGATAGACCGGATTGGCCGTGATCTGAATCACACTTGTATTTTTAGCATGGAGAGGTGTGGGTGCTGGCGTAGAAAAATCTAGCTCAGCAAATAAACCCCGAAGCCAAATGATTTCAGAACACGCAAGGTACATTGCCCGATATTCAGATTCTGTAGATGACTTAGAGACTCTGTCTTGCTTCTTACTCTTCCAAGAGATCAATGCATCACCTAAGAACACACACCAACTAGTGATGGAGCGACGAATATCTGCACAACCAGCCCAATCCGCATCACTATAAGCAGTAAGGCGAATAGGATTGTTTGCAGGAAATAATATCCCACTAGCTGAGGTGCCCTGGACATAACGTATGATCCTATGAATGACAGTTAAATGAAGATGATGAGGCGTCTGAAGAAACTGGTTGATTTGCTGGACAACAAAAGAGATGTCTGGTCAATTAATGGTGAGATAAACAAGACTACCTACTAGCTTGCAATATAAACTAGGATCAACAAGCAAGTCCCCCTCCTTTTTGCGAAGCTTGACATTCACTTTCATAGGTGTATCAACCGAAGTAGCCTTTTGGAGG
This sequence comes from Salix exigua, assembly GCA_032356905.1. Lineage (NCBI taxonomy): Eukaryota > Viridiplantae > Streptophyta > Magnoliopsida > Malpighiales > Salicaceae > Salix > Salix exigua. The sequence goes on from CM063603.1 coordinate 28,208,275, forward strand.
CTAGCGGTAGCCACCACATCTCGAGCATACTTATGCTTATTCAGAGAAATACTAGAGGAGCTACGATGTACCTTAAGACCAAGAAAATAAGTGAACAACCCAAGATCTTTCATATGAAAGGCCTTCGAGAGATGAGTCTTGAGCTAGCAAAGTAACTCCAAATCAGAACCCATAATCACAATGTCGTCAACATAAACCAAGAGAGCAACAATACCCATGTTGGATTTTCGAAAGAACAAGGAAGTGTCATGCTTGCTCTGTGTGAATGAGAATTGTAGTAATGTGGTGTGAAATTTATCAAATCGGGCCCTTAGAGCCTGTTTGAGACCATAAAGAGAGCGATAAAGCTTACACACATGTGAAGTCGAAAAAGGAAATAATCCCAGAGGTGGCTTCATATAAATGCACTCTTTAAGTTCCCTATGAAGAAAAACATTTTTAACATCCATCTGATATAGGGGCCAATAACTAGAAGCTGCCAGAGCTAGGATCGTACAAATCGTAGTCATTTTAGCCACAGGAGAAAAGTTCTCTTCATAATTAACCTCATATTCCTGATTATTCCCAAGTACAACAAGTCGAGCTTTGTAACGATCCAAACTACCATTAGAGCGGACTTTGATCAAATAAACCCATTTGCAACCTAGAGGAATAATAGTGGGAGGACATGACTCAATGTCCCAAGTGTGATTGGCTTCGAGGGCGACAATTTCTTCCTGCATAGCTTGTTGTCAACAATCAAGCTTGACAGCGTGGGAGAAGCATGTGGGAATATCAAATTTAGACAATGCAACAATAAGAGCTGAAATAGATTTGTCACACCTGGTGTTAGGAAAGCCATACCTATTCGGGGGTACAGACACCCGAGACGAGTGATGTAATGACGACTCTGGAGGTGCCACAAGTGATGGAACCGGGAGTGTAGTACAATCAAATATCGAGTGAGCCACTAGAGGAGATTGTGGGCGGGAGCCTTTTGAATACATAATACCTGGTTTAAAATGGAAGCTACCAAGATGAAGATCAAGTAACTGTGGCTCAAATGAAGGACCACAGTAGAAGGAGAGGACACAGAGGACACTAGAAAGAAATGTTGATTTTCAAAAAAAATAACATTCCTAGAAATACAGGTACGTCGTAAAGTAGGATCATAGCAGACAAATCTTTTTTTGACACACTATAGCCCAAGAATACACACCTAATAGATTGAGCAGATAATTTATGCTGCTCATGAGGTGGTAAATGAACAAAGCAGACACTACCAAAAATACAAAGATTATCATAACTAGATTGTATGGCAAACAAGTGGAAATAGGGAGACTCTATGTGTAAGACTCGTGAAGGTAAATGATTAATCAAGTAGCAGGTTTCAGAGCTTCCACCTAGAACATGGATGGGACTGAGGATTCTGTCAAGAGAGTATGTACCTACATAGTTTATTTTGAGTGTATTTTGAGTTTGACATGGTTAACATTTGAATTAGTTTTGACTACATAGGGTTCAAAATTGGTTTCAGTTAATTAAGATGTTGGATCATATGAGATATCTTAGTCTATTTAGAACTTCTTAGGGATGACAAACTAATACTAGAATATCTAGGATATTAATTTTGGATTTTTAGTGTTTTTATTATGTTCTTAATAGTTTTGGGTTATTATTACTTATTTGAGTCAATTTCTTAATGGGCTCAAATCAACCTATATTTGGGGATTCATTAGAGTTATTTGAAGCATTATATAAGTGAAGTATATGTTGCGAAGCTAGTTGCCATGAATTTATAAAATAAACTTGTGTGTTTTGCATGATGTAACACATCTTTGTTGTCTGGACAAAGATCAAATCTGATTTATCAAGGTAGAACTGATATTGTGGCGCCATTCAATTCAATTCCAACAGTGTTTGTGTCTTGAGTAGATTTTAATTGTGTCACATTTCTCAAATATTATTTTATGGGAATTATCATATTTTTTTAGGGTTGCTTGATCGCGTGATCAAGAGTTTCACATCATGTGTCACAATAAATATAGGTTTATGACACATGGAATTTATTAACTTCTATGGCTTTAAAATTTGATAGAGAAACTAAGAGTAACAAATGATAATCATGTGTCCTTTGTTTTGTGATAAAGAAAGTTGCCATTAATATTGCTCATTATTGAATTCAATGTGACAGAATAAAACATATTGAGATTGAAATACACAATTTATCAAGAAAATAAATAAATGATGAGACAATCTATATACCTTTTGTAAACTCTTAAAATCAATTAGTTGATATTTCTACAAAAGAAACATAGTATGGTTTTTCATTGAATTTCTTGTAAGATGGGCATCAAAGACATTTATATACTATCTTGAAGGGGAATATTGTTAGGGTAGTTATGTGGTTTCTTACAAATTAAATATATATACGTGTGTGTTTACATAAAACACAACACTTTTATCTCTTTCCTCTTTCTCTTTTTCATACTCTTCTTACTCTCTTACTCTTTTTCTTTTTTTTTTACTTTCAATTATTTCAATCTAAAAAACCAATGATTATTCATTTAATTTTCCCTTATAAACAATAAATGTATCTTATCTTGGAAAATAACATTTAGGAAAAAGATCCTTTCACTACGTTGATATTTTTCTTGGAAACAATGTCATGTCATTGCACGTCATAGGTTTTTGAATCCTACTATAATTCCCTCGATGTTTGCCACTGATAGTTACTGACATAACAATTTAATCGTCATGCCGTCAATATTTACCAATGAAATTACCAATAGAATACTTCCATTGGTAACACCATCGATATTTATGTCAGATACAATGTCATATCATCGTACGTCATAGGTTTTTGAATCTCATTGTGATCCCCTCGGTGTTTACCACATGCAGTTACCGACATAGCTCTTCCGCCGGTAAAATACCGAGGAAAATACTCGTCAGTACATACAGATGAAAATAGCGACGCAAACGTTTTGACTATATGAATTAGTTGATTTTTTGATTTTTCTTAGGTTTTTTGGCTGGCCTAAAACCTGTGCTTGCTAAGTGGTTATAGATCAGTTACCTCAACATAAAAAAGAAAAGGAAATCAATAATGAAGTTGTACCTAATTATATCATTTGTAACTTAAGGGGTGCTTTCCCCCCTCCCCACCCTGTCTCCTGGACAATTGCTGGTGCAATGCATTGTTAACAAATATCTATTCCTTGAACAAAAAGATAGATAGAGAATCTCTAGAAGAAGTTGGCAATGATTGATCCTATTGCTCTTTAAATAATTGAATAGGAAAGAGATAATAATGGTGGAGGAAGTTGAGGATGTTGGTGCCTAAGATGTTCAGACAAAAGCCAGCACATTTTCCTTTTGACAGCAGAAAGTTGAAGAATCTGGTCTGAGCCTACCATTGAAGTAAATTATAAGCAGGACAAGGAAAGATACCCTCGTTTAGGGATGCCCCCCCCTACAAATTTAGGGACGCATAAAATCTATTCTAGACTTCATCGATTGAAAGTAAATGGATCTGTCAAGTTTAAGTTGTCAAGTAACTTCACTTATGTTTGTTGTTTAGTCGTGCAAAAATGCGTTGAGGAATAAATTATTTATTACAAGAAACAGCAGATGTGGCGTATACTCGTGGCTTAAATTTGTATGAAAAATGTAAGAAAAGAAAAAGGAGGCGATTAATTTTATTCCAAATCCTCAAGGGAAACAAAATAAAAAATGGGGTGGCATAATTTTCAGATCAAAGCTCGAAGATTTGACAAGAATTTGTAGAAAAAAAGGAATTTAATAGCATAGCCCATATCTGTCGTTCATTGTTTTTGTTATTGACGTGCCATGGAAGCGTGGGATCCGCCATGGATTTATCACCTGTGCTTTGCGGCTAGAATTCTCAAGGACCCCAGAAAAAAAACGACAATCATCTCCAGCTTTGCATGCCATTGCCCGTTGCCAAGAACAAGAATATGCTTTTTAGGGTTCTTTTACTGCATTTATATTCTATCCTCTGCCGGCGTGCTGCATTCATTCAGATTGAGAGTGTTTTTCCCAGTGAAGGATTGATAGTGTGTTTTAATTCGTTTTTTATTTAAAAATATATCAAAATAATATATTTTTTATTTTTTAAAAATAATTTTTGATATCCGCATATAAAAATATCTAAAAATACCAAAACCATTTAATTTAAAATAAAAAAATTAATTTTTTAAAAAAATACACGAAGTGCAAAACAAGGCTTTCGCTTTGGTCAAAGACGTTTAATAAGGTTTCTAGTTAATTTAGTTCGGAAACTCAATTGCTTAATTACATGATAATAACTTTATCCACTCATTAATTTAATAGTGTATTAAATTATTCATCTAACTCCAATATTTAATCATATATAAACTTTCATTCATCTTAATTAATTCATCTTAAATAATAAAAATAAATATAAAGATATTTCATCGTGCCGTGCCGATCCCACTATCACTACGAACGCGATCGAGCAAAGCAACTTTTTTTTCTTCTTCTTAATTGCATGCGTTGATTGAGTGCAAGCCATCATTACAAAAAAGACATGAGAATCAACAATAAATGATTTCAAGTTGAAGCTCTTTAATTTCTTTCAAATAATTATTATAATTAGATTCTGATTTCTCTTCATTCGGAATTACAACAATTATTATAATCTTTCTTTACATTAAAATGCCAAATAACTCTCTATTTTTAAAAATTCTGAAAAAATATTACAGTTACATTGTATTTTTCCAAGCCTCTGTGCCAAATTTACGCAAAGCTAAGGATGCTCTCAAAATTCTAATGAGGACACAATTGCACAAAATTAAAAGTTTAAAGTTGATTGGGGATGCAATTAGAACAATTGCAAATTTAGGGATCAAATCGTACTTTCACCGCTCATGCGTCGCCACGTACACGTAACAACAATCCCGACGAGCGAACCACAACCACGAGAGCAAGTGGAAACACCCGAGTGAGATCGTGCCCGCACTGCTGGACGCGAAGGATCTCAAAGGGACACGATAGGGGCAATCTTTAAGGGGGCGCTCGCCCAAGCTCAAAATCCGCCCCTCGCGGTGAGGCTCGGGCGAGCCACTCCGCATGGACAGAGCCTGGCGAGCCCCTACGCTGGGTTGGCGTGCTCGCCTGCGCAAGTTGGCAATTAGTATTTAATTTATAAATTATTCTTTGATAAAAATAAATAAATAAATATATAAACATCCTAAGTTTGTTTATATGGATATTTATTGATTTCAATCTCTTAGTCTAATTTAAGAGTAGTTATTTAAGAGTAGTTTAAATGGCACGAATACGGCAACACTTACTAGTATAATCTAAGCAAAACACATTGATAAACTTATATAATTTAAATATGCCAATTTAGCAATATACAAGTTGACTTTCCGACACCAATGTTATATTTTAAAAGTGTTTTTTTTTAAATTAAAAATGTTTTATTTTATTTTTTGTTTTAAATTAAAAAGATTCAGTGTTCTTAAATCATTTTTATTTGTTAATGTAAAAAATAATTTTTAAAAAATAAAATAAAAAAAATCATTTTAATACAATCATCAATAAAAAATATTTTAAAAATAACTTTAACCATAAAATCTATGACCACCCATCTATTTTACTCTTATTTAAAAAATAATAATTAATAGCTCTTATTTTTACAGCAACAAAAAAAAATGGTGATAATAAATTAGTTTTTATTTTTTATTTTGTGTTATGTGTTTTGATGGTAATAAACTTATGTTTCAAGTTATTCCGGAACGCGTTGGGTTAAAGCTAGATATATATATATATATATATATATATATATTAAACAACAATCGATCATGAAAAAAAATAAAAAAATAAAAAAATAAGATCACACAATTTCACTGACTGTAATAGCCTCAACGCCAACGGTTAAAATAATAATAAAAAAAAAACCTTCTAGTCCGTCTACGTTTTTTTCAGCCTTACCTTATATTTTACAAAAGCTCATACACAACCTTCCATCTCTCTCTCTCTCTCTCGCCCAAAGAGATCTCTGAATTTTTAGACTTCCCTTCTTCCGTCTCTCTCAAATCCTGATTTTCTTGGTCTTCAATCGATTTTGAAATCTTGGGTCTCAATTCTTTAATCTTGTCTTTTTTAATATCTTTTTCTTGTTTTGCAGGTATTATTTATTTTGCATAATTTCACCAAACAACCTGTGGTGAAACTCGTGCTCTTGATTAATTATTTCATGATCACAAGGTACGTCGTCATCTTTTTATTTCTTCGTAAAAAAAGTCTCAAAATTTATGCACAGTTTTTTCAACCAGTGGGATTTTCACCTTCTGTTGATAGCGATAATGGGTGTACGGTGATGATTTTTAATTTTTTTTATTTCTTTTTTGAAGACAATTGAATCTAATTAAAAGTGGGACTATGCGTTCTGGTAGCATGATATTGGATTCTTTTGGTGCACGGAGGAGTCTGTTTCCCTTTAGTTGTAGTTTAAGCTGTGTTGGCGTGATAGATGAAAGTGCTCTTTTGAAGAATGGAGATCCTCTTGCTTTGTTTCCTAGATTTGGTGGCACCAAAATTTGCTACATCAAGAGGGAAAGCCTTCGATTGTAATATATCATATAGAGTTGCTTCAATGGTTGGTCATTTTTGGATGAAAATTTGGTTTGTTATCTGCACGAGATATGTTATCTGGAAACACACTGATATCATTTTTTTTGTTTATTCCGTTTTGGTCTTCCTTTCAAATCTTGTCCAGAGGGTTTGGTAATTGTTCTTATGGGGTAAATTTGGAAGTTTTCCTAGAAGAACATTTAAATGTGGGGGTTGAAATTTAAATAGAATAGAGAGAATAAAATGTTCAGGTCCCTAACATGCCCACCTCAAATTTATTGGAGGATTCAGGATTACTATGATTTATATGGTTGCTTTCCTTGAGCATCTTGTTGTGGCATCCATTTGGGGGCATGAATCTTATGCTGCACATGAAGACATGGGATCCGCTTTTCAGTTGTTGGGCTGGGCTGATTGCATTGAGGTTGCATGTATTTGTTGACTATTGAGAATGTCCCGCTTGTACTTTTTTGGAGGCTTTGCGTTCTGTTTTGACCTAGGGGTCTTTTCCTTTGGAGAAGGTATTTCAGAAGCCAAAGTTCATTGCATCTTGAGTTTCAGTTGTGATGAGACTTGGAGTGCAAGTCCAATTTAAAAGTCAGAGAGAAAAAGGTCTGCATTAGTGAGGTTAGTGTCATCATCTAGGATAGATGTAAAGTTTTTCATCCAAAGGCTTTCTAGGAATCTTGAAGTGGGTTATATTGACAGCTTAGTTGCAGCAGTTTTACAACTCTCTCTCCTTGTTTACTGTGGTATTGTTCTCACATCTCACTCTTGTTTCGTCACAGGGATCTTCTCTGTCCTCCCTGTCTCCCTTCCCTTCTCTCTTATCATACCTCACACCAAAACAGATGCATTGATGTGGTATACCATGGGATGCTTTGCAATTTGACATTGAAATGACAATAACGTGGGAATCTTTTGGTCTTGTGTATTATATTTTTCTGATACAGCATGCTTTTCAGTAAGCTGTAGTATAAATGATATTAATTTGATGAGAATGAATTGTGCACATACATGTATGGAACTTGTGCATATTGCTTGATATGCAATGTTGGTAAGTGTATTATTTAGTATCTTCCTCCATGTGTTCCAAATGTCGGAGATGGTATTTTGCTTTGCTTTCTTGGTTTATGTATATATATATATTTGAATATGCATATGTATTCATTACAGATGCCATGCTTGTTCTGGTTGGTGGATAATTATTGTGTTGTTTTCGCACTCCATCTTCCAATGACAACTTTTATCACAGTTTATCATTCCAACTAATTCTAAATCTTTATTCAAATATCTTGGCTATGAAGCAGGTTTAATTTGAGATATGGGACAAAGAAACATGCTATGCACCAATCAGATGATTGATTTAGAAATGGATCAACAAAGCCGGGGATATCCACATCCTGAATCCTGCGTTCTTCTAGGGGGTGTGACAAACTTCCGACCGCCTGATATTCCTACCATGTTAACAGCTTCAGGGAACACTATCAATCGTGATGCCCATCTAGCTGATCGTTATGATGGTGCTATGTTTTATGGGATGCCCCAATACCATAGTGTTCATCCTCATCCTCAGTATCACGGTCCAAATCTTGATTTAAGTGTTGCAACTGCACCCAACTTCTATGTTCCTTACATGAATCCATCTTCTGGTATTCCTATCAGTCATGCATCTTGTGATCAATTATCTTCATCCAACAATTATGGAGTGATTGGAGTTTCTGCTGATGAATATGGAATTAACAGTCACTTCATGGATAATGCTAGAAGTTCATACAAGAGAAAGAATGCTGAAGGAAACCCAGGGAATTTCCACCATCTGAATGCCTCAGCAAGCTCTAGTTCCTCAGATCCCCCATTGAATGCAAGGCATCCCGAGGGGGTTGCTTTGATGGATGTTACATCATTCACCCCACCACCTTACAGGGGGGCTAGTGCTTCATCAATCAGGGAAGTAGGACCTCAAAGAAGTGTGAGGAATAGATTAGGTGCTGTGGGGCTTGATCCTGCCTTGACACACAACCCAAATCATTTTATTCAACGAAACTATTTGGGCCAACCCTTCCAGCCAGGTGGCTCTCTCTGGTTAGATCAACACTTAAGTAACAGTTCTACTGATGCAGGCGCTTCAGGATGGACTCAGAACCCTACTATTCCTTACATGCATGGTAACTTTTATGATGCTCATTATTTTGACTCTTTGGTCTTGTTATGTATGATGAATCCTGTTGTCTTAGATTTTGTTATAAGTTCCACAAATGGGCCAATCGTGGAAATATTAAGCACCTTGTTTCATTTTCTTGTAGGGAACAATGTCAATGGAGGTCCTATAGAAACTGGGAGCATGGGTCTACAGCGGTATCTTGAGCCAGCTAGCAACAGAAGTAATGTCAGTTTCTCACACCCATCTCCAGCAAACCCTCAGCACCATAATTTTAGTCACCTGTCTCAACCAATTCAAGGAAGTAGAGGTCGCAATATTACTACTCTTCCTCAAGCACCAGCAGCTTCATTCCGAGTTCCTACAGCCAATGCCTCACAAAGCACTATGAATCTATCTCAAGATGGTTTAGATATTGGACTTAGGAATCCAGGATCTGTTCAACCAACTGGCCTTAGAATGTACAGGCCTCACCATGAGGGAGTTGTCCCTGAGACCACACTAAGACATCGCAACCTCCCTCACTTGAGAGTGTTGCCAACAGATGTAAGTCCCCATCTTCATCTCTGCTATTTCTTTCCATTATTGTTTATTATGAGTGGTTATCTTTGGTTCATAAGTATTTTATTGGTGAAAAAGATCCCTTTGTTTTGCGTACTTCCATCTTCCATTAATTGTATTTCTTTTGTTAATGAAGTGGCTAATTTTTTTCTGATTCTTCTGTATAGGGAGTAGCGATACTAGGGTTCCCTGACTATTATGAAGTAGAGAATTATGTTGATCACCACAGAGATATGCGCATGGATATAGAGGACATGTCTTATGAGGTAAGCTTGAGATACTTTAACAATAATCTTTCTCTTAACATGCGAAGTAGGTGGTGATGTAATCAGCAGTACAGAGAATATGAAAGACCATCCAGCTGGGTTTGGATTGCCCAGATGAATGGAGGATTGACATGACTTAATTTTAAGCATCTGATAAGAGAAACCTGAAATTTTATGATATGAAATTTTCAACTGTCTGCAGGAGCTTCTTGCACTTGGGGACCGTATTGGTAATGTAAATACCGGCTTATCAGATGCAACTATCAGAAATCAACTAAAAACAAGAACTTATTTATCATCTCCTTATTCATTCAATTGGGAAGTATCTTGCATTGATCAAGAAGCTGATTCTTGCATTATTTGCCAGGTATTGTAAAAGCTACCTTTTAAATTTAGTATTTGGATGATTATGAAGTATGCTCAATTTTTTTTAGAATGCCTTGTAATTATGCACCTGATCTCTATATATTGACCGAAATGATATCTTCTCTCCTTCACGGAATGCATGGTATTTATATCGATTTTTTGGGATTTTCCAGGATTATTATAAGAATAAGGAGAAAATTGCATCTCTTGATTGTGGACACGAGTATCATGCAAATTGCTTGAAGAAGTGGCTACGCTTGAAGAACGTATGCCCCATCTGCAAATCTGAAGCCTTAGCCATGGAAGGAAAGGATGTTTAAGGTGGTGATCCTGCTTGTATAAAATAAAAGGAAAAATAAAGCCAGAGGAAAGGAGTGAGCTTTACGGCGAGCCTTCGAAGCACAGCCAGTCTCTCGTAATTTGTTTATTATAACAAAGTTGGTATTTTGGTACATGTATTTTGTACATGCACTTGCAAATATACGACTAACTGTCTCACGAAGTCATTTATTTGTTGGCCCTGTATGTATCAAACCTGTACAGACATTCGTTTTAGATTTCGTGTGCTGTATTGTTAACTTTCAGTTGATGTGCCATTCAGGTTTCCTTTGTATCTCGAGATACACAGTATTGGAATGTTGGATCATAAATCTGATGGATCTAACGTCTGCTTTTCCTTGAATTGAGGTTTCTGAATTTCTCTATAACCGCTTGCTGGTTTTTCTATCAGTTTGTATTGGAATATATTTATGGGCATGTGTGACACAGTAGTTATTGTTGTTGTGGTTGAGGTTAAAAAAATCCAGTTTCATGAAAATCGTTTACTTGCCTTTCAAAACTGAAATTGAAGTGTTTGATTAAAACTGTGGTTGAGTTTGAGGTTAATAAAAAAACAGTTTTGAGTGTTTGGTTACCATGTTTTTTATATTGATGTCAACTTGTGAAATTGTTTTAAAGGACACATATTTTTTTAAATATTGTAGATTTAATTATCATAACAATAAAATATAACTAATAATTCAAGAAAATTACACAATTTTTATTTTTTTTAAATATGATTTTTATATTTTTTAAAAAATTGGACTGGGCCTGACCCAAATAAATGGCCCGGCCCAGCCAAGTTGGGCCAAAAGGCCTAACCTTGCCGGACTTGGGCTTGGCCTAGAGCAGTCTAAGTGTTAAGACTAAACGCAAAACGGTGCATTTGGTTTTAAAGAAAAAAATACAACGCATTGTTTTGCCTTTCGTTTTCATTTTGTATTATTCAACATGTTACTATGCATTTTCACTGTTCACCGACTGTGACAAGAGGGTCAACGGCCGATACCGAATGGTAGAGGAGGCCGAGGTGGTTGTCCCTATCGTGGTGACATCGAAAATGGAGTTGTGTGGTGGCTAGTGGGAGCTCAGGAAGGTTGCAGCACCATCTGCTGACGTCGGGCTTGCTACCTCTGGTGCTGCTGGAGAGAGGATGAGAGGAGTGGTTGTGGAGGAGAGAGAGCTTCCGTGACTGCATGTAGAGAGAGAGGGGTAGTGGCTGTGGAGGACAGAGAGGGAGTTGTGGCCATCGCTGCATGTGGAGAGAGAGAGGGGCAGTGGCTGTGGAGGAGAGAGAGGGAGTTACGACAACGATTATGAGAGGAAGCCAACAACGACAATGAGGAATGAAGCATTCCATTTGTGAGATGGGCTTATGTACGTGAACAGTAAAACATCTCAGTGTTATTTTATTTTCAACATTTATACTTCAGTTTATTAACCTTTAACCTGTGTTTGTTTTGAAAAGCATAAAAAATATGCTTTTGCAGAAGAATTGAAATTTAGTGGGACCCATAAAAAATCTGGGCCCCGTTTGGTATTAGTGGTGTTTAGCTTCGCTTTCAACGCAAACACAGCGTGAACCGTAGAGCCAAACAGCTACTATGTTCGCCTAGGAATGCGCGACGTCTCTTACATAAAAAGTTGTCAGTTTTATTTTGGTAGGTGTTGTTTTTTTTAATTGGAATAAAATATTTTATTTTTGGAATGCTATTTTGATGTTGTATTGTTCATAATTAATTAAATAATTAACTATATGAAAAAAATTAAAAGAAAAAAATAAATATAATTTTTAATTATTATAAAATCAAAGTTGATGCAACAATTTTATTTTTTTATAATATATATTTTTATAATTTTTATTGTTTTGATTCTTATATATATATATATATATATCAAAACAATGAAAACAATATAGGGACAACAATTTGTCAGGCGGGAGATGAAAAATACAATGACAATAATTTGTTTAGGCGACTGGAGATGAAAAGCAAGAAAGTCAGGTCACGTCAGTGACCTACAACAATTGGTCCAGGTAAGAAATGATTTTTTTCCCTGTAGCCGAAACTGCATAGAGAAAGTAATATCGGTATATTCTGAATGTTTGGCCGAAAAATCCAGAACGAACCAAAATTTAAACTGAGATAAAAACGACGTTGTTTTATCTTGTTTTTTAACTGGTATGAAACATTTCGACCATTTTAATCGAAACAAAACGAAACAAAATGAAACTGACAACTATGCTCTACATAGCTTAACTAGCAAGGAAGGTTTTCACTCATAGAGTTCTTGCTCTCAAAAAGACTTTGTTCTAACTTTATGAAGAATACAACAATGTCTACAATGAGGATGAGTTATTGATCAGCATGAAAGAGAATAATTATTGCTTCCTCATTATCAAATTGTCAATGCTAAAAGATTCCTCGTCTCACTTCATTAGAATTCAACACCTCTAGAATTGAATTGGCAAAAAATATGGGGGCTAAGCTAAATAGGGATGACCATGGTTGTCAATATCGCGAATTGACTCCCAAAATCGTATGATTTTACGAGTCAACTCATCAAACCTTGTTAACTCGGGTAGAAAAATCGGTTGGGGGCAAACTCGGTCCGGATCTTAAAATCAGACCAGATCGGTTCAATTTTATGATCCAAGCTTTCTATTTGCAAGGCCAAAGCTTTTCTATGCAGCCCCCAAGTTTCTACTCATCAAACCTAGTTTCTACGTGGGCTATGCTTGCAAGGTTGCAAGCTAGGCGTAGCCCCCCTCCTTCTCTGGCAAGTTAGGCACCTAACCCTCCTCCTCCTCCTCTCTTTTAAAAAAACAAATTAAAAAAATCAATACACTCAGACCTATTTATTCGATAAGTATTGATTTTAATATTAATTTTAAAATTTATACTTAAAATTTTAAAATAAATAATTTCTTATTTTATTTTTTATTTAAAATTAATTTTTTGGGGGTGTTTTTATATGATTTTCATGTGCTAATATCAAAATAATTTATTGAAGTTGGAGCTAGTACCAACAATATTGATATTGATACTATTAGGAGTACTAATAATCCTTACTTTAGTAATGTTTTTGATCAATGTATTAGAAATAGTGAGGAAGATGACAAATTGAGGGTAATGAGGCTGATTTTAGTTTACATAGCACGCCAACAGAATATTTGTTTTAAATTTGTTAGTTTTTACCTAATAAATTCTATGTACATAATTGTTTTGTAATGCATTTTTAAATTGTTTTAAATCATGTATGAACCTTAACTAATGAAGTTTTATGGCCATAAGCATGTTGTATTATATTCAAAAATATTTTACTTATGATTTTATGATTTTTATACCCACATAATTATAGCTATGATTTTATGATATTTGTACGGAAAAAATTAGATACGATTTTACGATCCGAGTTTCAGAAGTCCTTTTCATGTTGTGTCAAAATCATGATTTTGACAATCTTGGACATGACAAGTAAGCTTTCGCTAATCTATTCCACCTGGTTGTGCAAACACGACGCCCATTTTAATTATCATCTACTACTCTTTCTATCCTCCTGGCTGTTCACCAGCCAAACAACATCATTGACAACACCAATTTTTCATATGACCCAACATGTGTTGGAAGATTCATGGTGATTGGGCTATGATAGACTTTTTTTATCTCTCCTCCTCTTAATCACACTTGCTTACAAAAATTGAGAGGTAATATGTCATTTGGTTTTTGAATTATATTTGATTTTCATTCATTATGTTGCTATTTATTTGTTTTTAATCCTTTCTTAATTTATTTAATTTCAATTTTTTCCCTTAGCATTAGATTTTAGTCAAGTTTTATATCAAATTTTATGCCCATTATCTTAATTGCAATTTATTTCTTTATTTTTATCTTTTTTTAGCTTCATCCCTTAAGGTTTGTTTTCATTTTGTTTTGATGTAAAATCCAATCGTCATTTTTTTTTATCATTATTTGTATTTTATTCTATTTTAATATCTTTGAGTTTCATCTCTTCTATTCTAGAAAATATTCTTTATTCCAAAGATTGAGAAATTCTTACCATTTCTTGATGTTCTTCACTACAAGTCCAAGTTAGATTATATTCTCTATTCCAAATATTGAGAAATACTATTCCTTGTGGAGCCCATGTGGTCAGCTGATACATTTTTCACATTTTCCATTTCTCATCTCATACTGCTCTGTCTTCTGAATATTTTCATACCATTTCTTGCTCAAATCCCCTGCTTTTAGTTTTCCTTTTATGTTTTCAATTTCTCAACATCCATTACCAAATAAGCTATGGCTGATGCAATTGGTTATGCTCTCGGAGTACAATCATGGGGAATTTGAATCTCTCAATTTTGCAAGAGCTTGGACTTGCTGGGGCCTATAGACCAAACTTGAAAATCTCAAGCGCACGTTCACAATCATTCGAGCTGTGCTGCAAGATGCAGAGGAGAAGCAGTGGAAGAGTGAGCCTATAAAGGTGTGGCTTAGAAACCTCAAGGATGCAACTTATGATGTTGATGGTTTGCTAAATGAGTTTGCCATTGAAGCTCAATGGGAACAACAATGAAGAGGTCTCAAAAATCAGCTAAGATCCTTCATTTCTATCAGTCACAATCCACTTGTTTTTCAATCAAGAATGGTGCATAAATTAAAACATATGAGAGATATTCTGATTCAGTAGAGGAACGTGACACTCTGGTTTGTTTCTTGGACTTCCACGATATAGGTGCATCACCAAGAAAAATGTAATACCAAGTAACCGTTCCAATCGTCGAGTCATGGGACAACTTGCCTAGTCAATATCACAATAATCTTTGATCTAAAAATCACTCTTTGATGGAAAGAAAGGACCTTAACTAAGAGAACTCCTCAAGTAATGAAGAACATGATAGGTAGCATCAAGATGTGCCTGATAAGGTTTTTGTATGAATTGATTGAGAAGTTATACTGCATAAGTGATCTCTGGTCGGGAAATTGTGAGATAAATAAGCCATCCAATCAAGCAATGGTATTGGCTCGAATCTTGCAAGGATTCTCCATAGTCTAAAGACAATAGATGTTGTAGAGGAATGAGAAAATAGTTGGCTTACTGCCAACCATACCAATTTCTTTCAATAAATCGAGAGTATATTTGTGTTGGCAGAGAGATATTCCCTGAGGGAAACGAGCCAATTCTAAGCCAAGAAAAAACTTAAGTGTACCGAGGTCTTTGATGGGGAAACATGAACCGAGATAATGGTTGAGTTTCTGAATCTGCAAAGAATCATTTCCTGCAATAACCATGTCATCTACATAGATAAGGAGAGCAGGAAGGATGTACCTTTAATTAGATTAAAAAGTGAATGATCATTGGAGGATTGTGTGAATCCATATTTTCTAAGGACTAGGAGAACTTTTCGAACCATTGGCGAGGTGTCTGCTTTAGTCCATATAATGTTTTATGGTGTCTGCATACCTGATTGTCACTTGATGGTAAATAGCTTGGGGGAGGAATCATATATACTTCTTCATGTAATTCCCTATGAAGGAATGCATCATTTACATCTGATTGATGTAATTCCCAATCCTTAGCAAAAACAACAACCAATAAGCATCCAACAGTGGTCGATTTTGCAACCGGTGCAAAGGTTTCAGTATAATCCAATCCTTCAATCTGCGTATATCCTTGAGCTACCAAACAAGCTTTATAGCATTCAATGGAACCATCTGAGTTGTATTTCAATTTGTATATCCAACGAGAACCAACTGGTTTTTTCTCCAAAGGTAATGATACTAAACTCCAAGTTTGATTCTGCTCTAGTGCAGAAATTTCTTGTTTCATTGCTTTACACCATTACTGGTCTGTTACAACTTGGGAAAAGGTTTTAGGTTCACTCACAACAGAAATATTAGCCAAAAGATTTGATGAGATGGATCAAAATGAGCATAAGATAAATGACACGCTATGGGATAAGGACAACCTAAAGAAACTGTATTAGATGTGAGCTATGATGACTTATCTATTCTAGGAAGCTGCCACATATAATCATCAAGATGATAAGGAACTCGTTGAGGCCTTTGAGATCATGAAGTGTTCAAGGGAACAACTTGATGATCATAATTAATGACAATAGGCATGGTTGCTTCAACATCTAGAGTGTGAAACCTGAGAATAAAATATACAAATAGGTAGTATGTTTATAATAATTCAAATGTTGTTATAATACAAAATTTATGCAAAGAAAAGAAGAGCAAAAAAAAAAAAACATGGCCAAAATAGAATTAAGAAAAGATAGGACTATAAATACCCATCCCTTCTCTCATCCATGGTCAGATGGAGACTAGAAGAAAGAGGGGAGGGTTAAACTAGGATTAAACACCCAAAAATTTGTAAACCCATATAAGCCTTGGTATTCTAAAATGGATGAACACAATTGGGTGGAGAATTAACAAGAAGAAAGTGAAGAATTTAGGGGGGGGGAGGAGGGAGAAGAGTGGCTGGTTATTTACAAGGAGAAGAAGTCTAAGATTTTTCTGAAATTGTGAAGTAAAGTCTAGATTCCATCAAAGTATGGAGTTCTAATTCCAATTTCTATGAAATTAACTTCAATTTGATTAGAAGTTTATGATTCTTCTTAAATTGGGAATTAGGTTTTCTAACACAAAATATTAGGAAAATGCATAATGAATAGGGTTTAATGAATAAAGGGAAGGCATGACTGTTATTGATGAAAAAACAAGGATTGAAGATGAATTGAAGATATTTTCTCTATTTTTGCAAAATAAGGCATATTCGTTGCCCTGTTTCTTGGGAGAATGTGGACCTAAAAAATACAGAATCTAGAGAGGGTCCCTTCATAGAAGTTGTAACCAGGAGTGTTATCTTTCCAACGAGTCTAACCCTATCTAATTTGGAGTTCTTGAACTCTAGATACGGGTAAAAAAATCTGAGGAGAGGTCGAGCTGTCACTCCTGTTGGCAGATTCGGCCAAGTTGATAAAATAGCAAAATTTAGTCATGTTAAGGGTAGAATATGTTTTATTGCCCTTCATAAAGTGTGTCCTTGATCATCAGAAAATAAAAGAAGAGAATAAACGGTGATTAAAATTGAATTAATGATGTCTACTTGGACTATAAATGAGCTGAAAAGTTAAAGGATGATAATGAGGAATGTAAGTGAGAAAGAAAAGATTTAGTAAAAGAGAAATGTATATTATTACTATTGTTGTTGTGTGTGATATGTGGATTAATATGAAATAATGGTGGGTGTTTATGGTTTCAGGAGGAATTGCGAGAGGAGTACAACAACAACAAGGGAATACAAGTCGAGCGTTCATAGCAGGGAGGTACTTGATACCTACATCTCCTCTAGCCAATAATTATTTTTACTAATTATTGAACTATAAGAAACAATTTGGTGCTTATTGATGAGGAAAAGAAAAAAGGTAAAAGAAAGGTTAAGGGATGGAAAAATAGATATATATATATATATATATACAGGAAGAAACAAACTAGTTGACATTGACATTACCGGTACATGGGAGGCAAAATATAAACCCTGATTAAATATTCGATTTCAGAAAAGTTAATGATATCGGCGGGTGATATCGATATCGACACAATTTATAAACTTGATTAACTATTTAGTTTCAGAATAGTTAATGATATCAATGGGTGACGTCGATATCAACAACATTTATAAACTTTATTAACTATTCGATTTTAAAATAGTTAATGATATCGGCAGGTGACGTCGATATCGGGAAAATTTATAAATATGATTAACTATTCGGTTTCAAAAATTTATAAATGTTGAGAGATTGAAATTATTATTCCAAAGGTATTTAAAATTGATTTAGTGTTTATGAAAACAGTGATGATAGAAGGTGTTCTATTCCAAAAACTGTAATATAATTTTTACACGTGCTTCAATCAAAATGGCCAATGATAATTTAAGGAATTTTCGCATGGTTTAATTAATCTTTAATTTTATTAATCTGAAAAGGTTTTGAGAAATTTTTGCTACCGTGTTTTTAGATGTTTTCTTAAAATACATATTTTTTAAAATATAAAATTAAAATTGTAATCATCTACTATTATTTTTTTTAAAAAAATAATATATTGTCTGACTTTGTGTGTTTCCTGGGAAAGGATACGTGTTCAAACACAACTAGAAAAGTATACCTCTTTTTAGTTTTTACTGTAGAAATATTGCTAGTTTTTTTCTACTTTCATTACTTTAGGGAGTGCACTGCCAGTAATAAATTTTTATTTTTATTTTCTTGTATGTTTTTTAGGAAAAAAATTATTATTTTTTATTCATTATAATTTGTGTATTTATCATTTTACACTTAATTAATTTATACTATTTTTTATTTATATTTTTTCTGCTTCCTTACATTTTTTTTCTTAAATTATCATACAAAATATTGCTTTCTTTTTCTTTCATATTAAGAACTATTTTGAAATATTATATATTTTAATTAACCGATAATACTATCACAGCATGGCGCCATGGTTTAACCATTTTGTCGAAATCAGTGGACTCCTCCAGCAAGAAAAGAATTCCCTGATGGGATTAGAGGTTGAGTTCAAATTAAATTGTGTATGAGCAGATATTATTTTGGACACCATGGAAGCCACCCATATATTCCAAAGAAAACTCTGCAGGGCACAAGGATTTTGTTTGTTTTGGGTCGACATGCACATGGAAAATCCCTTCTCCTTCATGAATCTTGATTTTTTATATATTATTTTATGGATGGAAGTTGTTGATTCAATTCATATATTATATATACTAGCCAATGCCCCGCGCCTCGTCGCGAGTGGTATCATATTTTTTTCAACACAAAAAAATTTTCATTGTTTTTTTATAATATTTATTTGGTTAAAATGATAAATTTGTGCAGAATTCCTGTGACGTGCAAGTTTTTTATAAAATATATGAATTTTAAATCGATATAAATTTATCTATTTAATAGGTTTCAATGAAATAACCAACATAAAATTATCATAATCATTAAAAAAAGCAAGAAAATTACCATAATCATTAAAAAAAAATTAATCATATTTTTAAGTAAAATAGAAATTTGTCAAGAGTGGACTTGAACCCTCAATCTTTCGAACATAATTTTTGTCTCCCACCTCATAAATCCGCTTGACCACCTCAACATTCGTTCATCTTTCTCGAAAATATATATTAAATCTAATTTTAATGTGGATTCGCTAAAAAAAAATGTGTTGGGAGTGAGATTCAAACCCATGCCCTCGAAGGGGACCTTAATTTGACGCTCTTTAGACCATCTCGGCTACCTCAATAACCGTTTGTCTTTAACGAAAATATATATTAATAGTAGGTGTTATTGTAAATTAGCACAGTAAAAACAGGACGTGTTTTATTGTATAGTTAATAATATATATATATATATATATATATATATATATATATATATATATATCTTTTTATTATGGCGCAAGAAAAACACTGTAGATTGGAACAGAAAATAATAAAAAAAAAATTAAAAATAAAATACAATGTAACCAATATAAATGAAAATTTCAGAATGATAAGCACACAAAAAATCTAAAAATCTAAAAACATAAATATATAAAATATTGATTATTTTTGTCCAAAAAAACAAAAACACCAAAAGAATATATATATATATATATAATATTATATATAGTAATATATATTGGCGTGGGGAAAGCTACAGTGTTTTCCCCACACCTATTATATATACTAGACAATACCCCGCGCTTCGCCGCGGGCGGCAAAATATTTTTTTCAATGTAAAAAATATTAATTGTGTGTATTTTTTATTATAATATAAATTTAGTTAAAATAATAAATATGTGCAGAATTCATGTCAAATGCAAGTTTTCTATAAAATATATGAATTTAAAATCGATATAAATTTATATGTTTAGTAGTTTCAAACGAAATAACCAGCATAAATTTATCATCATCATTAAAAAATTCAAGAAAACTCAGATATCTGAATTATTAAGTTCATTGTATTAAGATTAGTTTATTATATAATTCAATTTCAATCAAACAAAAATAAAATATAATTTGTGAAAATACTTACAATAATCAAATAAAAAAAATAAGCTATTAATTTTCTATCAACAAAAAGAAGAAAACATAGATTGAAGAATCATCCTGACATTATTTTCATTATCATTGCTATAAAAGCTAAAATTATTGCTAACATTACAACCAAAAAAATTAAAATAATTAAATTGCCATGAAAAATAAAAAAAAGAAAAAGATTTTTCTAAAACAACAATAAAAAAATAATAACTAAAATTATAAAGAAACAATAAAATTATTATTATTATTGCATAAATAATAAAATCATAAAAATCATATAATCTAAAGAACAAATAAAGAAAAAAAAACAAAAAAAAATAATAAAGGAAAAAATAGAGTAATATTAAAAAATAATCACTAAAATTATCATTATTATTGTGCAAATAATAAAATTATAAAAATCATCTAATACAAAGAACAAATAAAAATAAAAGAAAACATCTAGCCATGGCACCCGCGCCTCGTCGCGGGCGGATTCATATTTTTTTCAACATAAAAAAATATTTATTATGTATGATTCTTTTTATCATAACATAAATTTAGACAAAATAATAAATATGTATATAATTTTTAGGAAGTGCAAGTTTTGTATAAAATAAAAAAATATATAATAAAAAAAAATAATAAGGAAAAAATACAAAAAAAAGATAAAAAAAAAAGAAACAAAAAGAATAATTTGGGAAAAAAAGTAAAAAAAAAAAAAGAAGAAAAACGAAAAAAAAAGAGAAATTAAAAAAAACACAAACATAAAAGCAAAAAAAAAAAAAATACACTATTGAAAGTCACAGTACACTGTGCCGGAGTGCACAGTGAAAAACCCACGCCTTTTATTGTCTGTGTAATAGTAATATCATTGAAGCGATCTATTGAGCTGAATTTTTAATGTTAATAACTATAATATAAAATAATATGATTATCAAATTGAACTATATGTGAATCTCTCTTATTAAATAAACTAGATCCTAAATACGTAATTGCTTTATAATTGATCAACCCTTGTTTTTAGCACATTATATTTTGGTTTTCAATTTGATTTGTTTGCTAAATTCAAGCGCTGCGTTCATGGAAATATATAGTTTAGATAATGTTAATTTGGAAATCATAACTCTAGTTTGGGATGGTCATCTCACATTTTATATTCCATGATTACTTTTCTTCAATAAGAGAAAAACAAATAACCCACCCCCCGTTTCACTTCTCCAGACTAAAGAATTCTAAAATCACACAATGGCTGTCTACGAGTATAGTTTATGTTGTTTTTAAAAATGATTTTTGTTCAAAAATACATTAAAATTATAAAAAATTATTTTTGACATTATAAAAATAATCAAAAATTATATAATTGTTTTTAGAAAACACTCTAACATTATAATTATTAATTTTTTAATTATTATTTTAAATATAAAAATATTTCACAAAGCTAATTTGTATTGTTTTGCAGTAAGAAATCAAACCCAAAAGGAAATTATTGAGAGTGGCCATTAGGATTGGCAGGAGAGCTATTGAGCTGGAAACTCTTCCTTGTGGCTTATCGGAGATCTATTGGTGGAGAGAGGAGGATGATTTATTTATGTTGAACAATATTATGGTTTTTTCATTTCGGCATGCTTACAAATAGCACATCATGCGAGGAACAACCATTTTGGTCGGTTGGAGAGGAGGAAATGAAATACAAATGCTAAAAGGACATGTTTTTGGCTTTGGCTCTTCAAATAGCACTATTTTATTTTTATCATTGGTACGTTTCACATATTCATAATCATGAATTAAACTTCAATAATTCACCATAGAAATTGAAACTATTTTTACAAGGATTGCAATGTAATACTTTAATAACAATTATTATATACTTAAAATTCAACGACCATAAAAAGAGTATGAATAAGAATCATAGTTGTATCATGTAGATTAAGGGTCTGTTAGACAAAGTGTTTACACGAGACTAATTTTATGGTTGAGTGGTTGGTTTATTATGTGTCAACTAGTTATTTATTGGATAAAAAATCTGATGTTCTAGTTGAGTCATCTTCAAGACTTTATACTTTATTGTATGTAATCTGATTGGATCTACTCTTACTCATTTAATTTAATAGGATGTTTAAGCCCTGAAGCTTAAAATTTAGTTAATAAGTGAAGTTTGTTTTTATGGTTTATATAATAATGGTTTATATATATATATATATATATATATATTAATAATAATAAATTTAAAAATTAATATCGGTATAAGGTTGAGGAAACCTTTCATCTATACCCATAGTTGTCAATACCGTTCCGGTTTTTCGATTGGAACAGAACGTTCTGGTTTCGAAGCGTTTCGGTGTGGCGTTTCGGTGTCGTAATGTTAATATATAATTAATTTTATATGTATATATATATATGAAAAAAAACTAAAATATTATATATATGAAAAAAATAAAATATTAATTTAACAAGTATAATTAAAATTTGAATTCTTTTTTATTTAAAATATTTTGCTGTTTTTAAATTATTTTGATGTATAGATATTAAAAATAAATTTTTTTAAAAATAAAAAAATAGATTTTGAACCCGGAACGACACGCCCGGAACAGAACCGAGACGTTCCGGCCGGAATTTGACCAGAATTTCCGGAAAGAACCGGAATTAAAACCGCGACAAAAACGACGCCGTTTTATCTCGGTTTTTTGAACGAAATGGAACGGAATCAATAACTATGTCTATACCCGCACTATACGCAAATGAAAAACTCAATCTAGCTTGATTCTAGTGATTCAAATGTTAAACACTTGATGAGTCAAGTGAAATTGACACCTTTGCTATGGAACCCTTTGAAAAAGGCTAATTTGATCAAGATATCCATTATTTTAAGGGACTAAAACCACTATAGTTTAATTTAATAAGAGAATACAGGGTGTCTCTCAACCAATTAGCCTTCTAAGAATTGCAATTGGATGAATCCCTAGGAGCTGCAAAAGAGAAAGCATGCCCTGTCTAGCTAGCTCAAATAAGAACACAGATTCTTTTTTAATGGGAAAAATAAATTCCGAGTTTGATATGTCTCCAATGATTGTCAGCATGCATCAAGAGAAAGCCAAAGCAAGGGGGGATAGGCAGAATTTATATTCATAAACGATATAATTAAATCACCTTCTGCATATCATATTTCATTGTTTAATTAAATATGGAATTCGAAGTTCAAAGACGAGATAGAGCAAGAACTCGTTCATGACCCTGAGCCTATCCCTGTACTTGTGTATTCACCTGACCGGAAGCTGAAAGTCGGATGGGTCCAGTTATTATCTTGCCGGGCAAACTCTCAGTGACAACACAATTCTGTGCTAAAGCCCTCAACTGGAACTTGTGAATTTTTCCTGTCGAAGTTTTTGGTAACTCAGCCATGAATTCCACTCTCTTCGGAACCATAAATCGGGGAAGATTTTTCTTGCAGTAAGCGATAATGTCAGATTCTTTAACAGTATCGTTTGTGTCTCCGTTGTAGTTCTTTTTCACAGAGATGAAGGCACAGGGACTTTCTCCCCATTTAGGATGTGGCATGGCCACCACAGCTACTTCCAGGACTCTTGGATGTCTGTAGAGTACAGACTCCAATTCCACACTGCTGATGTTCTCACCACCAGAAATTATCACATCTTTTGACCTGTCCTTGATTTCCAGGTAGCCATCAGGATGGATGACACCAATATCTCCAGTAGCAAACCATCCATTCCTGAAGGCCTTGGAAGTCGCCTCAGGATCCTTGAAGTAGCCTTTCATGATGCTGCTTCCTCTCAGGACAATCTCCCCCATCGTCTCTCCATCACGCGGCACGCTAGCCATGGTGTCCAGGTCCTTGACGTCTGCATCGGAAAGAGTCAGTAGGCTGATCCCTTGCCTTGCCTTGAGTTTTGCCTGATCCTGCTGTGGCAGCTTGTTCCACTTTCTCTGCCATTCACACTCAAGTGCTGGCCCAGCAGTCTCGGTAAGACCATAGCCATGCGTCACGTGGAATCCGAGATGTTCGATCTTTGGGAGCAGCGACGCCGGTGGGGGTGCACCTCCTGTGAGTATCTCCACCGGGGAAGTGATTTCGCGGCGCTCATGAGGCTTGGCCTCAAGCAGAACGTTGAAAACAACTGGTGCACAGCACATGTGAGTCACCGCATGTTCGGCAATGTTATGGTACATGTCTTTCGCAGTGGTGTTGCGCAGGCAAACGTTGGTTCCGCCGCGTGCCGCCACACCCCAAGTGAACGTCCAGCCATTGCAATGGAACATAGGGAGAGACCATAGATAAACTGGTGCATTTCCCATTTCCCAGCCTAGAATTTGGCTAAGAGTGCTAAGATAAGCACCCCTGTGACTATACACAACTCCTTTCGGAGCAGATGTTGTTCCTGATGTATAGTTCAAGGCTATAGGATCCCATTCATCCTGAACTAGCTCGCCGGTGTATCCCGGATTGCCCCTCTGTACGAGCTGTTCATACTCCAACTGGCCGAATAGGACACCGGCAGGAGTGTCAATGTCGTCGATACAAGCAAGAATTGATGGCGCAGCACCATCCAGAAAACTAAGGGCCTCACTTGCTACCTCCACGTATTGGTAATCCACAAAGAAAACCTTAGCCCCTGAATGGCTAAGAATGGTGGCTATATTCTTAGCATCTAGCCTTGTGTTGATAGCATTAAGAACTGCTCCAGCCATAGGCACAGCAAAATGCATCTCATACACAGCAGGAATGTTTGGAGCCAGCACAGACACCTGCATAAGCAGAAAAAAAATATACTTAAAATTGATGATACGTTTGAAACAACAAAAGGTAGAGAGAAAAACTCAGAGAATAAAGCCTTGTAAACGTACGACATCGTTTTTTCCAACTTTAAGGGACCGGAGGGAATCGGCAAGGCGGCAGCAACGTTCATATGTTTGACTCCATGTGAAGCGGGTGCCCTCATAGATAACAGAGGTACGGTTGGCATAAACAGCATTCGCTCTCTTCAAGAAAGTTATGGGGGTGAGAGGAACATAATTTGCATCACATTTTGGAAGTAGATCCATTGTTGGAGCTGGAAGTATTTGGATAGAGCGTTTTGTGGAGTTTTTGATGGACTAGAAGATGTGCGGGTGGAGGGTTTAAATAAACAAATTAATAGTATGTTTGAGAGGGTAGTTAAAGTTTTTTTTTTAATTGTTTTTCATTAAAAAATACATTAAAATTATATTTTTTTTTATTTTTAAAAAATTATTTTTAGTATAAGCACATCAAAATAATCTAAAAACACTAAAATCTTTAAATCTAAAATAAAATATAAAAATAAAAATTTTAATTTTTTTAATAAACACTTTACAAATACATTCTCATACATCCCCTTGGACTCGAACGTGAAGATTTGCTGCGGGTTTTGGAGAAATTATTGTATGGATGTGATGGTAGTATTGTATCCTTGTGTTTTTAAATAAAAAAAAAACATGGGGTGCTGATGTAAGCGATCAAGAACCTGGTAAAAGACATAGTTTTAAGAAAATCAATTATAAAATATTGGAGTTTAGATATTTTTTATATATCATTATCCTAATTACTTGTCATAATAAGTTATTATCACTACATATTATTAGCACATGAAAAAAAATTCTTTGCAGTCTTATTTGGTGAGATATGTTAAGCCTCTTAATTTCTAGTCAAGTTTTACTTAATCAAAGAATTGATAGTAAACTATCTTCGATTCCACCTTAATTTCTAGTCAAGTTTTATACTTAATTTCTAATCAAGTTTCACTTAATCACTCTCACTAGCAAACCTTTCCACCCCAAGTTCCGAGCCTTGTATCAGATCCAAATCCACCTTCGACTCAGTTTTAATAAATACGAGCGAATTTGTCTGCCTGATTCGCTCGGTTTTTTTTATCTATATAGAAAACTAATTGATTTTATACATGTTGTATTTTGTTATTTTAATATTTAATTAGTAAAATTGTAATTGATAAAATCTATTAAAAACTGTTTTTTTTTCCACCAAAAAGTGATTGAATGTTGTTATTGCTAAGAAAACTTTTGATAAGAAGGTGAAATGATTTATTAGAAATTTATTGTCATGGATACTCTGGTTAAAAAAGAACAAAAAAAGAAACCCGGTTAAATTTTTTTTGACTTGGACACCATGATTATTAAAAAATGAAAAAAATGTGAAAAAAGGTCACTGTTTATTAAAAGAACAAAAAAAAGGAAGTCAGTCATAAAAAAAAATGCAAGGGGAAAACACCTTATAGTGCGCGTAAAGTAACCCGAACACCCGGTCATGGAAAAAAAAAGTGTAAGTGGGAAAACAAACAGAGAAGAAAAATGTAAGAAAAAAAAAACATAGTGGATCTGGAGATTAGTCGGGATATGCATAAGCTGCCACATATATCTCGGTTAAAAAAAACAAATAAAAAGCCCGGTTAAAAGAAAAAAACATAAAACACTTTTTCAAACAGTGAAAATTACTGTTAAGAAAAGGAAGCCCTATTATAAAAAAAAAATGCAAGGGGGAAGTATCTTTTTAAATAGTAATGAGAAGAAAAATCATGGTGCACGTAAACTATCCCAGACACCCCGATCATGGAAAAAATATATAAGTGGAAAAAAAGGGAAAAATGTAAAAAAAATGGATCTAAAGATTAATTATAGTGCGCATAAGCTGACACAGATATTCTGTTTAAAAAAATGTCTGAAAAAAAATGGAAAGGACCTTTCCAAACAGTAATGAACAGTGAAATCACCGTTCATTGTTGTTTTAAAAATATTTGCAGCTGGAGAGATTCTAACTCTCACTCCTGTGATTTTGCGCCCACACTTAATCACTCGCCCAAATGATTTTGTTATTCGTTCTAGCATTCAAATAATACTTATCTTAGTATATAGTGTTTACTATTCCAATCCACTATGTATATGAGTCTGGGTTAACAGTGCAATGAACAGTGGAAAATACTCATTTTGTTTTAGCTTATAGTGAACGAAACTTGCCCGTGCGTTGCGTTGGACTTCTATTTATGTGGAAAACTGATTGATTTTATGTGTGTTATAATTGGTTATTTTAATATTTAATTAGTAAAATTGTTGTATCGAACTTGTTGATGGTTGTGTTTATTTTAACGGCAATGAACGATTTAACCGGGTGATAGCAAAGTTGCAACCGCTAAAATCTATCAAAGATGGATTATGTCTGGTTGATTGCTATTGTGTGTTGACTTATTTAATTCATAGATTGCAAAACTGCAATTGATTGAATGTTTGGTGTGTCTTAATTGTTTTGATAATTATATAATTGGTTGATGAAAAAAAATATAATCGATGAAATCAATTAGAGATGAATTTTTTTTATAGTCAGTTGGATACTTGTTGGTGGTTGGGTGTGTCGTAATTGTTTGGCTTATTATTCTTTTTTTTTCTTTTTATTTATTCTTCAAGTCAAATAATTTTTTTAAATATAATAATATTTTTTTTATTTTGTCATTTATTTTATTTTTTAATTTCTTTCTTTTAAATGTTATTAGGTGTTAAAATTTCTAATTATTATAGATAAGGTATTCAAAAATAATGATCATAATTATTCGTCAATTGTTTCCTTATAAATATGTTAGACTAATTATATATTTTTCTATTTATTTTATATTAGTGCTTTAAAAATAATGATAATAATTATTTGTATTTTTTTCTCTGATAAATATGTTAGACTAATTATACATTTTGTTATTTATTTCATATTAGCGCCTTAATATATATATATTCATCACTTTTTGGAATTGCAATCTCTTATAGGTATTCTATAAAATAATAATAGTCATGGTGTGTGTATGCTGATCCGGACACCTTGATTATATAAAAAAAATATATAAGGCGGAAAAAAACAGAAAAAAATGTTAAAAAAAGTGAGTCCAGGGATTATTCGTGGCGCAATAAGTTGGCCCAGAAAAACAAATATACTTGGGAAGAAACAATTGTGGTGCGTGGAAGCTGACCGGACACCTCGTTTATAAAACAAAATAAAAAAAATATATGAGTGGAAAAAAAATATAGGGAAAAAAATGTCAAAAAAAGTGGAATCGAAGATTAGTCGTAGTGCGTGTAAGTTGACCCGTACACCTCAGTTATTATTATTATTTTGTAAAAAACAACCAGTTATTAAAAAAAATCATCCGAATCGAAAGATTAATTGGACAAATCTTGAGAAATAAAAGAGCAAACTAAATTGAAATATTAAAATAATATTTCATATTATATTAGAAGATCTGTGTTATATAACTTCATTCAAAGGAACTTTCTTTGAATCAAATCACTATGGGAATTGCTACAGACTTTTTAAAAAAAAACCCGGTTTGTAGGAGGAAAAAAAAACAAAAATTAGTTTTGTTGGTTGAGAGGTTCGAACTTCTGCGCGCTGAATTTTCCACCGCGCAGAGTACCACTCGGCCACAACCATTTCTTCATCATTTCTACAATACAAATCACTAAAAGCATCTCCGTGTCCAAAAAAAAAGGAGTTCATGCTCATGCGAAGCACCACATCAAATGGCCACTTCACAGTGATTTGTGTGTGCGTGAACAATGAAAAACACTGTTTAAATTTTGGTCTTGTTTTAGCTTACAGTGTAATGGTGGCTTCCATGTTCTACGAATATATTTTTAAGTGAAAAAAGCTTTTAAAAAAATCCGATTTCAAGATGGGGCAAAGAATTTGGACCGGTAATACTAACAATCATCCAACCAGAATTGTTGTACGCAGCTGAGAATTCTACAGCACAAACATACACTGATATCAAGTTGAAGTCCAATCTGACACTTCCTCGCCGATCCTCCATCTTCGCCAAACCAAATCCCACAAATCAAAATAATATCACAATCCAATTAACAAAATCTTTTTTTTTTTATTTTTATATTGTGAGGAAACCCTATTTTTAAAAAGCTTATTTTGTGGGCTTAGACTCTTAAAAATATACACGTTTTAACTTAAACTAAAATTTTTATTGAAAAAACAAAAATATGGGTTTTGCTCAAAATGGAGAGAGATTGATTTACCAAATCTTGACGAGTGATTAAGATTGAAGGGGTATTTGAGGTCTTTAAAAGGAAAGGAAGATTCTAATTCCTCATTTTACTTTTTATATTCCACTGCTCATAAAGAAGCCAGTTGTGCGTTTCAAGTTATAAATTGAGGGATTTTGTTGCCGTTTCTCTCCCTATGTCTACCTTCCTGGAAAGAAAATTGTTAAGTAATGTGAAACTTCTTTGAGGTTTCTCTTTTTTCTATTAAAAATCCATGATTTTACTAGAAATCTCCTCATTAATTTGCTTATAAAATAATCTTTTGTACTGATATTTATTGACGATTTAAATTGAGGGTTCTAACTGAGATTTCCCATAAAGGATTTTCTTATAGCTTAATAGTTAACGCTCTTGCTCTTGTCTCTCGAAAATCATAGAAGAAGGATTGTCACTTGGCTAGGGAATAAAAAATACAAACACCCCTTTGATTGACAATCTGTATTTAATTTAAATAACTAAATCACGTTGCTCATATAATTTTAAATTAAATTATTATTAGATTTAACTATTTAGAAATCTTCATATCGAGAAACTAAAAACTAAAGTTTCTTGGTTTAATTTGAGTTTAAGAATATTTTTTATATTTAAATATCGAGAGATTGAAATTAATATTCCAAATGTTTTTTAAATTGATTTAGTTGGATTAAGTTGAGCAGGTTTGGAGGAAGTTTTTGGTATCGTGTTTTTAGATGTTTTTTTAGATATATATTAATAAAATATATAGTTAATATTTTTTTAATCATTTTAATTATCTGATATTAAAATTTAAAATAAATATCTTAATATATTTTTCAATAAAAAATTATATGCATCACATCACTAAACTCAAATATCATGTTGATGGTTTTGACTTGGAATTTAATTTAATGTAATGTCGTCAGTACCTTTTTCATATTTCCCAGAGATGCAGCATGCATGATTACCAGGGGTCGGCAGGGCTGGCATCTCCGACAAAACAAAACAAAAATCAAAATGATTTAATTGTCCGACTTTGTGTGTTGTCTGGACAAGGATACGTGTTCAAACACAACTAGAATATTGTACCTCTTCTTACAGTAGAAATATTGCGATTCAAATCATATGATGGGAACACATTCATGAATCTTGATTATTATATATATATATATATATATTATTTTATGGATGGAAGCTGACGATTCAAATCCTATGATGGGAACACACTTATTGCTTGAGTATGAATGTTCAAATTTGCTCTTACAGATTAATTTATATTAATTCAAATCAATCCAAACAGCAAAAAAGCTTTAAAATTAGATCGAGTTTTTATCAAGATTATTTTAAAATTGTACCCTTCTTACAGTAGAAATATTGCGATTCAAATCATATGATGGGAACACATTCATGAATCTTGATTATTATATATATATATATATATATATATATATATATTATTTTATGGATGGAAGCTGTTGATTCAAATCCTATGATGGGAACACACTTATTGCTTGAATATGAATGTTCAAATTTGCTCTTAGCAGATTAATTTATATTAATTCAAATCAATCCAAAACAGCAAAAAAGCTTTAAAATTAAATCGAGTTTTAATCAAGATTATTTTAAAATTGTACCCTTCTTACAGTAGAAATATTGCGATTCAAATCATATGATGGGAACACATTCATGAATCTTGATTATATATATATATATATATATATTATTTTATGGATGGAAGCTGACGATTCAAATCCTATGATGGGAACACGCTTATTGCTTGAGTATGAATGTTCAAATTTGCTCTTACAGATTAATTTATATTAATTCAAATCAATCCAAAACAGCAAAAAAGCTTTAAAATTAGATCGAGTTTTTATCAAGATTATTTTAAAATTTAATTCAAACTAAATGTCTAATCAATGAGTTATTAAATTGATAGATCAATGGAGTGACCTCTCGATCAATTAGCCTTCTAAGAATCGTTGGTTCCACTTAAAAATAATTGAATCAATGCATAAGGCCGACTACCAAGATTGAAATGATGAACAAAGATTATCCACAAGTATAGCTCAACCCAGATACATGAGAAATAACCAAAAAACAACATCACTAGTGACTGAACTAGGTTTATAGTGGATGAGCACAAAAGAAATTATACAATCTTAATAAAAATAATTAAATCAAGTTGATATAGTGACTTGATTTAACAACCCAATAACTCCATCCTTTTGTTTAGTCAATTTTTAGGTCAGTTTACCAACTATGCACCATGGCGAGACTTCAACTCCAACAGTAAAGGCGAACTATGACGAGGCAACAAGGGACCCATAACATCCCTAAAGTTTGAGAAAATAAAATATACCGTTGTATCTAAGATTTATTTCATGGAAAATATTTATTTTTCCCCTCAAGAAATTGCCTATTATTCTATAACCATCATTTCAATCTTTGCCTCGTAGTTGTTAATGTTTTAGTGACTATTTGAGAGTATCGTTGCAGTTGCTTTTGAAAATATTTTTCATTCAGAAATACATCAAAATGATATTTTTTTTATTTTAAAAAAATATTTTTTGACATTAGCACATAAAAATGATCTAAAAACACCAAGTTTTTTTTATTTAAAGTAAACAAAATTTTTTTTTTTTTTCAAAAACACTTTTGAAACGCAGTGCCAAACATGACCTTATTTTTCATTGGAAAAGCATATGTGCCACAGTACTAAACATACATAACACAGACACATGAACCCATTGAAAGTTTTAATTTCAAATCGGGCAACGGGGAAAGAAAGAAATGAAAATAGAGCCACATTGTTGCAAAAGCCATGAACCTGTACTCAACTTCAACATATGATTTGGAGACTTTTTTTTATTTTCTTGTCTTCCATGAAATTAAAGAGTTTATAAAAAATATAGAGTAACCCGATATAAATCTTCTTATAATAGGATAATTTGCCCGATTCGCATCGCAATTACCTCTTAGTTGAAGAGAACTTTTGGAAGAGAATAATAAATTCATACCTAGATTGCCCTTTAAATATCTCACAACTGGAAGAGCAACATCCCAATGAGGTTTTCTTGGTGCATGCATAAATTGGCTTAACATA
Source organism: Salix exigua (assembly GCA_032356905.1). Taxonomy (NCBI): domain Eukaryota; kingdom Viridiplantae; phylum Streptophyta; class Magnoliopsida; order Malpighiales; family Salicaceae; genus Salix; species Salix exigua. The sequence continues at coordinate 28,240,757 of CM063603.1, forward strand.
TTCATATGATACATGATATCTATTCTAGAAATTGTAAGATAGATTAACCATCCCATTAACCTTTTATAACGAGAAACATCATTCAATAGTTCACCTTCATCATTTTTAAGCCTTAGATTTTGTTCCATGGGAAAGTCAATAGGTTTTGCTCCAAGAAATCCATCAACATCTAGTATTTTCAGTGCATATTTGCACTAAAACATGACAATCTTAGCTTTTGATCTTGCTACTTCCAGACCTGAAAAATATTTAAGATTGTCAAGGTCTTTTATGTGAAACTGTTATTGAAGAAACTTGAGATCTTGAATAACTTTGTCATTGTTATTAGTAATGATCATATCATCCACGTATATAAGAGCCATAGTTAGAGTGGAGCCTTTTTCTTGGACAATAAGAGAATGATTTGAGTGTGACTAAGAAAAATAGGAACTAGAGACCATTTTTTTATTGTCAAGAGCAGCGAGCTCAATCTCCATTGCTTCACACCATTTTGGATTATATAGTGTTTGTTTATATGTTTTGGGTTCAATAGTGCTATAAAAACACTGATTGGAAAAAGATAATAACCTATAGGAAATAAAGTTGGATAATTGATATTGTGTACCTAGCCGAGAAGATGAGGACGAATGTGTGGTTGTAGAGGAAGGTGAAATATTAACTTGGCCATAATGAAAGTCATGGGAAAGAACATTTGGCTATTTAGATCGATCATTATAATGAAGAATAAAAGTAGATGTGTTTGGTTTTGGAGAAGAAACAAATATGGTGAGGGAGAAGATGTTGGCTTTAATGATGTTGGGTTTGATGACGATGGTGATAAATCATGATAACAGGGAGATGAAGAAGATATAAGTGTCTCGAGAAAAAAGGGACAGATAAAAGTTGGAATTGAAATTGGAATATCATTAAAATTAGGAGATACAATTAGTAGAGGAGTTAAAGGTGGAGAATTAAATAGAGTGGGGGTTGAAAAAGGAAATGTATTTAATGAAAAATAACATCATGACTAGTGAAGAATTATTTAGTGATATAATCATAAACTTAATAGGTTTTTTTATCTAGAGGGATATCAAACAAATATGCATTGACAACCTCTTGGTAAAGATTTGACCAAAGGTTCCAAATTGATGGCATAACAAAGCCAACAAAAAAACACGTAGATATGTATATATGGGTGATTCTTTACAAAAGTTCATATGGTGATGTGTGTTTCAAAATTGGGATGGTAATTTCATTGATGAGGTAAGTGGTAGTGAGTAAGCTTTCACTCCAGAATTTCAATAGTAAATTTACTTGAAATCTCAAGGCACGACCAGCATTAAGAAGGTGTCTATGCTTTTGTTCAACAACAATATTTTGTTGAGGTGTATAAGAACATGAACTTTGAAACAAGATGCCAAGAGTATAAAAAATGGATTTAAAGAGGTGGATTCTAGACCATTATCATTCTATATAGTTTTAACTTGATATTAATGAGTGTTAACAAAAGTGATGAAAGTTTTTAACGAGCCTTATGTGTTAAATTTGAATTTAATTAGAAAAATCTAAGTAAAACAGGTGTAGTAATCCACAATGGTTAAAAAATAATGTGCTTTAGAATGTGTTTCAATTTTATTTGGACCTCAAATATCACAGTGTATAAGATCAAAAGAATAAGTAATTTGAATAAAGCTTATAAGAAAAGATAACCTTGTTTGTTTTGCTAAAGGACAAACATCATATGAATGTTGAGAATCAAAAAGAAAAGAACGGATTAGTTCTGACAGAAACTATGAAGGCAGTTTGGATGGATGTCCTAGTCTTTTATGTCAAATAGCTCCTAATAAGAAATAAATTTGATATGAGGTTTATGAAGGTGAATATAAGATAGTATAGCCCCTCACTTTGCTTCCCCCAAACCAATCAACCTTTTATAGTTAGGTGCTGCAATAAAGAAAAAGTAGGAAAAAAGTTAGGGTGTACAAAGAACCAAATGAGGGTGTACAAAGAACATCATGAACACACATATTTTGTGTAATAAATGTTGAACCAATACTTGTGATTTTGACATGAGAACCATTTACTAAGGTGACTTGAGAAAAAATAGGAACATTTGTTTTATTAATAATTGCAATAGCTATGTGATTTGTAGCATCAATATCAATAATCTATTTAAGAGATTTGAGACTTTAGGAGGTGGATGAGAAATAAAATGGAGTAGAGTTACCTATATAATTGGCAGAGATAATGGATTTTTCATTTTGAAGAAAAGCTTTGATTTGTGAGAACTCTTTAAATATGAATTGAAGTAGGTGATTAGAGGGTTCGGAAACCTTAATGACTTTGAGAGATGATTCAAATTGTGTTTAGTTTGCAGAAGTCTTGCGAGCTTGATTTGATGTTTGAATATTATTATTGTGAAGGTTGTGCCCAATGGGAAATCCAATCAAATAGAAACATCTCTTCATTGTATGTGTAGTACCATCACAATAGGTACCATAAAGTCATTTATTATTTCCTTGTGTCTTTGATGAGCCAGATATATAAGTCTTAGAGAAATCATGTCGTTGTAAAACAAATGTTGATCATTTAACATTAATAAGATGAACCTACAAGCGATCTTGTGCTTAACTAGTCCTCTATATATTTCTTCCTCACATAATAATGAATATGCTTTCTTAATAGTTTTTAAAGGATGCATAAGCATGATTTGTCCTTCAACATCCAAATAGGTCTCATTTAAGCACATAAAAATTACCCAAGTCTCACCATTTCTTCATTGACGAATAGTGGTTTAAGTCCTCCACAAGTGCATGAAATAGTTAGGTTGCATATTTTAATTCATCCCATAATGTTTTTATTTTGGTGTAATATGTGAAGATTAAATCTGATAATGATGAGAAAAATCACATTGTGAGAATCGTTCTTGCGAATCCAACCAGATTTCAGAAGGAGTTTCCACTTAGAGGACACTATTAGCCAACTCTTGATTTAAAGAGTTAAGAATTCAAGAGAGAACCATATCATTACATCGTTGCCACAACAAATATTTTGGATCAGATTCACTTGGTGTAGATATTGTTCCATCGATGAATCCCAGTTTATTCTTGACATTAAAACTCACCAACATGGAATATAGCATAATTGGTTCCATCAAGGATTTTTGGCACAAGAACCATACTTGGAGGATTAGAGACATGGGTAAAAAATGGACAAGAGAGATCAATAGTGGAAAAAGACATGGTCTAATGAGTAGTATTTGGATGATATATGTTGAATCAATACTCTCTATAAAAAGAAATTGTGAAAGCTTGGTACCAAAGTTAAGTTAGTAAGGTTAACCTAGGTTAGCTCAGGTTTATTTACTGAACTTTGGTTTTTTTACTAGCTCCTTCTTTTGAATTTTTTTTTTTATCCTGATCTCATATCACAGGTTTTGATTTTGTTAATTTAGCTCAAGTTGACTCGGGTTTTCTTCTTCGACATTATATTTTTTTAATTGTCTTTTTTTTTTGTTTTCATCTTGGATATTAGGTTATTAGGCCTTGAGTTGTACAATTTCTTTTCGCTTTCCTTTCTGAGGGTTGTTTCAGTCTTATATATCCGGAGTAGCGTTTTAGTAAATTTAGTTTGGGTTGTCTCGGATTATCATCACCTAAATATTAATAGATACAAAAGAGATAGAAACGTGGTTGGTTAAGGATGAAGATATAAAAATAAGTTTATCTCTAAAATAATTTTGGAGTGAATTTTATCATTTTAAAATATGAATAACATAGAATATGTTTTTTATTGTCTCGATTGTATTTTTTTTTTGTTACAATAACCAAACACTATATTTTAATTATTAAAAAATAATATAAATTATATCCTAAAGTCTTACTATATTATCCTAATTCTATTAGTTCTTCATGAATTAAAAAGGTAAACAAAATCAAAGCACATTAGAGTCTCTCTAAAAACAAAATGTAGATTTCCCATGATACGCAACTTTCATGTATTCAACCTTTAAAATCTTTTGATATGCTCCACAAAACTCGAGCACATATAAATTTATGATCACCCGAAGCAAACAATCACAATTTATCCCCAGCTCAAAACCCTAATTAATCAAAACACAAGCCGCTCACATGAAGAAAATCAGGGAGACCAGGAGCAGCAGTCCATCATGGGAAGACCTTTACTTTTCCATATTATCTCTGATATTTTCATGTCTAAGCCTCCATGAACAATTATTTCTTCTTCCCCGTGTAGTGTATGTCATGCATGGCTTTCAGTAACCTTGGACACCCTCTTCAAAAACTCCATACTTGACCTTCGTTTGATCGACAGGCTCGACGAAGAAGAACAGCAGTTGAGATTCACCTATCTTCTCAGGCTGGCCATCAATCGGTTCAACGGTTGGGTGTCTATATATTTCCCACGGAAATATATCTTTGGCTACTTTGCTACCATTTACATAGCTGAAAAAACGCCTAATGTTTCATGTGTTGTTCTGCCTTGTGATACAATTTTTAGGGTTTCACCAGTATACATACCGCTGTTATACTGGAAGCAGCTTAAGGTTTTTCATGCTAGATTATGCCCTGACAAAGGGTTGCATTTGCACATCATCTCGCAATTGGCTAATTCTTGCAACATCAGTGAGCTTGGGTTTCATGGGAATATTACTGAGAAAGAAGTGTTGGCCATTGTAGAAGGCTTACCTAAACTGAGTATATTAGACTTTTCAGACTCTACCTTGTCAAACAAGGCTTTGCTTATGGTCTTAGATGGGAAATTGAAGTATCTTTATGAGCTAAATGTATTGCATTGCTTAATTAAAGATGTTGATGGGAAAGACATAGGTGCCCATTTGGATAGATTGAGGGATTTCAAGAAAGAGTTGTTGAATAAGGCCTGTAATTTTAAGGGTCTCAAGAAGTTCATACATTGCTTCGGAAAGTCTTGTGAGCACTGCAAGGACAAGTCTTTGGCTTCAAAATAAAAACAGTTGAAAGATTTTTTAAGATTTCGTCCCGCCCTCGTCTCCTTTTTTTTGTTGTTGTTATTGAAATGAGGGGCGATCGAATCACTTTCAGCACCCAATGATGATGGAAGATGATATCTCATTTTGCACTGCCTTCTCCAAATTTTGGTTTTTGCTGCTGCATCATAACATTGCCAGCAACAATTGTGAGGGCAGAACTGCATGTAGCAACAATGTGTTTCGCAAGTCCTTGCATACACCTGGTTAATTTAGCATTTTTCAACAGAATCCCTTCTGTATGCGCCATATGCATGATTTACTTTTCATATGAACCATGACAGAACTAATTGTCTTGTCATCAAGTTCTAACATTGCACAGTCACAAACTGGATTGGAATATCAAGATTTCTTCAGTTACATGGACACATATAATTATTGGAAGTATCAGTTTGTATCATAAAAATCATCCAATCAGGTACATAAATAAAATTGTCTGGAACAATGTCATGTGCTAGGAGCAATAAAATACAACAAACGCTATATCACTAAGGACATACGAGATACGAGCCTTGAGTAACTATTAAGAAACTGGCATCAGATGAAAAATTAAAAACCTGAAGATGCAGACATTTTCACCAGACTACAAACTCTAAGAGCTTAGCGTCCATCCCATTATGACTGTGACAGTGACAAAATTTGGGGACGGACCGTGACTTGAAAAGAGGAAGTCTTGAGTTCATGGTGGCAGAGAATTGGAGTATTTGTTCACTGCATCCTCTCAGTTGGTTTCAAACAGAGCAGCAACCAACTTTCTTGACTGCTGAAACATCATCAACATTGATGGTTTCTCCTTTAGGCAAGGCTGCTGGATCATCTCCTATGTCAAGTGCTTTGCGGCTGACCACGTGATATATTTGAGTTAGCACTTCAGTGAAAGCATTTTCAACATTCAAAGACTCTAGGGCAGATGTCTCCATAAAATATGTCTTCTCCCTCTCAGCAAAGGCCTTGGCATCTTCAGTAGAAACAGCACGCAGATGACGCAGGTCTGCCTTGTTACCAACAAACATAATCACAATATTAGCATCTGTGTGATCTCTCAACTCCTTTAGCCATCTCTCAACATTTTCAAAAGTGACATGTCTAGTGACGTCATAAACAAGCAATGCACCGACAGCTCCTCGGTAGTATGCACTTGTGATTGCCCGGTATCTATTGCAAAGTATAAAGTTAGCAATCACTTTCAAGCTTCAGAATGCAGATTCACGGTCATGATGATGTTAACAAAGAAGGTAAGCTCATTTTTTTTACAGTTGTTAATTTCAACTTATACTGTTATAAAGACAAAGATGACAAAAAAAAATGCAGAACTTATCTATCCCAAGCACCAAATGACACTAACAATAAAATGTGCACATCATATTTTATTTTTATTGTTTCTTCTTTAATGTACAGCAACCAGATGGTGAAGGTGAGTGAACCAAATGCATTGTTTGAGCTTGGTAGCTCAGGAAATAATTCTCAAGCTCATTCACAGCTCCAGTCCTAGAGGAAGTGATGCCAAATGTCACGACACTGCCCCAACCCAAGGAAATTCCACAACAAACAAAAAGTGGGTAAAGAATGCAGATCAAATGAGATCATGACAAAATCAAAAAGGTCACGTGACAAAGGAACATCAGGATTCCAAATAGCAATTTGTGTTTTGATGGGTATGCAAAAATAGAAACAACTTCCCAGACATCTAGGAAAAAATACTTAGAATTTTGAAACTTCATATAGCATATAACAATTTTACTGCATCACATCTATGTCTTTATTAAGTACCGAATCAGATGCTCACTAAGACATTGAAGCCTCATGGCTAATATGATGCAATAATGACGTTGCTTTTACACCAAATGCAAACACATGCCAACTTTGGTATTGTGCATAACATACACTTCCACCTAATTTATCTGGAAAAGCTAATCTCCTAACATTTTGAAGCAAGTTGCCTCTCTCAGCAATCTGGCAGTACCCATTAAGTACCTTCAAATGACTTTCCTGCAATACTTAACCTCAAACAATCTTGACTCTTAAATCCTTCAATAATAAAACGGAAACTAATTAGCTGCACCTCAACATCTTTAAACATTATCTTCAACTAGAGACTCGTCGAGACCATGATGACGAGACAAAAAACAAATGCATCTTCCAGCAGTCAAAAGATTTCCAAGAAGAACACGTACAAGTTAGTCACGTATTGCTAAAGTTGTCCACTCACACACGGTTACTCAATATCCTCCTGTAGGCATCATATATCAGAAGCTGAAGGTTTTGTTTCTTTCATATTTGATGTAATCTTCCTTAAATACGTTAGACAATTGTGGAAACAAAATATTACATGTCTTAGAGAGAGACATGACCTGTTCTGATTCAAAAGAATCAGCGTAGTAAGACAACTCTTGTGGACTCATCTTCAACTTGCATGTAGAGTTTCAAACAAGTCTCAATTAAAAAGAATAAGATCCTGGAATAAAATCCCAACCAGAAAAGAAAAAACACAAGTGGTTCTGCTATATATCTCAGATCCTAATTCATACTATACCAAATCAAAGATCCAACTCTCTTCATCTAAACACAGCATGATAACCCATATCAGAAAACCAAAAATACCCTTTGAAAAGAATAAAAATCCAAACCTTTAGTGCAAAAAACACTAACAATCTTTTAGCACAGGGTTGAACCAGCTACAAAACACAAATCCCATTACTTCGAAGCCATGAAAATCCAAGTATGTAGCAGCCAAAGAGATCTCAAGCATATAGCAAGTTGTGAATTTGAAATGAAAGAAAAGTGAAATAAAAAAGCGAACCTTTCTTGACCAGCAGTGTCCCAAATCTGGGCCTTGACAATTTTGTCATCAACACGGATGCTACGAGTAGCAAATTCGACACCAATAGTGGATTTGGATTCCAGGTTGAATTCGTTTCTAGTGAATCGAGATAAGAGATTCGATTTCCCAACTCCAGAGTCTCCAATTAACACCAACTTGAACAGATAGTCGTAATCCTCATCTGCTCTGTACGTACTCATTTTCAAGATACGAAAGGTTTTGTAAGCCTAGCTTTGCTTCTGGACCTGGTACTGGTGGGAGATTACAGATTTTGCGCTTTGACACCTAAAGAGACAGACAGTCACTAGTCAATTATAAATCAAAAGGATGTCCATGCCATCCTGTAATAAGCAAAGCATGGAGTTGGGATGTGGGCTGGCTTTAAAGCTCGTAGGCCCATTTATTGTTCCTTAAAATTGTATTCCCAATCATTCTAGTTTTTATAAGAAGATATTTTTGTATGCTACAGTTTAAGATTCCAGTGTGTGGAATGTTTTTTAAAATAATTTTTAGTTGAAAGTATATTTATTTTTATATTAGTATATAAAAATAATTAAAAAAATATTAATCTAATATTATAAAAAAAACATTCCAAAAAAAAACGATTAACCACTAAAATTATTTAAAACATTTTAGATCAAAGTGGTGGTTTTAATGAGTCGGTTATAGCATTATTTGATTTAAAACAAGCACAAACATCTTGTTTTCATTTTTTGTTAGGTTTTTTATTATTATTAAAAAGGGGTTGGTGATAAAAAAAAAAAAAATGGGCCAGGAAGGTAGGTTTGAGGCCACCCAACACACGGGTGGACTCTTTCTTCTTAGCTATTTTTTTTGGTTTTTTATTTTTTATTTTTTTTCCCAAGTCTATCATTTATAGAATTTTTTTAATTTAATTTTCAATATTATATTAATGACAAATCATTTTTGTAAATCATATAATAATAATAAATTGATTAATTAAGTATTAAATAAAGAGCTGGTTGAGATTGTTTTGCACTTTATTATATAATTTTTCATCATTTAGTAAATTAAAGGTTATATTGAGTTTTATTAGTATTTAATGATAAATTAATTTTGATATTTTGAATTTATAATTTGATTGTGGTGTTGATATACTGATTTTTATTTTTAAAAGTTTAAATGAAGTTTTATGATAATTTCGGATGAACCCGCAGATAAAACGGGGCGTATAAATTAGTAACAGTATCGAATCTTTTTGTTTCGAACAGTAACTGAATTAGAAATACGACGTCAAGATAGATTATGATGCCACGTCAATACCATCCATCCCATCCTCTCTCTGCAAGAGAAGAGCTATAAATTAATTCCGTTGATGGCCTCATTCCTTCTTCCCAACAAATCAATCGAAGAGATATTCCAATGGAGCTGGAGCAGCAGCGGCAGCAGCAGATCACCATAACCAGTGATTTTCCCTCCGACGATCATGATTACCTGTCGGGATTCGGCAACACCTTCGAATCCGAATCCATCTCTGGATCGTTGCCTCGTGGACAGAACAGTCCTCTCTTATGCCCCTACGGTCTCTACGCAGAACAGATTTCCGGCACCTCCTTCACTTCCCCTCACAAACTCAACCAGCGCAGGTTCTCTCAATTGTTCCGTAGATAATGAAATTAATCATTTGATTACTAATCTTAATTTTGTTTTTGTTTTTGGTAAATCAGTTGGTTATATAGAATCAAGCCATCGGTCACTCACGAACCGTTTCAGGCAAGGTTTCCAAGGCATGACAAACTCGTGAGTGAATTTGATAAATCAAACAGTTATACAACTCCCACGCAACTGCGGTGGAAGCCGAAGCCAGTAGATACTGTTGAAGAATCAGCACCAATTGATTTCGTTGAGGGTTTGTATACAGTTTGTGGAGCTGGGAGCTCCTTCCTCCGCCATGGATTTGCTATTCACATGTATGCATGTATAGGTTTACCAATCATTTCTTCCGTTACAATGGATATATGGAACTTAATTTGTTTATTTTTTTGTTTAGGTATACCGCCAATAAATCCATGGATAGCTGTGCTTTTTGTAATGCCGATGGCGATTTCTTGATTATTCCACAAAAAGGAAGTGAGTTAGTTATTCAATTAGAATCCAAGCTTGCTCCTTTTCTTTTTTTAATTTTGGACCATTGGATGGGCATACAATATTCCATGATTATGAGACTGCGTGTCTCCCGTTGATGCTTTTGAGAATGGTATCTGTTTTTTTTTCAGTTTGAGTTACTTCTTCAACTCTGCTTTGTGCATTTTAACTCTGCTTTTAAACTCTCAAATCATTCTAACAACTCAGTAAATATTTGCAACTAAATTCTTGAATTGTTGTCACAATTGTACTTTCTAATAATTCGTCTCAGCACTTTGATTTACTTTCTAATCTTTTTGTGAACTACTTGCATCGTCAGGGTTTTTAGGTTCTGACCGTATTGTCTTATGCCTTCACTTGTGCTCATGTTTTCTGGATATTATATTTTTGTTGCTTTTTTTATGTATTTCCTTTTGTTATATGCTTGAGAATTAGAAAGAATGACTCATATTAATCTTTGGTACTGGTGCTGTAGGATTGTGGATCACTACTGAATGTGGGAAATTGCAAGTCTCTCCTGGTGAAATTGTTGTTATACCTCAAGGATTCCGTTTTGCTGTAGATTTGCCAGATGGCCCATCACGTGGTTATGTGTCTGAGATTTTTGGTACCCATTTTCAACTTCCTGATCTTGGTCCAATAGGTACCTAATCTCCTATCCTTGTGGCCTCTGAGTGAAAAAGTGTGAAGTTATTCATCTTTGATAACACATGGTGCTAGCACAACAAGGACTTGATTCTGGTTACTTTTAGGTGCTAATGGTCTTGCTGCTCCAAGGGATTTCCTTGTTCCCAAAGCCTGGTTTGAAAATGGTTCCAGACCTGGATATGCTATCGTACAAAAATTTGGTGGAGAACTTTTTGTTGCAAAACAAGATTTTTCTCCATTCAATGTGGTTGCTTGGCATGGTAATTATGTTCCATATAAGGTAAGTCGAGCTGTCATAGCAAATGTTATGGTTGTTGACATATTAGCTGCAAATTGGCGCTCTCATATTTGTTCTTAATAATTGGGCAACTATCTTTTCTGCAGTATGATCTCAATAAGTTTTGCCCTTATAATACTGTCTTGTTTGATCACAGTGATCCGTCAATAAATACAGGTAGGAGGTTTATGTAACCATGTTTACCCCTCTCTGTTTTTTTTTTGAGAAAAAAAAAATACTATGCTCTGTTTCTTTTCCTTAACTGTATTTCTGTAATATGTTGCAGTTTTGACTGCACCAACTGATAAACCCGGCGTTGCCCTGCTTGATTTTGTTATTTTTCCTCCACGATGGTTGGTTTCTGAGCATACATTCCGACCTCCGTACTACCATCGCAATTGTATGAGTGAATTTATGGGCCTGATTAATGGTGGATATGAGGTAAACTTTAGCACATGCTGCAGTCTTGATTATAGTCATAGAATTCAGTGTCATTTGATACATGTGTATACCCTGGCTCAATTTCCTGTTTAAATTTAAGAGAAAGGATTGTTTATCCATTGCTGTTCTCTCTCCCTCTCAATGATTTTCAATCCTATTTGTTTTGTTTTCAGGCAAAAGCTGATGGTTTTCTCCCAGGAGGTGCAAGTCTTCATAGCTGCATGACTCCACATGGTCCTGATACAAAGACATACGAGGTATATTTTCTTGTAGGCATATTGACGCTTGCACTCTGGTTTCTACTGTGCCCCTGTTTTAGAACATTGATCCGGGTCAAAAATCACTGGTTTTCATATTGCCACATGTTTTGTTGGAAGATCTATTGCCAATTCGACATTGGTAGTTGCTTTTACTTGATTGGTTACCTACCTGACTATTTGTATTGGAAATCTTTCTAATTTAAGTGTTTACATGCTATAGTGACTCAAATGATTTGGCTGTCTAACCACTCCTTTATCTCGTAGTTGTAGTTGATTGAGCTTGTTTGGAAGTGTAGTTGAGGTTGCTTTTTAAAATATTTTTTTCAGAAAAATATTATAATGATTTTTTTTAAAAAAAATTTATTTTTAATATCAACATATTAAAATGATCTAAAAACACTAAAAAAAACTTAATTTAAATAACAAAATAAAAATAATATTTTTTTAATTTTTTCAAAAATATTTTTAAAAGCACACTTAAAGGTCGTAGTGTTAGCAACTTTATTTTGTATGCAGTGTTAGCAACTTTATTTTGTATATGGTGGTAGTCTTAACAGCTTTATTTTGATATACAGGCTACCATTGAGCGTGGGCATAATGCAGGTCCATTCAAAATCACAAATACAATGGCTTTCATGTTTGAATCATGTTTAATTCCCAGAATCAGCTCTTGGGCCCTTAAGTCACCGCTGATGGATAACGATTACTACCAATGTTGGACTGGACTCAAATCCCATTTTTCCGGCGAAGGATCAGATAGCCAAAATTGACCGAGTAACCTGAAGCGGAGGTAACTCAGATCTGATCCGGTCTTTAATATAAACCTTGGGCGGGCATGAGCCTTTATTCGTGCAACTTGGCATTTTTATACACGCAGAAAAAAAGGGGTGCATATATATATATAGAAATACAGGAAGTGTAGCCTTTTATGATAATCTTGTGTGGTCGACATTAATCATTAAATAACAATTGTACATAACGTGTGAACTTTGTAGTCTGGCTGGGATACTTGTTGCTTATCATTGAGCCGTGAAATTGAAGTTCAAAATTGGAGGATCATGCCATGAACAGGCAAGACTCACTCGTCGCCTGTATTATATTAAAAAGAAAAAGAAAAAGAAAAAGAAAAATCCGTTTTAGCCAAGTGAATCGCTCAAATTTCAGATCAAAACACGTCACCTGTATTTTATGTGGAGAATATGTGAGCTGTATACTGGGAAGTAGCCTCAATTATATAGCCCCAGCATTTCAGTATATCAATTTTACCTCCAGGTATGTGGTGTTTGTGTGTGTGTGTATTCTCTAAACGATTCGTATCTCAAGTGGGTCCTTTCTCTTAGATGAAGTTAACAGAAAACGTTACCTTGTTCTCTTTAGAATATTCCTGATAAAAAAAAGAAGATCCACTTGAGTCTTGATATAAAATAGTGAAAGCCTATGTAAATGGTAAAAATGCTTTAGAGGGTTTCCTATATGCTGGAGAACAAAAAGCAGTCTTCTTTTTCCAGTCTTCAAAATGCATGGCCAGTTCCACTTGGAATTATTATTATTATCAACACTATTTAATTTCAACTAACAGTTTTTGTGATATTATGCATCGTGGGTTAGCCACTAATAAATGATGTGGCGTAGGAAAGGTTTTCTTTTTTCTTTTTTCTTTTTTCCTTCCTCGCATATAAATAACTAACTTTCATGCATAAATATAGGTGTGACTTCTTCGCTATTAATTAATACTATCTCCGAATAGACTTGTTTTTTGGAGAGAGCAAAGACACTAATTCTTAGAACTGAAGATAGTTTGAGATAGAGGATGATAGTTGATATGCATGTAATGAATTTCTACTGTTTATATTTTATATATTACACAAATTAGTAATAGATGAGCCATAAACCCGTGTTCCGCTGCTAAGATTAAAAATTTGTTTCATCTAGATTTAAAATATATAATTTCTTATTTTTTTATTTTTTTTGGTGATATAAAATGAGAGTGAAACTCTCTCTTATACATGTATAGTTAAACGTGAAATGTTTGAAACACCTCATAGGTAACTCTTCTGTTTTGTCTTATTTGAGGCCACAGAGATTATTTTACCCTACACTGAAAATGTGAAATTACAGGGACACCCCCACTAACAATTATTGGTTTTTGTTTTATTTAGGGGTATTATGGTTAACAACACATTTTACATAATAAAATGAATATATGAAAAAATAACATACAATTATTATTATTATTATTATTATTGTAAATAATTTTGTTACAGCAATAATCGAAAGTTTTATAGGCTGATTATTTCACTCAGATATATAGCATCATAAAAAGAAAATCTAAGACCGTTAACATTTTTTTGCATGTTAAAAAATTATTTCTGGCTATGGCAAGGTGTAGGGCGAGTGGCTCGTATATATTTTTATTGTATATAATTTGGCATAAATTTTCTATCTGTTTTGTCTACGTGTGACTTCGTAATTTTGTATGTGATATTAAATCTGAAATATCATAAATAAAAAAGTAGCAAAAAACAATTTTTAAGAAAAATAACATCAACTGATGAATTATTTTGAATATTATTCTCATTGTTATTATCATGATTGTTAAATTATCACAATTATTATAATTGTCATTATAACCATTATTGTAGATAATTAATATTTTAATTATTATTGTCATACCATTATTGTAGTTAGAAAAAAAATAATTTTTATTTTATTTTATAATATTTATTCTTAATATTATTATATGAAATGTATTTCAGAACACTAACATTAAATTAAATTTATTTAAAAAAAACAAACTTAGGTAATTCATTTATATATATTTAAAGATGTTAATATTAAAAAAATATCAAAATATATAATTAGTCTAACATATTTATATGTAGACTTGTTTTTTTTTTGGAGAGAGAAAAGACACTAATTCATAGAAACTGGAGATAGTTTGAGATAGAGGATGATAATAGATATGTATGTAATGAATTTCTACTATTTATATTTTATTTATTACTTAGTAATAGATATTCATATTATAAGGAATCTATATGATATTCAT